>OX375867.1:7470387-8070387 GCA_947359475.1 Heligmosomoides polygyrus bakeri
CAGACGTACGGACGGACAACCGCTAACTCCTTTATATATAGTAGGATACCCGCACAGATCTGAGGCGTTGCCGCTGCCCTATCTTTAACACCATAGGGCAGGGATGCAGAGTTCGCCGCTGGCGGCGTCCCTGCCCTATCCTTAACCACAGCGGCGAGCGGCACTGCCGCAGAAGTGTGGGGGCCTCAAGATGATTTATTGATTTAAATGAAAGTGTCGGGTAGACCTCCTTGACTCGACTTTCATCCAGCTAAATAATAACAAATTTATTATTTCCTGGGTTTTCTAGTTTTTTTTGTAGTTTCCATAGTCGACTATCCAACCAAACCTATCAGGCCTATCATAACGATGATACCGTCAAAACATCAGGCTTAATAAAGCCACATTCTTACAAACCTGCGCAGCGCAGAAGACTTAATACTGTTTTGCAACAGTTTTAAAACGATGCGTGGTAGCGTAGCTAGATTTTAATACTTTCAGCCCGACGTAAAATTTGACGACGAAGACATTATAGGAAAAGCGAATCCGTTCAAAAGCGTAAGTAAAGATTTTCCCGACAATTATGAGAGAGAGTGAATCAATCTATAATATACTACTACTGCTTTCTGACACTAGAGTAAAAATTGCTAATTCATTAAACTAGATGTAAGCTTAGGTCAAAATATCGAAGTATATCTCAGATCCAAGAAAGAGAGGCTTCTTTCCTGATGTACTTCAGTAGGAGAAAGGGAAACGTGCACTAGAGGAAAATGTTCAACTCATTTTTGAATCCTTTCAAACAGAACTTACGTAATGTGAATAAAATACATAACGATCAGAAAATAATTTGGAGTAGCAAAGGCTGTATAAGAACCGAACATATATCGAACATTGCTTGTAATTACAAACGAGCTATCAGCCTAACTGTACTTGTAACTACTGATTCAAAGGTCTATTGCAGACACCTTTTATTTTGCTCCTTGTGGGCGGATTTCTACTCTCTTTCCTTATACCTTTATCATTATCAGTGTTTTTCTGTATATCGAGAAAGAAGCGAGTGTTCAATGTTAGTTCATACGTTTTCTATGACCATAACAACTCAATGTTAAGGGCGGTGCCACGGTGAAGAGCTGTAGTATTAGCTTGTCAGCATAGAGCACAAAACAAAAACAACGAACATAAGAGAACAACATTTAATGACTGACTCACTCACTACCATAGAAGAGGTGTATTAGGTTGTCCCATAAGTTCCCCCTTTTTTTTCAACGATTCGGATTTTGCTGGCGGTCTCTTGCATAGAGCTATACAGCGTTCGAAAGAGAATGATTTGCTCTATCAGAGTATTGCATTTCTTTTTTGTCCTTAATTTCGTCAATTTTTAGGTCATTAAAGTGAAAAGAGAAAAAGTGAAAAGTGGGCGTCGCCGACAGTTGCTTCTCTCCGCTTAGGTTCGGAATTTTTTGCGCAGCGTTTTATAGCATTTGAAAGAGAATGCTCTGTACTCAAGAATACGTGTTGGCCCTATTTGCTCATTTGTCCTTTATTGATTTTAAGGCCACCAAATTGGGACATCCGAAGGGGAAGATTATTTTTACCGACAGCTCCTGTCTGTGGTAGGACTTTTTTGTTTGGTGTTATATGTCGTTTGAAAGAGAATGTCTTGCTCTATAAGAATTCGTGTCGCGTTTATTGGCTCATGCTGATTTCTGTCGAATATCAACAAAAATGTCAAAAAGATAAAAATCGTCTTCACCAACAACTCCATCGCCTTGTTCAGTCTGCCTTGCTCTACCAGAATGTATATAATTTGTTTTTCAGCCATTTAAATTGTTGCTAATTTTCAGGTCGTCAAAAATGGAATGCTAGGTCGACAAGGATGAGTACTTCTGGCACCTTCTTTCTTCTTCTCTTTGCATTCAACCATAGTTCTAGTGCTGCTAAGGCTACCAGAGAGACGGTGCTTCGTGTTGATATACAAACACCTTTTTTCAACGCCAGTTACAATTCTGTGCAACAATCGTTCAATATCTCCGGGTGATGAATGATGCCTGCAGGCCTGTTTGTCCGTCATCATTTGTCACATGGACATATTGAACGATTGTTGCACAGAATTGTAACTGGCGTTGAAAAAAAGGTGTTTGTATGCCAACACGAAGCACGCTCTCTCTGGCAGCCTTAGCAGCACTAGAACCCTAGTTGAAAGCAAAGAGAAGAAGGAAGAAGGTGCTAGAAGTGCTCATCATTGTCAACCTGGCACTCCATTTTTGATGACCTGAAAATTAGCAAAAATCTAAATGGCCGAAGAGCAAATTATACATTCTGGTAGAGCAAGACATGCGCTTTCAATTGTCATATAAAACTGAGCAAGACAGATAGAACAAGGAGAAGGAGCTGTTGGTGAAGACGATTTTTCTCTTTTTGGAATTTGTTGATATTCGACAGAAACCAGGATGAGCCAATAAACGCGACACAAATTCTTATAGAGCAAGACATTCTCTTTCAAACGACATATAGCATAAAGCAAAAATGTCCTACCACAGAGCAGGAGCTGTCGGTAAAAATAAATCTTCTCCTTCGGACGTCCCAATTCGGTGGCCTTAAAATCAATAAAGGACAAATGAGCAAATAGTACCAACACGTATTCTTGAGTACAGAGCATTCTCTTTCACATGCTATAAAAAGCTGCGCAAAAAATTCCAAACCTAAGCGGAGAGAAGCAACTGTCGGCGATGGTCACTTTTCACTTTTCACTTTAATGACCTAAAAATTGACAAAATTAAGGGTGAAAAGCAATACATGCTCTGATAGAGCAAGTCATTCTCTTTCGAAAGCTGTATAGGGCTATGCAAGAGACCGACGGTGAAATCCGCAGTGAAATGTTGAAAAACGGCGAAGACTTATGTGACAACCTAGTAAAAGATACCCAAATTCCTCTAACAGTAACCTAACGTATAAGTAAATAGACCTTGAGCAAATCCACCGCGTCCAGCGTGGAACGACAGCCGCGACATATGAGGTCTCTTTAAGTAGAACTTCGCTGCATTTTTGTAGTATAGCAAACATGTCAACATTGGTGCCATACGACTTCCGCCTGGTCATTTTAAGAAGCACTGTAGAAATTAAGGATAGCATCAATCCAGGTTGTTGGACTGTAGAGTACTGACCTTCTAGTGGGTCATAATCGAGGTTGAAGATAGGACCCCTACGAATCCAACGATGTTGCTGTTCGATCTCATTGCACGGTTCTGGTTCACTTTACTCACCACGATGTAGCTTCCTAAAATAATAGGATGAGTTTTAGGGATAAGAACCTGACTATGGCTTATTATAATAATATGAACGACATACTCAAAGAATAATCCCAAATTGTGGGAGTTGAGCAAGGAATGAAACCAGTTGCTCCCACGGAGAGCTTAAATCTGATAAAGAAGCGCTGGGACACACATAACGATGTGCCCCGCCCTTACATACTTCGAAGAATGATTAGGTACTGCACAGTTGTGTCTTCCACATGAAAGATAAGTGTAAACATCAAAACATTATTAACGAGATATAGAAAGCAAGGTTCTCTGAAGGATGTTGGTCAGTCGTATGCTTTGGTTCGTTCTTAGTCCTACTGGCAGCCCAAATTTGGTAGTGAGCTTCTACCAAGCCATAAGTCATAAGCTGCCCAATTCGAGCTGGAGGTGATGTTTCCAGCCTTTTCAGGCAGGCGGGTTATCCGATTTTCAACTGTGTCGTTATATTGGGAATGAATGGTGACGTCTTTTCCTCGTGCTTCCATAACCTCCCATGGTCCTGACTAGGGAAGGGTTTCGACCCCTATGGAAGTTAAAGTTTAAACCAGGGTCATTAGAAAGAGCTCGGAATGGTGATTACAAATGTGGGTGTCAAAATTGCAAAATGAAATTCCTGAGTGAGTTATGGCCTGCCGAAATCGGACCGCCTCACCACAGACTAACCATGCGAAAGAGGTGGAATTTTTTCAATTCTGAATGCAAAGAGAAGAAGGAAGAAGGTGCCAGAAGTGCTCATCCTTGTCGACTTGGCACTCCATTTTTGACGACCTGAAAATTAGCAACAATCTAAATGGCCGAAGAACAAATTATACATTCTGGTAGAGCAAGGCAGACTGAACAAGGCGATGGAGTTGTTGGTGAAGATGATTTTTCTCTTTTTGACATTTTTGTTGATATTCGACAGAAATCAGCATGTGCCAATAAACGCGACACGAATTCTTATAGAGCAAGACATTCTCTTTCGAAAGAGCGGGGGTACGGACTACCCCAGGCTAGAATGCGAGACTGAGCTAGGGCTTGAGTTCGCGCTTTATGTACTGGCATTCCTCCTTCCGGTTGATCTTGGGATCCAGAACGCCTCAAGGGATTTCCGCGCCGACGTTTGAACCTCGTGTCCCAGAATCCTCACCTCAACTCCGAAATCCTTCCCTCCATGACAAATGATCATGTGGTAGCGTAGGACAGTGGATGCCCTAAGCTTCTTATCATCCAGATGCTCCTTTACCCTCACATGCAGAGGACGGTCGGTTTCGCCAATGTAGTCCTGCCACAAGCTTGACAGGAGACCAGGTAGACTACACCCGATACGGTACAGATACCTACCTTTCCCACTGGGCAAACCACGCAGTTGGGGTTCCACAAGTGTGGTCATATAGACGACTGCGGAGCAATTGTGTCTTAAGGTTGTCATGTGGAAGATCAACCACAGCAAGCAAATTTTTCAACCCAGATTGAAATTGATTGATATTTAAAAAAAAAGTATTAGGACAACTTTTCGGCGTGAGCACTGCCCCTAGTGTTCTTCTCTTTACAAATTGTAATGAGACTGACTTTAATTAAGGCATCTAATGCAACTGTTGCCCTACCCGCGATGGACGTCATTTTACTGTTGTCCTGCGTCTTTTTATGCTTATTTTCAGTAATAATTATATGGAATAATGACATGCTTATTCCAAAACCAAACAACAAGCATACTAGTAAGTTCGGAATCTATCACTTGAACTTATTATTACAGATCTCGTCCCCCTGGCCTGGTAACACCAATACAAAAACATTTTAACGCCTGAGATGTCATTATTTGAAAAGGAGTCAACTCGAAACTTCATTCATAAGACAGCAGAAGAGTGGTAAATTTCCTATGACGTAGAATGCTACTGTGAGCTAAAAATACGGGCTAACAAATGTTGTGTATCGGATAAAACAATGCCCATCAAATTTAGTGAAATGACAATCGTAAAAGAACTCACACTCATTACAAGGGTCAAGAAGCTCAATTTGTTAAGCAAAGGAGTGCGCTGCTAAGGCACTGATCCTCTAAAAAAAATGGGCTAAAATTCTACAGTGCAAAAGCTTGTATTGAACTACAACTAAAACGTTATAGAAGACAACGCACTGAAGCTACATGTCCCACTGTCATGAACAGTAGCTCACGAGTCCTGCTTTACAGCTACAGTTTATAGCAGTTCACAGCTATTGTCGTGCCGCAGGGGGACCTCCGCCCATACATCGGTGGAGGCCGAGGTCCCCTCTACGGCCCGAGCTGTGGCATGTTGGATCCGCGGCTCGCGACCAGTGGGCTTGCGCTGCCACGCGGTTATTCCTACCCGAAAGGCCCTTAGCGAATCTTGACTGCCGCGTGCCTTTTTAAATGCGACCTTATATTCCCACATGATAGCGTCTCTTAGTATGTTGACTTCCTCCGGAGGAGTCCCCGTTGGTCGAAGCGTCCCCCGACCCACGGCAATCCCTCCATTTGCGACGCTGATATGACCTTTGACTTGACCCTGATAACTTGGCAGACCACCTCACGAGTTTAGATATTAGACCTTTTGAATTATGAGTTTATATTGGCTAATTAATAACGACCGACATAACATTAACAAAATGTGAAGACGATCGAGACTACGCGTCGCCGGGCCAGGCTGCACCCAACCTACTGAGGGAATCAGGACCGCGACCCACGGAGTTCACCTGGCCAAGGTCCTGTGGCCTGCGCCAAGCCAGGACCGACGAGGCCAGGCAGAGGCTCCGCGTTACCTGTGAAACGACGACGGCGACGAAGGCGACGGATCCTCGCCTCATTGACGACGGCTGGCGGCTACTGACGATGATGACACTTGACGACCAGAGCGACCAGGAAGATGTAACTCGACGGCGGCGGAGTCGGAATCCAATCGACGGATGGGACTCGCCCTCAGAAGCGACGACGGAGCCCGGTCCAGGGTCAAGCTTGAGGTTCGGGAATCGAAGGGGGGGGGTCGTACTGTAGCCTCGAATGGAGGGGGGGGGGGGTCGTACTCTCTCGGTTTTGGCAGAGGACTCTCTCCAAATTCAGTTTTTTAGATGATGTTTGCATCTATTAATAAGTTGTTTTTTCCAGGTGTGACTACGACAATGCGGAGATTTACAAGCACTTGCGTTTCCTGGAGTTAAAAAAATAGGATTGAATAACAAAAAAATTTAATGCCGACTACTGTGCAGTGAAAAATAAAGATTTCCTGTCTGCAGATTTATAGTCAAAGAGAGATTTTCATTTTTTCAGATTTCCCAGGACGTCATGGACACGGTAGTTTTCTGCCTGATGAGCGACATATACTTCCAGAATTGCGCTCTATAAAACTTCAAGTGTTAATTACTGATGACGACCTAAGTGCTTTCCCTACAAGATTTTTGAAGCGCTCTTAGAGTCGATGACGGAATGGCAACCGAAGGACGGACTTGCTTGAAAAGTAATTTCTCTCCTGCAGGAAACAGCATCAGAAAATGAAATCGCACCCTATAAAATTTTAAGCCAGTTTGACACACAGTGATAAAACTATGTTTCTCTGAAACGATATTCTATATGATCAGACGTCTCGATTTACCGAAAAGATATCGACACACTAATCACATGGAAAATGTTACTTTTAGAAACTGCCTTTTAAAGCATAGGAAACACATCTACTAAAGCTTTATGAATTTTCCATGAGCCCCCAAAAATCTCCGTGTTACGGCAGTTTACATGCGGCTACTGCGTTCTCTGACATGATCAATCGCAATTGAGAAATATGGATGGACTCCTCGCTGGAAATTTTTTTTCTGCCTTCTGAAGGACAGGACGACAGAGAGTGGAATTGTATCATATAAAATTTTAAGTCGTGCTTAACATACAATAAAAACTATGCTTCTCCGCTGCGATGAAGATATGACGAGGATGGATCGCATACAAAATTCTCATTTTTCATGAAAATATTATTTTTTAGCCGAAGCAGATTACCCATACGGATAAAATTTAGCCACAAGAACCTAGAAGTTTTGATCAATTCACTGTGAAAAAATTGTGATTTTCTGGATAGAACAGGTTGAATCGACCTCTGGTCGACTTTGCACCAACGTCATCGGAGCATAAAATTGAACGTTCACAAAAAGGTTCATAACTCGGTAAGTTTTTCGAATTTTGAATAATCTTTTAGCTTTTCATAAAGTAGATAAAACGCCCTTTCTCATGGTGTAAAAATCGTTTTCCAGAAAAGGAGTCGTCACGCGTGGCTGCTGGTTCGATTTTTGTGCGAAAAAATTGAAGTGCCTTCACAAAAATATTCATGACTTGACCAATTCTTCGAAGTTTCAAAATCCCGCTAGCTTTTCAGAAACTAGAGGAAGAGCACTTTCTTGCTATATAAAAACTAATGTCCAAAAATTCGGTCTTCATGCGCGGCAGGGGGGTTCAATTTCGGTTCCATGTCGCGAAAATACGTACCGAAAATCGAACCCCTCCCCCGCCCCGCATGAAGATCCCTTTTTTGCTAAAAGTGTTTGTAGCCATAAAAAAGCGCTGTTTATCTACTTTTCAAAAAGCTAGCGGGATTTTTGAATTTCGAAAAATTAGTCGAGTTATGAGCATTTTTGTGAGATCACTCCGATGACGTCGGTGAAGGGTCGATCCGAGATTCAGTTCACGACTTCCGAAAATTGATCATATCTCGGCTACTTTTTCAAAAATCGAAAATCCTGCTCGCTCATCAAAAAATAGAGCAAATATGCTTTCTACCCATATAAGAACCGTTTTCCAAGAAAGAGGTCTTCATGCGGGGCGGGGGGGGGGGGGGGGGGTTCGATTTTCGGTACGTATTTTCGCGACATAGAACCGAAATTGAACCCCCCTGCCGCGCATGAATACCGAATTTTTGGACATTAATTCTCACATAGCAAGGAAGGGCTCTTCCTCTAGTTTCTGAAAAGCTAGCGAGATTGTGAAACTTCGAAGAATTGGTCAAGTTATGAATATTTTTGTGAAGCCACTTCAATTTTTTTCGCTCAAAAATCGAACCAGCAGCCACGCGTGACGACTCCTTTTTTGGAAAAGATTTTTACACTTTGAGAAAGAGCGTTTTATCTTCTTCTTGACAGGCTAGAAGAATTTTCAAAATACGAAAAACTTACCGAGTTATGAACCTTTTTGTGAACGTTTAGTTTCATGCTTCGATGACGTTGGTGCAAAGTCGACCTGAGGTTGACTCAACCTGTTCTATCCAGAAAATCACAATTTTTTCACAGTGAATTATTCAAAACTTCTAGGTTTTTGTGGCTAGATTTTATCCGTACGGGTGATCTGCTTCGACTAAAAAATAATATTTTCATGAAAAACGAAATTTTGCTTACGATCCATCCTAATCATATCGTCATCGCAGTTCCGTCATCGCTGCGGAGAATCTTGTTTTTTTGCTGTATCATGTACAGAGCTGGGGGTTTTTTTTAGCTCCATTTTCGTTTTTTATGACGTTTTCTTAGGATGGGAGAACATTATTTCCATAGAGAAGTCCATCGTCCATCCTTCCTTTTTCCGCTCCATAATCGATTCGAGGAACGCTTCAAAAAATTTATAAGGAAAGCACTTAAGTCGTCGTCAGAAAGTAATCCTCAAATTTTTATATAACACAATTTCGGAGCACAATTTCAGATGCAAACGTCGCTACTTCAGGTAGAAGAATGTTCCGTGTCCATGGTGTGCTGAAAAAAAATCTCCATAAATTGAACAGTGATGATTGGAAACTGCTACCAGAAGATCTTTGTTTTGAAGTGTCGAAAATAGCGTTCAAAATTTTAAAGAAATTTATTGTGTTTTGAAAACATTATTGTTCAGGGAACTCGTTTCATTGTCCTCTTCAATGCCGAAGCCGCACCTGAAAAGAAGAATCTATTAAAGAGTTCAAACTGCACAATAAAAGTTGAAAAAATCAAGAAATACAAGAAATAGAATAGTGGAAGAGAGAGGGAGGGGGTCGTACAAATTCCGCTTCAGAGGGGGGGGGGGGCGTAAATTTCCAGCAAAAATCGAACCCCACGCTTGACCCTGGCCCGGTCGCTCAGCGGGAGCGACCGGGGACGACCACCGCTCACCGGGAGCGGCGGTGGCAGGACTGGCGACCAAGTCGGTCAGAGACGACGGAGGCACGCACCCTCTGCGTCTCTGCCGGCTTCTAGAAGCTTCGGCGTCGGACGCGAGTCACGACAGCCATGTTACCAAACTCAAATGCATGCTACTCAAACCGCAGTATGTATACATATACCAGCCAGCTTTTGACGGTATAAACAGTATGTCCCGGAGCTGATGGGCATTCCACCCTGTTCGGCTCAGTTCGCTCCTGCCTCCGCTCCACTGGGAGACTGGCAAACCTGCCGATATGACAAACAATACAATACAAGCAATAAAACAAATAGAACAAGAGCTACAAAATTAGGATTGCAAACTTCGTTGTTGTAGTTGTAGTTGTGCTAGTGTAGCGCTTACCATTGCATAATAGCATAAAATATAAATCTAAAATAAGCATAAATAATACCAATGTGAACCACCAAAACCAATTGAACCGTGATGCGGATCAACAGCCCACCTTAAAACTTGATTTAGTCCTCAATTGAAGACCAAAGCTCTCCAGAAGCAAAAGCATAAAAGAACAGCTGCATCACAGTGAGTTATGTTTAGATATAGCCAAGAGGTTAGAAGATCATGAGGACATGCTGCAATGCCAAATCAGTAGAATTCTTGTTGTCACTACTACAACCGTATACTCACAAACTGAGGACATTCCTGCACTTTTGAAGAAAGCTTTCAACAAGACTGCTTATTATTTCCTCCAACAGCAATTCAATTTCGTAAGTTTGCTAATCTTTACATTACTGCGGCTGCTTATTCAATTGCCGTATACCTTAGCCCGACTAGATTACGACTACAGTTGAGGGCACAGGGTGACCATCTCATGCAGGTCTTTGCGACTTGGTTTAGACCACAATTTTTATAGCTGGACTTCCTCTCCAACAACCTATGTAGGAAACCTTTGTGGCTTCCTTTCTACTGTAGCCAAACTGATCGAGCGATACCACCCAATAATCTAGCTGCCGCACATGCCATCGCGTTGCATGTCGTCGGGAGCATAAACAGAATCTAACAAGGAGAGCCTCCAAAGTGGCGGTGAGCTTTTGCGATGCAATTTTTACAGAATGTGGGGTCCCGTGTGGAGCCTCCGAAACCGTAGTTAATTTTTCGGAAAGCTCTTCTATGGTCGAAAAAAGGCGTGTGCAAAGTGACTGCGAAGTTGATCAGTCCCTGCTACCACCCGACCCAATGTGGTCTGCTGGCGTAGTGGGTAGTGATATTGGCTCTCGGTCGCACCGAGTGGGTTCGGCCCTCGGTGTAGCCACAGCTTTTGCACACACTGGGTCGTTATTACTGTGCTTGCGTGGCCACAGGAGTCAATTTGTACGCGATTAATGTTTTTAGTAAGTACATGTAGCCTTTTTTCAATGAATCGTACTTGCACTGTATCATATCAACAACGATATCGTAAATGCACACAAACACACATTTCACGGAATTGGTCATGAGTTTGGTTTGATACGGCAAATAATTAACACTTCCTATAAGCAATAATCGTGTACAAATTGACTCCTGTGATCACGCAAACACATAACAATAACGATCCAATGTGTGCAAAAACTATGGCGACAACGGGGTCGAACTGTAAAGCTCACTCGGTGCGGCCGAGAGGCGACATCACTACCCACTGCGCCAACCGACCACATTGAATTGGGTGGCAGCAGGGCGTGATGCACTTCGCGGTCACGCTTCCACATGCCTTTTTTCAACCACAGAAGAGCAGTCCAAAAATTAAGTAAGCTTTCACATCCCCACACGGGGCCCTAAAACCTGTTCAAATTGCATCGCAAACCTTACAGCCACAATGGAGGCTCTCCTTGTAAGATTCCGTGACATTGTTCCACAATTATTAAAAATCAAGGACATACCTAGGCAGGTTTGCTGGATTAGGCTCACACCTGATGTCAAATCATTTCTTCAGTTCAATAAATGGCGAGAAGGTGCACTCAGACATTTGAAGAGGATGAAGGCAAACGATAGTTTATTTCAGAATGACTTGGATCAGGTGAGAATTTATTAGTAAAAATGTATGAGTGTATCGTAGGTTATAGGATCTAGACCCAGACAAAAGCTGAACACGCATCCTTCGCTCATCGCGCCGGCGCGTCATACATTAGACCACACACGCTGCGGTTCTCTGCTCTCTAGGACATCTTTGATTCTAAGGAATAGGAAAGTCTTATTAAGAGCAAATAAAAGCTGAAGTATTAACAACAGTTCAGTATAAACAACTGTTTCCACTAAACAACTGTTTCCATGAAACTTACCAGGGAAGGGTCTCAGGCGTAGGTCTGAACGGGGGAAATGGATAGCACTGCGAGAATCTCCACCCTTCATATAGTAGAAAAACATGCTTCGTTTTTGCTGAGTCCTTGAACCAACAGAAACATACATGCGTGCGCGCGCCTGACGTACGTAACGCTCTGCGGCAAACGAATCGTTGGCTCAGCAGGGTGCGATGCTGCTTCACAGTCGCTAGGCCGGATGTTCGACTCCCGTGCTATGCAATGTTTTTGCAATTTTTCATGACCGCTGCCTTCTTTACCAATTCGCTTCCAAAACATCTCGTACACTTTTGTTTCGCTCTAAATTGTCAAGAAGGCCAGATTCGTGATCAACACCCCAGATGATCCCTATAGACAAAGTTGAGCGAAAACGGTGACCAGGAGCTTACCATTAGTCACCCCACTGTACTCTAGCGTGATACCAAAAACGGATGTCAGATTCGTGATCAGCACCTCAAATAACCCTCCTTGGAGAAGTTTGGACGAAATCGGTGATTATCACTTCGACAGCCCTATTCACTCGCACCTGACGTGACTTACCGTAATCGGCAAAAATTTCAGAAACGGACGTCAGATTCGTGATCAGCACCCCAAATAACCCCCCCCCCCCCCTAGACGAAGTTTGGGCGGAAAATTTTTTCGACCTCTCCTCCTCTGGAGTCACAGGCAGTACAATAGTGCCTTAGGCGCCTTTTATACTCCCGCCGCGGCGCGGCGCGTCAATTAAGGGCGCGGCGCGGCCAGTCGCGCCGCGCCCCGAATTTGACGCGCCGCTGCGCGATTGCAGTTAGAAAGGGTGAGCGTCAGCGACGCGAGGCCACGAGCTTCTGCTCACTATGGAGCACCGTGACGGATGACGGAGAAGACGGTCCGTGAGTCAATGGAGAACCAAAACAGAAAGGATTCGTCTAGCTGATCAGCGGGACGCATCTTGCCAATGTTAGTGGTAAGATTTCTGTGGAGAGCAACAAATCCTCTCTTAAGACTGAAGTCAAAGTCGTCTGCTCAACCTACGGTTGAAATTGGTGAGTGTGGTATTGATTCGAGTCCCCTGCAATGCAAATGGCACTAAACGACTCTTTATTTTGCAACTTGTGCGGGTTCAAAAGTAAAACTGTTGGAAGGTACTCATTGTCGATAATCACTCAGGATTCTTTCTTATATAGCCATTCCGGGATCATTGTGCACTAAACATATCTTTAGCGTTGTAGGTGAAACTTCGGGAATGTCTACAGATCTCCATCCCCTTCCTAGGTTACGCAAGGTACGGGTGACTAAGAACATGGTTGCCGATTCCGCCCAAACTTCAGCGTAACACGCAAAACGGATGATAGATTCGTAATCAGCACCCCTAAGAACCTCCCTAGTCGAAGTTCGTACAAAATGACTCATCTCGGTGGTGAAACCTCCACTCCGCATCGAGCCAGCCGCAGCTGATCGCGCCGCGCCGCGCCCTTCCCTCTAGCGGCGCGATTCGCCGAATACCGTAACCCGAAATTCCGTCAAATGTGGTGTTTTGAGGCGGCGGAGTATGAAAACGATGCGGCGCCGCCGGGCGGCGCGAAAAATCGATAGCTATGTCAGCCATCATGCCGCGCCGCGTGGCGGCGCGAGTATAAAAGGCGCCTTACTGGCAGTTTATATCAGCTTACCTCGTACACATCTTCTACACATTTATTTCACTCTAAATTTTCAAATTAGGGTTTATTTTGAGCTGTGCTTTACTCTCTGCTCTCACCTTTTGTATTATACAACGTTTTGTGTTTTTCAGCGAATGTTAAACAGTGACCTTAAGCAGGTACGGGTCACACCAGGTACGGGTGACTAGGGCTTCCAAGCTCATATTCACCGATTTCGTCCAAACCTCTCCCAGGAAGGTTATTTGGGGTGGTGATCATGAATCTGATATCCTCTTTTGTTATAACGCTGGAGTACAATAGGGTGACTAATGGTAAGGTCATGGTCACCGTTTTCGGCCAACTTTGTCTATAGGGATCATCTGGGGTGTTGATCACGAATCTGGCCCTCTTGACAATTTAGAGCGAAACAAAAGTGTACGAGATGTTTTGGAAGCAAATTGGTAAAGAAGGCAGCGGTCGAGAAAAATGCAAAAATAGTGCATAGCACGGGCGTCGAACACCTGGTCTAGCACCTGTGAAGCAGCGTCGCACCCTATTCAGCCAACGACTCGCCTGCCGCAGTTTCTTTCTGCTACGTCCGAGCATCCACATCAGCGTGCGCACGTATGCGCTGATGATGCAATCCTTTACTATCCAACTTCGAGGGCCTGTAGCTCTTTGGATTCAAGGATTCAGCAAAACTGAAACATGTTTTTCTACTATACGACGGGTGGAAACTCCCGCAGTACTATGCATTTCCCCCGTTCAGACCACCGCCTGAAACCCTTCTCGGGTTAGAGGATTATAAAAAATTAAAACTCCATCTGAAAATGTAATATTCAAATACCAAGTACACCTGCTTTCAGTTGAAAAGGTTCATTTCCGAGCCGCTATCTCCGGACAGACTTCTCGGTGATCCTGTTTTTGTGAAGAAAGACGTAATGTTTTGAAATACGTGGAACAGTTCTTGGGTGCTTTTCCACCTGCTTTGTCGAAACTTTCAGGACCAACAGGAACAGTCTCAATTCATGAAAAACTTTCTGAAAGCTGTGGCAGAGGTGACCAGGCTCAAATTGCTTATAAATAGCGCAAGCACCAGTTTTCTATGATTTTCAATTTTTCTTATCTTATGCTCCAAATGAATAACTAATTCTGCACGAGGCAGACTCTGGTTGAAAAAGGCACTTCAAACGATTCCAACAACTGAACGAATCTGCGCCACTAATAATTCCGATAGATCTAAATTAGTGAGTGTTACACCGGGGTCTTTCACCCGGTGGCGGCGTCTAGGGGTGTTGAACCAAACAAGACAATCGATTTATTCGAACTCTACGGCAAAAGCAGATGCCGGTCCGTCTGCCTCCGCTCTGCTCCGCTCCTTCCGAACCGGCCGCTCGCCACCTCGCACCGAGACCTGGGGCCAGATTCATCAACCGCTTACCGGCCGGTAGCGATATATCGGTTGTCGCGTCTGTATCTCTGTATATCTCTGTATCACATACTATGTAGGCCGGTATGGTGAATCCGCGGTGAGATGATATCAGCGGTATCGTTGATGAATCTGACTCCAGAATGTGTTCGAGACCGCCGCTCGCGACCACGCACCAGGTGAAGACTGAGCCCAGCGCACCCGGGACCCCTTCATATAGGGTTGCGCGGGGGAAGGTCAACCCCCGAAAAGGGTCCGCGCAGCTCCGTCGCCTCCGAATGGCCGGCGCTGGACATAGGCCAGGCGGACGGCGATCGATCCCGCTGCTGAGATAGCAACAGATGCACTAGAAAAAACAGCAATTAACATAAACAAGAAAACAAGACACAGAGCAACAGAAACAACCTATACAAACACAATTACACACAATGATCACTTCTGGGAGGCCTCGCGCCTTGCCCATTCTTCACAATGAGAAATTTTCAGAATACATATGAATCAGAGGCTTGAAGAGAATTTTTTAACTAGTGGTGACAAAAAGATTCTCAAATAAGCTCTGTCGCGACCGCGATCGCTCCTCGGTGTGGCCGGCCCGGGTGCGCTGTTTCCCATGGCAGCTTGCCGATGAGGCGCCAACGATCGGCCTGGGAGCATGGGAAAGTTGGTGACGTGTCACCATCGATCGGCGCGCGCCGCATTCGACGTCCCTGCGCTCCCGCGACGAGGTCTGTCGACCTCTCGCTCTGCTCCCTTGTTCCGGATGGGTAACGCGGGGTTTCGTCCCTGCCATTCCAACCGCTGACTCTACGGACGGGAGCACCAGGAGACCGCCGCGGGGTCCGGTGAGCATCACGCTCACCCCCGCAGCCTCAGGAGACTCAACCTACTCGACCACGTAGGACGCCTGATTCCTCAGCCTCTATCGTCGGACTGTTGGATATTGTGCTTATCGCGAAGTGAAATAAAGCTCATGGCTTATTCTGTGTGCGTGTGGAAAACGGGTAAGTCCCTTCATATCAAGGGCAGTGGTTACATGTGTGTATATCGTGTGTTGCTATTTGGGTTGTCCCTGTGATTGGGTATGTCCCCTGTGGTGTCGGGAAGCTGAGGAGCCGGGTGGAGCGAGGCGCGCGCAGGGAAGAGGTCAGTCCGAACAGCTGGAGGTCCAGCAATACGTGTAGGCAATACGCTCGACAGTGACAATACGCGGGGCACCGTTGGAGTTAGGTAAGATCTGGGAACCCTACGGTGCCCGTGGGACGACATGGTGCCGCAAAGGCACAGTGGGACGCCTCAGCCTCCGAGGCCACCGATCGCAACAAGCTCCTATGAATGCAGCAACGCATTTCGGCTCCACTAGATTGGATATTAGGACATTTGTCATTGAAACAGAGCACAACGTGTAAAACAAAAAGCGATGGTTGCAAGTTCGAGTAGAATAGCCAGCTCTCCGCACCAGCGAAGAGCGAATAATAGCCAAAAGGTCTCGTCCGCATCTTACTAAGGTGGGACTGCGTAAGAGTGTGAAGCGCACCTGTAGAAGCAAAAGATGCCAGACTGCAATAATTCTCGGGTTCATGTACGGTACGTGCAGTGATAAAGAGGAAATTCTGCATTATATCAGCAATGGCACACTGAGTATGACCTAAAAGGAGTCAGAGACCGGAATTTTACTCTTTATCGACCACTTTTATAAGCAATTGCGCACCAGCTTAAACTGAAAAATACCTCCATCTGGCTCGTTAACTTCAAAATGGCCTGTATGAAGAGCTACCCAAAAACCGCGTCGAAACTGCGAGAGATATAAAAGGTCTAGTTGTGGGCGTCTAGACTAACGAAAGCAGCTAGAGAGCTGACCGGCGAAGTTATGTGAGAGCTCACCACAAGTCCTGTGACAGAACAATCGACTACCACTTATTATGGCCCTCTACCGTCTAACCGCGTCGTTACCGATTCCGCATTTTTCACTGCGACCCTTAGGAGTCGTGACGACAGATGTAACAGATTAATTTAACTCGCTATCGTAGGGCGTAGTGTAGAAGCTGTACACTGTGAAACCAAGACGTTGCGTTGACATTAAGGAACATATAAATAGCATGCATCAATAAACAGAGAATTTAAGCGGAGAACCAGGAACAACCTTTTTCGTCTTTGTCCCTGTAATCCTAGTCATGTCAGTTGGTTATCGTACCACAAATTGTTCTCCGCTTCTCAAGAATTCTCTTTTCTCTTTGTTGACTTCTGCTCTGCGTTGTCGTCGTTGGCGTAGTGTGGGCGCAAGGCTAGAGTTGAGCCACAGCGAGTGATCCTCACTACAGCTCAACTGCAGCACACCTTGCGCCTTCCCAATCAAAAGGAGCGGATACGCACTAGGAAGTGGGACATGATGTGCAAGTAGACCCAAGTAAGTCGGGTTATACATACGACTCTATTCACATTCTACATTACATATTTCTTCTACACACGTTCCCTAAGGCAATTCTTAAACATTCTGGTTTTAAACAGATGTTTCGGATCCATTATTTATATACTTATTTTTATATTTAAGTATACTATCGATGCGGTTAACAAAGCCTTTCTTTCAGGAAATCAGCGATGTGAGAGATTTTCTCGAATCCTTTCAATATTATTCTTTCGCGACGTCACGTAAAGTAAGAACATTAATTGATCAGTTATAAGCCAACTGCACTTGCAGTGTTTCAAACAATCTTTATAATCCAATGGTGTAAACCACATCTAGGAATGGTAATTATGGAATTAAATGAAAATGGTGAACACGCGTTGTAATTCCATCCAAACAGATACTACCATTTTGACGAAAACTAAGCAAATAATAACTGCTGTTCAATGAATGACAAGTAAATAGCATATGAGAAAAACAATTTCAAAAAGAAGTTAAGATCTTTATTGAAAGTTTAGGTTGCGCTCAATACGGAGGTGTACTCCAATGCCACAGTTTTCGTAGTTATCCTAATGGTCTGCGTCCTTATGCTAATCAGGATATGTCTCTTAGTCAGGTACTTTGAATTTCCCTATTATAAACCTTTAAATTGTCTATCTTCATTTTATTAAATATGTAAAACGATACGGGCAACGATACAAGACCTAGGAAAAATAAAATATTAAAATCTGTGTCAACGCCTCCATTAAAATAACCCACAGTATCATGACTGCATAAATTCTTGGCAATTTGAAAATAAATCTCGAAATTCTTGGACCATCCCAAACTAGATTTCATCTTTTTAAGGACTTGCTCTTCCGCTTCTCAGTCGAGCAGTAAGACCTCGAAGGACTCTCTTTGGAGGACAATAATGATTCGCCTGCTTATGTTGTGTGCGATAATCATTGCCATAATTGGATTACTTATGTTTTCATTGTATATGTATGTTTCCAACCTTCTTTCTTTCTCCATTTAGCTGCCATGCTTGCAATCTACAAACGTGAAGGAAATCGCCTTCGTAAACGTCGCTGTTCTTCCAATTTTAGTATGGAAGACCTACTAATTAGTTCACAACCCCATTGTAATTCACCAGACCATCAGAGTTCAAACTCTTGGTTAGTATGGGCATTTATCACAAACGCCTCAAATGCTTTGTACTCAAATAGTAAGACCAGCCACTAAGGTATGAATGAGTACCCAAAAATTCTAGAACAAATTCCTAACGACACACAAACTGGAGACAGCGCCGAGCGCGAAGGAAGGAAACCACCGGAGATCTGTGTTTGTGGCCTTACCGCACCTTTGCGTTGAAGCTATAGCCTCTTTAACCAGAGGGCAGAGATGCAGAGCTTGTCGCCGGTGGCAAGCGGTACCGCGCTGTCCTGTCACACTTTCATCTACGAACCGGCGCAAAGAGCGAACGGGGGAGGGGGGAGGCAGCCCATGGGCTTTGACCGCTTTGAGCGTAGCAGTCGGATATGGTTACGTGGAATTTTCCATTGTACACGAACTGGCGCATACGTACAAGTTGCAGCGAGAGGGGCTTAGGCCAAACGGTACGTTTCGCGCGAACTAAACTAGTAAGAACTCGTACTACACGTGAGAAATGCCACAACACGCCGCACTTCGTTGAGTACTGATGGGCTGCCTTCCCCGTCCGCTCACTGAGTCGACGAAGCGGCAACAGAGCCATCGCAAATGTCGTCGCGGCAATAACGATTCAGAAACACATTTTTGCGGCAAGGCGATGATCAGCGGACGGTAAAGCTCGTGAAGCGCGTCGCTCATGCACACTCGAGTCTTGCCGGCGGCAAGCGTCAGAGGCACGGATAGCCGAAGTACTGTACTCTTTCTAGTCGTGACCTACTGTTGCTATTCGTCTTCTCGCTTTCTGTCTACACTCTTAAGCCCTACGCACATTTTTGCGGCAACACGGCAGCCTTATCTTCAAGCATGGGGCAGAGACGCAGAATCGCCACGCGAGGTAAGACTACCTCAGCCCGGGCTGCCGCTGATGTGCCGCATACGCGGCAGCGGCAATAATCCCTCAAGGTATTGTTGCCGCATGGCTCTGTCAGCACCGCGCGCCCGTGTCTGGACTCTAGCTGATCGCTGCGGGGATCTAGAGAACGAAAACTGACACTCCTTTAAACTCCCCGATCAGCTGTTTCGTTTCTCGCTCTCTAATTTTGGAACGTTGTTTTGTACCGATGGAGGAAGTTGTTAATGAAGGAATAGCAAGTGCTTATCACCACTTCGATGTTCATTGGTGGTGCCTCTGTGATGGCGATTGGGGCGCACGTTGTGATTGGAGTGGGTAGGTCCTGAGTGGAACCATTTAGCTACATCACTCCTCTGCACTGCCGCGTTGGCGATTGAACGAGTGGGAGGAGGGCCGCGTGAACTCCACCTTTCTCTAGCACGCGGCAGTGGATGCCGCGTACGCGGCTGCCGCAAAAGTGTGCGAAGGGCTTTACCGATCCCTGCTGCGGTCTGCTAGAGCGCAGACAGGACGCTGGCAGAGGCAATAATTATGTGAATTATTGCGTGCGTTCGATCAAACGGCGCCGGTGGTGTAAAGGCTTAGAGCATTCCCGCCCGGTCAGAGGGAGGTGCGGGTTCGAGTCCCGCCTGGCGCTAGAAGTTTTGATCGCAACAAAACATCGTTGTGACAGCTTACAACCTCGATACCAGCCAATTGAGGCTTAAAAAAACTGATTTGAATTATGTGAATCATTATTGCCATTGCCGCACTTGCGGCACCGCCGCTGCCTAAAATCGTGCCGCAGAGGTGTGCTGATGTGGCGCGGCACCATACATCGGACCGAATCGAATAATTTCAAACGAATATTCGAATAAATTCGAATATTCACTATTCGAATATTCGATGAGACCCAAAATTCGAATATATTCATTACTCGAATAATCGGTTTTCATGAAACCGAATATATTCGATTATTCGTTTATTCGAATTTTTTAAAGGGCAGAAGTATCATCTATATAGGTCACTACTATGCTACGAACCGAATCGAATAATTTGGAACGAATATTCGAATATTAATTCATTATGCCCAAAATTCGAATATATTCATTATCCAAATATTCGGTTTTTCATGGAACCTAATATATTCAATTATTCGTTTATTCGAAAAAATTTTGGAAGAACACAAGCATACACGGCACCGCCCAGTGGCAACTGTGCCCCTATCATATGCTTGAAGATAGTCCTGCCGCTTACCGAGTCCTTAGGAATAGACTCTTTTGGTTGGAGAAGCATTGCTCCACTGAGAAACTGTCCATTAATGTGGCCTTAATTCTTTTAAAAAACACTCGTTCTATGAGGAAATCTTCTGCAGCTTTCGCATGCCGATCACGAGCATGACCAACAAGGCTGTGATCCTCAAAGAAGTGTCTCATCAATTGACACTGCTCTACTGATAAACGAATACCTCGAGTGGAGGCAGACTTTGCTGCTTTGCCACAAAAGTGTGCGAAGGCTTTAATGCCATGCCGCAGGCTGTTTTGCCGCCGGAAGAGTTCCGTCAGCGCCCAAAACATGGTAGAAATGGTGTATAGAAGCAATTCCTAATGGAATGCGATATTGTTCAAAGCTAAGCAGGTCCTGACTGAAAATAGTTGAGTCGCATCGCCGCTGCTTTGCCGTCCACCGCACTTAAAAATAGGGTGAAGCAGCGGCGCGCCTAAAATTGGAAGAGCGCCGCGCCACATTCCTATTTCAAGGCCCATCCAAGTTTTGCAGCCTACCGCGTACCACATTGCGGCAAAATCGTGCGGAGGCCTCAAGCCATCGACACGCACGACGTTGAACGCAGCAAGAACTGCGTTCAACGTCGTGCGTGTCGATATGGATATGGATCTAAACGTATGCCGCCTTTCGCTTCCGGACGGGCTGTTTAGAAATTGAAATTGTCGTCTGTTCCCGGAACGTACGCAATGAACGTAGTAATGCTCGCGGATCTACGAAGAAAATGGTTGAATCTCACGGTGAGCGTTGTGTGCGGAGAAAATGGTCATAACCATGGGAGAAAATGCCTGCAACCATGGTAAAATGCTCGCATCCGGGGAGAAAATGCCTGCAAACCTTAGAAAAGATGCCCGAGTCAAGGAGGAGAACGTATAGCACACTAGAATGTATAGCACCATCATATGGCAACCAGCAAAAACGCTATAATACAGCAACCAATTGTGAAGGCAAACATAAACGAAAACATGAACGAAACTAGGAATAAATGCAGAACTGTATAAAAAACCGCTGTGGCAAGGCCCTACACCGTAAAGCAGGTCATTTGAGTGGCAACTGAAAACGTAGCAACGCTCATGTTCACGTCATTGCAGATAAGTGGAAATATCTAAAAAACAAGGCGCTTAGAATCCCAAGAGAAAAACCTAATACTAAGAGAAACATGCCCAACAAGCATTAACACTATCAGTGTTCCAACCGAAAACACCCTTGAAATGCAGAGAAGCGTGAAATGTCTAGGTTCGAATCCTGTTTCAAGGGATAAAGAAATGATTGGCCAAAAACGAAACCAACATTAGAAAGATCTCAGCAGGGAACTGCCTCAGGCGTATGTCTGAACGGCAAAAATGAAATACAACTATGACAGACTTCATATAGTAGAAAAATGGGTATCATTTTTGCAAAGTCCTTGAATGCATTTGATCGGAAGATCGAATAGCAAGTTGGCAGCCCTACAAGAACTGCGCCAGGTGGTCCTATTTCTACCGATGTTGTTCGAAGAAGAACACCATTACAGATGGGGCGTATATAGTGGTTATATGGTAATGCATATTCACAAGACTTTTGACCGAACCAGGATCCCCCAAGGTAATCTCAGCTATGGCCACAGCGGCAGCTCAAGCGACATAGAGTAAGTTTCTGTCAACCTTACTTCGAATATCTCTCACAAATAGTGCTGAATAGAGAAATCGTAAAAACTCAAATTACAGCAACTTCCTGACTAACTGCTACAAAAACGAAAATTTTCTCACCGCCATGAATCCCCAGCGCTTTCTCAATTCGTATTTTATGGCTTATTTTAATATTGTAAGTATCCTTTAAGATCTATTAGTTGGTCATAAATTTTGCAACCATTCTGTTTCTTCCAGAATTCAAAACAAACTCGTTGAAGTGTTGACCATTATTTGAACATTTTTTGTTCTTGTTTCCCAATGTGTTTCCCAATCATGTTTCCCAATCAAAAATGTTTCCCAACCATTTTAAGTTATAAGTCGTTAATTTCCCTTGCGTTATTGAAAAGTTTTATTCTCTAGAACGACGACCACTTTGAGTACTATGTATTAAGTTTATTACGTTCGCATAAGGCAAGCGTGCGAAAGAAAGCAACAAAACAGTTATGAAATGATAAAACGCGAAACAGAACGTATCAAAACAACACCTAACAAATACAACAGCACACAACCCGAGTAAGAGGAAATGACTGCTCCCTATCAAATAAAACTAAGAGATACTATGAATATGCAACATGCTTGATACCACTCTTTTAAACTGACTTAGATTCAACTTGGCAGTAAGATTCTTCGTGATTCTAAAGTAGGCGCGACCTGCCCTGACAGTGAAGGACTGCGCACGCACCCTGGTTTTGGATGGCTTAAGACTTATCTTAAAAACCGGACCTCTAGATCTGGAGAGGGTGATTTCGAAGAAACTTTTTGGGGCATAAACACCTGAAGCCTATACATTGCGCCGTGCGACTACCATTTCCTCCGGTCGAAAAACCACTTCACTGTAAGCGCTTCACCGACGTCAATGAGGTCACGGCGGTGGAAGACGACTTCATCAGGTTGAAAACAAAGTCTACAGAGGTGGAGCCCACCAAGGGCATGAAAAGTGAAAGAAACTCACCGAAAATAACGGCAATTATTTCGTCCAAGTCAATCACTTTTCTTTTGTTATAATCTTATTTTTTGCTGGAAGACATTTTGTTGCAAAATTTAAGTCAATCCAATACTTTCCATTTAATATCCTAGAGCTGCTCCTTCAGACCCTGGATAAAGAAGTTTTGCAACAAGTTACCGACGAGGATTTGGAGGCAAATATTGAAAAGTATATGAATAATGTGAAGATACTGCAGGAAGAGTGGAATGTAGGTTTAAATTATCCACAAACAGCAGCCAACACCGAAAGTAGCCTTCTCACCCCGTTAAAAAAACCATTAAGGCAGCTAACGAAATCTTCGAACGAAACAGAAAACGTATGTTGTTTCAAATCAAGTTAAACAATGCCTAGGCATTACATACATTTGAAGATGGTTCTAATAGGTCTCAACGACATCGCCCCGTTAATGCATAAAATGGTCAACCAACCGATGAAGGTACCGTTCAGTTTCCCTGACCTTTCATCGTCCGTTTCCATCGCGTACACTCATCGCTTTATTTTTCAATTGACTGAATATTTTAAAACAGCTATTCACATAGATTTCAGATAAAACTTCTTCACCCAAAAGTACTTCGGCAATTCAAAAAGGAAGTGTCAAATTTGAGGAAGGAGAACACGAGCGAAATTCTATATAGAGACATAGTCGCTGATGTCTTAGTGAGTGAAACTTTATACGGTTAACCAGACGTTCGCCGGCCTACAGGCCGCCAAGGGCCTGCTTGGGGCTTCGCCCGCAATCTCCGAAAACAAAACTACTTGTTATTAACCTTTCGACCCGCATGAGAGAGGAAAAACTGGACTCGCTTGTTACATCGGATAGGGTAAAGAAATGTTCTAAGAACGGTTAACGTGAGACTTGTCCACCGCCCAACCAATCGTGCAATTCCCACTGCGGAGCGCCTGATCTGCAGAAAAATTGATGAAGGCTACAGATTTGGTTCGGTCGGTCGACACAGTTGAGTTGCTGTAGATACTGTCCGAACGCCATCATATATTGGAATAATTCCAGGGAAAGAGTAATTCTTTCAAAGAGAGGGTCTCGTGACTCCCAACCCATTGGATCAATCTGAGCCAAGGCCTGCAACTGCAATCGAAAATTCGATACTATCGATCGATATTGGTTACCCGGCTGAACCCTACAACCTGCTCTGAAGTCGATCCATCCCATCGTCCACCATAGTCGCGGACTCCCACTCGAATCGAACAAATCTGGGTGAAAACCGATAACTCCAGTGGAAAATCGATAATGTCGATTGATATTGATCGCCCGACAAAACTCCTTCATGCTTTTTCAATCTAGCCATTTTCGCCCATTTTCATTGATTGCACTTGGGGATAAGCTTGACAGATTTTACATGTACGTGCGGGTTACCCTCACATGCTCTACACGTTTCACAGGCTTACACATGTTTGTGACACACAAACACACGCGGACAGACGGAATTACGCTTTCATATTAGTAGGATACCTTAAATGAAAGCTCATGACCGCTCAACGGCCTACACAGGCACGACGAATTATGACAGCGTTTAAGAACAAACCTGGACTTCGAAACCAACTACTAAAGCCTAACCGTATTACTAGTTGGCTCCGAACACGGTGATCTGTCTAACGCCTATGGTATAGTCCCGCGGAAGTACCCGCGAGACGTCCGCGGACGGAGTGCACCGCGGAAAACGGTCGCCGACTAGGGGCCGGATTCATCAATGACTTACGTAACTTTAACGGAGAATTGTAAGCGAAAGCTCAGATAACACGGCTTATCAAGCGATATGGTGAGTGATCAGCCGCGTCATCTGAGCTTTTCGCTTACAATTTTCCGATAAAGTTACGTAAGTCGTTGATGAAGTGCATTGCACTGCGGAAGGTTGTCGGTCGGCGGTGTCGTCCCGCGGATGGGAAATATACCAGCACGTCCACCGACCGCTGCCGACGATCCGCGAAAAATGGGTGTTGCGGACTGCGGCTATTGAGCGCGCGTTGGGGCCCGACTAGATTATTCCCGTTCCGCGGATACTTCCGCGGGACTATACCATAGGTCTAAAGGCCTCCGCACACTTTTGCAGCAGCGCGGCAGCCCTATCTATCTATATATATATATATATATATATATATATATATATATATATATATATATATATATATATATATATATATATATATATATCAGTATCCATAATTATAGGGCAGCGACGCAGAGCTAGCAGCTGATGTGCCGCCAACGCGGCCATAGCAATAAGTATTCAAGGCATTATTGCCGCCGCAGCCGCTTTGCCATGGAAACTGACAATGATGTGCCGCGTTGCAGCAAAAGTGTGCGGAGGGCTTAAGTGAACTGTCGTGAACTCAGACAGCCATATAGTTATAGCACCAACCTATACAAAGAGAAAAACGGAAGGCTAATGAGTGTTACTAAGCAGAATCAAGAAAGTAGTTTGGTTCCCCCTCTCACGTTCCCTTAGATGGAATCCAAACCATACCAGATAACCGTTTCTTGTGCTCGTCAGTAAGAGAAAAATGAAGGCCTTGTTGTCCTAGGCATGAATCGGGTGTGAAAGTGATGTCATTACAGAATGCAGGCGAGAAGCATCTCCTCATGGCTGCCCACATCCACACTCAATCTTTTAAGGCAACTAAAAGGCGACGCCATTAACGTAATGGTAACGGCATTATTACTGGTTACCTAACGGTATTACCAGGACTACTACCCTGTATTCTGTAACGACATCATCATGCTTAGGACAAGGCATTGCACACCATCGAGAAAGGTGGATGCAATAACTCATATGGCTCTCTGAGTTCGCGACAAATCACTTAGATCACCATCTCTCCCTCTTGCCCTGTTGCAGAGGACGCCGTTCCAATCGGCGCTAATATATGATAAACCCAGGGGTCGGATTCATCAACGACTTACATAACTTTAACAGAGAACTCACAGCGGAAAACTCAGATAACGCGGTTTATCGCTCACCATATCGCTTGATAAGCCGTGCTATCAGGCCAAGATAAAGAAAATAAATAATGAACAATACCTTCCGTAGGAACAAGAAAATATGGTAAATAATAAATGAAGTGCAGACTGTTTGCCGCTCTTTATTTCAGGCTAAAATTGACCTTGAAAATCATCGCTGCTACGATATAGCTGACTTGTGGTTAAGGTGGCAGAAGGTAATCGTAAGCGATATCACTGGGCCACTGCAGGGCCAATGGACGATGTGTAGTAAGTACTTTATGTTTCTCACGAAATCTATATACTGCCTTCTTGTAAGAGCTTTATGTGAAGACAATGAAAGAAGACAATTGTTGGTCTGTCCAACTACTCAAAGGATGAATCAATTACTTCTTTGTATTCGTTCGAAGTTCGGGCCCTCGTAATCGCTTTATTGCCCGGAATAACTGATAGTTGGCTACATTCGCCGGCCTTACAAGGAAAGGTTCCCAACTCATGGTCAGCTTTAGCGATGCTATTTTGACAGAATGCAGGGCCCTGAGCGGAGTCTAGAACGACGGTCAGTTTTTGCTGAACGCTTTTTTAGGGACCTGAAAAAAGAGGTGTGAAAGGGCGTGAGCACAACAGTGATCAACCTCTACGACACCCCACGGGAGATGTGCCTTGGTGGCGCAGTCGGTAGGAGTGCCGCCTGGTAGGAGTACAGTGGCGGGTTTTTCAGCTCGAGACCGAGTGCTGCCAATATTTTTGCACGTATTAGTTTGTTGTTATTACGCTTCCTCATGATCACAGGAGGCAATTTTAGACCATCAATGCTTACAACAAACCAAGGCTGTCAAATTGCGCCTTCATATGTGCTAGATTTTCAACTTTTTTTAAACTGCAACTGCACCATATCTGGGAATAAAAAGTCTCATTTACTACCTATTAAATCAAAAGTCTTATATTAGGTTGGTGCATAAGTTCTCGGACATATGGAGCATGAAATATTTTTTATCACAACATAAGAACAACAATATCAAATCATTTGAAGTAACCACCCTTTACATCAATTGTCTTTCGCCAACGTGCTGGTAAGTCATGGATGCCTTTTCTCCAAAACGTGGCCGGTTGTGATTCGAAAAATGTGACAATTGAAAATGTGAAAATCAAAATTTGACATCCTCTCGGTTCCTAAATTGCTGGCCGTCCAAATAGCGTTGAAGGCTTGAAAACAAATGATCATCAGAAGGAGCGAGATCTGGTGAGTAAGGTGGATGTGGAAGAACGGTCCATCCGTAGTCCGCCAAATCAGCCGCCGTCGCTCTAGCAATATGCGGTCTAGCGTTGTCGTGTTGAAAATACACCTTCACTTGCTCTCCTCGTGTGGTTTGAAGGTGGGCCCGCAACTTCCTCAGTTGGTTGACGTAAACGTCTGCCGTCACTGTTATCCCTTCGTCCAGCAGCTCCCAGTACTCTACGCCAAGAACGCTCCACCAAATGTATAGCATCACCTTTTTCACGATTAGCATATTCCGGGTGGAATGTAGTCGGCCGACAATGCGTTTAGGTGAGATCGACATTTTTTGTGTACTTATGTACCGATATTGCCTGGGTTCATATTATTCAACCGTAAGCCCTGAAACCGGAACTGAAAAGCCCGCCGGTGTGCTCCTACGAGGCGGCACTCCTACCGACTGCCCACCGAGGCACATCTCGTGTGGTATTGTAGAGGTCGATGAGTGCCGCGCACACGTCTTCACACCTCTTTTTCAGGTCTTTAAAAAGCGTTCAGCAAAAACTTACTGTGGTTATTGACTCTGCTCACAAGGCCCTACATCCTATCAAAATAGCATCGCAAAAGCTCACCATGAGTTGGGAACCTTTCCCTGTTAGTTCAATTGTAGTTTTCACCAACTCATCGCGAAATTTTTTCTCTTCACAACTGCGCATTCCATAACTTTTTGGAATATATGCTTTCGAGGCAATTTTGCCTAATGAATAGTGGATGTAGGACGTCGGAAAGCCTCTCAAGACGTGGATGAGCTACGCATTGCCTGACGCTTACGGTTCTTATCTAACGCAGATTACAGACGCTACGTCTTTCACTGCGTCAAAGCCTATCCAACCACGGTCACCAAACGGCCCTTGGCGTGCCGTCTGCATTTTTTCTACAAATTCTAGAAGATTTCATTTGCCCGCAGTATTTAAATTATATTATGATGTCCCACACGGAATGTTGCTTCAGACCGAAAAGTTAAATTCACATAAAGCAATTAGAACCAAACTTAATTCCGTAATATATTCTCCACAATTATCAACAACCTTTCTCCAACGTACACGCAAAGATTGGATGCGTTTTTAAAGAAATGAGCTGACCGCAAATTGTGGAAGTTGGTCACCCAAATCCGGATTTCGTCGTAGTCAGGGAACATTTTCCCATCCAAGGTGTGCTGCATCGAGCGGAATATGTGGCATGTGTCGGATGGCGCAATGTCAGGGGTGTACAGCGGATGAGGCAAAACGGTCCAACCAAATTTCTCGATTTTCTGCTGAACGACTTTTGCGACGTGAGGCCTCGCATTATCATTCAACAACTTGGAAGAGGACGTGTCAACTCGATTTGGATTTAAATTTGGAGCAGGATTTGGAGTAGGATTGGGAGTGAACGAACTCTACTGCAAGCTCCCGAGTCGATCTTGTCGGCTGTCGGATCAGCTTCAACGGCAGTCCATGAAAGATCTCCATCCAGGACTGGCGTCTGTCTTCCGTGCTCTTCGTCTTCAAGGCTTTCGTCGCCGGCGGGAAAACGTTGAAACCACCGCTCTCACTGTCTTTTGAAAACGACATCTTCGCCAAATGCAGCTACCAACGAACGGTGCGAATCCGCATTTCTTCCAATTTGAAGTCGTAGGCATACTGGCAAGCGTACACAATCATTTCTGGTCCATTGTAGTCTGAAGGCTGGAATTTTAGAAGCCGATGAGGGAATGATGTAGGAAAAATAGGAAATATAAAAGATGAAACGCCGCGAAAAATTAACCCTAACCGCTAACCAGGGAATACACCCAGCTTCCCATGGAACTTCAGATTGAGAGCTATACCACGTGAAAGACCTTGAGACGCTGATCACAGATGTATAGACCAAATTTGCTAAATGGATCTCCTAAGCGAATTGTGGCCGGCGAAAGCC
The DNA here is from genome assembly GCA_947359475.1 of Heligmosomoides polygyrus bakeri. Taxonomy (NCBI): domain Eukaryota; kingdom Metazoa; phylum Nematoda; class Chromadorea; order Rhabditida; family Heligmosomidae; genus Heligmosomoides; species Heligmosomoides polygyrus. The sequence continues at coordinate 7,499,614 of OX375867.1, forward strand.
GTGTTGTCTGCTGGCGCGCTCATTAGGGGTTGGGCGCAGTGTTGCGTAATCAGAGGTGCAGTTGGCCGCGCTGACAGCAGCGACGGGAGCACAGCGGTAGAGTGCTTGCTTCACAGGGTTGGTGTTATGGGTTCGGATCCCGTCGGTGACGGCGTTTTTGCATTTTGTTGCCTATCTTCGACGAGGACTTATAACATCACTTTTAGCACATTTTTGAGCGAACGGCTGATGATGACTTGCATTTACGTCTTAGCATTATTCGAAGTTGTAAACATGTTTCAGGTAACATATTTTATTCATAACGCAAGGGTAGTCTCCATTCCGCTCTCTGAATTCGGATCGCCTGAGGATAGCAGTGCGACTAGACGTGAAGAGATGAAGATTGCGCAAGGTGCACTACTATTCTCCGAGAAGGTGCTGCAACAATCGTAGAAATCGAGATGGATGAAAATTTGGATGCAGGCGATGGCGATGGCGACGATGATGGAATATGGGTCCAGTCGGAGTCCACTGATAAGGACTCCGACTGGGACTACAATGATAACGAGGATGGAAGCACAGTGAGTGCGAACGAAGTTTACTTTGACACCTCTGCTTTTAGTTCTGGTTTTTGTTTTGATTTGAATTGTTACCTCGGTTAATGTTACCTCGAATACCGTAATAGAGTAAATGCAAGTCGCCATCAGCCATTCGCTCAAAAATGTGCTAAAAATGAGGTTATAGGTCCTCGTCGAAGATAGGCTACAAAATGCAAAAAACGCCGTCACCGACGGGATCCGAACCCATAACCCCCAACCTGCGAAGCGAGCACTCTACCACTGTGCCGCCGCCGCTGTTGTCAGCAATGCCAACCGCACCTCTGATTACGCAACAGTGGGCCCAACTGATTGAGCGCGGTGCAGACATAACATGGTGCAGACAACGCGGCTTTCGTCGGCCGCAACTCGCTTAGGAGATCCATTTAGCAAATTCGGCGCACATATCTGTGATCAGCGTCTCGAGCTCTTTCACATGACACGTGATATAGGTCTCAATTCGAAGCTAACGACATTCCCTGGTAAGTGAGCTCACAATCTATGCGAAGAACTGTGAAAAGAAGACCACAATGTACGCGACATTCTGTGTGGGACAACCTAATAGAAGCCCCACAGTTGTTAGGAAGGTCGAAAAAATCTTAGCTTTTGCATGCTCTTGCTACTGCTAATACACTCGTGTTTAAGTACTGATTGGCTTACTGTCACTCTTCATATTTGTCCCAACAATGACGCTATCGGCGATGCTTAGCGCACTGGAGGAATCTCAGCTATCTCAGTGTTCCGGTCAAAAGACGGTAATGATTTTTCGTATCATCTCTTATAGTGATTGCTAACGTTTAGGAAAACGTGTCTTTTAGAGCAGAAAGTACGGGAAGATGTGCGGGAAACGAGTGAGCATTCGTGGGGGAGGGGGAGGGGGGGGGGGGGGGCTAGGAAGGTGAAAACAAATATGAGGGGAAATTAGGGGTCGTATAATGTGTGCAAATGTGTGCATGGAACGCGCGACGCGATGAATCGATATGGGAGCTTAACATCCCATCAAGTCGCGAACACACTACACGATCCTTTGTGCTGCAGCTATGCGTCGTAGTAAAATGCCCAATTTCCCCGAAACAGGAACAAGGATCATTCTCTACCTTAACATGCCGTAGAGGATCACCAGCAGAACCTATTTCGGACACACACGCATGTTTTGGACAAGCAGACGTAGACGATTCTGATTCCTGGTCAGGCCTTTGGTATACTCCCGTCCGTCTTAGCGACACCATTTACACTGCGACGGCGAAGCACTTCAGACGTTGTCGCGATAGCTGCTTCTGGAGTCCACAGACCGAGATATTTGCAGGATTTCCTACAATTTATCCAGCCCCAGGGGAGCGTGTAGCGCAGTCGGAGAACCGATACCAGGTCCCTGGTTTAGATTTCCCACCCAGGGCAACCAAGCCACCCATCCTCCTGGGTCGGTGAATTGGTAACAGACTGTTCTGATAAGGATTGAGCGCTGACGTGTTCATCAGCTGGCCACCGCAAGATGTTGTATGGCCAAAAACGCATTAAAATCGCCTCCACGACATCTGGTAGAAGTAGAATGAGCAATGCGGCAGCACTGAACCACAGTGGATGAAATAGAACGTTGCAACCACTCATTGCCGTAGACGACGTAAAAAGCACCAGATTTCCTCAAAAAGCCGATAGTGTAACGGACAACACCTGTTTGTGAGCTCTAGTTTATACTTGCGCCGCTGTGCGGCGCGGCACGATGGTCGAGATAGATATCGACCGGGCGGCGTGAAAAATCGATACCTATGGCAATCGTGGTGCCGCGCCGCGTGGCGGCGCAAGTATAAACTAGGGCTAACGGACACGCTACATCCTAAACGGCTGTTACTAGAGACATTGAAGAACTCCCAAGAACTTTTATCCTAGCCTTATGACCGGACTCTTGCCGTTGTATTTGGCTGGACAATGACTTCGGTGGTTCTAATATCACGGCAGAGTCCGGAAGGAAATGGTAGAGTTTGTGTGGTGTAAGATTTATTATCGATTAAGAACGGCATGGTGACATGCGTCCAATATAAGTGGGAATGAAGACACTTGCGGTTGGACCTGTTTCTTCCTACGTTCTGCTGCCTCTGCGGTGCTAGGCTCATTGTACACTTGTGGATTTGTTGTATTGGCGGAGTCGCTATTGATTGTAGTCTCGACAGTCCTACGAGCGGAGTGGGCGAGACGTGCGACTGTCCCGGCAGCCGTAGACTGGCTGTGCCGGGGTGGCTGACCGGCCCGGCTGCCCCTGGAGCGGGCAGAGCCGGACGGTCCCCGACGGGACGTGGCGGCGGCTATTTATACCCTTGCCACGCCCCCTTGCCGGTGGTACCGCCTCCTTGCCAGAGGCCCCGCCTCCTTGCCGGTGCTTGCGACGGTCGATTCGCGACACCTTAGTTTCCACACATAGTCAGAAAACTTTTAACTGACCAGAAGGAGTCATGCTCTTAAAAGCTATAATCAAAAACAATTATGATCATACTTTTATCACACAATACATAGGGTACAAGGAGGCAAATGGGTAAGGGACAGGGATGGGAGCGGAGAAAGAATCGCCTGAAGCGACGAACGGCTAGAGCTCCGCAGGGTTCAGAGCGGAGCCGAACGCCAGAGGCGGATCCGCTAGAGAGGCAAACAAGCCTCCTAGGTTCAGCTTGATCCTTCTTTTATGACCAGTGTTGAGCACGGCTGTCGCTGCTATTAACCACGGGATATCGGCATTCTAGAGAAACAACTCTACAAATGCTTGAACACATTTGTTTAAGCATGGAGCGGCTGATATAGAGGCTATAAGTTGTTACAGGATGTTTTGTTACGATCAAAACTCTTGCGCCAGGCGGGACTCGAACCCGCATCTTCTGCTTTCCGGGCAGCGATGTTCGCCTTACACCACCGGCGCTGTTTGACCGCACGTAACATCCGCGATATCCTCGAGGTCCGTCAGCACCCACCCGTAATACGGGGATGGGCCGGCCGTTGACATCAGCATGGAACCGGTTAGCTGAGGACCTTACTAGTAACAATGCTTGAACACATTTGTTTAAGCCTGGAGCGGCTGATATAGAGGCTATAAGTTGTTACAGGATGTTTTGTTACGATCAGAACTCTTGCGCCAGGCGGGACTCGAACCCGCATCTTCTGCTTTCCGGGCAGCGATGTTCGCCTTACACCACCGGCGCTGTTTGACCGCACGTAACAACTCTACAAATGTTATCGACTTCTCTACAATAGAAATACTAGCCCTCAGCCCGCAACGAGGAGCTACGCTTCTCTTAGCCCTGGTTTGTAGTTACGCCACTGCGCGGCGCGGCACCATAGTCGGAATAGATATCGACCGAGCGGCGCGAGAAATCGATATCTATGGCGACCATCGCGCCGCGCCGCGTGGCGGCGCAAGTATAAACCAGGCCTTACGGCAGGCGGAAGTAACAACTGACAGGGACACGTCGCGGCAGCACGACGACAACTCTTCGAAGTATGAACATACTTCGCGACGGGAGCACGGAAACGATTGGTCTACCCGCAAATCATACTATGGATTTTTGCTGTGCCACCGCTCGGCAAAAATCGATACGTATCATTTGCGGGTAGACCAATCGCTCCCATCGCTCCTCTCGCGAAGTATGAACAGCCCCTAATAGCAGAACTAAACAAATACAATGGAGTCCTGTAGGGCTGCGGAAATTGAGAATATGGATAGCCTGTTGTGCCAATCGTACAACATATAGCACAACGCGTTTGAGAAAAAATAGAACACCTTAAATACGAACCTTTTTCCATAATAATATGCTCAGTATGTTTTAGGATCAAAAAGCGATGAGTATGTACGGAAGTGTGTATCATCAGCCCAGAACTGATGCATCTCGAGAGCCGCTACTTCGAAGCACCTTGGGCCAGTCTATTTATAGTCAAGCGGGATTCTTGTACAATGATCCTCTGAACAGCACCATGGGCCAGTCTTGGTATGGTCAAGGGGGATTCTCGAACAACAATGATCCGCTGAATAAAAGCAAAGAGTTCGACGTGTTCGGGCCAAGTAACATGGCTCAAACAATAGAAAGCAAACAGGAACCGATCACCTACCCCTTCAAACCGTCAACCAACAGCGTAGAAGAGAAGGGGAATGCGTTGGACGGTAAGAGTTATATGGATGAGTTGTTCATGAAGGACCCTACACTCGTCAAGAAATCGAATGAGACGGGTAAAAAGAGCCCAACGCGCAAAGCCAAGAGGGAGGAGCCGAAAAACGGGAAGAGCCCAAAGCAAAAAGGGCCAAGTAGCGTGGTTCAACCATTAGAAAACAAACAGGAACCGGACACCTACCCCTTCAAGCCGCCAATCAACAGCACAGAAGAGAAGGGAAACGCGTTGGACGGTAAGAGCTATATGGATGAGCTCTTCATGAAGGACCCTACACTCGTCAAGAAATCGAATGAGACGGGTAAAAAGAGCCCAACGCGCAAAGCTAAGAGGGAGGAGCCGAAAAACGGGAAGAGCCCAAAGCAAAAAGCACCTAATGTGAAGAAGAATGAGAAAAAAGAACCACCACATGGAACAAAACCGAAGAAGCTTGAAAAAGAGAAGCAGTCAAAACCAAACGGTTCGAAAATTAAAGAAAAGGAAAAGGCCAACGCTAACCTCCATATTAACAAGACTAGCCCGGACGAGATGAGGATATAACATTTCTGAAAAGGTAATTGCATTTACCTTATTTACCTCCTTCTCAAAGCCTCACTAGGAAGATAGGCGCCTATGTAGTACGATGGACCATACCATTGGATGTGTCTAAACGTGTAGACCTAGTAGTAGAAGTGGGAGGCGTAAAGCTTGGCGCTATCCCAGTTGGGCGGGACAGTGAATTTCAGTGGTCATCTAGGGTGTAATAGAGCGTGTCTTCGGTGGACCAAAAATAAATAAAAATGAGATGCGGAAAACACCCACGTTTTAGGTCCACCTAGGATGTGCTCTACCTCATCTTAGGTGGGTCTATCCAAATCTCTGCACCCAACCAACTATAAACTACCAATAGGATAGCGCCTAAAGCTTTAAAAAGCCAAAAATAGTGAACAACACAAAAACTATAATAACATCATATACAGGGTAGCTTTTAAAAAGTAAAAACTGTGTGGTCGAAGGCTATAACTTTGCCAATACAGTTGTTTGAATGATTTAAAACGGATACGGTAGCGCAGGATAATTGATATTTTATGACATGTGGATGATAAGGATTGCACCGTGCATCCGACCTAAGCTTTGCATTTCAGACTCAATGACTGCGACCAGTTTTATTGTAGAAGTAGACTAAAACTATGTTAATCTCCTAATCTCTGCTCTGTCTGACACCACCTACTCTTCTAGATTTGCAATCAGCGCTTTAAGGCCTTACTTTTCGTTCTATCGATTGACTACGCCTCATAATCGATATTGATGGCTTACATTACGCGGCGCCGCTAGGCTACCAATGTGTAAGGCTCCGTTTATAGTCCAATCGCCGCGTCATAACGAGAATTTAACATGTTGACGACCGCGCCTTTTTCGCGTGTCTGGCGCTTGGGACCAATCGATTTTTTGCAACGCAGACAGCGTGGCATGACATCATGTCGCACGGTCTAACGCGACCACTAAATTCGTCTCTTGGTGGAAAGCGAGGATGAGGATGACGAGGTGATCCAGGACGACGTTGATGCTGAGGCCGATATCCTTGCACTACCAGCTGGCGATGATGATGGCTCAGAAAGTGAAGTAATAGAGTCCGAAGCAGAAAATGAGGATGAGGAAGTTTGGAAGAGCGATTTTGAAGCGCCTACTTGGTGGAAGTTTGCGGCGGAGTCATGATAACGTGTTCGACTGCGTCAGGCCGATCGATTATTATCAATTATTTTTCAATGACGAATTGTTAATTGAAGGCATTACTTGACGAGAAGCTCAATAAATCAGTTACCGAAAATTGTTTTTGGGGACCACGCCTTTTACAGCAAGTCTAAAGATGAAGTGCACATAACACAAGAAAGTTCCTTGGAAAGATCTGAATAAAACTAGAAAAATAAATATAAGGCTGTGGCCTGACATCATGTCACACGGTCCCACGCGGCCGTAAGGCTGTGGCCTGATATCAGGCCACACAGCCGTCAACGTGTTAATATCGATTAGGCGGCGCGGCCTAATCAATGCAGGCACTGTGACGTCATTATGACGCGTCGCGCGGTGATTGGACTATAAACGGAGCCTAAGTTCAGCTTAATCCGAGCTTGTCCTTCCGTCTGTGCGATCAATACTGGGGCTCTGTTTCTACTTCTGTGGCCGACCGATACGATCGCATTTATAGTGGCTGAATTGATCAATCGCGTTGATCAATTTTTCAACTTCAATTAAATCAATTTGGTTACCATACCATATTAGGTTTGGCTAGTATACGGCATCGCGTCGTTTGACGTAGTATAAACGAGGCCTTAGGCCCCGTTTATACTTCGTCGCCGCGCGACGCGATGGCCACGCAATGAGGCCAAATTGATTGATCGCGTCGCTCGATCAATGTGGCCACAATACGTGGCGTCGCGTCGCGCGGCGACGAAGTATAAACGGGGGCTTAGGGCCCGCTCAGAGCAGCATTGCGGGGTGACGCGACGAAGTGATGAGTATCTATGTATATCGATCCGATAGCGCGACTAATCGATATGGGAGATTACAACTTACACACTCACAAGTCGCGTCGCACCGCAATGGGGCTCTGAACGTCGCCTAACATTACCTTCATACTCGACCGGCACTTTTTTATCTTTGCTGAGGATTGCTAGCTCGAGGTGGGAAAAGCATAATATGTTGGCTGATGGGAAGACATTACAAGAAGCACACGATCAGATGATGACTATCGATCGATTTCATCGATCGATAGTCATCATCTGATCGTGTGCTTCTTGTAATGATCGTGTGCTTCAGCACGTAGTTTACCATTCGAGATAAGAATCACATGAATAGTCGTTGTGAAGACTTCATAACAACAGTAAACAATATCGATTCTTTCAATTTCTGGAGCGAAATTCTAGCCAGTAGTGAAGGAGTCCGTTAGGCCGTTATCGTACGGCTTTAACCAAGCCACCATCAGCGCTACAGGTATGGTCCATCGTTGTACACATGCGTATAGGACATCCACCTTGAATTCTTAGAAAAAAATTTCGAACCCAGTAGCCCCACCAGAAAAAGTAAAAGAGCTCCTATAGCGCAGTTGGAGGAGGCGTTTGCTGTAGCGAGCACCTCGAATCGATTTGTAGTAGAGTTACGGCTCGCTCAGTACAGCTAAGACTTCTCTTCGACGTCGCTTTGTCTGGAAAGTTTGTGCAAGTTATTGTAGTATGTATGTACACGCCTGAGAGGTATTCAAATATGTTAAGGGTTTCAGAATAATCCGCAAAGTGATTAATTTCAGCAATTTCAGATGCACCCATTCGCAGCATGAAGTTAATGATTTACAACTATTACACGAAAGTAACGACGGAAATCTTAAATAAAGCTTAATCTAAAACACGATAATGATAATGATCTTGTAAAAGACTGCTACATATTGTTGAGATGATCGATAAACGTTTCTGATAGATCGATGGACGTTTCCTTCACAGTGCTGTTATAGCACATAAACGTTAACGGCCTACAACACGACCCTGTGGCTGAGCTATATTTGATCTAGGTCGACTTATAGGCATTTGGATTGCGGTATTTATGGGCTTAAAAACAATTTAAACTACTATTTTCCTCTTAAAATAAAAATCCTATAAAAGTTTCAAATAGTGTGTACACTTACTAGGAAAAAATTATTTTATAAAACTTCTATGAAAGTTTTTCAAAATTTTCCATAAAAATTATTTTAACAGTCTGGAGAGTGTCTAGTTTAACCTAATAATGATGATTTATAAGATTTTCAGTTTGAAAAGAACAGAACAGAACATTTATTGAGCCAAAAGTGACACAAAATCAGTTCTGCGCAAAACTTTGTAGTAAAAGTTGGCTCTTTGATTATTGGCGAAAGTGATTTCTTCGAAGAATTGTTTAAACTGAAAAGTGCTCTTTTCTCATAGCCATTTAGTATTTCATTCTCTAAAAAAGCTGCTATATATTCAAACGAAATACCGTCTACTATCACAAAAAAATATTTTGCAGATAACTTCACAAATATCCTTCTGTTTAAGAAAATTTTCTAACTTGTAGTTGAATGTTTTTAGCGAATCATTGAGAATTGATGCAGGAAGCTTGTTCCAGGTTGTCACAATGCGAGAAGAAAAAGATTCCTGAGATTTTTTGTGTGGTTTTTGCGCTGAATTCTAATATTATGCCCTCTTTAATCCCGTTGAATGGGGAAAACGTGTAGAGTACATTTTTATCAATATCCAAGTGATCATTAACAATTTTAAAGACAAGGCTTTGATCATAGATAATTCGTCTTAGTGACAACGAAGTAGTACCGAGTTGGGCAAATCGTTCAGGGTAAAAAACTTCAAACAAACCGTTCCTAATAAGCACTTGTTTTGTAAATCTTTTTTGCATACTTTCTATCTCACTGATATATTAACTCTGCTTTAATGGGGACCATACAGGTGTACAGTACTTCAAAAGAGGTCTTACATAAGTAGAAAAGTTTGAATAATGTTGTCATATTGTGAGTTTGAAACGCTCGTAATATGCAGTTGGACTTCGCATGAGCTGCAGCAACAGTTGTCACGAATACAATTTGTTCTGGCATTCCGCCAGAACTGTCGGCTCACCCTCTTCATCCTTCTCCATGGGTGCTTATCTGCCACTCCATGACGAGAAGTTTGCCACAAGTGTTGTTTGGCGTGACCTCGCATGATAGAAAGAGGCCACGCCTGTGTCTGTGTCGACTAGGATCATATCAACATATTTCTACCACTGACCACTACGGTCCCAATAAACCCTCTTGTGTAGCCAACATACTCACCGAGGTAAGCAAAAAGGAGCCATACTACTCCTAGCGCATCAGAGCGCCGTCATACGCTCATAAACCGGGACACAATTTGAAATGTGCAGCTTGCAACCAGATAGGTGGAAGAAACAATTTTTGGGGTTAATGGTGCCCAATGACAGCTGTTTTCTAGTGAAATGTCCAGTAGCCATTTTGAAGACCATGCCGTTACAGAATCTAGCCCTTGTTGAAGAATATTGTGATCATTTATAGTGTAGTTTAAAATAATCTGCATACATGGTACAATGGACACCATGAGGTAAACTGCCTGGCATACCGTTAATGTATATCAGAAGCATTAATGGACCAAGACAGGAATGCCTCTAGGTGCTTCTTAGCTCCGCTAGCTCTCCGAAAAAGCACCATTGGTTAGACCTTTTGGATTCACTTGTACAAAAAAAAGATTGCAAAAATTCTAGAAGGTAGCCGTGCATCCCTTATGCTTCACATTTTTTTACACAAAAGATCCAGAGGGATTGAGTCAAATGCCTTAATGTAGTCAATGTAACATACACTAACATATCCGAATGGGTCAAGCACTTTCTGGCATTTTGGAATTGTATTTATAAGAGCCGTAATAGACTTTCTAATCTTCCATGAAGAAACCCATGTTGAGATCTTGTGATTAGTCTCTTCTTTTGATTTCGAACTCGTCAAGCTTGCTTAGCAAAATGTGCAATTTGACGTGAAAATTGTACAAAAATTCAACAATTTTTCATAGCAAGCATGTCTAGCTCACCGACGACTGTCTGGTTTACCGGCTGCGCTTGTCGTCTATGACGTTCACTCCTTCACCTCTCTTCAGGATTCCTCTGTTTTCATTAATTCTTTCTTCTCTTTCTCTCCTCTTCGGAACTGCTGTCGCTTTAGTCAGCCCTGAAAACAGTCGATAACGATCGGCATAAACACAGAATTATTTTAACTGTCTTCGAGAGCCTTTATTTTAATAAGGAAGAAGTTTCTGATTTGGAAGATGTTCAATTTGATTTCAAAAGTGTGAAGGCTGCATAGAAGTGTCCCATTTGTGTGAAACTAGTATCCCTTTTCTGACTCTGAGTATGACTCTTTAAATATTCAGACTTCCTAAATGTAATGTCTTCTTTTAGATTTCGAGATTAGATGAAAAAATTGTAGGAGATTTGAAAAGATTCAATGCAATTTTGGAATTCAATAGAAATTTGCGGGGAACCGGCGTTACCAAATTAGGATTCCAGTGTCGGTACCCGACTTCCAATAACCAGCAACCGGGTCCCCCACGAAATCCCTCAAACGCCTATTCATTCCCTTAGACATTCGCTCATACACAGTATATACCTACTTATATGCGTGTGCACATATATATGGTACGAGCTGGATATATGTGGATATATGGCTGCACAAGAATCCTGCAACACTCTAGCGACAGGATCCGACCCTTACGCCTAATGGTATACTTCCACAGGAGCGATGACGGGTGCAGGTAATCGCACCCGAAGTCCCGAATGTACAATAGTGTACTGAACACATTTAGTCCATATCAAATCGCTTAAGAGTGGTCACCACCAACTAGGACTGGACCGATTTTCAATTTGATTTCAAAATCGTGGAGCTTGCTTAGCAAAATGTACAATTTGACGTGAAAATTGTATAAAAATTCAACAACTTTTCATAGCAAGCATGTCTAGCTCACCGACGATTGTCTGGTTTACCGGCTGCGCTTGTTGTCTATGACGTTCACTCCTTCACCTCTCTTCAGGCTTCCTTTGTTTTCGTTCATTCTTTCTCCTGAAGATCATTCGATAACGATCAACATGGACAAAGAATTATTTTAACCTTCTTTGAGAGTTTTTTTTTTGAATGTGGTCTGATTTGGAAGATGTTCAATTTGATTTCAAAAGTGTGAAGTCTGCATAGAAGTGCCAATGTGAATGAAAGTGACCGTTTCCTAACCCACCTATGATTCTCTATAATTGTTCAAATTTCCTCAAAACGATATCTTCCTTTAGGATTCGAGATGTTTTAGATGAAAAATTCTGAAGAGATTTAAAGAAGTTCAGTGCGATTTCGGAAGAATTCAATAGGCATTTGCGGAAAACCGGCATTACCAAATTAAGATTCGAGCGTCGGCACCCATTTTCCAATAACCAGCAACCAGGCTCACAGCCAAATTCCTCTAACATCTAATCAATTCTAATCATACTGGACTCCCCGATACACTTACAACCGAAAAAAAACCGTCCGAGTTCTCCGGTGCGCAACGCCCACAGCCGCGCAATTCAAACCTGGTTTTTATTAACCATGGAGCGCCCTTACTACAGGCTTTATACGTTGAAGCCAAGTATGAGGGACATTAACGACGCTCTATGGGATTTTCTGCTCATCAGAAGCCCTCTCCCGCCCCGACCTTATTTGCGCCGGATAAGCACTCAAATATCACTAGCTGCAGCGACTGCTCGGACATTTCTTCTCGAGGGGCAGCACTACTCCTTGCTATTGGGGTGAAAACCTGTTTCTATGTAGGTACATGTATATACATATGTATACACATGTATATACATATGTATATACATGTGTATACATAGTATATACTTACTTATAAGCGTATGCACATAAGGATAAAGGATAAAGGACGGCGTTATTCAATCCCTTTTTGGGATGCGCCAGCGCATTCTACTTCTACGGGATGTCGTGGAGGCGACATGAATGCGTATTTGGCCATACAATGACTTGCGGTGGCCAGCCGATGAACAAGTCAGCGCTTTATCCTTCCCAGACAAGTCAGGTACCAATTCACCGACCCCGGAGGGATGGAAGGCTTGGTTGGCCTGGGCGGGAAATCCGAACCAGGAAGGTATCGGGTGCACGCGACAGTCGCGCCTCCTCCGACTGCGCTACACGCGCCCATATGCACATAACATCTTCCAAATCATATATGTAGGCACGAGCTGGATATATGTGGATATAAGCATCGGCGATTATACTGCAACGCTCTAGCAACAGGAGGCGACCCATAAGCGTAATGGTACACTTCCATAGGATCGATAACGGGGTGCAGGACATGGTGATCTCCTTCCGAGCCTACTTGCGTCGTCTTTATAGATCTTTAGCAATCGTGCACGAAAAGCCTACTGAGAAACGTTGCCGTTGCCGGAGAACTGGTCCATGGGCAAGGTGCCAACGCGGCGGGCGGGTTTTCTGCAGCCATGTCTCGCGCCCTCTCGCGCCTCACATGCATCCCACTCGTGTCTTTAGCGTCTGCCGCTCCTCACACCCATGTACCTCGACTTCTGGCTAACCGACAGGCCTCTCACTCATGAGCACACTCGCTACAACTCTCCCGTTGAGGCCACGTGCGTGCAAATTGGGTGCGAGACTACCAGTAGTGGAGATGATTCAAAAACGGAATGAGCATAGTCAAATAGCGACAACAGCTGAGAGACCGGGGCGACCAATAATAGATCCTATAAGGAATGGTCCGATTGATCAAATCAGCATAAACACCTGTAACGAACATTGAGGACATCTAATGTAGCTGCAGATCTTCAGAGCCCCATTACACCTCTGTTGAGGCTACTGTGAGATTAATTGAATGGGAAACTAGTGCGTAGCTTTGACACAGTGTCACTGCGCTCTCAAGGGAAGTATGACAGGCACTTCACACCTTGCAGTTACATGCCACAAAACGGCCAAGCAGAGTGAAATGGCTAATCCAAGCAGCGTTTTGGAATCAACCCTGCTATCTCACCACATCCCTGCGAAACGAATGCTGTGTGTGAGGTCAGTTAAGTCCAGCTGATTGCTAAATCATAGCGCACACCATCTTATAGTATTAGGATTAGGCATAAAACTTCGTCAAGGTAAAGTTGCACCACGGCACATCAGGACTGATGAGCAACAACGACAAGTGGAAGTGCTCACCGAGCTCTGGAGGTTTCTCCAACTTCTGAGAACCGCAGGCCGGCCATCTACTACAAGAGAATGCAAGGACCAGCTCGATGTACTTGCCGCTAGATTAGCACATTGGTGATATTTGTTTTGTTTTTATTTTCCTGCTCATGGTATTATTGGTATTACCACTGACGTTGAAGATAAACTTTATGTGATAAGCGGGTCACTGCATACTTTAAATTAGGAAAAACCAAGCGCATACTGCACGCAGGCCTCGAGCTAAATCACTTCAATTCCCTTTTTCTTTTGCATATCAATAAAACAGTTGTAACACAACCAATATTCGTTAAATTGTCGATTCGTTGCGACACCACCAACTCTCCCTACGGTTCCGACCGTCCTCATGTTCTATTCACGTGAATCTGCTGTTCAAGGAGACGGCGGATGGCGGGGCACTCGCAAGGAGCCAAGACGCAGGGGCTCATTCTTCCTATCTGACTCACGCCGCACGCGCGTGACGGAATGAGTCATGGACCAGTTCTCATGTAATCACTGAGAAATAGCGCCGATCATCTCTCGCCCCAATGCGAAACCGCGCCCCATGGCCAAGCCGTCGTGGATTTCGCCACACCCGCACGGCTTCATCTTTTCCTGCTCGTCTTCGATTGTTTGTTTTAGGATTCGAATGCCCAAGCCATAATCGCCTAGAATTCCCTAATGGCCTGCTCCAGATGCCCTCCCGAAGGTCTCACATAGAGTACCTCCACACCTACCTATCAACGGCGGGCACCAAATGGGCTGGACCATGTCCAACTGTTCGCTGACGGCAGTTAGCACCGTACGACGACAATTGATGGGGTGCCGAGGACCACCTGCGGACCGATTCGCACCCGATTCGAACGGCCGGCCGTAATCGTCGTGGCGATTCCCGCGCGAATGGGAGGCACCGCACGACACGCGCCAAACCGTCGCCGGCAAACACCGTGTTTCGGCCACTGTTTCTTCCTGTGACGTTCGTTCGGCTCTTCGGTGGCCCTTTCCTATGGAGGAGGCCTTTTTCCTCCTCCAGATGGTGGTAGTGACAATGCTGATGCCGCCTGTTTGCTGTTTCCTTACGTCGAATGTTCAGTTGGGCACACTTCTGTGAATCAGAGAGTTTATAGAGACCATTGTGAAAGAAAAACTTGTCGATCTGATCCACATGATGCCCATCTAGATGTTGATGTCAGCGCCTACCTGTCAGGGTCGTCCCTTAAATTTTGAAACCAACACATAGGGTTCGGTTGTGATTGAAGTAAACGGGGCATACATTTTCTCTTCGTCCACGTTTTTCCGCTCTTCTTTGCAGCAGCTATTACTATGAAAATAAAACGTGAAAATATTAGGTTGGCAACTAATTTCGTGGACTCTCAAGCATCTTCAACAAAAGTGTTCATAATCAAATAGCAAATAACAGTTTTCAACCAAAGTAAGATCTGTTGGAACGCAGGACTGCTTCCCATTTATCAGCTACCTGGCCCATCCCACAGCTGTAGAATTCTCGTGCTTTTGAATCCAAGAATCCTTAGAGGTGCATTTTGACATGGTCCACATTAATAAATCGTCCTCCAACCAAGAAGTGCTGCAGCGCGCTATAAAGGTGCTAGTCACTTGTTGCACAGCCTGTGCTGTAAGGTGGATGAGTTAGACGCTCCCAGCTAAGGTCTTCGATTTTTTGAAGCTCCCGTTTCGTGACATGTGATCTGGCGTTATCTTGCTGATAGATAATTCCGCTCCTGCAAATCTGTCTGAACCGATTCTAGCAGAGTTCAGCCTGCGCGCGGCCAGGTTGAGAAGAGTAGATTACAGCATTAATGCTGGAACCGTTCTTGACGAGCTCCCAGAAGTTAATACCTTCTTGACACTACCAAACCGAGGGAACGTAGCGAACCAGACGCCTCAAAAGATAGAAGACCTTGACTGGAAGCGTCAAACTCATCCACCATACAGCCCAGACCTTGCGCCGAGTGACTACCACGTTTTTAGTTCGGTGCAGTACTTCGTGGTTGGAAACGATTTAATAATGTGGACCGGGTCAAAATGCACCTCCAAAGATTCTTGGACTTGAAAGCACAATAATTCTATGGCCGTGGGATAGACCAGCTACCTGATATATAGGAAGCACTTCTGCGTTCCGAGGGATTTTATTTTGATTAAAGATTGTCATTTGTTATTTGTTAATAAACACTTTTGCTGAAGACTCTTGAGAGTCCACGAAATTAGTTGCCAACCTAATATATATAATTAGAATTAACGACGGAAGTTAATGAAAACCTGTCTAATGGCCCTGTAATGTGAAAAGAAAGAAAATTTTTGGCACTATTGTACTTTCACAACTTCAAGAGTCGAGGAGAGGTCGAAAAAAATTCCCTCAAAATTCGGCTAGGGGGTTATTTGGGGTGCTGATCCAGAATCTGAGATCCGTTTTCAAAATTACGGTAGGTTACGGTAAGTGCGGGTGACTAAGGCTGTCAAGGTCATGGTCACCGATTTCGCCCAAACTTCGGCTAGGGGGTTATTTGGGGTGCTGATCACGAATATGACATCCGTTTTCCGTTGTACGCTGGAATACGGTAGGTTACAGTAGGCGCGGGTGACTAAGGGTCATGGTGCTTAGATTGCTATCTCTCGATTAAGCCTTCGCACATCGAAGAGTTTCCCGCAAAAACGGTTTCCCACTGATTTGCGAAGTTTCAGGCGATCGCTGCGGGACCGCTTGCATGCTGTGCTCACGTAGCACCACAGATAACCCCTATAGCCGAAGTTTGGGTGAAATCGGTGACCATGATCTTAATCACCCGTACCTACCGTCACCTACCGCACTCCAGCGTAAAACGAAAAACGGATGTCATATTCGTAATCAGCACTCCAAGTAACCCTCCTAGCCGAAGTTTGGGCAAAATTGGTGACTACGATCTCGGCAGCCTTAGTTGCCCGTACTACCGTAACCTATCGTAATCGGCCGAAATTTCAAAAACGAATGTCAGATTCATGATCAGCACCCCAAATAACCCCCTACACGAAGTTTGGGCGAAAATTTTTTTTTTCGACCTCTCGACCCGTGGAGTTGTGAAAGTACAATAATGCCAAATTTTTTGTAATGTACTGCAATCAGAACGCATTGCAAACGAGGATGAGGAGAAAATGTTTGCCTGGCCAGACAAGCTCACTCTTTGATTCCACCTCGAAACCATCACAAGAACCTAAATTACGCAAAACAGTGTCCACTTACTGCAACCTAAAATTAGGCGTGCTATGCCTTGCACTTACACTTACGCTGTGTTTCACCGTAAATGCTCGGTAGTATTTACGGTCAATACTAATGCTGCTAATGCTAATGCTAATTGTGTGCTGTTCTCAAAGAGCTGGTATCACCTTAAATAGTTGGGCAATTCCGAGCCTTTTCGGACCTGTAATCAGCGCGAAACTTAATGTCCAGGGCATGCTCCTCACATATTACGTGAACATGCCGTGAAATACGGGATGTCGTGAATGCACAACGCCGCACGCCTAATTTTGGATTACGGTAAGCCGGCACTGCATGATGGCACGTAAAAACACCCCCACGTGCAATCGATTGGGTCAGCCTCTCGCGATGGGGCGCGCTTGCGCACCGTGCACTGGAGCCGATCACGCGGCATAGTCCACTGACTTAGCAGAGGGGAGCAGGAGTTTACATGACGGAAGAGAGTGCCGACTTGACGTAATTCGAAATTATTAGGTTGGAAAAAAAGTCTTTTCATTTTATTCAAAGATTTATTACTTCACAACTACAAAGTCAAATCAATTGAGATAAACTCTATTTTGTTCCGCTACACTTCTCCAAAGACTGGGTAATTTTCCAGTTCCTCTCGCTTAAAAGACCGCAGTTGTGGAGTCGAACCATTGCTGAATCCAATTTTTGAGGTCTTCATCTGCTTCAAAATATTTCTTTCCAATTTCTTGCTTGAGAGCACGGAAGAAATGGTAGTGGGTAGGGGCGAGGTCAGGGCTATACGGTGGATGTGGCATTACCTCCCAGCCTAGCTCCCTTATTATTTCTCTTGTGAGTCTTGCAACATGTAGTTTTGCATCGTCATGCAGGATCATCACCTTCGACTTCTCCGGCCTGTTTTCTTAGAGAGTTGCGACGACTTTGTGGAGTTGGCCGCAGTATGTGACAGCAGTAAGTGTCTCTCCACTTCTGAGAGTTTGCCGATAAATCACTTCTCTGATATCCCACCAAACACTCAAGAGAATCTTCCTTTCGTGAACATTGGGCTTGAGATCAGACTTAGGGCTCTCTCCCTTTTGTACCCATTGCCTTTTCCTCGGAAGTTGGCACACAGAACCCAGGACTCTTTGCTTGTCACAATCCGCGGAAGAAACGATTTTCTTCCTTATCTGGACAGAAGAGAAGCAGCGATGGAGAGCCGTCGACCTTTCTGAGTGTCTGACAGGGCATGTGGAATCCAAGCTCCAAATTTCCATGAAAGCCAAGATTCTTCAGATGGATTCCTACTATCCTATGAGACACTTCGAGCTTCTCTGCCAGCTGACGTGTCGTCTGCCTACTATCGGTACGAAGAAGATGGAGTAGTTCTGTGTCGTCCAATTCAGTTGGCCTTCCTGACCATGCTTTGCCCTCAGTGAATAATCTCCCTTTAAAGACTTTCCGAACCACCCGTAACAGGCGCGATGAGTAGCAGATCCCATGCCATATATATATGGTTAATTTGGTCTGCTGCCTGAAGTGCTGTGGATTCTTTAATGAATTCATGAAGAATGCCGTGCTGAAAATGGCCATGAGGTAGATCTGGCATTGAGTCCGGAAGATTGGATGGATAACGAATTACAAGAAGAGTCTTAACCTGTGTCCGTGTGCGAACGGTAGACAAGTGTGATAGGATTACGAAATCAGCAATCAACATTGGCTAGTGCGTTTACAAGGGGAAGGGTAAAAAAAATTTCGAAGTGTGAAAAGACTTTTTTTCCAACCTAATACATTCACGGCCCGCCGTATTTCACAGTAAACGCTAAGGGAAAGCACTTTGCTACAGCTATTACGAAACAGAGGCACGGTAGATGCTAAACAAATGCACTTTGGAACTGCTCTTACGATTCGTGGTTGTAGATGCAGTTGCTTACTGAGTGTATGCGTCACACACTTAGTTTTGCTCATACAGACCTCTTGAAATCCACGTTTTTAAAAGAATCGCATCAATTTCGACGTTATTATATGGGTTTGGTCCAAAATGCCGGATTTAAACAGTTATCTCTGCTCAGAATTAATCTTAGTGAAAGCTAGAAGAACCCTTGGTGATAATGTCAAAGAGTTCCACGGTTATGAAATGGAAGGCTTCCAGGGATGAAGCATGGGAGTTTGAGTTGACTTCAACATTTTGGCCTTAGGGTTAGGGTCTCCGCTCTCCACTACTGGTCTTACAAATGTTTTATATGCGTGCACTAAAAGTTGTCTATCGTCTGTTCCAAGACATCTAAAGATAAGGTACGTGAACTGCAACGCTTATCGAGCAGAGCACTCCGACCCTCCCAATCTCATGTGTACATTTTTCTCGGAGGCATGTAGATTTGACACTCATAAAACTTTTCCAATGCACGATGTATTCTCTCCACATTCAATTTTCCTATAGATCTTGATATCATTTGCAAACTGCTTACAAATAACGCCCCTTCCCTCAAGAATTAACGTCAGCTCAGCTACGTATATATCGAAGAGAATTGAAGAAACGACCCCTTCCTGCGGAACTCTGCTCTTCACTAGCTTGCAGACTAAAAAATACCTCCTATCTTGATTTGAACACTACGTTCTGAAAGTTAATTCTGTATCCATTTACACACTAAGGCGTGGAACTTCAGATGTTCAGGTTTTGCATAAGTCCAGAACGGTCGACGCTATCGAATGCCTCAGAAAAATCGAAGTAAATTACACCTCATGTGTCAATGTACATGGACTTGTACATTATCAAAGTAAATTACATCACATACTACATGATACTACGCGTTATCCGTTGCTCGCACGTTCCGCGGGTTACTCGATCTCCAGTAGTACTGCCATGTGCTCATATCGTTTCCAGTTCCATCGAAACTGCTAAGCCAGTGCACTATGCCGCATCGTCGGCTCCACTGCATTGCACGGTGCGCGCGCTCCATCGCGAAGGCCTGACCCAATCGATTGCACGTGGGGGTGTTTTTACGTGCCATCGCACTGCATTCTTGTGAGACCGCCATTTATTTCTAGTAAGGGTATTCATTTGCGGTCAGAATAACTTAGGAACCGGTGCCGCTCAAACTGTCCTTTATACATCGACATACACGATTTCGATGTATAGAAGGACGGTTTGAACGGCGCCGATTCGCGCCGTTCAAACCGTCCTTCTATACATCGAAATAGTAGCAATTTGATCCATAGCGCAAGAGAAACGAGTGGCCGTTACCTATGGGGAAGAAGGCCCGTGGGCGTGAAAAGAATGCCTTTTATTGGGTTCTGTGAGCGAGCAAGGGAATAAACTCCTAGAGGTGGTCAATTTTGGCGCAGGTGGGGTGTGGATAGACCACACCCTGGGGCCGGATTCATCAAAGTTACCGCAGTAACTTTGACGAATCCGGCCCCTGGAGTTCTTTGGGTACGTACGGACCCACTTTTCGGTAAGAACCCGGTTACCGCTACGAGACGAGGACGCTGACCCCGGACTGTGATAGCCTACTGAAATGTTCTGCTTGACGAGAAAGGGCAAAATCCTATTTTCACTGCATGCAATTGCAATTCTGTATTCAAGACGCCCCCCTCTTAAGCCCAATGACTCGGCTTCTGGTTTCTATGGTGACACTGGCTCCGGTCTTCGGTCTCCTATGAGAGATGTCTTCTTCCTCTAGATATGCTCGACGCCAGCGTTGAGCCGCTTTTTGCTCTGAAGCTTGTCAGCCAGTAGCTTTAGGTCGAATGTTCTGTTGGACACACTTGGCTGTGGCCAAGAGGGTTTGATCAGTGGCCCTTAGGGCTGTAGTAAAGCGGAGTTTGACAAGCAGACCGACCTGAACTCTATCTAGGCCTCGTTATCAAGGTCCACTTATCACGGATGATGCAAAAAGTAATTTTTGGTACTAGGGAAGCTACTAGAAATCTCGCTGGGCTGCTCTTCGTCTTCATTCATGGCTTACGGTATTTATCCCTTCAGGTTATGGATTCAGCAAGGATTCTTTGTACTGTTGCACCCTTTATCTTTCTGCAAACGTGTTCTTTGCTTTCTTATCAGGTTAGCAGTGAGGCGTCAATACTATCTTTTTATGGTACGTAGAGAACTTGGGGAATACTAATGGAGCGGTGACATTCGAGTGAAAATATGGTATTGTACTTTCACGACTCCACAGCTCGAGGAGAGGTTAAAAAATACGCTCAAACTTCGTCTAGGGAGTTATTTGGGGTGCTAATCACGAATCACGACAGATTGCGGTAGTACGTGTGACTGGCTAGGAACTTCGTTTATGGTGGTTATCTGGATTGCTGATCACGAATCTAATATCCGGTTTTGGTGTTACGCTTGGGTTTTACGCATTACGTGATCAGCACTCCAAGTAACTCCATAGATGGGGAATACTGCTGGTTAGGGTATACTCGACGCCCCTACTGGGTATCTCCTCATACCCATGAGGATTTCTTATCCTTTACTTCGGAGTGGATGAATCCAAACCCAGACGATGTCCTTCCAGTCGTAGGCTATATTCTTATACCCGTCCCTCTCCCATTCTCGTGCATATTCGTCAAGCCTTCAGTGTCGTGTAAGACCCTTACAGTGTACTTGTTTCAGGTGTACTAACCAGAACTAACTGTACACTAACAATGCAGCGTCACAGCAGCACCTACGTGGTGAAACGAGGTCAGTTCTTATAGCTTCGTTTCCAAAGGGTAGTGTTGCGTTGTTGCTATTAGAATTCGAATAAGACTGTATGTCTCCATGATCAACCATCATAAAACCCGGAAATTTTTGGTGGAATAGTTTCAGCTCTACTGCGCCACGCAGGTTTGTTGCAATCTAACTTTATTAAGCCTGACGTTTCGACTCTGTTGTCACTATCAAAGTCTCGAAAGAAGTTCCGTTTTTGCGCATTGTACACTTAGATCATCATTTACTCTAGTTTCCTCAACCCTGCAACGCTACTGGGATCCCAAGAGAGTCAAGAAGAAATTATTCCAGTGCGAACGCAACTGAGCGCTGCTTTGTGCAACCGTGCAGCACCAACGGGTTCTCAGGAGTGTCAGAAAGAAATTACTCCAATCACGCCACTTCCCGCTGCTTTATCAGCACTGAAAGTGCCGCCTAGCTATGCGACAATTATTCAGCAAGTGAAGCACACTGCCCAAATGTTTGTTTAGCATTTAGCATTGATCTTTGAAGAAACAGCAATAACACGAAAGCACCAGCACTGAAAGACCACCCTACTATGCGACAACCACTCAAGTGGAACGTGGAAGTATGGTTGTCGCAGAGCAGGGCGGGCGGTCTTTCAGTGGTGATTCTTTCGTGTTGCTGTTATGTTTGTTTAAAGTTCAATGCTAAATATTAAACAAACATTTGAGCAGTGTGCTTCACTTGCTGAGTGATTGTCGAATAGCTAGGCGGTGCTTTTAGTGCTGATAAAGCAGCGGTGAGTGGCGTGATTGGAGTAATTTCTTCCTGGCACTCCTGAGAACCCGTTGGTGCTGCACGGTTAGGAAAACTAGAGCAATTGGCGGTATGAGTGTACATTCCGCATAAAGCGAATTTCTTTCTGGCATTTGATAGTGAAGATACCGTCGAAACGTCAGGCTTAACAAAGTTGAATTTTAGCAAACCTTCGTGACACACAATAATTGGAACTATTCTACCAAGGCTGTGTGTTCTCCCTGGGTCTAACCTCTTCCCCGCTTAGGGAGTCTATAAATATAAATAAATGCATTATACTATCGGTGATCTTCTAGATGGACGGAAGGAGACTGTGCACTTCGACAAGATCACGGCTCGCATTCAGAAGCTCTCCTACAGGCTCAACATGGACTACGTTGATCCAGTACGTCACTTGATCCACTTCTGACTTCAAAAAACATACAAAGGAACGAGAATGTCTGTGGGATTTAGGTACTTGTGGCGATGAAGGTGATTGGAGGGCTCTACAAAGGAGTGTCGACGGTGGAGCTGGACAATCTGGCGGCTGAGACGGCTGCGTCGATGACCACGCAACATCCTGACTACGCCATTCTCGCGGCTAGAATCGCTGTCTCAAACTTGCATAAGAAAACCGGGAAGGTTCGTTTCTCACTGAATTGTCTAGCAGTGCATCATACTGTGTCAAGATGTCCCATTCAGGTGTTTTCTGAAGTGATGGAGAAACTTTACAATTTTCATCATCCTCACACCGGTGAGCATTCTCCGATGATCAGCAAGGAGACGTACGAGATCATCATGAAGAATGCGGAGGTGAGGTATTTGCACAATACTTCTTTCTTCGAACGTTTTGATGCATACAGTACCTGTAGGCGTCAGATAAGGGGCGTATGTGCAATCGAAGGCATGTGCCGTAGCCTACGCTACAATACCAGTAGATCTGCTTTGAAAAGGTATTTCAATCTTAGGGCAGATTTGCTGCTTAGAGCAAATGGAGTGGATGAAATCTAGTGTCGCGAATCAGCTACATTCTCGTTCCTCAGGCTTTACGTTGTGAGCAGTTTACTTTATATATTTCGCACATTCCTTAGCGGCAAATTCGGCCCCAGTTTTGAATCACTCTTCTGAGCATGAGCAGATCTTTTGGTATTTTGGTAGGATATGGCGCTCGTGTGAAATTACACACATGCTCTTTACCCGACGCCTATGGGTACTGTATCCATTGGGAGTGTTTGAAGGATAAATTATTCTGGAGTTTGCTGTTGCTTGAGATGACATTATTTCCATGTTCATTGTTCAGAGACTCAACTCGGCAATCGTGTACGACCGTGACTTCTCCTATACGTACTTCGGCTTCAAGACACTGGAACGTTCCTACCTTCTCAAGATCAACAAGGAGGTAAATCGTAGTGGCCTAGCAGCTTTTAAGGGCGTATATAAGGTGATAATCTTAATAAAAAATTATAAACTAAATCTTAATAAAAGTGAAATCGCTGAGATTGCTACTATTCTTCGAAGTTTCTCTTAGCTGAGCCCTATATCTTCGCTAGCCTTAAATATTCGATTACCGTTATGTTACTCCTGTTCAAGGCTAGGACTGAAACTTCTTCTAGAAAGGGAAAAGACGAGTTTATCAAGAAATAATGCTGAAAACGAACTGTCCCAGTGTGGAGGGGCAGCGTTAGAAAAGCGAGATGAACACAGCGAATTAAGTTAAGCGATCCATCCTCTGGCCATGTTAAGCCATCGCTCACCCCAAGCGTAGCTCAGTGATAAGCTCCCATATCGATTCGTCGCTTCGTGCGATCGATATGGGGCTTATCATTAGGCTTCACTCGGGATGAGCGACGGTATAACATAGACCTTACATAGAAGGCTTCAAGTAATCCCTCATATCTCAGGGATCCAGGTTATTACCTAAATTTTGTCTCCGAGGGGATTTCGAGTGCAAGGAAAAAGTCCTAACCCGTCTACGCTTTAGTTTCCCAGCTTTGGTGGTCCTGGAGGTGTATTTAAGTACTCTGGAGGATCAAACTGCGGTACCAACGTTATGGTCATCATACGGGTTTCATGACGATCAGCAGTCAATCGACTGATTTTAACAATTTCTGCGCATAAATCACTGCTTAATGTTGAAGTAATAAATACAATTTTTGGGTGAATGGTTGCCCTGATTTGAAGACCCAGGCAGTAGTCAGCGCAGCTGCCGTGTCGGTCGGCACCAGTCTTCGGGAGTTAAAACGACTTATTATGCACAGGATCTATGCAGTGGGTCGGGGTGGATTGGATTGGAACATCTTCAAAACTTGGTTAGTCAATCAAAACCGACAGATTACTTTGGTCATTATGGATGGCATACGGTTTCGCGGCGTCAGAGTATAAACGGGAACACCTGGCCTACAGTTCGCGTTATCTCATTGGTCAGCTAGGGGAGTATCGATATTATCGATTGAAAGCATTCATGAACACAGACAATAGAAGCTTTTATATTCAATGGAACTGACAAACTACCCTAAAATACAGCACTCGAGAGAGGATATCTTTTAAAAAAGCGAATGCCTAGTTTCCAAAGCGAAATGCGGCATAAAAGACGGCAAGAAGTCCTTAAATTTGTTGATTTTAGGTGGAGGAACCCAGCCAGATGAAGCAAGTCGCTCCATTGTCGCCTAAACCGCGAATTTTGCAGGTAGCTGAACGTCCTCAGCATTTGCTTATGCGAGTGGCGATCGGAATCCATGGAGAGGATATCGATGCGGCGATCGAGACCTACAATCTGATGAGTGAGAGATACTTCACACATGCGTCGCCCACACTGTTCAATGCCGGAACCAAATGGTGGGTTTTGCCTCAGTTAGGGAAGAAGTCAGATCACGGGTCGTCATTTGAGTTGCCACCGCATTTTTTTCGGTAGTGGGATGCACAAGGGGTATATGTCGCGAAGAAGGGCAGCATTGGGAGATAGGAACGCCCATCCAATCAGATCGCATTGAATGAGCATGTCATTCAGACAGGGCGTGTACAGTCGGTACCCTGATCGGCTGGCTGTGCTCTGCTTGCTTATATTGGCTGTCACCTACTAATGCTGCTCGCCTTCGCGACATGTACCGCACAAGATCTAGGACGGAAAGGGATTGATGCAGTAATTTAAAAAAATCGAAAAAGGATTTGGACCGCACTGTGGGCTAGCCTCTTCGGAAGATTTTGGTTACTAAACGTTGAAAATGCCTTATAAAAGCTGATCTTCAGGCCCCAACTGTCATCGTGCTTCCTGCTGACAATGGCCGATGACTCGATCGCGGGCATCTACGACACGCTGAAACAATGTGCTCTGATCTCGAAGAGCGCTGGTGGAATTGGCCTGAACGTGCACAAAATCCGCGCTACTGGTTCACTGATTGCCGGCACGAACGGCACCTCCAACGGTCTTATCCCGATGCTTCGTGTCTACAACAACACCGCACGATATGTGGACCAAGGCGGAAATAAGCGTCCAGGAGCGTTCGCCATCTACCTGGAACCGTGGCATGCGGACATCTTTGAGTACGTTCGACTACTGTACTCGCTTTGTAGCCGTTGTTGATATTCTAAGTGGAGGGTTTCAGGTTCGTGGCGCTCAAGAAGAACACCGGCCCCGAGGAAGAGCGAGCTCGCGACCTGTTCTACGCTCTGTGGATTCCTGATCTGTTCATGAAAAGGGTTGAGCGTGACGAAGAATGGTCGCTGATGTGCCCTCATGAGTCGCCCGGTCTCGATGACTGCTGGGGAGAGACGTTCGAGGAGCTGTACATGAAGTAGGTCTTTCTGGTTGAGTGAGAGGGTGCATTGGCGCTGTCCTAATGGGAGGGTGATACGGTGCTGATTGACTGACACGTACGTTACGGCGTCTGTAGTTCAGTATTTGTCGTGTTCCAATGTGTCGTCTGAGAGTTGATGTCGACACGCAGCGTCATCTCAGATCAGGGGCCGTATGCTATTCTCTCCCCAACCGTCCCCGGCCGGGTATGAGGCGGTCGCCGCCCACATCCCCAGTATGCACATCATGCGCCATCGATTTTTCGCGCCGTCTCCGTCCCCGAGTCGGGCGAGAATAGCATACGGCCCCAGGGTAAAACAGTAGACGCCACCTGGCGTGGAGTGAGGTGGCATGATGCTACCATCTCATTTGACGTCACTGTTCTATGCTTGCTGTCGTAGTCAGGTCACTGGTCGATGTATAGGTACGGCATCTGCAGTTCAAATGAAATCTGATGCCGTCAGGTCGTATCGTTGAGGGTAGAAATTGGACGCCACATAGCTTGGAGTGCTATTGAAGCAGTGATTTTCTTCTGATGCCGCCATGTGACATCTTCACAGGTCAGAACAAAATGTGGCGTCAGACGCCCTGTAGCGTCAAGTTGCACCTACAGTATTCATTACCACTATTCAAAAATAGTTTTCGTATTTCGCTCTTCTACGCTAGAATGCCTTGCAAGTATGTTTATAGCGAACGTCTTAGATAGGCTATACTGGAAATCTTTCTAGTCCTATCTAATACGCTCACCATAACATATTCTTGGAAGGCATGCCCAGGGTAGGAGAGCGAAGTACGAGAATTATGTTTGAATAGTGGGGAGGACTCCTGTAGATGTACCTTGACGCTACATGGCGTCTGACGCTGCATCTTGTTTGGACCTGTGAAGACGTTAGATGGCGGCATCAGAATTAAATCACCGCTTCAATCCCTCCACGCTATGTGGCGTCTGACATCTTCCTAATCGAGGGGATGGGGAGTAATTCTGCTCAATATGCCTTCTGTTGATTACCTCGATAAGTCCGATCTCCACTGAGCTGTTCTGTCGTATTTTGCTTTCCTTATTCCTCGAATTTTTGTTCTTTTGTGGCGTTTGCAGCTTGAATAAGAGCTGATGCTGTCAGGAGACATCGCCAGTCGCTAAATCGAATAAAGTAGAAGACGCCATATAGCTTATGGGGTTTCAACTACGTAAAGGATGGGTCCACTGTTCTTGTGATCTGTCGCCATCTGTCATCCTATCAAGGGCGTCATCTGCCGCGGCGCCGACTTCGGCGAGATCTCTCTTGATGACGTCCTTCCACCTCTTCCTTGGGGCTCCTCTCGGGCGCTTTCCGGGTGCCTCGAAATCTAGTGCCAACCTTGTGGGGTGATCCTCTGGTCTTCTGAGGACGTGTCCATACCACCTCAGGCGCTGCTCTCTCATCTTCAGCTGGATCGGGGCAGTCTTCATCACTGCCCTAACATCCTCGTTTCGCACCCTGTCCCGACGGGTCCATCCACATGCCCACCTCAGCATCCTCATCTCCGCAGCGTGCAGTTGCCGCTCCTGCGCCTTACCCAGGGCCCAGCACTCACTGCCGTAGAGGAGGGCAGGTCTCACTACTGTTCTATACAGCTTGCCTTTGAGCGTCCTGGAGCATCTATGGTCGCATAGGATCCCTGTGGACTCCCTCCACTTGAGCCAGGCTGCGTTTATCCGTCCCCTGACCTCCTGCTCCACACTTCCTTCCTCGGATAGGTCACTTCCGAGGTAGCGGAATTCTTTCACTTTCTCGATCGTTTCCCCTTGGCAGTCTAGGATCGATCCAGCGCACTGCTCAGAGCTGATCATTTTTGCACCTTCTCTGTTCGTTTTTGAATTTATCTAGAAAAGGAGTTTGAGGAGGTGACGTTAGTGATCGGTGTTTCAGAATGCGCTAAGCATTTCGCTTTCGCGATTTCACTTTGATTTCGTTAGGGCATTTTGAAGGGCTATTTATCAGGAAATTTATTTGTCTGAACGGCAAAAATGAACATCACTGGAAAAGCCCTTGAATCAGAATATCTCTTCCCTAGTACAAAAGATGTTCCATTTTGTTTTGCAAAGTCCTTAAACCTGCTTAAATAAATGACGTACATAAACAAATAAATATATAAATAAATAAATCTGCTGAGTTAGAGACCCTGAAAATAGGTTTGAAGTCGGACCATCTCGCCAGGCAGTACCTTGCAAACATCGAATATGCTAAAAATATACAAAAATGCTGTAACATCAGTGAATCGAACATCTGACCCGCAACTATAAAGCAGTATTTTTGTGTATTCTCTACATAATCGATGTTTGGAAGGTATTGTGCTTTGTGCAGGACGACTTCAGTGCTCAAAACTACTTCTCAAACACAGTCCTTATCTTCCAGATATGAAGCGGAGGGTCGCTACCGCAAGCAAGTCAGGGCACGCAAGCTCTGGGAGCACATTGTGTCCAGTCAGATTGAGACCGGCACGCCGTACATTGTGTACAAGGTAAGCAGACCCACTCTGACATGCTGCTGTGCTTCTTACAGGAGTAATCGGTGATATTCAGGACGCGTGCAACCGCAAGAGCAACCAGCAGAATCTCGGTACCATCAAGTGCTCGAATCTTTGCACAGAGATCGTGGAATACTCGAGCAAGGATGAGGTGGGTGACGCTCTTCCATGGCGCGGTTGCTAAGGGGTTTCGTGCTTCGTGTCAAGCGTTTACCTGCCAACCATTCAGGTGGCCGTGTGTAACCTTGGTTCAATTGCCCTGAATCGATTCGTCAACGTCGAGGAGAAGAAGTTCGACTTCAAGAAACTGCACGAGGTTGCCAAGGTAGGAAGACCACGATGCTCAAGGATATACCTTGGACCTATTCAACCATTATTTTAGGTGCTTACCCGAAATCTCAACAAAATCATCGAAGTCAACTACTACCCCGTCGAAGAGGCTCGCCGCTCCAACTTCCGTCATCGTCCTATTGGTCTTGGAGTGCAGGTATAATAACGCGGGCGGTTGTCTAGGTTAGTGTAAGCCCTTAACGAGTTGCTTTAGGGTCTCGCCGATGCGTTTATGCTTATGCGCTATCCGTTCACTTCGCCTGAAGCTCGAGATCTGAACCGAAGAATCTTTGAGACGATCTACCATGCCGCTCTGGAGTCTTCGTGTGAGCTTGCAGAGAAACTCGGTGGGTTGCTGTACTCTGTCTTATTGCTGAGCTACGTCTGTGGTTAACGAGATCAGCGCTCGGACAAAACATTTGTATTGATTGATATCGAGCAATGTCTCGGAATGAATCGATTTCCCTGCTTTATGTTGACGAATCAGTTGCTACCATCGTGACAGTGAAGAGGCCTTAGGCTCGATGATGCCTTAGGATCTATAGTATACAAATACTACCGTTCTAGGACCCTACGAGACCTACGAAGGTTCGCCTGTTTCCCGCGGTATTCTGCAGTTTGACATGTGGAATGTGAAGCCGACAGATCAGTGTGATTGGGATACGCTTCGTGAGAAGATCAGAAAGTTCGTGACTTTCCAAGTCTGCCTGAAGGGTGCGGTATTCGCCTTCAATCTGTTCTCTTTTCAGGCACGGTGTCCGCAACAGTCTGCTGGTGGCGCCCATGCCCACGGCGTCAACAGCCCAGATTCTCGGCAACAATGAGTCGATCGAGCCCTACACCTCGAACATCTACAGCCGAAGAGTGCTGTCGGGTGACTTCCAGATTGTGAATCCACATCTTCTGAAGGATCTCGTGGAACTAAATCTCTGGGACGATGAGATGAAGAATCAGCTGATCGCTAACAGTGGATCGATCGCGAAGATTTCTGTAAGTTTAGGGCGTGTTTACACTTCACCGCCTGCGCGTGAAACCCATCGGTATTGATCATTTTTGAAGAACTGCTCCTTATAGGGTATTCCTGAACATATCAAGCGCCTCTATCAGACGGTCTGGGAACTGCCGCAGAAGGAAATCATCGAGATGGCCGCCGATAGGTGAGTTTGAGGTCTTGAGTATTCGCAGAACGAATCAGATGTTCACATGACCGCTTGCAGAGGAGCATTCATCGATCAATCGCAGTCGTTGAATATACACATCGCTCGTCCCAGCTACGCCAACATCACCTCCATGCACTTCTACGGATGGAAGAAGGTACTGTGGCAATAAAAAATGTTGCAGGATTACAGTAAAAATACCGGAGGTTATGGTGCTTTAGCGGCGAAGAGTAGGGGCTTTTGGTGAGGTGTATGGAGTTATACCATGTAGCGTCTGCTTTATGTGGTATAGATTTTGTGATGACCCCACGGTGCGGTGTCAGTTACATCAGAAATGGGTAAAACAGGTGTGAGAATTCCACAAGCAAATTTTACTTGCGGATTTTGTATTCAATATTTAATGGTCCGTGGTCTCAAGGCTTCTACAGACGTTTTGATCTGTGAGAAAGCCATGTGGCGACGAGCTGGAGACGTCGCCGCATTCCCGAGGCATCAAAACTGGGTACAGCAGATCAGCAGACGTAGTCCAAACACAAAAGAATCTATTTTGAATGAGGTTCAGATGGTGAAGTTGAGCTGCTGGTGGATTTTATCTGCAGGATTGACGTTTCAGACTTAGGCGGCTGCATGGGGCCACGCCACGTGGCGTCTGCTGTTCCATTTTGTATAGAGATGTAAAGACGCCACATGGCGATGTCAAATCCCATTCCTACTGCAGATGTCAAGTTTTTATCACCTCAAAACATGGTAGATCGGATCAGCCGGCTACAAGCAGAGAGCGCTTCTAGTCGTTAATCTGCCATGGTGATTAACTTCTCTCCCGTGGGCCATATTAACGACTAACACGCTCGGCTTACGGTCAACTGATCCATTTGACCAGTTTTGATGTAATAAAATGTGGTATTTGCGATAGGAATGGAATTCGACATTGCCATGTGATGTCTGTACATGTCTACACAACATGGAATAGCAAACGCCACGTGGCGTGGCACCATACGGCCGCCCAAGTCAGAAACGTCAATCCTGCGGATAAAATCCACGAATAGCTTAGTTTCACCATCTGAGCCTCATTTAAAATTAGATTCTTCGACAGTTTGAACGACAGCAGTAGCAGTTCAGAGCTCACGGATCATTAAATTCTATAACGAAATCTATTGCAACTCCAATTTCTCCACCCTAGTCTCATTCCAAAAGGTCCTTCCTAGTTTCGTTGGCGTCATGTCTATTCGGGAGCCTGGGAGACTTCCCCGAAAGTGATCAACAGCCACATTTCAATCAGGGGCCGGATTCATCAAGGACTTACAGAGATTTAACGGAGAAATTGCAGCCGAAATTCCTGAAAAATGCGAATAAACACGGATTATCAACAGGCAATATTTTGAAATGTTGGCGTCATCAGGAATTTCAGCTGCAATTTCTCTGTTAAATCTCTGTGATAATCTCTGTAATTTCTCTGTTAAATCTCTGAATCTGGCTCCAGGTGGAGACGGTAAAATGTCACACTTCTCATCTTTTTGTTGTCGCTAGAGGCGTTAGGACCCCCCCCTCGCCTACTCCCCTCGCCTTCTCCCCTCGCCTTCTCCTAGACGAGGGCAGTAGAATGTGGTTCTGTGCGTCGTCTCATTTGCCATTATCGCCTTAAATGGGAATCAGAAGAACGAGACATGTAGTATATTCCCTACCGGAAGTCTACGTAGGCCATTAAAATTTGAACGAAGGGTCTTAGAAATAGCGTAAAAAATACGCGAAGGCATATTCTATACGGTTTCCAGGGGCTCAAGACTGGTATGTACTACCTTCGCACGAAACCCGCTGTGAATGCCGTTCAGTTCACTGTCGACAAAGAAGCCCTGAAGGCTAAGGAACAGAAGGATGCATTGGTAAGTGTTGGTCACAGCATACCTCGATCGCTATGCGGCGTGGCAAATATCGACTAGTCGCGCTGACTAATCGATATCGGTGACGCTAGGCGACTTAAGTATAAACGTCTGCAACAGTACATAAGTGCATGTGTTTAAGGTGGAGAGTGCTGCGAGAAGTGTGGCCGCGATGGCTGTCGAGGAGGAAGATGGATGTCTGATGTGCTCTGGTTAAGCAGCAGCTAACTTGTCTCCTGTAACGTTTTCCCATTCTTCCACATTTTACGGTGTTCTTCGTTTCCCTTAACCCTTGGTGACATTTTTTTTGAAATCGTTCCGTTTGTCGTGCTGTTTCACTGTCTCTGCTGTAACGTGTAGCCCCCTTGACCTCACTCATTGAAAGCATGCTGTAAATATTGTTACCTTACGGGCTTTAGCGATTATGCTTTAGCCGATATCCTCATATTGCCTGCAAGTTCTGAAATAAAACCTTTGAGTTTGTGGAGAGCGCAGAAGGCAATGTTTTGGATAAGTATTGTCTTCTGGACATACTTTGTTGGAGAGCGCGAGCAGTGTAGCATACATTAGCCAACTCGTCAGTTTTTATACATCCTTAACCATCGGGAAGGGACGCAGAGGCCGTCGGCGGCGCGCTCTGCGTCCCTTCCCGATGGTTAAGGATAGGGCAGCGGCGTTACCGCAGAAGTGTGTGGGGGCCTTAAGGCGCGACACAATAGCCCAGAGGGCAGTACAGTTGTTCGAGAGACGTGAAGAGCATTAACGTGTTATGGTGTTGTTCTGGGCATCCATAAAGATGTGCGGCAACGCTCTGATGGACGTCTTGGTGTTCTATAGACATTGATACTGGATTTCAGGCGGTTGTGCTCCCTTCCAGTGGTTTGCGGAATGTTCTATTAGGTTGTAACGAAATAAATGGCACTGAACCACTGTAAATTTAAACAGCTAATATCTCAGCTTGTAGCAAGTTTATTAATCGAAATAAAAACCTTCTGATTCTACACATCTTTGCCAACGTGACACAAGCTTTTTTATCCCAGTAGCATAAAAATCAGAAGTTCTGGAATTGACGAAATCTTCGAAGGCACTTTCGGCATCCTGTTGGTATTTGAATATTTTCCCTACCAAGAAGTCGCCAAGATGCTTGAGGAAATGGTAGTCTGTTGGGGAGAGGTTGGGAGAAAACGGAGGATGTGGTAGAGTTTCAATGCTCAGCTCATTCAATTTCTGCAACGTCATTCGTGCTACATGGGGGCGAGCATTGTCGTGCAGAAGGAGAACTCGCCTTCGGTTCACCAAGGCCGGCCGGATATCCTTCAACTTTTTCATCATTTCTTCAATTTCAATGCAGTACTTCTCTGCCGTGATGGATTCACCGGGAGGGAGGAAGCTGTGGTGAATAATTCCCAGCGAACACCACCATACTGTCACCATTACTTTCTTTTGGTGCAATTCCGGCTTCGCAAAAACCTTGGGGCTCTCATCGCTGTCCACCCACTGTGCCGATCGTCGCCTGTTGTCGTACATTATCCATTTCTCGTCACAGGTTACGATGCGATCAAGGAATGGGTCCGTTTCGCTCCGTAGAAGCAGTGCGGACGAGATCTCATATCGTCGGTTTCTTTGCTCCTCAGACAGCTCGCGAGGCACCCATCTTTCCAGCTTTTTGGTCTTTCCAATTTCCTTCAGATGCCGGGCAGCTGTGTTGTGACTGACGCCAAGAACCTTCGTTATCTCCCTGGTACCTTTGTGTGGATCCTCCTCTACCACATCTCTCAGCTTGTCCTCATCAACATCACTATGCCTCCCACGACCTTCATGTTCTTCCAAGCTCTCATCTCCATTCCGGAACTTCTGATACCAACGATACGCCGTCCGAATTGTGGAACATCCTTGACCGAATGCGGCGTTGATCTTCTCGTCCGCCTCCTTAGCTGTAGTGCCCAGCTTGAGCCTGACTTCATAGAAGTAAATGCCTCGGATTACCCTTTTGTCCATCTGCAAAAAAGTCAATAAAACTCCAAAGTTCTCCCACTTTTACATAGAAAATTTGGTACTCACCGGTAGAGCAAAGTTTGCGCTTCTAAATGATATGCCACATGTTACGGTTTGTTCTTGATCAAACGCGTAAAGACGCGCCAAAAAATGGCGCGAGCCAGTGCCATTTAATTCGTTACAACCTAATACGTCGCCGACCCACCTAATCTCAGACGGCGTGGCCATGCGGCGGCCGGGGCGAGGCTGAGACCTCCGAAGGCTTCTCTCTTTTCTCACTTGCTTAAATTGGCATACACGTATTTTTGATTTAGAACAAAGCAGTCTAAAGCAGTGGAGAAGCTCGATGACTAGCGGATGAGGCAGCACATGGCAGGCAGCTATCGTTGATGCCACGCGGGTACCTCAAACTTGGGTAACTAAACCGTGAAAGTGTAGTGGAGGGCGGTCCACTCTCATGTTTCTCCAAAAACTCCAGGGATTTTGTCCGAATACATTCAAAATAAACTTGCTATGCACGCGGATTTCGAGAGAAGAAAATGTGGAAGAGGTACATGATGGACCCTCTCCCCTGAGTAGCGTGCACCCTCTGCTTGCATGCAAATTTCATGCGAACTGAACTTTTTACCCACTCAGGGGCATTCGTTATTATCTACGTTTCTAAGCACCGATCGGAAACGAATACTGAGGTAGGAGTGCAATCATTCGCTATAAAAATTCATAATTTTTCAACTATGCCGAAGAGATAAGGATAAGGGTCAGCGTTAATCAGTCACTTTAGGAGATGGGCCACGCATTCCACTTCTAAGGGATTTCGTGGACGCAATCTGAATGAGGGTCTGGACTTTATAATGGGGGACGAGCGTTCTACCCCTTCGTCCCCCTGGCACGCCCACCTCCCAACCCCCTGGGCTTGCTCGAGAGTCCAGTGGCTGCCTTACGAGATAGTGGAGACGCAGACACTTGCCACGCCTCTGTTTAAAGGGCGGGAGGTAGAACGCCACTCCGCCCTATATGATGACTTGCGGCTGCTGGGAAGTCAGTAGTTTATCCCCAGACGAGTGAGAGAAGGCTTTCGGAGGAGAGAAGTGTAGCTTAATGTGGAAGAAGCTCATTTCAATTTGGAAGAGTTCGCTCTGATTTCAAAAGCCTTAGACTACCTTAAAAGAGTGTTCAATTTGACGTACAAAGTGTCGAATTTGATGTAAAAAGTGTCAAATTCTTGGTGAAAATGGTACAAAGGGGTGAGGTGCAAGCTGCCTTCTTGGCTTCGCGATGAATCTGAGGATCACCGTAGAGAGCTATAGTAATTTTTCGTTGTTGTTTCAGAATTCTTAACAGACGGCATTTCTTCTCATCTCCAGGTTGCTGCCCTGATACCAAGTGGTGCCGCTATGCGGATGTGCTAGTCCCTGCTGCGGATCCACCGTAGTGAACAGACCCCATTGTCCGCATCTACGTGTGACGACGACGTCGCGGCATTGTGTCATCAGATGGCGGAGTCTATCGTCGTCATCGTTGAACGATCGATTCTGCCCGATTTGCTGATGTGGTGGCGGTGGCGCTGAAAACGCGCGCAAATACGGCATGAATCTGAGCAAATCGACTGAACGGCACTAATCCTTCCGGTTTATCCTAGGTGTGTTTGACTCTTTAAATCTGTTATTTTGTCCGTTTTTGTTCCGTATTTTTCGGCTGAGGTGGTTCTTATAGGAAGAATTAACCACAGCTCATTAATTCTGCTTGGACAAGACGGCATCAGCATGCCAAGTATTGCTTTCCATCAGCTTTGTCCGCTTGAAAGTGGTCGCGTATGATTCTGCGGCTTCCGATCTCCATGAGAAAGGCTCTTTATCTTGATTTTTGTTAGGAAACGAATGCATGACGCACTCTTTAATGTCGCGGAATAACGCACAAGGACAGAAAATCCTATGCATCTTCTCCATTATGTTTATGTTGCTATTTTGTCTTTTAGGGACTTCAGTGATCCATCGTAACACTTTTTTTGGTAAAATTTTTTTGAGCCGGGCTGGAATTTCTCATCTGGCTCAGTCCTTATATTCCCTCATTGGTATCTGATGTTCTGGAGGCTCCGGAGTAGAATTTTCGTGAAGGAGAATACGGTAACACTTCTGATTGACCGCTGTGACGCTCTTTAACTGCTGCTCCGGGATGATGGTCTACATTTTGATTTGGTTCCTAGACGAGTCAGCCGGGAATAGTCATCATGTCTGTAGCTCAGTTATGCATTTTTTAACCCGAAAAGAAAACGAAAGAATTTTTGTGGATGGGTTTAGATTCATATTTTTATCCATAATTTTTGTTGTTGTTTTATACGGATGTGGTCAATTGTAGTTCTTGGCTGAAATAATTATTTTTAAAAAATATATACAATTTTCACGAATTGGACACTTTTCGGGTCACAATGGAGGCTCTTCCAAGCAGGCCTGACCCTTTTGAAATCAAAACGAGGTTCTTGCTGGTTAAACTACAGATTCTCGGAGATGATTAGAATAATTTTTGTTCGGGAAATTGATACAATTTTTTTGAAATTTTTTAGTTCGTGTAGCGAAATGGGTGTTATAATTTTATAAAATTTTTATTTTTCGAAAAAAAATTATAAATGAAATTTTGTTTTAAAGCGCAACAAGGCAGAAATCATTTAATGCATTCAAGGACGAGATTGCAGCATGCACTCAGAAAGCCCACCGCGATTTCTGTTTGATTGATAGTGTAAATGCTGCTTACATGGATCATGAAAGTGAGGATTTGTGTGCTCTTTACAACTTGAAAGTTTGATATATCGTTTACATATGTGAAACTCCATGCAAGTTGCAGTTTTGCTATTAATCAAATAAAAAATCGCGACTCCTTGGACGTGTGCATGGCGCGATCCCTTTCTTTGGCACTAATAAATTGCTGTCCCCTTGCTCTTTGAAACAATCCTTGAGCCATTTTTCCACCTAACGGGAATTTCTCAAGATTTCAAACAATGTGGGCAGGTGAATTAAAACTCAAAGAAGTTATGCTGCAATTTTCTTTGAACAAAAATTGTTCTAACTCGTTTGGGCGTATCTAGTTTAATGTGGAAGAAGCTCATTTCAACTTGGAAAAGCTCGCTTTGATTTCAAATGTTTTAGTTAGCTTAGGCGTGTGTTCAGTTTGGCGTGAAAGCTCTTCAATTTGATTCAAAAAGTGTTCAATTCGACGAGGAGATGGTATCATAAATAAATGCAGTTAATTAGTTTTAAAAAATAGAAATTAAAAGTATTAAGTACAATGATTATGTTTCCCGGGATTTTCTACACGACAAGCATGAAGGTTCCAATGAAAGGTTTGGAATGTTCAAGAGAAGTTTGCACCACATTTTTTGGTGAATCTATGATTATGTCACGCACTGTGTTGCCACACAATGGTCAGATCGAGAACTAAACGTTGCTTCCGTTAGCTGTAGCGTAGGAATGAATCAGCAGGAAGCCACTATCATAGGTTGGAACTTTTGCTGTTGTCGGTACGATATGTGTTCGCCGTGTTTATGTAACTCCTCCATTGCGTGTATATTAGTGTGAGCTAATTGGTGGAGTCAGCTGGAGGCGGCTGTACCGTCTGCGGTCTGCATCACTTGTGGAAACAACCCTACGGTGCTAATGAATTATTAGGTTATTTATTTATTTATTTATTTATTCAATACGAACGCGATAAGCGCGGCCGCTAGATATACAGACACACCAATAGAACATCTACAACCGAAGCGCAACATCAGAAACATTCTCAGTGAAAAACCGAACATAGCAACAAAGCGAGCAACAAATCAAATGAAATGAAGTCAGGTCTGCAATCAAAAATAGCACAACACAGCTTACTTAACAAGCAACCCAGAGTCAAAGAAATGAAAAAGACACCTCATTCCCAAACCTATAACTCAGCAACGATTTTTGAACCGACCGCTTGGGCTGCCCCAGAGAAAAGGACTGAAGGTTGGTGAGAAAGTTCTGGCGGTTTTGACTGGTCCACTGCAAACGATCATAACTTTTTTCATACCCTTCAGATTCAGTGGAAATATGCACATCTCGAATCAGCACACTTTTTTCAATGCTATATTGGTTGTCTAACTTCATCAGCAAAAAACTGGGCTGTCTAGACGCAACTAATTCTAGAACTGCTGTTTTTGCGTGATCCCGGTTTGCGAAGGTTCTACCAGCGAGGAAGTTCTGAAAGTGTTTGAACGGTTGGCGCGAGATCTGGTGAGTGAGACAGAACTTCAACTCCCAGATCGTTTAATTTTCGCATGGTGATTTGCGAATTGTGTGGACTGTTTTTCGCAAATCGAGCTGGAAGTGAGTTCCAAAAGTTCTCGAAGAAAAACATCTTACTAAAATCGTTGAGGCAATGCAAAAGATTTGTTGACAGGTGTCTCCAGGATGTTCTTTAATGGTTTATGTACTTCCCACTGTCGCGGTTCTATGTCGTTTTTACCTAACAATATACTATTTGTTCGTATTATTAGGTTGTAACGAATTAAATGGCACTGGCTCCCGCCATTTTTTGGCGCGTCTTTACGCGTTTGATCAAGAACAAACCGTAACATGTGGCATATCATTTAGAAGCGCAAACTTTGCTCTACCGGTGAATACCAAATTTTCTATGTAAAAGTGGGAAAACTTTAGAGTTTTATTGACTTTTCTGCAGATGGACAAAAGGGTAATCCGAGGCATTTACTTGAATGAATTCAAGCTGGGCACTACAGCTAAGGAGGCGGACGAGAAGGTCAACGCCGCATTCGGTCAAGGATGTTCCACAATTCGGACGGCGTATCGTTGGTATCAGAAGTTCCGGAATGGAGATGAGAGCTTGGAAGAACATGAAGGTCGTGGGAGGCATAGTGATGTTGATGAGGACGAGCTGAGAGATGTGGTAGAGGAGGATCTACACAAAGGTACCAGGGAGATAGCGAAGGTTCTTGGCGTCAGTCACAACACAGCTGTCCGGCATCTGAAGGAAATTGGAAAGACCAAAAAGCTGGAAAGATGGGTGCCTCACGAGCTGTCTGAGGAGCAAAGAAACCGACGATATGAGATCTCGTCCGCACTGCTTCTACGGAACGAAACGGACCCATTCCTTGATCGCATCGTAACCTGTGACGAGAAATGGATAATGTACGACAACAGGCGACGATCGGCACAGTGGGTGGACAGCGATGAGAGCCCCAAGGTTTTTGCGAAGCCGGAATTGCACCAAAAGAAAGTAATGGTGACAGTATGGTGGTGTTCGCTGGGAATTATTCACCACAGCTTCCTCCCTCCCGGCGAATCCATCACGGCAGAGAAGTACTGCATTGAAATTGAAGAAATGATGAAAAAGTCGAAGGATATCCGGCCGGCCTTGGTAAACCGAAGGCGAGTTCTCCTTCTGCACGACAATGCTCGCCCCCATGTAGCACGAATGACTTTGCAGAAATTGAATGAGCTGAGCATCGAAACTCTACCACATCCTCCGTTTTCTCCCGACCTCTCCCCAACAGACTACCATTTCTTCAAGCATCTTGGCGACTTCTTGGTAGGGAAAATATTCAAATACCAACAGGATGCCGAAAGTGCCTTCGAAGATTTCGTCAATTCCAGAACTTCTGATTTTTATGCTACTGGGATAAAAAAGCTCGCGTCACGTTGGCAAGAATGTGTAGAATCAGAAGGTTTTTATTTCGATTAATAAACTTGCCTACAAGCCGAGATATTAACTGTTTAAATTTACAGGGTTCAGTGCCATTTATTTCGTTACAACCTAATATTTTCGTTTTCAACTTACATATTCTGTTTGTTGTGCTTTTTGTGCGGATCACTATGTATTGATAAATAGATAATAAATGAATATTAGTCTTAACTGATTTTAGTAGTATGAACGCGTGCTTACAATGCGGGATAGCTCCATTTGAAGATTGCCACTCAGCATTTTACTACGCTGAATCGGAACTGAATCGGATTTGCTGTCCACAACCTCGCGAACACTACGCAAATGAGTTCAAATCGATCTCCCGTATAGACCCAACAACGGCCATAAAAACCTGACAAACAACCAAAGGCAAACTACCGAGTTCACAATCAGCCGCATAACCAGCTACAAGATGAAGAATAAGGATTAAGGACGGCGATACGCAATCCCTTCTGCGCCACGCATTCTACTCCTACGTGGAGGCAATCTGATTATTTGGCCATATGATGACTTGTTGCCAGCCGACGAACAAGTCAGCGCTTTATCCTTCGCAGACAAGTCTGGTAACAACTCACCCTCCCTAGAGGACTGGAAGGCTTGGTTGGCCTCAGCGCGAAATCCGAACCAGGGACCTAGTAGGGATGCGAGCGACAGCCGGCACCTCCTCCTACTGCTCTACACGCGCTCTTGTCGCGAGATATCCGCATTAGAGGGCTCGTATCCATCCATCGACCCGATGGAATAGAACATTTTTCAACCTAAATCGAAACTCGACTAAACACGACTCACGCAAGTGAGAGAAGGCCTCCGGAGTTCCGAGCTTCGCCGACGTTCGAAGATAGACGCTGTCGCGTGGGCCAAGTTGTCGAAAACTAGGTGGGCCGGCCACGTAATGCGCTTCGCAGACACCCGCTGGACGAGAGCCATCACCGACTGGATTCCGCGGGATGTCAAAAGAACACCAGGACGCCCACCAACGCGTTGGTCGGACTTCTTCGTTAAAGCCCTGAACGACCGATATGACGCTCTTGGTGTCCCTCGAGCGAGGAGGATCCATTGGACCACTATGGCAGGGACGAATAGAGACGCTGCTGGCGCCCGCTCGAGCAAGTAGATGATCAACGGGACGACAGGTGATACAGGTGAATCGAAACTCGAGGGGAAAGTTCAGGCGTTAGGCGGACCTGTTCTCTACTAACTCGAACTTAAAGAAGATTTTAGTTCCGATCCTAGGCCGGTAGCGAACCCAAATCCTATTCACACGGCGCGTCTACCGTACTGCGATGATATTTTCGATGTGTTTCCAATGTAGACGTCTTTTCGACGTCGTCAAAACTCATGGTCTAATATGGAATGACTCTTGATGTCTCACGTGGTGAATAAGGTCATCGATGGAATGACTATGCACAACATTTTTCTCGTTAATTTTAGAGCCATGTGCAGCTGTCTAATATGAGTGTCAGGCTGAACGTCGTTTTGCACGTCGCGTCGATGGGACGTACTTTTGTTTGAGAAGCGTAGCCCTAGTTTACTCTTGCGACGCCATACGGTGCGGCACTACTATCGACATAGATATCG
Organism: Heligmosomoides polygyrus bakeri; assembly: GCA_947359475.1. NCBI lineage: Eukaryota > Metazoa > Nematoda > Chromadorea > Rhabditida > Heligmosomidae > Heligmosomoides > Heligmosomoides polygyrus. The sequence continues at coordinate 7,540,661 of OX375867.1, forward strand.
ATTTTTCGCGACGCCCAGTCGATATCTATTCCGACCATGGTGTCACAGCTATAAACTAGAGGTTACGGAGAACGGTTTAGAGTTCGTCACCCATGATTATTTGCTTACTGAAAGAGATTTTAAAGGCCATTCATTTTATAATGCGCTGCGTGTTCTTCACACCATACTTTCCGTAGCATGCTGCTGGTAGGTAGGGAGGGGCACTTCACTCTTGTTCCACAACAGCAACGACATTGAATGTAACCCATTTTTATAACATGACACACTCGTCTAACCAATGAGCGTATCTTTCTTCTCAATTACCTAGGCAGGAGAGGCCACAGTGTTTGTGATTCTTTTGCTTTTTAGCGGTGGCCTCTCCGACTACGTCATATTCTATTTTTTATACCATTTTTATTTATTTTTCATTCATTTTATTTTTTGATATCAAAAATTTTGTTTGCGTAGAGTTTCACACTTGTAAACAATTGTAAAGAACACTTTCATGATCCATGAAAGCAACATTTACACTACCAATTAAATGGAGATCGCTACGAGCTTTTCGAATGCATGGCGCGATCCCGTATTTTAATCCACGTAATGATTGCTGCCTTGTCGGGCTTCAGAGTAAAGTTCGATTTATTATTTCTTTTCAAAAAATAAAATTTTTATAAAATTACTACACTTACACACTGGGACAGGTAAACGAAAAAATCAAAGAAATTTGTACCAAATTTTCCTTGAACAAAATTTTGCCAATTTTTTAAATTATCTTATTGAATCTGTAGTTTGACCTATCTGAAGGTCATTTTTGTTTAGAAGAGTTCCTTTTGGTTTCAAAAGTCGTAAAGCTAGCTTAGAAGAGTGTCCAATTTGATTTGAAAAGTGTCCGATTCGAAATGAAAGTGGTATATTGTTTTATTGTTCACCATGGGACCGGATTCATCAACGACTTACAGCAATTTAACAGAGCAAATACCGCCGAAATCCCTGATAGCGCGGCTTATTAAGCGATATGGTGAGCGATATAAGCCGCGCTATCAGATATTTAGGCTGTGTTTTCTCTGTTAAATTGAGGTGAGTTTGTTGTTGTTGATGAATTCACCCCTGGGTGCGTGATAGCACAGTTGGGATAGGCAGCGGCTGTCACGTTCACCTGATTCTAGGTTCCTTGTTCGGTTTCCCGTCCAGGCTAATCAAGCCTTCCACCCCTTCGGGGGAAGTCTTGGTTGGTTTGGACGCTAGCTTGGAAGAGTGTCCAATGATCATTGATTCCTTCCCAGATGAATCCGAATTCGTATCGGATTCTTCTGGGAAGGAAAAACATTAACTTATCCATCGCCTGGCCACTGCAGGTCGTTGTATAGTCGAAATACGCGTTCAAATTGCCTTGAAGGTATCCCATAGAAGTAGAGTGCATGGCGCATACTACGGAGGGTGATTATTTTTTGCGCTTTATCCTTTATCCTTTTTTACATTTCCGCGGAACTTATCAGTGTTCCCCCCCCACTGGGGTAGTAAGATCAGAGTAAAAGTGAGTCAAATCCTGAAGTGCTAGCAGGGAGCCAGAGCTGATGCAGATGTTCGTGTTAGTCGGTCAGCAGTACGTGACATGCCTCGGTAACCGGTCATAGTCAGCGCTCTGATTGGCCAACGCTTTGCCCTCAATCAGGTAGAAATCCGATAAGTAGCTTAAAAGCGTGGGTGAAGTCTCATAGTGACAAATGCAACCAGCGGCCGGATTCATCAACGACTTGCAGCAATTTAACAGAGAAAATACAGCCGAAATCCCTGATAGCGCGACTGAGATGTTTCACGATATCGCTTGATAAGCCGCGCTATCAGGGATTTCGGTTGTATGTTTTCCGTTAAATTTCTGTAAGCCGTTAATGAATGCTGCCCCAGATGCGTCGCCGTTCCGAAATCGGATCAGACGGGGGAATTTTTGTGATCGATGGCTGTTTTTGTGCATCAGCGGTATGTCAGCGGTTGTTTTCAGGCGGCTGAGCACAGCAGTTTAATTGGTGTCATTGACGATCCTTGCCATGTTTCTATCTGTAGACGACGGAATTCGAAGCCGAGGTTCGCATTCCAAAAGGTAAGCCTTTTCTATAGCCGAATTACTTTCTTAGCTTAAGCTGCCAGTTAGGTTCGTGTGAGGTTTTGAGAGGTGTCTTTGAGCTATGGAGTCTTCTATTTGCAGCACGCTAACTATCTTAGATGGTATAGCGTAGCTGTAGTAAGTTATCCAGAAGGTCGTGGTGGCACTGGTGTAGTTTTCTTTTCTTTTTTTAGTTCCCATAGCTACCGCCAGCCGGTGTATTTGAATACGCTTGCTTGTGGACGTTTACCTTCTATCGAAAATGTGGAGACGAAGCAGTTTATTAGCCACAGAATACGGATGCACGACGGTAGCACAGAGAAGGCGAGAGCCAGGAACCAGGGGCCACGTCATTGGTGACGAGAGCCATATTGGGCTATCCCGTATGTCGTGCGGGTGGGATGTGATCTCGCTCTCGCAGCAGACGGAGAGAAGGAGGTGGTGAGACTGAGAAGCAAAATAGAAGTGAGCAAGCGGCAAAAACGAAACGAAGAACGAATGACAACTTTCTAACAAAGCAAAGTATAATAATTACAAGAATGGTGACAATTATTTATTTACTTATTTATTTATCAGACATGAACATAGTCATGCATTACATAAGTAATGACAGAAAAACGAATACTAGGTCACACAAACTACAACAAACATAAAATTAAACACAGCACGTTTAACATAACTTTTTACGTACCATTAAGGACTTGAACGAACTCACGGACGTGTTCATTATATTCTCATCCTCACCTAATAATAAATTCAAGTCCTTAAGATTTCTGTAAGTAAGGAAGTTTGATCTCGCCTGCGATTTTGGAACAGGAAGGTAAAGCCTTAGGTTCCCTCTCCTATTCGTAGTCAGAGGTGCACCAAAAAATATCGTGGGATCTATTGAAATTTTATTTGTAAGAATCTTAAACATTATGGTCATGTCGATCATCTCCCTTCGACTGCCGAGGCAAGGTAACGTAAGCTGTTTGGCCCTGTTTGGACCTCTAGGTATGTTGTCATGGTTGGTTCCAAAACATCTTAAAAATAATTTTCGGGTGAAGTTTTTCTGGACGCTTTCCAGAAGAGCAATGTCTTTCTTTTTGAATGGATTGAACACTGAAGTACCGCCCTCTAAAACAGGCCTAATATACGTCTTATATGCACGAAGAATTGCAAGACAATCATTGGCTTTGAGCTGTTTGAACAAGTTGTAAATACGATAATTCGCCTGTTTAACAATTGCCTTATAATGGGAATCGAAGCTTAGATCACTAGATATATGGAAACCCAAATCACGGGTGTTTTCTACGTGCTTTAAATCTGTGTCCTTGAGCTTATAAGTTGGTGAATTGTGCTGATGCTTTGACTGAATGACAAGACAATGCGATTTTTCTGCGGCCAAAGGAAGTTCCTAAATTGTAGCTCATTTCTCAATAAAATTAATTGCGGCTTGGATTTCATGAGAAGGCTCTTCTCCGTTCACTTCAGCATAAACTTTCACATCGTCAGCATACATTTTGCAGCTGACCCCTAGGCTGGTGATAGCTTCAGGAAGTTCGTAGGTATACAGGAGAAATAGTAAAGGTGACAAGACGCTCCCCTGTGGAACACCACTGGGAGAAGAAAAAACCGCGGAGAACACTGTCTCTAATCTAACTTGGTATGTTCTTCCGGAGAGAAAACATTTAGTCCAGGACACTATCATTGGATGGATACCAATTCTTTCTATCTTGTATAGCAACCTATTAATCGGAACTTTGTTGAACGCTTTAGAAAAATCAAAAAAGATTACATCCGTCCGCTTTCTCTTATCCATAGCTGTTGACCAGTCGTTTAGAGAGCTAAGAACTGAGGACAATATACAAGGAAAGTTTAGGTCAGATGTGACGTCAGGCTTGCCCGGTTTTCGTGCATCGCATTCGCAATAGTCGACCTATTGTGGTCATTTGTGCATTGTGGCAATGATGAGGTGCTTGTTTCGGTTCAAAATCAATCGCCAATTGATTCATCACACAGAGAAGACGTCATTCGATCTTGCTCGAAGTCCTGGTCTACCTCTTGGTCTATCTCCAATGCTGCTTTCGCACATCGGTCCTCGTTCCAGCGGTCTGTGCGTGGTTCTTAGCGTATTTCTCGTAGCAAAAATCTCGGCATACGCCTCCGCCACGTAACAGAAGCCCTCTAGTTGGTCGAATCGAACAGATTTATTCGAAGGTCGAGGTCCGTCAGATGGCCTGTATCCTCGTTGGGAGGCAGTCCATGCAGCTCTTCCCCTCCTATCCAACTTGTCTTTCAAGTCGTTCTCCATCAACATCCGAGTACACGTAAGACGATGCTTGAGTGAGTTGAGAGCCCTTCAGTTGAATGCCTCCTACCTTGCAGTAGATGGTCTTCATGAACTGTGTCTTCCTCCGTTTTATTCGCATCCCTACCGTTTTCTCTGCATTGTTTAAGCTCAACAGGCATTGCCTCTGCTTCAGTGCTAGAACTCGAGAAGAGTGTGGGAGCTCGCAAGTAGCTGTAGCGCGGATCTTGAGCGGAGATCAAGTCAACTTCAAACTTGGGCAGTTAAATTTTATTTCTTTATGTGTACAGATGATATAGACATACATATACATACATACATACATGCATACATACATACATACATACATACATACACACATACATACATATTAGGTTGTAACGAAATAAATGGCACTGAACCACTGTAAATTTAAACAGTTAATATCTCGGCTTGTAGGCAAGTTTATTAATCGAAATAAGAACCTTCTGATTCTACACATCTTTGCCAACGTGACACAGGCTTTTTTATCCCAGTAGCATAAAAATCAGAAGTTCTGGAATTGACGAAATCTTCGAAGGCACTTTCGGCATCCTGTTGGTATTTGAATATTTTCCCTACCAAGAAGTCGCCAAGATGCTTGAAGAAATGGTAGTCTGTTGGGGAGAGGTAGGGAGAAAACGGAGGATGTGGTAGAGTTTCAATGCTCAGCTCATTCGATTTCTGCAACGTCATTCGTGCTACATGGGGGCGAGCATTGTCGTGCAGAAGGAGAGCTCGCCTTCGGTTTACCAAGGCCGGCCGGATATCCTTCAACTTTTTCATCATTTCTTCAATTTCAATGCAGTACTTCTCTGCCGTGATGGATTCACCGGGAGGGAGGAAGCTGTGGTGGATAATTCCCAGCGAACACCACCATACTGTCACCATTACTTTCTTTTGGTGCAATTCCGGCTTCGCAAAAACCTTGGGGCTCTCATCGCTGTCCACCCACTGTGCCGATCGTCGCCTGTTGTCGTACATTATCCATTTCTCGTCACAGGTTACGATGCGATCAAGGAATGGGTCCGTTTCGCTCCGTAGAAGCAGTGCGGACGAGATCTCATATCGTCGGTTTCTTTGCTCCTCAGACAGCTCGCGAGGCACCCATCCTTTCAGCTTTTTGGTCTTTCCAATTTCCTTCAGATGCCTGGCAGCTGTGTTGTGACTGACGCCGAGAACCTTCGCTATCTCCCTGGTACCTTTGTGTGGATCCTCCTCTACCACATCTCTCAGCTTGTCCTCATCAACATCACTATGCCTCCCACGACCTTCATGTTCTTCCAAGCTCTCATCTCCATTCCGGAACTTCTGATACCAACGATACGCCGTCCGAATTGTGGGACATCCTTGACCGAATGCGGCGTTGATCTTCTCGTCCGCCTCCTTAGCTGTAGTGCCCAGCTTGAATTCATACAAGTAAATGCCTCGGATTACCCTTTTGTCCATCTGCAAAAAAGTCAATAAAACTCTAAAGTTTTCCCACTTTTACATAGAAAATTTGGTACCCACCGGTAGAGCAAAGTTTGCGCTTCTAAATGATATGCCACCTGTTACGGTTTGTTCTTGATCAAACGCGTAAAGACGCGCCAAAAAATGGCGCGAGCCAGTGCCATTTAATTCGTTACAACCTAATACATACATATAAATTGGATACGAGGGCATGAGAGATTTGCAGTAAAACAGAGCACAGCCGGCGGACCGTCGGCGAGTGGTCCCTAGAATGCGAAGGGGGCGGTGTCCAGCTGCCGATGCACAACCAGTTTTTGTGAGAATGCACCGCGAATTCCCATGAATAAGTAGAAGAACGCTATCGACTGGTCTAGGAAGCAGTTGCAGTCTGACTCAACCAGTTAGAGGATATTGATGACTATAGGAATCGATGTAAAGAGTACGACGTCGTCAGTCGTCCTGAATCCAGCGTAGCAGTCGGCCAGTGTTCACAGGCAGGACGAGTCCACTCCTTTGTCGCCAGCCGCAGGCATAATATCGTTTAGCTATGGAATACATAGTCCAAATAGAGAGCTAGGGGCAGATGGTATTTCCTGCGAAGTAAAGATGAATCTCGAGACGGTTAAAGTGTAATCCACTTAACTCATTCCCTATTAAACCTTATTTATTTATTTATACGTGAACTACTCGGAGCATGAACAATTAGTGAAAGATACTGCAAGAAACGTCATCAATTAAAATTATCGGAAAAGGAGAACATGATGAACAAGAACTTAGATCAGTTAACACAAATTTGAAAAATTCTCACGCTCAGAGAAGAGTCAGCAATTGGTAATGTTTTTGCTAATCTGACGAATTCGGGAACAGCCCCTTGTATAAAGAACGCGGCACGCAAGCAGCTCTTTGATCCTGGAAAATGATGTTTTGTCTGTGAATCTCTAGTGGTGCGAGGCAGAATCGTGTAAAACTGATCCTCAGAGGCTCGATATATGATTTGCTTTACAAATATTTCTCGGTTTACGTGAGTAGCGCTGACTTGGTGCACTTACATTTATTTATGTATTTATGTATTACGTAGTAGTCACCTATATGAAGAGGACCAACCAGCATCATCAAAGCAAACAAATAAACAACTTGCGAAATAGGAAGGGATAAAGAAGAGTGGACCACAAACAAGCAAACAAACTACCAGGGAGAACGGTATCACGAACTGACATTTTCAAAGACACCTTTTTTGAAGGCTTCGTAGCTTAGTGAGGCGATGCTACTTCTTGCTAGATTCTCAAGTATTGATACGTTCTATTGACAAAAAAGAAGCGCCGACAGTTGAGTTTGGCAACCTCAGCCTGAAATTCACTGGCACCGCCTCTGGTACCAGACTGTCCAATAATTCTTGTACGAAAATTTCACCGTCTTTAATTTTTTTCAACTTTATTGAAAAACAAGTCTAATCAACAATATAATCACCACAGTTATCCACAACAGTGGCCGAGCAATTGGGCGGGTCGCCGATGCCAATCGCCCAGAACTCCGGGGGCTGCGACTCGAAGAAGTCCGCGATGTCGGATTTGAGGTTGTCGTAGTTGGCGAATTTTCTTCCGGCCAAATGGCGCTTCAGCGGGCGGAACAAGTGGTAGTCGGAGGGGGCGAGGTCCGGGGAATACGGGGGATGGGCAACCGTCTCCCAGTCGAGCGTCGCCAACTTCTGCTGGTCTCCTTCGTTACGTGGGGGGCGCGCGTTGTCGTGCAGCAGGTGGAACGAGGCCGTCGGGGACGCTTTTCTCGGAAGACGGCGGCTAGTTTCTCGAGCTGATCGGTGTAGATGGAGGCGGTGACCGTCCTGCCTTGCGGGAGCAGCTCGAAGTACAGCATGCCCTTGGCGTCCCACCAGCAGCAGAGCATGATCTTCAGCGGGTGCAGGTCGGCTTTCGGCGTCGTCGGCGGCTCTTCTCCGCGCGGGATCCAGACAACACGGCGGGCAACGTTGTCGTAGAGGACCCAGCTCTCATCCCCAGTGACCAGGTCCTCGAGAAACTCCTTGCGAAGCGGACGAAGGAGGAGGGACTGGCAGACGGCCACGCGGCTCTGCTTGTTGGCGTCCGTCAGACGATGGGGGATCCAACGGGCCAGAACTTTGTGGTAGCCGAGTAAGTTGAGTCGATTGTGGATGGTGGACTTGCTGCAGCCAAGCGTCGTCGCCAGTTCACGGGTGGTGGCTTCCGGCTTCTCCTTGATACAGCGACGGACTTCGTCATCATCCACCGTAGAAGGCCTCCCGCTGTGCTCCCTGTCCTCGAGGCTGGTGTCGCCGCTCTCGAAACGATTGAACCAGCGCCTGACTGTGCGTTGGGACACTGCATCCTCTGCAGATGTTGGCGACCGCGGTGCCCGTGTCGTTGCCCAGCAGCCACTCGTAGTACACGAACGTACGAATTCGACCTTGGTCCATTTTAGCTTGTACTGGTAGCTAGACGCGGCGACTGCGCCTTATATACCCCTAGCGTGGAACTCTGGAGAACCTTCTAGAAGGTTTTCACACTTGCCTGATATTATGACACTTCTAAGGAAAATTATAGAATTTTGAAAATTTTCGGACAGGAATTATTGGACAGCCTGGTGAAAGAAAAGAATTAGAAAATGGACACTCCGATTTAATGCCACAACCACGAAAGGCTGTTTTGTGAAGTAGCACGGATCATTGGCTTTTCTACGAAACAACCATTTATGAAGGCATAAGTTCTGATTCTTTTCAGTGCTAGAGGGTACCTGTTCATATACAAAACCAACACTTTTCGAGCATCATAAATCAAAAAGAAAGACATTTTGACATTCCTTAAAATTAAGGCAGAATTAAAAACAAAATATTTCACGAAAGCGAAACAGTGCATTAGGTCACGAGTGGACCTTTCTTATCGATATCTAGGTCGAGAGAGATCACCCTGTATCTGTCTATTTCGTTTTTCTAGCATGTGCTCCCTCCGACTAGGATATGTAGGAATCCGTCCAATCTCGTGTAGGCCTTCTATAGCAGACGGTTTTGCGATTTGTGGCGAATGTGCTCGTTTCTGATGAAGTGTTAGGTGGACGAATCTCGTCATTACATACTTACACAGAACTGCCAGCTTGTATTGTCTCACAATCAGCAATGTGCTTTATTACATTCGCAGTTTGTGCAGCTGGAGTGCCCCTTCGTCGGCCGCTATCCGTTCCTCCAGCTCATTTCCCGTGTAAAGCGCGGTGACACCTGCACAGCATTATCCACTAATTGCTCAAATGTCCTTATTGCCATGAGGGTAAGCGATTGATTCCATATTTCATGAATATCTGTCTCTTTTACTGTACGCGATTGTATTAAGTTGTCACATAAGTTCTATCCGATTTTCCACGGCAAATTCACGTTGTAATATCTCAGCTGAAAATGAAGTTGGTTAACCAAAGTAAGAACCGTTGCAATCAATGCACCTCTCCCAATGATATGCAAGAGCATTAATTTCATTTCGGAAGGAATCTAAATTCCTAGAATCAGTGAAGCGCTTAGCGGCAATTTCGGTATCTGTTTCGTTGGGAAAGATTTTCCACTCAAGGAAACTAGCGAGATGTTTGAGAAGATGAAAATCTGTCAAGTCTAGGTCTCACGAATAAGCGGGAAACGGGAAAACTTTATACCTCAAGTTTAGTTTTCGGATGGTCAGATGCGAGACATGCGGACGGGCTGCAGCATTGCTGTTCCTTGTTGGTTTGTTGGGCTCCCACTTATCCAACATTTTCACCCTGCCTATCACATCTAGATGCCTCGAAATGGTTGTACGACTGACCCTAAGTTCTCTCTCCATCTCGCCTACCGTTTCTCATGCCGAGGGTTCTTGTCTTTCTTTCAAACATACGTCATCGCGCTTGGGTGGTCGTTCCTAACGGTCCCTGTCTTCGAGGTCCACTTCTCGGAAACGGAACTTCTGGTTCGATCTGCACTCGATGCGTTTCTTAACGGAGTCCTAGGTCTTACATGTTTTGAGTTGCCTCGCTCACACTGTGGTTAAGTTCAAACTCATAAAGCATTATTACCCGGAAGCGCATTTTTTCATGTTTGGTCGAGCACATAAAACGATACTATGGTTACGAATTTTTAAAAGCAGTCTTGTGAGTTTTATAGAGCGAAACAAGCGCTACGAAACAGCATACAACTTATACACAATAATGCTTTCTTTGAAGAAAAAAAATCGTAACAAAGTAACGCCTGTCGTAATCGGACAGAACTTATGTGACAACCTAATAGTAGATCTGAGCTGGACACTTAACGGCTGATATTCGATGAAATTGTCATCTCACCAGGGAAGGTCTTACTAGGAGACCAGGTCGAACGCCAGTAGCATACGAGCACTTGTAGGCTATAACGTCGTCTTCAAGTCGTTCTCTGAAGCTGGCTCTGCATTACAATGCAAAATTGGTTACTCGTCCACAGCAGTCTTGAAATTTTTCGTGCCCGTACATGATTATTGGTCTAGGAATTTTGTGTGGTGCTACATCATGGCTTAGATCTTGGAAACTACGTTACAGAATTAAGTCGAAATTTGGAAGGGACCACAGATTAAAACAATAAACAGTTGCAGCCGTGGTGGCACCAAGTGGTATCCATTGCATTCCATTGTTCCGATGGCGAACTGCTGATTCTCTAGATGTTCCGCTCCACACGGACAGCGTACAGGTCTCCATCTGACAGACTGGGATAGACTGCATTGCATAAATCTATTGCGCTTCCTTATGGGGACAACAGTCGCGTTTCCGCTCGACATTGGCTGAAAAATGTACCCGTACTTCAACTCATACGTTAATGATTAGATTCCATTCTTCAAAACTACTTTACGCATAGAAATTGCATCATAAACTAAAAATTGTGCTGTTAGGTAAAGCATCAAACTGTTTGCTACTGTCTATTTGTAAATGATACATTTAAACCAGTTAAAACACTTCAGAGACATTAACAGGACAATCATCAACTCTTTACTCGTAAAAAAATCACGGAAGAGGTTCGTTAGCCAGTCCCTGCTTATTTTTTCGGGAATCTCAGGACACACGGCGTCCACTCGATTCCGCGGTGAACAATTTCCGTTGCGAAGTCAAGATCCTACGCAGAGAGTGTGACTAGCGTGGCATGGATTGACGCCATGTGAACATCCAGGGCTTCATGACACATGACATATATTTCGGCCGCTTCCTGAACAGTTCAGGTGTTTAAGCCACATAAGGGTGTTGGTGAGAAACCGAGCAATTTTCATTTCCATTGACGATTCGCTGCAAGAATATATGTGTGTAGACCCTTTTTCAACGCCGTCGACAAAAACCCTTTTGTTACAATGAAGCTTACCTGTAGGAGAAGTAGTGCTTTTGATTGCCAGGCGAATTCGCCGTCAGTCAGTCCCACTCTTCTGGTGGAATCATGGGCCAGTTCCTTCACTCCACGCTGAAATGCCAGCCGTGAGAAGCGCAGATCCCTGCAGCGTTGTATTGAACTGATGTTCCAAATTGCTTTCACTTTTTGAAGTGGCACCCTCTCCGCTGGTGTCGATCCACAAGTGGCTCTGTTGGAGGCGGATCATAGCGAACTCTCGGCAATCGTGCTGTTCGACGGCACAATAAGGAATGGCTGGTGCTCGGTGCGGAGCCGGTCACCAGGTTGAGACTAGTCATCCGTTGTCCTCGAGATGAAGCTGGCGAGGTTGCTCTTTGCACGGCTTGTTTTCCTGCTCGACGAGTGGCTACGTCAGCCGAAGCCGGTGCCATCTCCATGCAAAAGTGGATGTGGTTTATTTATTCGTGTCTGGACCTTATAATACAGAATAATAACAACAAAGCAAACGTGCACAAATTCTGTTATGATACGTAAACGATACAGCGCAATAAAACATAATTTTACCATACAGTGCAATCTCGTATTCTTCCTCTTTCTTCCCCAATGCTTTGGAGCCAACCAGAAGCACAAATACGAGTAGCGAATGAATGGATGATCATAAAATGAGAATAATAATAACATGCCAGTTGAAACTAATAATGTTTTAAGAAAATAACTTCATTGTAGTAGAACAGTGCAGAGGTCAATTAAGCAATCATTGTAGCTATGGCGTGCTACACACAAGTTAAATACTCGTAGGAAGGGCTGTAAAAAGAGAAAACGAGATATGGCAACAACTTGCAGGTTATGAAGGCACAACATCGCCATAAGCACATGGCTACCTTCCAGGGATCCATTCTAGTCGGGGAAGAGGGCACATAATAAATATTATGTGAAACGTTGAATTGAGATTTACGGGGCGGCTACTAGAGGGCAAAATAGGGCCTATGCTGACGAAATTCACGAGGAAAAAAAGAAAAATTACACTCAGTCCCGCCGTGGTTGTAAACATACGAAATTGTGTGCCTCACTCACATGATAGATCCTGTCTATATTAGGTTGTAACGAAATAAATGGCTGTCCACCCACTGTGCGATCGTCGCCTGTTGTCGTACATTATCCATTTCTCGTCACAGGTTATGGTGCGATCAAGGAATGGGTCCGTTTCGTTCCGTAGAAGCAGTGCGGACGAGATCTCATATCGTCGGTTTCTTTGCTCCTCAGACAGCTCGTGAGGCACCCATCTTTCCAGCTTTTTGGTCTTTCCAATTTCCTTCAGATGCCGGGCAGCTGTGTTGTGACTGACGCCGAGAACCTTCGCTATCTCCCTGGTACCTTTGTGTGGATCCTCCTCTACCACATCTCTCAGCTTGTCCTCATCAACATCACTATGCCTCCCACGACCTTCATGTTCTCCCAAGCTCTCATCTCCATTTCGGAACTTCTGACACCAACGATACGCCGTCCGAATTGTGGAACATCCTTGACCGAATGCGGCGTTGATCTTCTCGTCCGCCTCCTTAGCTGTAGTGCCCAGCTTGAATTCATACAAGTAAATGCCTCGGATTACCCTTTTGTCCATCTGCAAAAAAGTCAATAAAACTCTAAAGTTTACCCACTTTTACATAGAAAACACTCTGTTACACTTCGGCGACGTTGTTGTCGGCGACGTCGACATCAGTGTTACGCGGGCTGCTACGCAACCTAGCATTTAATAACTGACTCGGCTTTAGATTCAATGATATTCTTTTCAACGGACCGATTAAACGTCCACATTTGGTGTTCAAATTTCTTGTTAAGGGATTAGAAACGAGATCACGCAAAATCGGTTTCCTCGGAGACAGCAACCTGCCATGCCTTGAATCTCTTGTTGGATAAGGAAATAAGGTGGGGCGGAAGGTGGGCTCGATTAGGGAATACCTTAGTGAACGGGACAAATAAATCAATACAGTGATGGAGAATACCTAAGAACATCGCGTACTTATCGTTCACTGTAGCCACAGAATTCAAGGAATTGTACCAGTCAACGCTGCACAAATGTGCTCGCATTGCCGCATAATTAGCCCTCTTGAAATCCTTCCTCAGACTAGAATTAGGCTCATCCCATAATTAACAATGTTAAGAAGAAATTTGACACTAGAATGATCACTAATGCCGATAGGAGGCTCAACAGACTTAGAAATAAGGCCAGGAAGATTGCTGTGAACAATATCTATTAGGTTGTAACGAATTAGATGGCACTGGCTCGCGCCATTTTTTGGCGCGTCTTTACGCGTTTGATCAAGAACAAACCGTAACATGTGGCATATCATTTAGAAGCGAAAACTTTGCTCTACCGGTGAGTACCAAATTTTCTATGTAAAAGTGGGAAAACTTTAGAGTTTTATTGTCTTTTTTGCAGATGGACAAAAGGGTAATCCGAGGCATTTACTTGTATCAATTCAAGCTGGGCACTACAGCTAAGGAGGCGGACGAGAAGATCAACGCCGCATTCGGTCAAGGATGTTCCACAATTCGGACGGCGTATCGTTGGTATCAGAAGTTCCGGAATGGAGATGAGAGCTTGGAAGAACATGAAGGTCGTGGGAGGCATAGTGGTGTTGATGAGGACAAGCTGAGAGATGTGGTAGAGGAGGATCCACACAAAGGTACCAGGGAGATAGCGAAGGTTCTTGGCGTCAGTCACAACACAGCTACCCGGCATCTGAAGGAAGTTGAAAAGACCAAAAAGCTGGAAAGATGGGTGCCTCACGAGCTGTCTGAGGAGCAAAGAAAACACGATATGAGATCTCGTCCGCACTGCTTCTACGGAACGAAACGGGCCCATTCCTTGATCGCATCGTAACCTGTGACGAGAAATGGGTAATGTACGACAACAGGCGACGATCGGCACAGTGGGTGGACAGCGATGAGAGCCCCAAGGTTTTTGCAAAGCTGGAATTGCACCAAAAGAAAGTAATGGTGACAGTATGGTGGTGTTCGCTGGGAATTATTCACCACAGCTTCCTCCCTCCCGGTGAATCCATCATGGCAGAGAAGTACCGCATTGAAATTGAAGGAAATTGAAAAAAATTGAAAAAAAATTAAAGGACAAGCCGAGATATTAACTTTTTAAATTTACAGTGGTTCAGTGCCATTCATTTCGTTACAACCTAATAGAACATCGGTTCCCAAGGTAGGATTACGCACATTCTGGGACAAGGAGTTTGTCTTGCATAACTCCAAAAAAAGGTTTGGAAATAGACGATTTTGGAGTATCATCGCTTCTGACCATTTGATGTCGGGGAGGTTGAAGTTCTCCACAATAACTGAGGAATGATCACAGGAAATGAGGTCACCAAGAGCCTTAATAGTTGCTAGCAGAGCGCCCCAGAACTGGAGGGCGTCCTATAAACTAACACCACGCGCAAGACAGCTAAGGCAGCAGTAACATCACAACATAAGATTTCATATCCATTGAGGGCGGATTCCCGAAAGATCATAATAGGAGAGAGAAGTTTGTTGATAAGCAAGGCAACTCCGCCCATTTTCTTTCCTCTGCGATCACAGCGGAAGATTTCAAACTGCACAGACAATCCCTCCATGAAAGCGGTGGGCTCAAAACCTGACCACAGCCAGTTTCAGACAAGGCAACTATAATACACCAAAAGTCTGGCTATTAAGGAGAAATCGTTAGGATCGCTTAATCTTGTAGAGGGGTTTAACGATTCGAATATGCCCGACTTTTCTTTTTTGCATGCTTATAAAAGTGTGGGTAATTGAATTCACATATAATGTCAATAGATTTTATTGCATTTTAAGAGTGAAGGCCTCGTACCATAGCGATGTAACGACCTGCCTAACGTTCTGCTTAATCAGGCTAACCGGCAGGCCTTTAAAAAACAAGGCTGGAGAGTGGCAGACAGTGGTCGGATAGCCACTTATCGCGTATTTCCAGTCTTTGGTTATTGCGAGTTTTCGACCTGTCGGATGCCCCTTTGTCGTGCTATTTGGGTGTTTTTTTTTATTCTGAGCGATGTGCTTCTCTTTATTCAGCTCGTTGATGGTGCCTGCTGCTGCCACCTCTCGTCCTTTTGTGTCATCAATTATTATTCAGAATTTTTTCGTGTCGTCAATAATTATTCGTTTTTCTTCAAGAGAATGCCGCAAGCAGGTGCCTCTAGGAGCTTTTGCGCCTAGTTCTGCACCCAGTAACGGGGTTTATTTGTTTATTTATTGTGGGTGTCAGTTGACAGCGTCACAAAAAAACATCAATTGACACAGCGAAGTTCACAAAAAAACAATCAGAAAGAATGTGAGAATAAAACCTCAACGATGATCCTGCTAACTGGCAACAAAAAGAAGTGAACATGAGATGAATTAAACAGCATCTAAAACAGTAACTTATAACACTAAGCGTCGCGTTATTGTAGCCTTCGTTGTTCCTAGAATGACGAAGGCTACAAAAACGCGACGAGCAAAGGTCGGCGCCGTGATTGGACATCGCTGGATAAACGAAGGCTGCCCTTTGTGTTGTTGAGGGAAGCGGGTGGGAGAAGTTCATGAACACCGGGCAGGCAGGTGGGCAACGAAAACGCATACACACCCCACCACACATCCACTGCTGGCGACCGGTAGTTTTCGTCGCCTAAACGAGACGTTTGGTGCTGTGTCTGCAGTGCATCTCTCGTCCGCTTTTGCCAGGAGAACGGCTTTAGTGGTGAGTGGAACTATTAGGTTGCCTCATAAGTCCTTGCAGTTCTGTTCAACGATTCTCTGCAGATTTCGCCGGCGGTCTCTTGCATAGCGCTGCATAGCTTTCGAAAGACAGTGATTTGCCCTATCAGAACATTTATTGCATTTCTTTTTTCATCATGAACTTTGTCAATTTTTAGGTCGTTGAAGTGAAAAGTGAAAAAGTGAAAAAGTAGCCATTTGCGCACTTGTTCTCTCCGCTTAGGTTTGTAATTTCTTGCACAGTTTTTTATAGCGTTTGGAAGACAATGTTCTATACTACAAGAATATGTGTTAGTGCTATTTACTCATTTGTCCTTTATTGATTTTTAGGTCACCAAATTGGGAATTCCGACTTTTCCGCCCGAATTTTTACCAAAACTTCGGTTCTGTGGTTGGATTTTTTTGCATGGTGTTATATGTCGTTTGAAAGAGGATGTCTTGCTCAGTAAGAATTTGTGTCGCTTTTATTGACTCCCGCTGATTTCTGTCGAATATCAACAACTGAAGAAGGAGAAGGAGTTGTTGGTGAAGACGATTTTTCTCTTTTTGGCATTTTGTTGACATTAAATAAACACGACACATATTCTTATAGAGCAAGACATTTTCTTTCGAATGACATATAACACCAACCCAAAGAGTTCAACCACAGAGCAGGAGCTGTCGGCAAAGATAACCATCCTCCTTCGAACGTCCCAATTTGCTGACCTAAAGATCAATAAAGGACAATTGAGCAAATAGCAATAGCACATATTCTTGTAGTACAGAGCATTGTCTTTCAAATGCTATAAAGAGTTGTGCAGAAAATTACAAACCTAAGCGGAAAGAACAAGTGCGCAAATGGCTACTTTTTCACTTTTTCACTTTTCACTTCAACGACCTAAAAATTGGAAAAATTCATTATGAAAGAAGAAACTCAATACATGTTCTGATAGAGCAAATCATTCTCCTTCGAAAGCTGTGCAGCGCTATGCAGGACACCGCCGGCGAAATCTGCAGTGAATCGTTTACAAAACTGCAAGGGCTTATGGGACAACCTAATAGATCTTCCTTCTCAAGATGACGTAGTGAATGTGAGTCAAGAATAAGTGTTCCTATTTTGGCCTAGACAAGCCCACCGACTGGCCTCTGTGAGTCATTGTATATGCGAAATACACATTGAAATCCGCACTCACGATATCCAGTAGGAGTATAGCGCCGGGCGCATCCCTCGAAGGAGTTGATTAAAGCTGATTTTTACTGCTGCTTTTATAGTAGCGACGTAATCTGGGCTCGGATTCATGAACACGCCGGAAGCAAATCCTACCCCGATTTACCTCGACGGCCACTTACCCGCCACTTTAAGGGGACCTACCTCTGTTTCTGATTCATAACAGCCCAACCAAGTGTTCTGCTCCGCTGCCAGGGAAAGATTGCATTGGGTCAGAAAGGAGCAAAATTATCTTATCGGATTTAGTGGAAATAAGCACCATTCGGATCAGCACACTTTTGCCAACGGGTAACTAGTCGACTTGTTCCAACAGCGGAAAAATAGGTGATCGTGGGTTCGACGAAATCCACGAAAGCTGTTTTGGCAGCTGTCTTTTGTTTTGGTGAAGGTTTTACCAGCGAAAAAGTTCTGAAAGTGTTTGAAAAGGCGGTGGTCGGTTGGCGAGAGGTCTGGAGAGTATGGTGGCGAAGCAGAACTTCAACCCTTAATTCGTTCCATTTTCGAATAGTGATCTTGAAACGGTGGGCAATGGTTTCGTGCAAAAGAACAAAGCCTATTCTGTTGACCAACGCTGCTCGAAGTTGATGCAGTCTTCAGTGCATTTCGGCGATTTCCTTATTGTAGAGTCAGTTTTGCTGTGCAAAAGTAGGGAAGAACAAATCTCGCTTGATTGTTTGGCCTGGTGCCAAAACGTGGTGATGGATCACACCAGTCACCGAGCACCACACAATGATCATTGCCCTTTTTGGTGGAGGTTCGCCTTTAGAAAATGCCTGGGGGTTCGTAGGCGTCCAACCACTGCCCGGAACATTTCCTGTTTTGAGACAGAATCCACTTCTCATCACAAGTGATGACACGATCCAAAACGGGTCAGTTTCGTTGCGTAAAAGTAGAGAAGAACAAATCTCGAAGCGTGGCAGTTTTTGCCGCTCATTCAACTCGTGGAGCACCCACTTCAAGATTTTCACATTCCTAACACGTTTCAGGGCGCGTGTAGCGAAGTCGGAGAAGGCGCGACTGTCGCGTGCACCCGATACCAGGTTCCTGGTTCGGATTTCCCGCCCAGGCCAACCAAGCCTTCCATCCTTCCGGGGTCGGTGAATTGGTACAGACTTGTCTGGGAAGGATAAAGCGCTGACTTGTTCATCGGCTGGCTACCGCAAGTCATTGTATGGCCATATACGCATTCATGTCGCCTCCACGACATCCCGTAGAAGTAGAATGCGCTGGCGCATCCCAAAAGGGATTGAGTAACGCCGTCCTTTAAAAAAAAGACGTTTCAAAGCCTCCGCAACAGAAGTTTCACTGACGTCTTGCTCTTCTGCGATCCGGCGAACTATCTGTGATGGTTCAGCTTCCACCAATTCCTTCAACTCGTCGCCCAGCATTTCTCTAGGTGGACCGTAACGTTGGTCATCTTCGAGGATGATATCTCCGGTGCGAAATTCACTGAACCATTGGCGAACAGTGCATTCCTCTAATACTATTAGGCCCCACACTCGATTGGTTTGTCGAGCTGTCTCGGCTGCGGATTGTCCCGATTTGAAGTTGAAATAAAATCTCGTTCGAAATCACTCCTTCGACATACTTCAATAAGCCGTTCAAGATCATAATTGTAAAACAACGTTGAAGCAGAAATCATTTACTCAGATAGAGCGAAAATTTCTGTACAAAAAGTAGCATTAATGCGCAATGCAAGTTGGATTTTTACTTAGTAATAAGGGAATGAAAAATAGTAACACAAAATGCTGAGAACTTTCCGGACAGCCTAATATTAAGTCGGATCTAAAGTTTCCATCGTTTCGAACTTTAACTCCGAAAGATCACTGCTTCGTATAGAAATGGGCATTTCATAAGGGGAAAAAAACTACTGCACTTGCTGTACACCGTTTTGACGTCAAATTGAACACGTTTGGAATCAAACTGGACACTCTTCCCAACAAACTTGATGCTTCTGAAATCAAAATGAACGTCTACCAATTCGAAACGAGCTTTTTGCAGTTTAAACCACAGAATCTCCAAGATTAAGAAGGAATTGGATTAAGTTTCTTCGAAATTTTTTAGTTCAGCTGTCTAGATGAGCGCAATAAAAGAAAGAGTAGATTAAATTTTGTGTTAAAGCGCAACAAAACGGCAGTCGTTTAGTGCATTAAAAGACCGGATCGCGCCATGCACTCGAGGAGCTCGTCGCGATGTTTAAAAGATTGATGGTGTGAATATTGCTTCCATGAGACATCAAAGTGACGATATGTACGTTCCTTACAATTGTTTCTGTTACATCGTTATCAGATGTGAAACTCTATGCAAATAGATTTAGTTATCAATCGAATGAAAAATGGTCGCTTTTCCTGCCTTTTAAAGCAAGCTTTAGGCCATCATTTTTCCTTGAAAAATACGGATTTTATAGAAATTTCAAGCAATTCGTTCACTTTTTTGGTGGGTGAAACTTCAAAGAAAGTCATACTAAAAATTTTGTGGAACAAAAAATTATTCTGACCTTTTTGTGAGTCTCTGGTTTAATGTAAGAAGAAGCTTATTTCAATTTGGAAGAGATCCCTTTGATTTGAGAAGTCTTCGGATAGCTTAGTAGAATGTCCAATTGGACATAAAAAATGGTTATTTAATATTTGATATTTATTACATAAGTCGACGCTTATGTGAAAGAGGAACTCATAACAGCCATAAAACGAGACAACAAAGAAAATGTAGAGCACAGCTCAGGTGGGCGATCGTACGCACGGCATCAACGACTGAGTAGGACATAGGCCAGCCTTCTGAAGGCATTGTGACTAACTGGAATTGGATTATTTGCCCGAAGCTTTTCAAATACTGGAACAGTCCTGTTCACAAAAAAGAAGCGCCTGCAATTGGACCTAGCTGTTCTGAGATACGGTTTGACAATTCCACCCCTAGTGATCGACGTTCTCATTGTAAAGAAACTTCCAGCATTGAGACCGCAACCGCCGTAAAGGAGTTTATGGAGTAGTAGCAGGTCATTTATTTTCCTCCTGAATGACAAAGTCTGCAAACCGAGATACTTCTTTCTATTCAGAAATGAGGGGATAGTGCCATATACAAACCCTAAACTTCTAATCATTGTTTTCCTTGTAAAATTATTTTGCACTCTTTTTAAGGCATCAATGACCTTGCATTTATAGGGAGAGTACACCGGAGTTCCATATTCAAGTAGCGGCCTGACATACGTTTTGTAGACCCGTGTGAGCACGTTTGCATCCCTGGTTCGTAGGGCTCTGAAAACGTTATTAACGACTCTATTTGCTTTGTCAGAAATCGTTTTACAGTGCTTATCGAAACAAAGGTTATTTGTGACAAGAAAACCTAAATCAACAATCTCTTCCACCTCCTGGATTGGTGCTCCATCGATAATGTAACGATGATTCGTATTGGACGCACCTAGATGTAGCAACTTAGTTTTTTCCTTAGACAGCGGCAGTTCCCACTCTTTGGACCAGTCGCAGACCAAATTGATTGCATTTTGTAGAGCCTCAAAATCTTCACAAGATGTAACCGTACTGTAAATTTTAAGGTCATCAGCAAACATGGTCCACCCTACGTTACTCCCGGAAAGCCGCATGTGTAAATCATACGTATAGATGTTGAACAGAACTGGAGATAGAACTCCACCCTGTGGTACTCCGCTAGGCACAGGTCTGGGGTTTGAATAAGATGATTTAACACGCACAGAGAATGTGCGACCAGCAAGAAAGGAACAAATCCATGAGACAATTCTAGGATGGAGTCCCACTAGGATAAGCTTTCTAACTAGTTTATTATGGTCTACTTTATCGAACGCTTTTGCAAAATCAAAATATACAGCGTCAACATTCTTGCCGTCATCGATAGATGCAGTCCAGTCATTGAGGGTTTCTAACATAGCAGTTACTGTTGACCTTCCTTTCCGGAACCCGTGCTGCTTCGGTGATATGATTGACTGGGCATCCAGATGAGCTTCTATTCGATTTTTAAGGATCTTTTCAAAGGCACGAGCGAACACAGATGTTATGCTAATGGGTCTAAAATTGGTGGGAGCACTATACGGTGGCTTTTTTGGGATCGGCGTAACAAATGAGTGTTTCCACCTCGCTGGAACTTCAGCCTTCATCAAGCTCAAATTAAATATATATTCAAGCGGACCCGCAATGATGTGACTTATGCTTTTGATGAATGATAGCAGGATATTGTCCGGCGTATTCGAGCAGGATTGGGGCCATTTATCCAAAACAGAAAATATTTCTTCCCTATAAAACCAAACGGAGTCTTCCATTGTAGGGAATCCAGGAGTAATAGACTCATGGTGGATATCAATCATAGGCTGACTAGAAAACGATTGTGCAAAAACTTTTGCAAGTAACTCAGCCTTCTCCATATCACTCCTTGCTAGGACACCCTCCTCCGTTATCAATGTTTCCATAACTGCACTATCTCGGAGCCTGGAGTTTATCAGCCTATAGAATAAATTCTTATTCTCCGTCTGAATAACTTTTTTCTCGATTTGGACGTTAAACTTATGAAGCTTACGATTAAACTTCTCGTTGATCTCTTTGAAATAAATGAGATCGTTAGGATGACCGCTCGTTTTGGCATTGAACCATGCACGGGTCCTTTTTCGGAGCATAGAGGCTAAGTAAGATGGGAGGTTGCGTCGCCTAACAGGAACTTCCTCAAGTGGTACGAAAAGTTCAATACAGTGGTGGATTATAGCAATGAAAATTTCGTACTTATCGTTGACTGTTGACGCTGTGTTCATCATACCGTACCAGTCAATATTCATCAAATAACTTTGAATTTCTCCAAGATTAGCTTTCTTGAAATTCCTCTTGAACAAAAGGGGTGCTTCCAAAGGTTCTGATAATTGAATTTTAAACTTCGCTATCGAATGATCACTAGTCCCAAGAGGTGGCCCAACGAGTACTTCCTTTACCAAATCTTTCTGATTGCACAAAACGAGATCAAGAATGCGATCAGAAAGAGTTGGAGACCTGACAAGTTGAGATAGAGCGTTTTCAGAGCACATTTTCAAAAATTCTTTAGAGATCCCAAACTGTGCTTTAGGAAAGTAACCCCATTCAATGTCTGGAAGATTGAGATCCCCAGTGACAATGCAAGGGTGGTTGCAGGACACTAAATCACTAATTGCTTTAATAAGCTGCCTGGCCATGTCGGCAACACAGTTGGGGGCTTTGTATACCACAACAAATCGAATCGAATAATAGGTAGTTACCAGGTCAACACTTAGTATTTCGTAGGCGCTGGGCCCAGTTTCCTCAAAAATAAGCGTTGGCGAAAAAATATCTCTTACTAATAAAGCTACACCTCCACCTTTTTTCCCGGCACGGTCGCATCTGAAAATTCCATACTGAGAACCGAGATCACCAAAGATGGAAGCAGACCCAATCTTTGTATACCAGGTCAACACTTAGTATTTCGTAGGCGCTGGGCACAGTTTCCTTAAAAATAAGCGTTGGCGAAAAAATATCTCTTACTAATAAAGCTACACCTCCACCTTTTTTCCCGGCACGGTCGCATCTGAAAATTCCATACTGAGAACCGAGATCACCAAAGATGGAAGCAGACCCAATCAGAGCTAAGCCAGGTTTCCGATAGAGCAATAACATCAAGATCGAGCTTCCTAATTAACAGTAGTAAAGAACTACAATTTTTAACAATAGAGCTCACATTAGTCACAATACATGCCACATTTGGCTCGCCATCCTCATGACGCCCTATGCGTTTCCCGCCAGACTACTTGAGCTGTGGCCCGACAAATTCAGCTGAGAGCTTGGTGATAGTACATTATGGGAATGAGAAGTGATACAACTGAGATGTTGATCGTCATTCTGGCCACGTATTAAATCACGTCTACGCATTCTCTCTAGCCTACTTAGAGAAGGGCGGATAAAAATTCCATGGTGTGAAAAGAAACGCAAACGTGGTGCTCGCCTAAGAACATCAGCTTGGAAGCGAGAGGTAGGTAATACAATCTTCAACAATCTGGGCTTGTCCTGGTTGGGCTTGCCCATTCGGAAAACTGATACTGGCAAACATTGTATGTCTAAGAAGTCGAGGATGTCAGTAATGCAGTTGAAGTCATGATGGGCTCTTTGGATGGCATTAGGACAAGACAATTCTGTAACGCCGTAAACAACAATCGATCGCTTAAGATCAGGATCATCATTGTCCTTATCATTATGAACAACGGAAGCAGAATTAGGTGTTACAACTTCTCTACTGGCAGAATCAGACTTCAAGGAATTCACTTCAAACTGGAGAGCAGCATTGGTGGTTTTCAGCTGAAGTACCTCTTGTACCAAGTCGTTGTTCGATCGCTTCAGGTCGCTGTTCTCACGTTTAAGGTCCTTGATCTCGCTCTTCATTTCCAATAGCAGCTCGATTATGAACTTGGCATATCCCGGAGTGCTACTGTCGTCTGTAAGAGCTTTCAAACGAACATCTAGCTCAGACTGTGATGAAAGAGAGACCTTTCCTTTGCTCTTCTGTGCGTGCTGACGAAGCGAACAAGCAGTTGAACGAGTGCGAACCATCGTTGATCACAGAAATATCGATCAGGTCGGTGAACACTTGGCGCTGGATCTGTCGGTTGAAGTACTGGGGCGCCACAGAATTGTGGATTTATATGGAGAAGAATTGCTGGGAAGCTGTAAAGTTCCGAACAAGGAACGAACCCAAAAATGGAAAAAATTCGGCACTATACGCAACTCGAACACTTTCCTTCTTACCTATGAAGCAACGCCACTCATCCCTTAACCTCAGAGTCCGTTGCTGCACCCGGTCTCGCCCACCAATACCCCCCGGATGTACGCGTGCAGCTGCTTACGGTGCGATGCCATAGTAAGCTTGGAGGGTCTTTAGTTCTTTGGGTTTAAGGGCTTTGCAGAAACGAATTGTATTTCTCTACCGCACGCGTTAGCGCATTGGGAGAAGGTGCCGGCTGTCGCGTGCACCCGACACCAGGATCCTGGGATTCGAATTCTCCCCAGGCCAACCAAGCCTTCCATCTCTCCAGGGTCAGTGGATCGGTACCAGACTCGTCAGGGAAGGATAAAGCGCTGACTTGTTCATCGGCTGGCCACTGCAAGCCAATATATAGGCCAAATGCGCATTCAAATCGCCTCCACGACATCCAATAGAAGTAGAATGCATGGTGCACCCCAAAAGGGATTGAGTGACTCTGTCCTTTATCCTATATCCTTTATTTTTCTACTGCAGTATAATATTTTCAGGTTCACAGAGCGATCCATTTGACGTGCACATGACTCTCCTTATTCACATTCAATTATAGCTACTTTCCTTCATTTCAAGGAAGTCTAAAACAATTTTTCCTAACTTTTATATTTACCATCTTCATGTCTAATTGGACACTTTTCAAATCAAATATGACACTTTTCACGCCAAATTGGACACTCTTCTAAGCTAACCTAAGACCTTTCAAATCAAAGTGAACTCTACCAAATCGAAATGAGCCTCTTCTACATTGAACTAGAGGCACTCCAAAAATGTCAGAATAATTTTTTGTTCAAGGAAAATTTTAGCATAACTTTCTTTGAAGTTTTAATTCACCCCCCCCCCCCAATAAGAGGACGCATAGGACGATTTTATGGAAATTTATTTTTTGAGGAAAAACAACAAATGGAAGCTTGTTTTGGAGAGCAGGAAGGCGGCCATTTTACATTGTCAGAACAGAGATTGCCCCCTGCTCCCGCCCGAAATTTCGCGATTTCCATTCGATTGATAGTAAAATTCTGTTTGCATGCAGTTTCACACCTGCAAGCGGTGCAACACAAACAATTGTAAAGAAACACACATATCCTAACTTTCTTGCTGCATGTAAGCAGTATTTCCACTATCAATCAAATAAACGTTGCGTTGAACTTTTTGAGTGTATGGCGCGATCCGGTCTTTTGATGCAGGACATGATTGCTGCTTTGCTGCTTTTTAGCACAAAATTTAATTTATTATTTTTTCTCAAAAAAATTTCATAAAATTATTTCTCACGAACGAGATGAAATAATTTTAGGCAGCTAAAGTTAAAAAAATAAAACAGTTTTCCTTGAAGAAAAAAATATTCTAACCATCTTGGAAAGGGTATAGTTTAACCTGTAAGAAGTTCGTCTGGATTGGCAGACGTTCAATTTGATTTCAAAGTTCATAGGCCAGCTTAGAAGGGTGTCCAATTTGACGTGAAAAGTGTCCAATTTGATTTGAAAATTGTATATATAGTTTTTTTTTTAAATAAAACTTCAACCACTGTTTTCACTTTTTATACCGGATGAATTATACTTTTTTGCGGAAAGTTTTGGTAAATTTTTTCGACCCGAAATTTTATTTGAGCTTTCCTATAGAGAGTATGTGTGGTTTAATTTGAAAACATCTGTTCTGATTTTAATGGTGTTCAGTTTGGATTCTATTGCGCACAGTGTGCTTTGAAATATGTCCAGTTTTGAAGTGAAAATATAATAGCATGTTTTGATTTGTGGAGCATGGGAGAGAAACATTGGTATATAGAGCTCTCCGTCTTCCCACATGTTCAGGAGTGTCCAAAATTTCTTCCTCACGAAAAAAAAGAGGTAACGAGAGTCCCAATCCGATGCTTAATAAATCATAATTAAAATTAATCGGTATTGATGACTTCTGTAAGCCGCCTTCAGAAATCCGACACACACTGAACGATGTTGAGGGAAAATGCTGGTCCCCCCTTATTCACGCTCCACCTCTAATGGTCCCCCTTTGTTGGTCCCTCTCCTATTGGTCGCCCTTACTCGGAATCCCTGCGCAAGTTGGACGACGTCATCAGCGCGTCTTCTGAATCCCTATGTACGTTGAACGACGTCTTGAGCACGTATTCTGAATCCCTACGCCGTTGGACGACGTCTTCAGCACGTCTTTTGAATTCCTACGCAAATTGGATGACGTCTTCAGCACGTCTTCTGAATCCAGACGCACGCTGAATGACGTCTAGGGCACTCCTAAATCCGTACGCCCTGCCCTCGATCACCATTCGTACCCTGACGCGTTGCCCTTAATATCTCGTAAACTTGGAGGATCAGCCGCCAAGGATATCGCCAGCAATCGCTCATGGTTAAGCTCAAGGAAAGCCCGGCTGGCATACGCCGCACTGAAGTAGGCATCTTTTTGCTTCAATCCCCCCTCCCCGTGACGGACACGTGACATTAGCCGATTATATATAGTAGGATACACATTATAAAACACAAAAATATACAATAAATAATTGAACTTGGACATGTAAATTTAAAACACTGTTGGTTACAATTATTATCATCACGTTGACGACCGTGTGGCGCTATGTCGTGTCACACCCTCCACGCCTCGTGGGGCCATGTGACACGATGTCGTGTCACAGTCTTGTAATTTATTTTGCTAGTTGGATTCAAATCTTTCGAAGAAACTTTCTTGTGAATATGTGCCTCATCTTTAGACACTGCTGTAAAAAGTTGTGAAAAGGCCTACGAAAGCAATTTTCGGTTGCTGACTTTTTGAGCTTTTCGACAAGTAACAGCCTCAAAAAAAGCTCGACGTCACAAAAAAAAACATTGATTGGTCTAGGAAACCACGCGGTCTTCAACGTGTACAATTTCTTAAAAAAATCGGTCAAGTAGTAAAACCAAATTTCGATGGGAAATGCCGTTAATTCATTGAAGTCGTTAAATTTTAAATACGCATCAATGGACCCATCTATTGCGAATTTCAGTGCTGTGTGCCTGACTACTGGACTAGGATTCCAGCTAAAAAATCCAAATCCCGCTTAAAGTGCATGACCTGATGGCTGGTGCTTCAATGCGGTCTCAGTTTCGCCGCCATGAGCCTCCATTGTGCGCTTCACATAGCACCCACATGCACACAGCAGCCCATGCATCCACAGCCGCTCGAACTCCGTTTCGGGCAGCGATCGATTCTTCTGTGTTTGTGAAGCTCAGACGTCGCCATCGTTTGTGACTAGCGTTGTTCACGTTCACGTTTAGGATGGCGGACCAGCAGCACAACACCAACACCACCACCACCGATCCTGAAGCCACGGCGAAGCAGCCGGACGAACGAAGCAGCAGGCCACTCGCCGAGGACAACGAGGAGGACTTTGCCGACGAGGTGTTTCGCAGGAAGTCGTCGTCGTTCTCACAGCGCTCGAAGCGATCGCTGTCGCCATCGCCGACGAGGAAGCCGCGCCGTCAGAGACACTCATCCTTCGACGCTCGTCAGTCCAAGAGAAGTCCACTACCACCAGAAGCAGCAGCAGCAGCGACAGCAGCAGTGCCGAAACGATCGTCCACGTTGGAGGTGCCGCAGCAACTGCAGTCGTCAGTGCGAAGGTTCTCTGAGCCGCATTCCTCACGACAACAGCAGCAACAGCAGCAGCAGCAGCCGCCGCCGAAGAAAGCACAGACGATGAGTGCGTCGTCGCCAGAGCCGACGAAGGCCGCCGCCACCGCCGAATCGCAGAAGTCCACGCAGCAACGATCCAGTCAGTCGTCCGGATCGCCTCTCGAGTCACCGTCGAAACCCATGAAGTACACGTCCATCGACCTGGAGAACGATCTGCCGGAAATGTACAGGTGGGATGGATCTTTCCTCTTTGTAAAATGAAACTCACCAGGCATAAGGCGTAGTGTTTGGGAGTGTTTGGATTGCGCCATGCGTTCGTGTATTAATCGACTTTGCTGAAGATGATTCGATAGACGGTGGTAATTTTTCCTTTTTTGGAGTAGATTGTTTAACACGATGCTTTTGCAGGCGATTACGCGTGGTTAGGATGCTGATTTACGCCATTTTCAAGTCGAATTGGACACTTTTCAAATCAAATTTTATAGTTTTCACGTCAAATTGGACACTCTTCTAAGCTGGCTTAAGACTTTTGAAATGGAAACGAACTCTTTTAAATGAAGTGACCTTTAGGCAGGTTAAATTACACATTCACTAAGGTTAAAATAATTTTTTATTGAGGATAAATATTGGTAGAACATTCTTTGAAATTTTTTAGTCCACCTGCCCCAAGATGTTTAATAATTTTATAAAATTTTTCTTTTTTTTTTGAGAAAAAGTGAAATTTCGTTCTGAAGCGCAACTCGGCAGCAGTCACGTAGTGCATTAGACGAATGGATGGCGCTATGCACACGAAAAGCAAGTCGCAACGTTTATTTGATGGATAGTGTAAATACTGCCCACATGCGGCATTAAAGTGAGGATAAGTATGTTTTTTTACAATTGTTTTTGTTCCATTATTTACAGGTGTGAAACTCCATGCGAACGGAGATTTTGCTACCAATCGAATAAAAATCGCGAAGTTTTGGACGAGGGCTTGGCCCAATCTTTTCTTTTGGCAAGAAAAATTGGCCACCGTCCTACTCTTTAAAACGAGCTTTAAATCCTTGTTTTTCCTGAGAAAATAATTTTTTAAACTAAAGTTTAAACGATGTGTTCTCTTTTTGTGCAGGTGAATTAAAACGTCGAAGAAATCATGCTAAAATACGTTGTTACAGGATGTTTTGTTGCTATCAAAACTCTTGCGCCAGGCGGGACTCGAACCCGCATCGTCTGCTTTCCGGGCAGCGATGCGGGTTCGAGTCCCGCCTGGCGCAAGAGTTTTGATCGCAACAAAACATCCTGTAACAACGTATAGCCTCTTTACCAGCCGCTCCAGGCTTAAACAAATGTGTTAAAGCATGCTAAAATATTTTTTGAGCACGACATTATTCTAACCTTTTTCGAGGGCCTCTAGTTTTAAGCTCGTATCAATTTGGAAGAGTTCGCTTTGATTTCAATAGTCTTTGGCCGGCTTAGAAGAAGAAAATCCAATTTGAATTTTAAAAGTGTCCAACGCGACGTAAAAATGGCTTATATGGGCGTAGAGGTGTAGTACGTTTCGGTTAGATTGCGCCATGCGTTCGAATATTAATAGATTTCGCTTAAGACGATTTAATAGACGAACGTTTTTCGAAGCAGTTCTTGCTATGCCAACGCGCTTGCGTACCTTTTAGAGGCGTTTATGCAGCATGATGGGCTGCGGTGAAACTTTTTTAAGAACAAGGGAGTGAAAACGCTCTGTTATGACTGTGTTAAGATTGACCAATGCACTCACCTAGCGTTTTACTATGTTAACTTGATTGATAGTGTAAATGCGATTTAACAGGGTTATTTAAGATCTCATGGCATGGATTTTTGCATTTACATCTTCACTTTGAATTTCAGTTTTGGCAGTCGAACAAGGAATGCCCATGAAATTCCCCCAAAGATTCTCAATGTGACGTGTATGGTGTTGTAGAGCATCGGACAATGATCACAGAACTATGCTTTGTTTTTGCTAAATGCCCCTGGGTGGTTCAAAAATGGCAAAAAATTGTATCTCTTCAAAGCGGGTGCTAAGGCAAAAGCGACACCTGGAATGGCCCTGTTGTCCTCAGAACTTGACTTACAAAAAGTTTGGAGCTCAAATTAAAGTTTGATTATAGTAATACGATAATTTCCAAAGTTTCCTAGACGAAGATGCAGGGTGCATTCAAGTGATTCATTCGCATCGACGATGGCAGCGACTGGATGACCGAGTGGATAGCGATGCGGACTTTCGGAAGGTGGACGAGGGTTCGGTTCCGAGAAGATGGGGATATACTAGGTGGTCTGTTCCCATTTATAAAGGAAGGGTACATTTTGGCTTCGGTAGGGTAATGCCCCTGGGTAATTTGAACCACCGAGTGGCCCGCAGCAAAAACGAAACACAGTTCTGTGATCCTCGTCCTATGCTCTACAAGACCATATAGGCCAAGTTGAGAATCTTTGGGAGAAGTTCATGGGTCTCCCTTATAAGGTTTTCTGGGTACGGCTTATCTCATCAGAGGGCTCTAGCTTTCGAATCCAGGTTCTCGGTTCGCGTCCGCTCAAGGACAAGCAAGCGTTTCGTCCCCTGAATTGATACGTCTTGCCTGAGAAGGATCAAGGAGCACTGACTTGTTCACCACCTTCCTCTTCTTCTCACTGTATGAGCCAGATACTCACGATATCCCGTAGAGGAGGAATGTAAGGACCTTTCCACAAAGGGTTTCTTCTCTTCCGTTGTTCTCTATTCGTGAAGCAATCGCGAGGATTTCTTTGGTTATCTATGTAGAATCTTCCAATCGAAATAAAAATTTCCCTGCCTAAGTTTACCTACAGAAATTTGAGCCGGAGCTGATGTCCCGATGAAAACCGAAAATTGGGAATTTGTTAATTTGCTAGCAGGATTGCGGTTTCTTTTTTGCTAAAACAGCTAAAAAGCTCTTGTCAACATAAGAATCTTGAATGAAGCTACATTTGCTCAATTATGCTCGAATCTAGCGCCACTTGTACCTTTGAGTAGGCGTTGCGGAACACTCTACGAATGCATGGAGCAGTTCCCACTAATAGTAAACTGAAATATTATCGCTTTTAAGTAAGTCTCCAGCTTCTCTCGTCATAAAACCTCGGCATTGTAGAGAATAGTTGTCAATATTTTTGCTTGTGCCGCTCGAGGTTGTTACGGTGGATCTTTATCTGCCAGGCCTAACGTTTCGACGCTCCCGTCTTCTTCAGAGGCCTGAACGTGGTGCAAATATTAGATAAGCGATTTACCCCACCAAACGCTATCCCCACTCTAGCGGTTTCGCTTCCTTAGAGAAATCACCCCTGAAAACCCATTCAAAGAGGGATAAACTCACGTTTGATCCACATATGGAGTGCTTTCGCAACTCTCTGTTAATACGACCAGGCGAATGAGACTTACTGTGCGGTGCTAGATAGTATGAGATAAAGATAACGACCTGCACATGCGCCCTTCCATTCTACACCTCGCATTTTGACACAAACGGCAGAAAATCATTCGCAATTGACGGGCGTTCCTGACGGTCGTTCATGCCAGGGTTTCTTGCAACAATCCAGAACGCTTCTAATGCCTTCCTTGGCGATATTTCTGTTTCTACCGCCAACACCTTGCACTTTATCTCAAAGTCGTTATCGTTATGCTGCTCAGCTTTGTGCTTTCCGAGAGGTGTTCTGATGTTACCACGTTGTTTACTAGCCAGGTGTTCTCTAACTCGAATGGCTAGTTTTCTCCCCGTTTCCCCTATATATGTGGAGTTACATGCTTGGCATCCAATCTGATAGACTGCTCCCTCCCGGGAACAATCTCCGACCTTCCCGTATGGACATGTAACACAACTTTCTGATAAGCACTGGTTTTCGTAGAGCCTATTCCTGAACAGTTGGTGTTTAATATATGGTTAGCGGTGGGACTACGGTTAGCGCCCGTACTCGCTATCTGCTTTATGAGCAGAGTAGAGGAACCAGTACTTGCGCGAGCACCAATAATGTACTGCAGGTATATAGATGACTGTTGCATTGTGACTTCAGCACAGTCTGAAATAGACGAGTGTTTTCGATTACTGAATTAACAGTCTGCGTACATTAGGCGTACAAGGGAAACTCCAAAGAATGGCTGGCTTCCATACCTTAATGCACAGATAAAAGTTTCCAATGGCATGTTTAGCGTAAAGTGGTACCGAAAGCCAAGTTCGAAAAACATCTTGATCAACGCCACCTCTGCTCATCCAACAAGCATAAAACGCAGCGTCATTAGAAACATGTTTCGAACGGCCTCGCAGATATGTACGGGTGAACAGGAGCGACAAGGGTCACTGCGAATGGCTTCGAAAATAGCCATGCAAAATGGCTATGTATCGCCACGGTATCAGCGCAGAGCTCGTGCTAACCGCAAACAAAATGGACCACGTGATAGCAGGGTACCCTTATGTATACCTTTCATATCTGATAAAGTCTCTGCTGCGATTCAAAGGAGCATAGTTCGAGCCCAGTTGCAAAACGACATCGTTTTAGTCAACATTCCAAACGACAATATTAAACACCAACTGGTCAGGAATAGGCTCTACGAAAACCAGTGCTTATCAGAAAGTTGTGTTACATGTCCATAGGCAAGGTCGGAGATTGTTCCCGGGAGGGAGCAGTCTATCAGTTTGTGTGCCAAGCATGTAACTCCACATATATAGGGGAAACGGGGAGAAAACTAGCCATTCGAGTTAGAGAACACCTGGCTAGTAAACAACGTGGTAACATCAGAACACCTCTCGGAAAGCACAGAGCTGAGCAGCATAACGATAACGACTTTGAGATAAAGTGCAAGGTGTTGGCGGTAGAAACAGAAATATCGCCAAGGAAGGCATTAGAAGCGTTCTGGATTGTTGCAAGAAACCCTGGCATGAACGACCGTCAGGAACGCCCGTCAATTGCGAATGATTTTCTGCCGTTTGTGTCAAAATGCGAGGTGTAGAATGGAAGGGCTCATGTACAGGTCGTTATCTTTATTTCATACTATCTAGCACCGCACAGTAAGTCTCATTCGCCTGGTCGTACTAACAGAGAGTTGCGAAAGCACTCCATAGGTGGATCAAACGTGAGTTTATCCCTCTTTGAATGGGTTTTCAGGGGTGATTTCTCTAAGGAAGCGAAACCGCTAGAGTGGGGATAGCGTTTGATGGGGTAAATCGCTTATCTAATAGTTGCACTACGTTCAGGCCTCTGAAGAAGACGGGAGCGTCGAAACGTTAGGCCTGGCAGATAAAGATCCACCGTAACAACCTCGAGCGGCACAAGCAAAAATATTGACAATTATCGCTTTTGTTCTTTCAAATAAACGAAAAATAAAGATAATTCTATGGTCATTTTCTTAGGTCACATTGTGCGCCGCGATCTTCCTTGTTGTAAAATATTTTAATTCAATTAAAAAATATGCGAAGAACGTCTTAACGATGTCTGATTTCAGCTCTTCTCTAAATCCGGCCATCGAAGATCCCGATATGAGCGAATTCTTCTCTCGAGCACCCCCATTCTGCAAGGCAAGGAGCCCTCCTCCTGTCTATATCAGTCGGAAAGGTATCGTCGCTTTCTGTCTGAAGTTCTAAAGTACCTTGACAGCCTTAACACGTTGACGACGAGAGCGATTTTCGTGGGACGAAGCGCGCCGCACAAACGTGGCAGGACATATCTTGACCCAAATTTCGTCTAAGGATAAATGTGGGATGCTAAAAACGGTGCTAATGCTCGTCCTCGTTAGGCATTGACGGAGGGTCTATGAGCACTACTGTACTTCAGAGGTCGCGGAGAGATTCAAAGAAGTGGAAAAAAGGATTTATTTTTATTATTTATTGATTTTTCCTCCGGCTAACGAGGACGGTCAAAGAATATTATTAGGGTGTCCAGAAAGTATCTGCAGAAAACTTCGCAATGTTCCAGATTTTTTTCTAGAATGTTCGGAAGATTTTAACATAAGTGCTGTATAAAGGCACTCTCCTGCTCTATCTGCACAGCATATCCAGCTCCTTCTTCCTTGTCTCTATCAATGTACGATGCCCGAACTGTCTACCCATATTAGACACGTACTCCTTTACGAGTTTGAATCTGGGCACTCCGCTGCAGAAGCCTATCGAAACTTGTGTCGTGTATTCGGCTCTGAAGCTCCTTCTGAACGGTCTGTGTATAGCTGGTTCGAACACTTCAGAAGCGGGAGCAGGAGTCTCGAATATGAGCCTCGGCCTGGTCGACCGACAACGATATCTTTGGATGAACTGAGGAAACTGGCGGAGCAGCATCCATATGAAGGTGTGCGTTATTTTGCTGCTTCTCTTGGCTGTTCCCGATCCACCGTAGACAATGGATTGCGATCTCTTGGAAAAGCTCGGTCAGTGGCTCCCACACGAACTGACCGACGACAACCGGCGAAGACGTCTGGACATATGCACTCAGCTGCTCTCCCGAAGTCGCACCTTCAACTGGCTGGACACCATCGTCACAGGAGACGAAAAATGGGTCCTCTCCGTCAACCACGCTCGTAAACGTGCGTGGTGCCAACGTGATGAAGTGCCGAAATCTTCCATGAAAGGTGAAATTCATGCGAGGAAAGTCATGCTGAGCGTCTGGTGGGGAGTTTATGGGATCTACCATTTCGAGTTGTTGCCTGACAGTGCGACTGTCACTGCCGAGGTCTACGCTACCCAACTGCAGCGACTGGCCGACAAGATGCGCAAGGAACAGCCCAGGCTCGACAAAGTTCGCTTGCTGCACGATAACGCGGGCCCACACATCGCGAAGACGACTTCTCAGAGAATTCTAGAACTCGGATGGGAAGTGCTGCCGCATCCACCGTACAGCCCAGATCTGGCCCCAAGCGACAACCACCTTTCTGAATCATTTCAGCATCATCCGGTAAGGAAGCGTTATGAAGATCGTGACCACCTCGAAGATGATCTCCGAGCTTTTTTCGCCTCCAAGCCGACGGATTTCTATGCCAGAGGAATGCGAAGTCTTGTGGAACGTTGGCGGAGAGAAGCCGATGTTGATGGAGATTATTTGGTTGATTAATAAAATGTTGATAAAAAATTGTGTTCTTTTGAAAAAATTGTCGTATTTCTGCTGATACTTTCTGCACACCCTAATATCTATTTTTTTAGTTGGAAGAGGCCCATGAATAGTAGCGAACAGCGAAGAAAAGTCGCTCGCTCTCCTCAATCAAACTATCTATTGCGAACGCTGTTGCTTTGTGTGTCTATTAGGGTGGGCCAAAAGTAATGAGACAAATTCAACGAATTTCTTTATCTCTTTAGAACTCAACTACAACTCAACGGTGTTGAGGAATATGTATGCGATTAAGGTCAATGACTTGCTGCCATCGCTCAGCCAACTTCCTGAATCCATCTTTCCAGAACTGCATAGGCCTGGTGCTGATCCACTGCCCGTTATGGTTGTCGAGGTCTGCTTGGGTCCTTGTGTCCCTTCTGAGCATGAAGTCCTATAGGCTCAAGAAGTAGTGGTAGTGGCATGGAGAGATGTCCGGCGAATACGGTGGGTGAGGCATGTGATCGTAGCCCAGCTGGGCAAGCTTATCCGTGGTCACTTTTGCCCGATGTGGGTGCGGCGTTGTCGAGGAGGAGGACCTTCTTGAAGAGCTGAGATTGAATAAGCTTGAGTCGCCGGTTCATCTCTTCTATTTCGTTCACCATGGCCTTGGATTCCATCGTCGTGCTTTTGGAATACAGCTTCCGGTATACCGGTCCATGGGCACAGGCTCAAAAGCTCAGATGGTGCCTCTCGCCGTGAACATCCCGCCGAACGAAGGTCGATAAGAGGTCACCAGGCCTCACCCAGACTCGCTGCTTAAAAAAAAACCATATAAGTGAGTACAGTTGCAATTACTTAGACATTGGCATAAAGGTAATTAATAGTAAAATTGTAACTTCATTATATAACAAAACTGAAGGCTTTGATTTTAAAGTTATAGGATTCCCTCACGCCAAGTCAGCTATTTCTATAAAGATAAAATCAGCTACTATATTAACAGAAACCCTCAGAAAAATTTATAATAACCAGTATTTTAAAATGCCTTTATAGAAATAAACAAATATATTACAAATACGGGTTTCTTGATTACAATGACAAATTGATAAAGTTTGTTAAAGCTATTTTGGAGGAGTTTCGATAAAATATTCCAAATATACTTCCTTAAAAATTACCTTACTAATTATTATATTCATCGGGATTATCACCCATCAGCGTAGCGTATGTCAGCGCGCTCCAATGCGCATACGCTGACTATCATATGTGGTTTTTTCCGATTCCTTTCCTAAAATTCGTTATGTAGGTTTATATCTTCTTTTCTAACCCTTCTTTTTCTTCATTTTCTCACTCTTCTTGACTCCTTAGCATACTACCTTACTTAGTACTCCTCCCAGTCACCGATGGGCCACGGGAGGAGTGCTAAACCAAGGTTCGTATGATTAAGTGGCGAAACGAACCTTGCATATTCTTCCAAGATGATACTTCTATTGGCAGGAATAAGGTAGAAGACGTACTTCTCATCTTGCGTGACTATTGAGTCCAGGCTGCTCGGGCTTGGGAATCGAGCAAGATTTGCGCGGCACAGGTCGACTCGTCAGACTGGGGTTTCGGCACAAGACAGACTGGGATTTTGGCATGCTTCTGGAGAGGGCGAAAGTGGTCACTTCTAAGGTGACCTTCAGTAAGTAGCAAACAAACATACAAATACAGAAGCAGAAGCACGAAACCGGACTCCAGTCACGACATATGTATGCACGGCATGAGAAGTCTCATTACTTTTGGCCCACCTTAATATTTTTGTGTTTATATCGTCTCAGCCAGGTTAGAATGAAGTTCTAATGCCAGTATGGTACACTAGAATACATTTTACATCGACAAAAGTGGAGCGAGCAAGCACAGCAATGCAGAGACCCCTTTTCTGCAGTAACCACGTGGCCATCAAGTCGCTCCCTTCTCGCTGGTGAGCGACGCACCTCAATGTTCCAGATCGGTTACTGTAACGCTAACGAGCAAACTGTAAGATCGTTGTAATTCGGATACTGTACCAGCCCCAAGCCTTTTGCAGGTTAGATTCTAACCCCGACTAGGCAGTTCCACACGTCTGTTTTGCTTAATCGGACCGCGCTGAAGTGATACGGTTTCTTGCAATTTTTGACTTACCCGAAATTTGAAAACCACCGGTGCTTCTCAGACAATCCCCTACACCCCCCCCCCACAATAGGTGACTTTGAAAATTGCCGCGGGGCGTTTTGATTGATCTCCCTTGTTAGAGAGTTTTATTCAACCTGTAAGAGGCTCGTTTCGATTTGGAAGACATTCACTTTGATTTCAGATGCATCAAATCTGTTTAGAGAAGTGTCCAATTTGATTTGAAGTGTCCAACTTGACAAGAAAATGGTATATAACCAAGTGCAGCTGATCAATAGATCCTCCTCATTTTTTCTGCCAGAGTAGCTTGGGTGCGAACCGAACCCAAAATCGATTTGCGGTGCCGGCGAGACGAACGCCATCCACCACCTGCGCCAAGCAACACTTTGATTCAGAAGAAATTTCCGGCTTATTCCCCGTGTCATAACAACGGATGTGCGTGTGTCGTTTCAGCTTCGTCGGTGTCGAGCATGCAGCCGACGCCGCGCAAAGGAGCTCACTACGGATTCGAGGACAAGGGCACGCGAATGAAGCTGTGGTTGGCGTTGTTCATCGTCGTGTTCTTCGTCTTCCCGATAGTGATCATTCTTGTGTTCCGCGTTTTGCCCAGTCTAACGGCAGCTTTCGGCTCCAAGGAGTGACACCGCCACTCGTTTGCGACATCTGTACCAATCGTACTGATAACTAAACAACTCCTTAATAAATCTTCTTCTTTGGAACTTAAAAACTGCTACTAATTTTTATTTGAAAAAAATGCCAAATTTAATCCCTGCAGGCGGCGGCGGTGCCGCGCTGTGCCTCTGTGGTCTAGAAATTCTTTTGGGAAGAAGCCTTAAAATATTTTTTTAAATTTTTTTTTGGGGGTGGCTAGGGGTCCAGTAAGTCTATATATTATTTTTATAATTCGGTAATAATTTTGTGTGCATCTTGAAAATATTGATCGAGAAGGCTGGTACTGCCTATCCTGCCTATCGATGTCTTCAAACAGGTAATCCTTGAGGTCCACTGTACCGTTTGACATAGTCAGATTTGAACACTCTTCCAAGCCGGAATCTGTGTGTCACCTGGATACGGGCCGAAGACGAAGTCGTCGTGCCGAGCAGTCGGGCGGCGGCCGGTGGTCGTGTGGTATGATGGTGTCGTAATCGTGGAAGTGTATACCTTGAGAGCCGAGCCTTCTCAAGCTGATTGTCCGTGTACAGTGTGTGTGTGTATGTGTGTCGAGTAGCGTGTTTTACCGTATATTGAAGGCGATAAATTGGTTTTTCTCGTTCCATCCCTTTTTTGATGCCGCGTCTCACCGATGCTTCTTCGACTTTTTCTTTCGCGCGGTAGAGCGCGGTCGAAAGGCAACCGATCAATATCGATCGATAAGTCGTCTTTGGATTTTCTTATCAGCACAAATGGCGTGTGTTAGTGATTGGGCGAGAAATAAAGACTGTTATCAACGCTGCCACTCGTGATTCCTCATCTAGGATGCGCCAGGCAATCTATTAGGTTGTAACGAATTAAATGGCACTGGCTCGCGCCACATTTGGCGCGTCTTTACGCGTTTGATCAAGAACAAACCGTAACATGTGGCATATCATTTAGAAGCGCAAACTTTGCTCTACCGGAGAGTCCCAAATTTTCTATGTAAAAGTGGGAAAACTTTAGAGTTTTATTGACTTCTTTGCAGATGGACAAAAGGGTAATCCGAGGCATTTACTTGTATGAATTCAAGCTGGGCACTACAGCTGAGGAGGCGGACGAGAAGATCAACGCCGCATTCGGTCAAGGATGTTCCACAATTCGGACGGCGCATCGTTGGTATCAGAAGTTCCGGAATGGAGATGAGAGCTTGGAAGAACATGAAGGTCGTGGGAGGCATAGTGATGTCGATGAGGACAAGCTGAGAGATGTGGTAGAGGAGGATCCACACAAAGGTACCAGGGAGATAGCGAAGGTTCTTGGCGTCAGTCACAACACAGCTGCCCGGCATCTGAAGGAAATTGGAAAGACCAAAAAGCTGGAAAGATGGGTGCCTCACGAGCTGTCTGAGGAGCAAAGAAACCGACGACATGAGATCTCGTCCGCACTGCTTCTACGGAACGAAACGGACCCATTCCTTGATCGCATCGTAGCCTGTGACGAGAAATGGATAATGTACGACAATAGGCGACGATCGGCACAGTGGGTGGACAGCGATGAGAGCCCCAAGGTTTTTGCGAAGCCGGAATTGCACCAAAAGAAAGTAATGGTGACAGTATGGTGGTGTTCGCTGGGAATTATTCACCACAGCTTCCTCCCTCCCGGTGAATCCATCACGGCAGAGAAGTACTGCATTGAAATTGAAGAAATGATGAAAAAGTTGAAGGATATCCGGCCGGCCTTGGTAAACCGAAGGCGAGTTCTCCTTCTGCACGACAATGCTCGCCCCCATGTAGCACGAATGACGTTGCAGAAATTGAATGAGCTGAGCACTGAAACTCTACCACATCCTCCGTTTTCTCCCGACCTCTCCCCAACAGACTACCATTTCTTCAAGCATCTTGGCGACTTCTTGGTAGGGAAAATATTCAAATACCAACAGGATGCCGAAAGTGCCTTCGAAGATTTCGTCAATTCCAGAACTTCTGATTTTTATGCTACTGGGATAAAAAAGCTTGTGTCACGTTGGCAAAGATGTGTAGAATCAGAAGGTTTTTATTTCGATTAATAAATTTGCCTACAAGCCGAGATATTAACTGTTTAAATTTACAGTGGTTCAGTGCCATTTATTTCGTTACAACCTAATACTTCAGTGCGAAGTCATGACTGAACTCAGGTCGGTTAGGGAAGCACAGTCCCTCGTTTTCGTCACCACACCCAGTGTCTTTAAGAGCTCCATCATATCCCCTATTTAAGAATAATAGAAAAAGGAAAGGGTTATTCATTTCATGTTTCGGATGCGCCATGCATTCTACACCCCGGTGCCAAGTTATAGGTTCACCCCGCGATTTGTCCATTAGTTCCCGAAGAACCTGTTGGCGACGCTCAACGAGGTTACCATCGTATTTCATGCTATCGAAAACCTCTATAGAAGGATTCTGAGCAGGTTAACTAATCAGTGAATAATACTTCGAAGGTTTATTGAAATCAAACGATTGGAGACCGGTGCAAAATATAGGTTCACTTCATAAAAAACCCGATTAATCGCAAAAATACCTACAGACAAAGTAAAACTAGTACTTCGTCACATTACCTTTGTCGTAAACAACGTCGAAGATTCGATTTGGCATGCTACTAATAAGGTTATAAATAAGAGTTTGTTCTACAGTGACCCATGCATCAAGTATGGCGTTCTTCAGATCAGAAACTGAAGCGTAAATATTAGGTTGTCCGGAAAGTTTTTAGACTAATTGCGTGGTAGGATTCAAAACAACGTATCTTTGCCGGCTGAAGTTGTGAGAGGGCCGGACTTAGGAAATTTGTGTCTCCCGTCCTGTATATGTAACTACCAGCAGCATGTGCGACATATCGTCTCCTGTTCCCAGTGGCGCCTTCGCAACGGACGACAAGAAGATGCTCTACCAACCGGCTCTCCTTCTGCAGTACCGCTCGGGCCGATCAGCGAACGAGGCCCATCGCTTTCACAGGAGACAATGAAGGAGCAAGCCCCCTCTCGGGGCTTCAATTGGTACCGCAAGTTCGACAACGGTGACGAATCGCTCGAGGATTCCAGACGCACAGGTCGACCACATACGCAGAACAGACAGCTCGTACTCGCCACCTGCGGAGCTCGACCTGATCTTTCTGTACGCAAAATTTCAGACCTTACAAATACTCCCAAGTCCACAGAACGCGATGTTTTTCGGTCTTCTGGCTAAGTCGCGAAGTTGCCTCGAGTCGTACCACATGCTTTGACGCCTCAGGATAGACGGGAGCGTGCTGATACCTGCACTTCCCTCCCTACCCTTCGCTGTACATTTGCTTGGGTCGACTCGATCGTCACGATGGATGAGAAGTATTGCGTCTACGACAATATGGTGCGTCGCAAGCACTGGGTGGACTTCGATGAGTTGCCTCAACCACAGCCGAAACGTCCTGATCACGGCAAAAAGGAGTTGCTTTCCTTCTGGTGAGACATCAATGGCCCAGAATTGGCTCCTACTGGTTCCATGGTAGACTCGAACGTGTTCTGCGCTCAGCTGGAGAAAATGAGCGAAATCCTACGTAATCGCAATCCCAGAAGAGGAAAAATTCTTCTTCTCATGGATAACGCCAGACCTCATACAGCAAAGAATACACAGAAGAGATTGGAGGAACTCAGGATTGAACTGGTACCCCATCCGCCGTACTCACCTGATCTTGCACCCAGTGACTACCTTTGCGGTCGCCTCAGTCTTTCTTAACTGGAAAAAAGTTCGCAAATCGGGAGGAAGTCGAAAGCGGCGTCAACGACTTCTTGCTGTCCAAGTCTCAGGAGTTCTTCGCTCGTGGTATTCGCTCCTACCGGAAAGTTGGCAATATGTTATAGATCATAGTGGCGAATATTCTGTTGAATGATAGTGGCTGTTAATGAAGCTATTAACTACACATTGTTCCCTGACATTGGTCTAAAAACTTTCCGGACAACCTAATAGTTCCATTTTTGTTCACTTTGTGTACAAGAATGCTACACAAATTCTCTATCGGGTTGAGATCTGGAGAACAACTAGGCCACTCCAAAAGTTGAATTCTATTGGAGTTAGGCCAGCTGACAGTGATACGCGTATGTCGCCTTGCTTTAATGGAACGTGACTACAAAATCTTCTGAAATGTGGAAAAAGGTGGTCTCCGAGCGATTTCTGGTAGTCTTCACTTTTCATCTTACACTGGATGAACTTCAAGGCAACAAGTCTGTGTCCAGAAAAAGCAGCCCAAGTCACGAGACTTCCACTGCCGAGGTTGCGCCTGGAGAATACTCGCTCTTCTTTCCTCAGATCTCTCAAGTAGTGTCTCTACCCGTCAGGCCAATCAAGATTCCACTACTGCAGTGATTTGGGGAAAGAGGAGCGAGTATTCTCCAGGCGCAACTTTGGCGGTGGAAGTCTCATGGTTTGGAGTGCGTTTTCTGCATACGGACTTGTTGCTTTGGAGTTCGTCTCGTGTAGAATGAACAGTGAAGACTACCAGAAGTTGCTCCGAGACCACCTTTTGCCACATTTTAGAAGATTTTCTAGGCACAACCTTATTTTCCAACAAGACAAGGCATCCATACACGTATCACTGCCAACTGGCTTAACTCCAATAAAATTCAACTCTTGGAGTAGCCTAATCGTTCTCCAGAACTCAACCCGATAGAGAACTTGTGGGGCATTCTTCAACACAAAGTGCAGAAAAAAGAGCCACTTACACTTCGGTTTCTGATCTGAAGAACGCCCTAGTTGATGCGTGGACCAATGGTTATCGATATCCTTATCAGTAGTATGCCAAATAGAATTTTCGATGTTGTTTACAACGAAGGTGATGTACAAAGTACTAATCGTACATTGTCTGCAGGTACTTTGTGATTAATCAGGTTTTTTATGAAGTGA
The DNA here is from genome assembly GCA_947359475.1 of Heligmosomoides polygyrus bakeri. NCBI lineage: Eukaryota > Metazoa > Nematoda > Chromadorea > Rhabditida > Heligmosomidae > Heligmosomoides > Heligmosomoides polygyrus. The sequence continues at coordinate 7,582,898 of OX375867.1, forward strand.
ACCTATATTTTGCACTGGTCTCCATTTGCTTGACTTTCAATTACCCTTCGAGGTATTCTGCACTGATTAGTTAACCTGCTTCGAATCCTTCTATAGAGGTTTTCGATAGTGAGGAATACGATGCTAACATCACTGAGCGTCGGCAGCGGGTTCATCCGGTACTAATGGACAAATGGGAGGTGAACCCCTATCATTTGGCACCGGGATGTATATGCACACAGCGTCTTTCTTCTGACCCGAAAGAAATGGAAACCGTGGTAGGAATCGAATCCGCAGTGTATTTGCCTATTGGAGGGCATATTGAATTGCATGACATGAGTGCTTTCATCGAGTTGCGATTGGGATTTTTTTTAGGATGTCGAGTTCAATTACGTTCCCGAATAAGCCAAATTTTTAGAGGAAATGCTAATGCGAGACATATCTAGGAAGGGCGACGGTATTCCTTATTGTTTGGACAGAATGCCATCTTCTCGCTCGCATACAAGTGACGACTTCTACCGGCTGCGCGACGTGTTGTTCTCGAGCACTCAAAGGTCTATTGCTAATCGATGGAAGGACTTCTGACTGCTCCAATTTTCGCTTCCGATTCGCTTGCTTTCGCACAGCATGAAGATCTTTGAGCGTGTTGTCAGTGGACGAATTCGGGACGTCGTCCAGCTTTCCAGCAATCAGTGCGGCTTCGTAGCTGGCTGTGGCACCGTTGATGCCATTCACGCCGCCCGCCTCCTGATAGAGGAGCATCGCGAGAAACAGAAGCCAGTGCATATCGCCTTTCTCGACTTGGAGAAGGCCTTTGACCGCGTACCGCGTGAAGTGATATGGTACGCCTTGCGACATCATGGAGTTCCCGAAGAGCTCATAGAGTGGGTGCGAATTCTCTACTCTTGTCCAAAGAGTCGAGTTCAAGCTGCAGCTGGGACCTCGATGGAGTTCCCCATCTCTGTCGGGGTACACCAGGGTTCTGCGCTTTTCCCACTCCTCTTTGTTGTCGTCATGGATGCCATCACACGAGATCTTCAGAAACCCGTCCCCTGGACGTTGCTTTATGCCGATGACGTGATGCTCGCTAGCGAAGATAAAGGTGAACTCGAGACGCGAAAAAGACCGAATACCTAACGACGGACGTTACTGAGTCCAGCTCCATCAAGGTTAACGGCATCGAGCTCCCACGCACTTCGGTTTTTAAGTACCTGGGATCAGCAGTCGCGTCTGACGGCAGGCTGATGGTCGAAGTGAATTCACGCGTGAGTGCAGCTTGGTCCAAGTGGCGCTCGTTGACTGGCGTGCTCTGCGACAAGAAGATACCAGAGCGCTTGAAGTCGAAGATATACAGAGCAGTCGTCCGGCCAGTACGGCGATGTACGGCGCCGAGTGTTGGCCTGCGACCAAGGAAGTTGAAGCGCGCCTCAGCGTCATGGAGACGAAGATGCTGCGCTGGACGGCAGGAGTCACCCGCGTGGACCGCATCAGAAATGATGCCATTCGGCAGAAGTTCGGTGTCGCGCCGATAGCGGACAAGATGCGCGAAGCTCGCTTGCGATGGTACGGCCACGTTCTGCGTGGAAAGGAAGACAGCGTCCGCAAGATAGGCCTTAACTTCGAGGTAATAGGAAAGCGGCCTAGAGGGCGCCCGAAGCAGCGCTGGGCTGATACGTTACATACGGACTTGAAAGTAGTTGGTGTCTACCCCGATCTAGCGCTGGATCGGGAAAGGTGGCGTCATGACACCAGAATAGCTGACCCCGGGAAGCGGGACAAACGCTGAAGAAGAAGAAGAAGAAGAAGCATAGAACTCCGGAGATCTAGAAGCCATGAATTCTTCGACAGCAGATTCGCCCTTCGAGCTCGCCGTTTGCAAATATCGTCATCGCTCCTTCTACGCAAAAAAAATTGAGTTGACTACGACAATCGACAACGAAGTTCTCAACGGTTGGACATTGACGAAGCACCTAAACACTGTCCAAAGCCGAGTATGCACCAGGAAAAGGTGATGGTGACCGTTTGGTGGTGTGTCACCGGTTTAATCCACTACAGCGTTCTCAAACCTGGTGAAACAATCACGGCGGAAAAGTACTGTCAGAAGCTGGACGAGGTGCACAAGAAGCTCCAGCAAATCTACCCAGCGCTGATCTACAGAAGGAGACCGATACTTTTGCGCGACAATGCTAGGCTGCACGTATCGATGACAACCAGGCAGAAGCTCCATTCTTTGGGATACGAAACACTCAACCATCCACCGTATTCGCCCGACCTATCGTCTACAGACTACCATTTTTTCAAACATCCCGACGCTTACCTCACGGAATATACTTCACGAACCGACATGATGCAGAATATGCTCTCGACAAATTCATCGCTTCTAGATCTCCGGATTTCTAAGCTGCTGAAATAAGTAAACTAGTATCTCATTGGCAAAGATGTGTAGATTGCAATGGTCCTTATTTCGACTAACAAAGTTATGTTTGGGCCGAGATATTTACATTTGAAGTTAGAGGTCAAGAAACGACAGAACTTAGGTAACGACCTAATAGACCAATATGCAGATCTTCAGCAGAAAAAAAAACAACAGCACGAGAACAAGCAAAGTAAGCAACTGAAAACTAAGCTCGAGTAAACATGCATAATCACAATGGGTAGAAAACTGTGAACTAAAAATAACGGCAATCGGTTCTTCGGCAGTCAGAAATAGTCAACACAGTGAGCTCATTTCGGACCCGCTGTTCTCGATTTAGGATTTAGGAGACTATGCTTTTTGGTTGGGAACGAGTAGTGCAGTCAAAGGAGGTGCCGGCTGTCGCGTGCACACTATACCAGGTTCTTGGTTCGGATCTCTCGCCCAGGTCAACCAAGCTTTCCATTCCTTCGGGGTCGGTAAAATGGTACTTGACCCTATGCGAAGGAAAAAGCGCTGACTTTTCATCGGCTGGCCGCCGCAAGTCATTGTATGACCAAATACGCATTCAAATCGCTCCCCCTGGCATAGAAGCGGAATGCGTGGCGCATCCCAAAGGGATTGAGTAACGTCTTCCTTCCTCTTTCATCGTTATCCTAAGCTTTTCTAAGGCAAACATTTATTTTGACCTTCTCAGACGGCGTTTATACTTCAGTCGCCGGTCGCCGCAACCATTATCGATCAGACAGCGTAGGCGATCGATATTGGTTGTTTTAGTTACGCCGCGCAAACCGTCGACTAGGTATAAATTCCGCTTTAGAAAGTGTCTGTTTCGCTCTGGAAGGCGGTCATTTCGATATGGAAGGTGCTCGTCTTGGTTGGCGAAGTGTCCAGCTTGCTTTGAAAAATGTCCGTTATGACTTGAAAATTGTATATTTGCCACGATTTCCACCGAGTTCGATTCCATGGCATCAGCCATTTAATAAGTTTCTAAATGTGTTCAGGGGACGGATCAAGTTAGCAATGGGGACGAATCCAGTTAGAGTGTCGTCTGGTGAAAAGCAGAACGGTTCTGCTTCTATTAGGTTGTAACGAAATAAATGGCACTGAACCACTGTAAATTTAAACAGTTAATATCTCGGCTTGTACGCAAGTTTATTAATCGAAATAAAAACCTTCTGATTCTACACATCTTTGCCAACGTGACGCAAGCTTTTTTATCCCAGTAGCATAAAAATCAGAAGTTCTGGAATTGACGAAATCTTCGAAGGCACTTTCGGCATCCTGTTGGTATTTGAATATTTTCCCTTCCAAGAAGTCGCCAAGATGCTTGAAGAAATGGTAGTCTGTTGGGGAGAGGTCGCGAGAAAACGGAGGATGTGGTAGAGTTTCAATGCTCAGCTCATTCAATTTCTGCAACGTCATTCGTGCTACATGGGGCGAGCATTGTCGTGCAGAAGGAGAACTCGCCTTCGGTTTACCAAGGCCGGCCGGATATCCTTCAACTTTTTCATCATTTCTTCAATTTCAATGCAGTACTTCTCTGCTGTGATGGATTCACCGGGAGGGAGGAAGCTGTGGTGAATAATTCCCAGCGAACACCACCATACTGTCACCATTACTTTCTTTTGGTGCAATTCCGGCTTCGCAAAAACCTTGGGGCTCTCATCGCTGTCCACCCACTGTGCCGATCGTCGCCTGTTGTCGTACATTATCCATTTCTCGTCACAGGTTACGATGCGATCAAGGAATGGGTCCGTTTCGTTCCGTAGAAGCAGTGCGGACGAGATCTCATATCGTCTGTTTCTTTGCTCCTCAGACAGCTCGTGAGGCACCCATCTTTCCAGCTTTTTGGTCTTTCCAATTTCCTTCAGATGCCGGGCAGCTGTGTTGTGACTGACGCCAAGAACCTTCGCTATCTCCCCGGTACCTTGTGTGGATCCTCTACCACATCTCTCAGCTTGTCCTCATCAACATCACTATGCCTCCCACGACCTTCATGTTCTTCCAAGCTCTCACCTCCATTCCGGAACTTCTGATACCAACGATACGCCGTCCGAATTGTGGAACATCCTTGACCGAATGCGGCGTTGATCTTCTCGTCCGCCTCCTTAGCTGTAGTGCCCAGCTTGAATTCATACAAGTAAATGCCTCGGATTACCCTTTTGTCCATCTGCAAAAAAGTCAATAAAACTCTAAAGTTTTCCCACTTTTACATAGAAAATCACCGATAGAGCAAAGTTTGCGCTTCTAAATGATATGCCACATGTTACGGTTTGTTCTTGATCAAACGCGTAAAGACGCGCCAAAAAATGGCGCGGGCCAGTGCCATTTAATTCGTTACAACCTAATAATTGTCACATTTACTTATTGAGAGCATGTAGTAAACAATGACAATAGCAGTAGCAGTTCTACACTTCATCGATCAGCTGAAGTCTCTCCGTGCGTCCACGCAAAATTAATTTCCTGGAAGCTTTCAATACAGCCCAATCAACACTCCTGGCTCATGTTCTTTTCCTATACAGCATAAGAAAAGATAAAGATTCAAAGAAATGAAGAAAGTGTAAATGATAATTTTTAATTGTAAACAAATAAATAAATAAATAAATTGTTAAATAAATAAATAAAATGTTACATAGTATAAAAGAGTAAAAAGGTTCATTTCACCATTTTTCAATTGTATCCGCTTTTTTAATTGTTAAATAAATAAAACAAGGTTGCATAATATAAAAGAGACAAAGGGATTTGTTTCGCAGACGAACGATCTTCAGACTAACCTTTGTGTTATGTTTCTCTCGTGGCTCTTCAGTGAAGAAGAGGAGCATATTTTAAGACAACTTCAAAACCTGTCTATATGTGAAGAGCGAGATTAAGTAGTAGATAGATTTTAAGCGGCACCGATCAGTACTAATCGATATCGATCGAACTTGGAGCAAAGCTACGCGCTCGGCCTGCCGAGTTCGTAGAGGCCTCTTTTTTCTAGTTGGACACATCCGAATGTACCTCGTGTATCAATCAGATCCATTGATTCGAATCCGATCAGAAGCGACCATCTCCCACCCAGTACTCGTCATCCGAACAAAGTGCCATCGTCGAGCTGTCAGTAGCGATCAGTATCAGCACGCATATTAGTGCCGTGTGGTGTCATCGGCTGACTGACGACGAATTCATCATTGTCCGGGTCTTCGGCGAGCTTGTATCATCCGTCTAACGGCCGCACTCTGTGTGAGTGTGCGGTGGTGATCAATCGCTCGATGCACAGTCACAACAGACGACCACGTCCGGATGGACTGACGGACGGACGGACGGACGACGAAGGTGGCTGGCTGGCTGGCTGACCGCTGCCGCTGCTGCTGCGATTGATCGGCCAGGTGATCGATTTGTCGAAGCAATCAGGCCTGACGTTCTTCTTGTTGTTCTTCGAAACAGCGAGGCCGAGGTGTATTACTGCTGCACTTTGTACGACGAGAAGAAGTGGCATTGAAGTCGTTTTTCAGAGAAAGGGTTGGACTTCCAGCTATAGATCACGGGGCCCTGGCTACTTCTCCGTGGTATGCGCCATGCGTTTTCCGTAATCGCGTGATTTGAAAGAGTAGATGAGAAGCATTGAGTTCTGGAAACTGGAAAAAACACCAAATAGCACAAGTTAAAGAACAGAACTGCAGGGATAGCTCGCTGGAGGAATCGCTCGGGTTCGATTCCTCGCCCAGGCTACGACGGCATACACTAACGTGGCAAGAAGTAATGGCGCCACGAGGTGAATAGCGCCGGTGGTGCAGTGGCGTAGAGCATTCCCGTGCCCGGTCAGCAGAGGTGGCGCAGCTTCGAGGCCCGCTTGGCGCTATAGTTTTAGCCACAGCAAAACATGGCTGGAAGTGTCCAAGACATGGCTCACTCTCGTCGCCTCGATTCTATGACCAGGTCGACCGAATGTCACGCACAACTCCTTTCGGTCGTGACCGGCGGCGATCCATGGCGGCCGCCAGGTCAGTCCCGATTCTGACCGAGTCGCCTGTTTCCCGCCTTTCGTCAATTTTTATTTTTTTATTTTTAGATTCGACGAAACAGTGCGCTCCCTCACTGTTTCCCAATGTCTCGATTCTTCGTTGTTTTCTCTGATTTTTTGCTGGTTTTCCAATTTGATACCTATGATTCGTGAGAGCTGGTCTCCAGTATTAGTGTAATAGACGTCCCGTTGCAAAAAAGCATTCTGAATTGAATTCTGCGACGGTTTTAGTCCTTCTAAGCTCTCGCCTTTTACTAGCAGTTCGGTAACACCTTGTGACTAGAATCCCACGAAATTATCTCCTACTTGACTGTCTGTCCGTGCTTCGATGCAGAATCAATGGCCGTTTCACGGGTTAACGATCAACAATCATTGGCTGTTGAAACATGCCTGATGGCCGTCGGATGGTTATAACAGAAACTAAGTCGAATCGACCAGCCAATCGATATCGATCGATAATGTCAGTGTTTACCATGATGTTTGTTTCGTTTATGACGGCCACTACATGGACTTTCCGCGATTTCGCCTGTTTCATTCCTTTCGTTGAGTTTTCTTTTTGTTTTGTTTTTTTATAGTCAAGGAACCAATGCTCTTTCCTTCTGTTTCCTAATTCTATCTATGCTGGCTTATTTTAATCCGTTAAAAATTGGTTGCTGTAATTCGTAGGAGCTGGTCTCCATTAGCGTGGCCAAAATCGTCGAGTCCACATTCGACATTCTGTGCCGGTTTTCTTAGTTTCTCTCTCCAGTACTCTTGGTTTTAGCAGCATCTTGTGAATGCCCGTGAATCGCCGTCTAGTTGTCTGTCTGTCTGTCTGTCTGTCTGTCCGTTTGTCCGCACGAAATTATTGACCGCTTCACGGGATTTGCGACACTGTTGGTGGATCTATTTTTACTTGTAGTTTAGCGGAGCCTGGAAACTAGAATAGCATTACATGAGTGCCACTAAACAACCTCCACTACTCGCGATTATAATTTCCGCTGCTTGGACTTCTCAGCGTGTAGACAGATGCAATCGATTTACTTGATCCGATTATTTCACCTATTATTTCACTTTTGCATTTTTTAATTTTTTTCCAACCGATTGTCTTAACTGTTGCTGCCAGATTTCGCAATTGCGTCTCCGTGGCCTCCGTTTATTTTCAACCATTTTCCAAATTTGGTGCTCGTGGCATATCATTAGCTGATCAACAATCAATATTTATATACCTACATGATGGCCGTCGGATGGTTTTCACAGAAACTAAATCGAATCGATCAACCAATCGATATCAATCGATACTGTCGCCGTATGCTTTGCCGTATACTTTCCGTTCGGTAAATTAGTTGCGGGTATGATGGCCGTTGCATGGGAGGTTCCCAGCTTATAAGCAGATGCAGCGAACAGACTAATATTGATCAACGCAAGCCCCGTGAATCAGTTCCTTCAGAAAGCTGAATATATCAATCGCCAATCGATATGAATCGATGTAATCGATAATTTTCTGGAGTTGGGTCCTTTAAAATTTCAATCTGACTTAAATGCTGTCCTAGCGTACTCTGGCATAACCTCATTCAACGGTCACCACGTAGCGCTTCATATGTTTCAACTAGAATGGCAATAAATCAATTCCACTAAACCGCCGTCTAGTTGTCTGTCTGTCCGTTCGTCCATGCGAAATTAATGTCCGCTTCATGGGCTTTGCAGTGTTGTTGGTGGATCTATTTTTAGTGGCAGTTTAGCAGCGTCTTGAACTCGGAAAGGCAGCAGGGCCTGACGGTGTGCCAGTAGAGGCTTGGAAGGTGCTCGGGGACCTCGGAATCAACTGGCTGACGCAGTTCCTCAACAGAATCACGAAAGAAGGTAAGATGCCGGATGACTGGAGGAACAGCACCATAGTCCCCATCTTCAAGCAGAAGGGAGACGCTTCCGAATGCTCCACCTACCGAAGGATCCAACTGATCTCACACACGATGAAGATCTACGAACGACTGGTCGACTCAAGGCTGAGGGAGATGGTACCCATCTCCCTGGTGCAGTGGGGCTTCATGCCTGAGAGGTCCACCACAGACGCCATCTTCATCGCTCGTCAGGTAGTGGAGAAATATCGGGAGAAACGAAAACCCTGCTACCTGGCATTCCTGGACCTGGAAAAGGCCTACGACAGACTAGCTCGGGCCGTAATCTGGAATGCCCTTCGAGGGAGGGGTGTCCTGGGACGTCTGATCACGGTCATAAGGGACATGTACGAGGGTTCGAAAGCGGCGATACGAGCTCCACACGGGGTGACAAGGAAGGTGGACATCACAGTGGGGGTACACCAAGGGTCGGCTCTGAGCCCGTTCCTCTTCCTGCTGACACTTGACTCTATAGTGAATCACCTTGAGGAAGGCCCTCTCAGAACGATCCTCTACGCGGACGACATCGCCCTAGAAGCCGACAACCAGGAGGAGCTGGAGGAGAAGGTGCAGCTGTGGCAGAGAGCCCTCGCAGACAACGGCATACGGCTGAACGTGAAGAAGACGAAGTTCATCAGCTCTGAGCAGTGCGCTGGATCGATCCTAGACTGCCAAGGGGAAACGATCGAGAAGGTGGAAGAATTTCGCTGCCTCGGAAGTGAGCTATCCGAGGAATGAAGTGTGGACCAGGCGGTCAGGGGACGGATAAACGCAGACGGCTCAAGTGGGGAGTCCACAGGGATCCTCTGCGACCGTAGATGCTCCAGGACGCTCAAAGGCAAGCTCTATAGAGCAGTTGTTAGAGCTGCCCTCCTCTATGGAAGTGAGTGCTGAGCCCTGGGTAAGGCGCAGGAGCGGCAACTGCACGCGGCGGAGATGAGGATGCTGAGGTGGGCATGTGGATGGACCCGTCGGGACAGGGTGCGAAACGAGGATGTCAGGGCAGTGATGAAGACAACCCCGATCCAGCTGAAGATGAGAGAGCAGCGCCTGAGGTGGTATGGACACGTCCTCAGAAGACCAGAGGATCACCCCACAAGGTTGGCCCTAGATTTCGAGGCGCTCGGAAAGCGTCCGAGAGGAGCCCCAAGGAAAAGATGGAAGGACGTCATCAAGAGAGATCTCGCCGAAGTCGGCGCCACGGCAGATGAGCCCCTTGATAGGATGAGGTGGCGACAGATCACAAGAACAGCGGACCCTGCAACTGCGCGGGACTAAACGCTCAGGAGAAGAAGAAGAAGAAGAAGAAATTTACCAGCGTCTTCTAAACAGAATAGCATTAAGTGAGTGCCACTGAACAACGTCCTATTTATCTGTCTGTCCGTTTGTCTACGCAAATTTAATGGCCGCTGCATGGACTTTGCAGCATCAATCAATCCTTACTGACATCTACACGATGACTGTCGGGTATTATTGATAGAAGCTAAACTGAATCCATCAGCCAATCAATGTCATTTAGTACCGATGGTTTTCGACTCACACATTTGACATCCACAGTATCGTCACCTTCAATTTAGTACCTCAAACTTGGGCAATTAAACCACATGTGACGTTGTAAATAATGTGCGTAGTGTGCCTTATGGTAGGCGTTTAGAACGTCCTCGTAGCTTGTGGTGACCGCTTCACATTACGAGTGTCCTAATTGCTCAAAAAAAAACAAGACATCAGACATTGGCATCGAGGCCAGATTGATGCAGGAATGACATGACGTGCCGAATATGCGTCTCAGTTGGGATGAATCGCTTAGCCGTAATAGCTGAAGTTAACAACGCAGAAGTAAATGTTAGGAACAGCTTTGTAGCCCTTTCCTTTCTCTATCGATCGATCATTTACGCGTTGATAGATGTGAGAAATTTGGAGGGAAAATGCGCTTTCAATTCTGGAGGGATCAAATGTCCGAGAACTTATGCATCAACCTAATATTTGTCCCTGCCCGTGACAGAATAGCTCATTTGGTCCTTCGAGGGACGTGAAGAGCGTCGTGTATCTCGTTCGACTTAGCCTAGTGTATCTGTTTGTTAAAACCATAGTGGAGCCCGAAAGTTCGGAGCCCTGCAATATGCATGAGTCGCGTTATTGCGAGCATCGTCTTCTCGATTTCTCGATGTGCGCTGCTGATCCAAAGTCTATCCAGCTTTCGCATCGCCCGGGTTTGGTGAGCCGTATATTAGTGCAGAACGGTTAGTGTAGTGAAGTAGGTGGGCACAGAGCTTGACGTTCTTCATGGTCATCATTTCTTCAGCTCTTCTGAACGCTCCCAAAACCTCTCCCTTCTTCCCATCCATTTTTACTACTGCGTCGTTCCCGGATTTACGTTGACTTTCGCGCACGAACAGACTTGTGTTAGAGACAAACGTTTTCTTCTCAGGATCAGAGTTTCCCAATAGGTGCTAGTAATGTATAAGTAGCAGGCGTCTTGACCACTGATTGTGAGATGGCATCACCTACTATGTGATGGAGAAAAGACATACCAGGCTGTCCAATAATTCCTGTCCGAAAATTTTCAAAATTCTATAATTTTCCTTAGAAGTGTTATAACACCAGGCAAGTGTAAAAACCTTCTAGAAGGTCTCCGGAGTTCCACGCTAGGGGTATATAAGGCGCAGTCGCCGCGTCTAGCTACCAGTACAAGCTAAAATGGATCAAGGTCGAATTCGTGCGTTCGTGTACTACGAGTGTCGTCCGCATCGCAAGGAGTTTCTCGAGGGCCTGGTCACTGGGGATGAGAGCTGGGTCCTCTACGACAACGTCGCCCGCCGTGTCGTCTGGATTCCGCGCGGAGAAGAGCCGCCGACGACGCCGAAAGCCGACCTGCACCAGCTGAAGATCATGCTCTGCTGCTGGTGGGACGCCAAGGGCATGCTGTACTTCGAGCTGCTCCCGCAAGGCAGGACGGTCACCGCCTCCATCTACACCGATCAGCTCGAGAAACTGGCAGCCACCATCCGAGAAAAGCGTCCCCGACGGGCCTCGGTCCACCTGCTGCCCGACAACGCGCGCCCCCACGTGGCGAAGGAGACCCAGCAGAAGTTGGCGACGCTTGGCTGGGAGACGGTTGCCCATCCACCGTATTCCCCGGACCTCGCCCCCTCCGACTACCTCTTGTTCCGCCCGCTGAAGCACCATTTGGCCGGAAGAAAATTCTCCAACTACGACAACCTCAAATCCGACACCGCGGACTTCTTCGAATCGCAGCCCCCGGAGTTCTGGGCGAAGGGCATCGGCGATATGCCCAATCGATGGGCCACTGTTGTGGATAACTGTGGTGATTATATTGTTGACTAGACTTGTTTTTCAATAAAGTTGAAAAAAAATTAAAAATGGTGAAATTTTCATAAAAGAATTATTGGACAGCCTGGTACTTCCTCGGTGCTCCACATTCCTTGGTGTCCACGTGAGCACATTCAAAAAAGCACTTTCACCAAACATTTGTCATGACAATTCCACTGAATTTACCAGATAGATTGTCATGTTGCCCTATGAACGATAACGGCCAGTATATTAGGGGGGGGGGCAAAATTAATGAGACAAATTGAAAAAAATCTTCATCTCTTTATAACTCAATTACAAGTCAACGATGCTGAGGAATGTATAATATTTGCCATTAAGGGCAACGGCCTTGCTGCCATCGCTCAGCCAACTTTCTGATCCCATCCTTCCACAACTGCTTGGGCCTGGTATTGATCAACTGCTCGATATGGTTGTCGAGGTCTGCTTGGGTTCTTGTGTCCCTTCCGACCAAGAAGTCCTGTAGGCTCAAGAAGTAGTGGTAGTCGCATGAAGAGATGTCCGGCGAATACGGTGGATGAGGCATGTGAACGTAGCCCAGCTGAGCAAGCTTATCCGTGGTCACTTCTGCCCAATGGGGTGCGGCGTTGTCGAAGAGACTTCTTCAAGCGCTGAGACCGAATAAGTGCGAGTCGCCGGCCCATCTCTTCTATTTCGTTCACCATGGCCTTGGTGTTCATCGTAGTGCTCTTGGGAAACAGCTTCCGGTAAACCGATCCATGGGCGCAGACCCAGAAGCTCCAAAGGTGCTTCTCGACGTGAACATCTCGTCGGTAACAGGTCACCAGGCCTCACCCAGACTCGCTGCATGGCAGGGTTAAGGTAGAAGACGTACTTCTCATCTTGCGTGACTATTGAGCCCAGGCTGCTCGGGGTTGGGAATTGGGCGAGATTTGCGCTACACAGGTCGACTCGTCAGTCTGGGGTTTTGGCATGAGACAGACTGGGGTTTCGGCTTGGGACAGACTGGGGTTTTGGCATGCTTCTGCAAAGGGCGGAAGTGGTAACTTCTCAGATGGGCTTCAGTAAGTGGCATACAAACATACAAATACGACAAGCACGAAACCAGACTCCAGCCACGAGATCTATGGACACGGCATGGGGTGTCTCATTACTTTTGCCCCCGCCCCCCCCCCCCCCCCCCCTAATATAACACTCTTGGTCTGCAAAGGACTTTGTTGCACCTAGGTTTAAAAAACACAGGTTTGAGATTTCAGGAGGACAAGACCATTTGTTTGAAAAACCACCGTACAAGATTCAGCCGAATTAGGAACATAAACCCTGTGTAACAACTAATACTCCACAACTCTCTACACAGATTAAGAGCATTGCGCAGGAGTGTCTCTCTGAACTCACACATTTGGGCGAAGTGGGTTGAAAAATGAGAACAGCTCATTTAGAAGTAGGAATTTACGAAACAAAGGAAAGTAAAGCCGCTCATATACGACAACATTTCTAGTCATAAGAAAGGATTTGCTACTGGAAAAGTTCATCTTTGGATGGAATAGATATTAGGTTGTAACGAATTAAATGGCACTGGCTCGCGCCATTTTTTGGCGCGTCTTTACGCGTTTGATCAAGAACAAACCGTAACATGTGGCATATCATTTAGAAGCGCAAACTTTGTTCTACCGGTGAGTACCAAATTTTCTATGTAAAAGTGGGAAAACTTTAAAGTTTTATTGACTTTTTGCAGATGGACAAAAGGGTAATCCGAGGCATTTACTTGTATGAATTCAAGCTGGGCACTACAGCTAAGGAGGTGGACGAGAAGATCAACGCCGCATTCGGTCTGGATGTTCCACAATTTGGACGGCGTATCGCTGGTATCAGAAGTTCCGGAATGGAGATGAGAGCTTGGAAGAACATGAAGGTCGTGGGAGGCATAGTGATGTTGATGAGGACAAGCTGAGAGATGTGGTAGAGGAGGATCCACACAAAGGTGCCAGGGAGATAGCGAAGGTTCTTGGCGTCAGTCACAACACAGCTGCCCGGCATCTGAAGGAAATTGGAAAGACCAAAAAGCTGGAAAGGTGGGTGCCTCACGAGCTGTCTGAGGAGCAAAGAAACCGACGATATGAGATCTCCTCCGCACTGCTTCTACGGAACGAAACGGACCCATTCCTTGATCGCATCGTAACCTGTGACGAGAAATGGATAATGTACGACAACAGGCGACGATCGGCACAGTGGGTGGGCAGCGATGAGAGCCCCAAGGTTTTTGCGAAGCCGGAATCGCACCAAAAGAAAGTAATGGTGACAGTATGGTGGTGTTCGCTGGGAATTATTCACCACAGCTTCCTCCCTCCCGGTGAATCCATCACGGCAGAGAAGTACTGCATTGAAATTGAAAAAGTTGAAGGATATCCGGCCGGCCTTGGTAAACCGAAGGCGAGTTCTCCTTCTGCACGACAATGCTCGGCCCCATGTAGCACGAATGACGTTGCAGAAATCGAATGAGCTGAGCATTGAAACTCTACCACATCCTCCGTTTTCTCCCGACCTCTCCCCAACAGACTACCATTTCTTCAAGCATCTTGGCGACTTCTTGGTAGGGAAAATATCCAAATACCAACAGGATGCCGAAAGTGCCTTCAAAGATTTCGTCAATTCCAGAACTTCTGATTTTTATGCTACTGGGATAAAAGGGCTTGTGGTCACGTTGGCAAAGATGTGTAGAATCAGAAGGTTTTTATTTCGATTAATAAACTTGCCTACAAGCCGAGATATTAACTGTTTAAATTTACAGTGGTCCAGTGCCATTTATTTCGTTACAACCTAATAGTTCAAATGATACTTTAAAAAATTCTGCTTTCTGTTTTCTGGTGTTTTTGGCTCTTCTGTTTTCTGATTTCTGTTTTCTGACGAATGCGATTTTCTGTTTTCTGGGAAAATTTTCAAAATTTCCGCCCATCCCTAGAGCGTGTCGTCTAGTGCAGCGTTTATGCTGACTATCCTTCTCCATACTGCCCTGTTGTCTGACCCGTCGTCGGTGGCTGATATCTGTTTCCCGACACGTCTTCACGGTGCCGTCACTGAACAGCGCGTTTCCGCTTCGAAGATTAATGATGATGTAGGAATGATTTATGAAAGCCGTTCCGCACTAATCGCTCGATTCGCCAAGCACCACACGTCCTCTTCGCTCCCGCCTCCACACGCACTTCTCTGCTGAATCATCATCACCGCTGAGATGTAGCCGTCGTCGCTGTCCCTCGGTCGGTCGGTCGTTCAGGGGGTGGTGTAACAGCGGATCTGCTGTCATCGAACAGCAGAACTCCGTTGCTTTTTCCATCAGGAGTTGCTGACGAATGGAAATCGATGTGCTGCGAACGACAGCCGCAGAAAATCCCTTTGGAGCAGCGTCGTCGTCATCGGCGACGACGAGCATTTCCCCGGTTTGGACATCGTCGACAGAGGCGCAAAAAGGCGCGGCGAGGGAGCGTGACCGACCGCCGAAGCGCTGCGCGTCTGCAGCGGCGTCCGATGATAAGGACATGGGTGATCAGACGTGATCGGTAACTGATTGGGTGTGAATTTCCACACGTAAGAGGTCAGCCTCAGAAAACGAACGGCCGCCAGCAGCGACGAAACAACAACTGGAACCGGTTGCTCCTCCGTGCTGATGCTAACGCGACGTGACACCACGCTGAAAAACGCTGAAGAACCGATTCTGAATCCATGAGGACCGCGTTTTTTCGATGATGAACTTCTTGTCCACGCGGATGTTTCAAAGGGTTTCGGCCACGGATGTCAAGAATCGGCCGCGGCCTCTTTTTTCAGTTAAAAAATCCTTCTACGGCGGGAAACATAGTGTACTATAACCTGGGAAATCAGTGGGGTATTCGAACCCTTTATGGATATTAAGCTTCTATTATATTGGATTGGTGGATTATAAGCGTCGTTTTTTGCTCAGAAAGTAAATTCGCTGCAAGAAAAGAATGGCCATACCTTAATAAAAAGATGAAGGATAAAGAACGGTGTTACTCAATCCCTCTTGGGATGCGCCACGCATTCAATTTCTACGGGACGTCGTGGAGGCGATTTGAATGCGTATTTGGCCACACAATGACTTGCGGTGGTTAGCCGACGAACAAGTCAACGCTTTATCCTTCTCAGACAAATCCAGTACCAATTCACCGACCCCGGAGGTATGGAAGGCTTCGTTGGCCCGGGCGGGAAATCTGAACTAGGAATCTGATACCGGGTGCGGGCAGCACCCGGCGCCTCCTCCGACGGCGCTACACGAGCCTACTGTACATTAATACAAGAGATAATCTCCATTGTTGTCAATGACATGTCGCCAACGTCTTCGCAAAGAATGGGTGCATTTCTTGAAGAACTCCGGCGGTGGCTGCGACTCGAAGAAGTTGGACACCCAAATTTCGACTTCGTCACGGTTCTTGATTTTTTTCTCCGCCAAAGCGTGCTGCATCGACCGGAAAACATCGCAGTCTGATGGCGCAAGGTCTGGGCTAGAAGGCGCCTGAGGCAGAAGTTCCCAGCCCAATTCTTCAATTTTTTGCAGCGGGATATTTTCGGTGTGCGGTCTAGCGTTGTCGTGTATGTAGGAATTTCACAGCCGGTGCGTTGACTCCTTGTCGACGCAGTGCTTGGTCCACCCGGCTCAGATGTTCTTCCTAAAGGTCTCCCGTGACTGTTTGGCCTCGATGGAGCACCTCAAAATGCACCAGAAGTCTACTGTTCCACCAAGCACAGAGCGTGACTTTTTTCCGTGAGTGTCAGGCTTCGTCGTTGTCTTTGGAACTTCACCGGAGCTCAGCCACTGCCGCTATTTTTTTCAAACCCGGTTAAAATGATTATACGAATAAT
This sequence comes from Heligmosomoides polygyrus bakeri, assembly GCA_947359475.1. Classification (NCBI taxonomy): domain Eukaryota; kingdom Metazoa; phylum Nematoda; class Chromadorea; order Rhabditida; family Heligmosomidae; genus Heligmosomoides; species Heligmosomoides polygyrus. The sequence goes on from OX375867.1 coordinate 7,599,351, forward strand.
GACAGTTTCGAAAAAAAACCCAGCTCTTGGAATGATTCATATATAAAAGTAGCCTCAGAAGAACGGATTTTCGGATGATCCAAATAACCAAATTTATCTTCGGACCTCACATCGGATATACGAATCGAACAGGACATCAGATTTCGGATTATCTGAAATATCCGAAAGTCTGATCTGACGAAAACCGTCTCTATCTCGCTGAATTGCTCCAAAACTATGGCTTTTAAAAAGTCCCATTGTTTGATCATTATTTTTAACTGGGATTTGGAAACAATAACGGATCCAAATCATCCGAATCGACGTCGGATCCAATGCCTAACAATATGGAGTTGATGTATGCACTGGACATCCGTTCTAAGAGAAATGGCACGTCCGTGGAATGAGACATGCAAGTCGTTGAATACACCGATAGTATGAAGAGTCCAGCAGAACTTTCTATTCCTGTCAATGTCACTGTAACAACAGCACCTTCGAGACATCATCTTCGATGAATATCAATCGCTGACTCGCTAGCTTGTAGGAGGGAACAGATTTTGAGGGCAAACCTTGATCGGGACGCCCCAAGCAGTGGAAGACTCCCCTGTTCTCGACGCTTTCAAGGAGGATGCAGAGCTACCAGCCACAGTCTTGCTACAAAACTCGGATTTACGCAATCGACGGTCGTCAGCCGCTACCGAAAAGTGCTGCTCGATGGATACCGAATGCCTTAACTGATAGCATGCGGTTCAGCAGCATATTCATGTTCCAGTCTCTCCTCCATTCGCCTCGCAAGGAGTTTTTGGAGGACCTTGTCACCCAGAGATGAAAGTTGGGTCTTCTAGGACTCCAACGCACCCCGTGCCGTTAAGCTGCCTCGAGAAGACCTGCCGGCGCAATTCAAAATGGACCTTCACCTCAGAAGTATCTTCTTTGCTGCTTCTGGGATTCGCGAGGAATGCTGCATTACGAGCTGCTTCCTTAAGAACGCACAATCACCGGCAGCATTTAAAATCATCTTCAGAAACCGGCGGACGCTGTTTGAGCAAAGCGGAGGAGGCAGGCTTCTGGCCACCACCTTCACGACAACGCTCTTCCCATATATGTAGCTAGCCCGTGAAAAATAGCTAAAGAGGCCCGTGAAAAATTGGAGCAACTGGGCTGAGACAAGGTTCTTAACCACCGTACTCTTCTCCTGACTTTGCCCTCTCTGACTGTCACTGACTTCGCCCTTGAGAAATCAGCTATATTTGCGAAACAATCGGCCCTTAGTGAGGTTTTCGGCGGATCAAATGCGATTTTATTCTGCGACTGACTTCGTAACTGACGAGACAAACCTGAGCGCTGGAAGATAAATGGGATCTGAGTCGAATTTTAGAATAACGGGCATATTGACATACGAAATAAAAGCGAAGAATCTTCGCTTCATAGTCGAGAGAAATCGTCGCCCGTCTCCGCGGAAGTTTTTGAGTTCGATTCCTCTTCCAGCCTAATATCCATTTTGGACCGACGATTAAATGCTCTATTAGTTCTTTTTTTGAATTTTTGCTTGGGCCTGGAGCGACTGTCTTACAAGACAGAAGCTGTTGGATGGTTATTTGGTTACGGTCAAAACTCTTGCGCCAGGCAGGCAGGACTCGATCGCCCTCAAACATCCGTCTAATAGCCGCCATGTTTGTGTGCACTCTGCATCAGAAGCGCTAGGAGCAGGAAGGGCGTCTGGTCGACTAAATCATATGTTATCGACCAGGCGTCACATTTATACTTCCGAAGACGACGAAGGTGTCGAGCAGGGGTGTGCGTAATCACGATTTACGATTTACGATTTTACGATTTACGGGGATTTTTGGCAAATTTTTTACGATTTACGATTTACGACATTTTGGGTCGTAAATCGTAAATTTTCGTAAACGTGATCTTCGGTCCACGAATGACAAACGTCCACATAACGTGATACGATTCGGAGGTACTTGTGAAGCAAAGGGCCCGTGGTGCCGTGGGGTTGCCGGTAAACATGTTAACGTGGCAAACCCACGGCACCACGAGGCCGGAACTTATGAAGCACCCGTCCTTGGGTGCCGTGGGTTGCCGCGTTTCTGTTGCCGCTGCCGCGTTAACGTGTTTCCCGGCAGCCCCACGGCACCACGGGCCCTTTGCTTCATAAGTACCGATTCGGATTATGTATTATGTACCCACTTTTAAAGACTTCCCTCATAGCCCATTGCTATTTCCTATTTATTTTTTATGTTCCGCTGTGGCGGAACAACTCAGCTTTGCGGATAGACCGCTCGAGTTAATTCCTGCCAATGGAGCTGGGGTAGCCTTTTTTCTGGTCACACCCTAGCACAACATCTCACATTCGAGTGGCCTGAGTTCCAGTTTACAGAAAGACATGAAATTTCTCCTTACACTCGAATGAAGATGATCACCTGCTGAACCATATTCTATGCTACAACCACCGCCTAGCCAACCTGCGACTTTTTCACCACTTGTCTACCACATAGACAACCCTTTCCAGTGCACACCAGTAGAAATGATGAAAATTCATCAGGGAATATTGGATTTGATTGAAGGCTGTAGATTAACAGCTAAACTGTTGGAAAGAACAAAACAATCATGTTTCAATCTGATTATGACTGCACGTCATGGCGCGTAGTCTATTTACGTATGAGGTGCGCCTTAAGCAAAGCGTCTGACATTTTCATGATAAAAGTGAAAAAGTTTAACACTTTTGGTCTCGTTTCAGTGGTCTGATTGGGGTTGTTGTGTTCACCCTATGCGATCCGTTCAGAATGCTGAAAACTGAGTAAAAAAATACGATAGCGTTTGTTATAAAGGTAGTGGAGAGCAAAGCTGGCGAATGCAAGCAGTCATTAATTAGAAATGCAATATTTTGGAGTTTGCGAAAGTTAACAGGTGCAAGCAAACCTGCGAGCGAAGTAAATGCCGAAACTAACTGCCTGGTATCGTCCAACGACGATCTTTCATTCCAGAAGTTGTGGTAGCCTTCAAACATGATAAAGGACAAAGCATGACCTTAACCAGTCCCTGTTTGAGATGCGCCATCCATTCTTTCTACCTCTATGGTATCGTAGAGATCATTTGGGTGTAGGTTTTCCCCATAGAATGAACTGCGGGTGCCGCCGATGTAGAAGTCAGTGTTTTATCCTTCCCAGGCAAATCAGGTACCAATTCACAACTCAACAGGTATGGAAGACTTGTTTGCCCGTGGTAGGACCTAATCAAGAACTATTCTGGAGCATGCATTTGCCATCCTCCTCCGACTTCTCTACCATGGGTTTCCCCTATATGTTTAAAATGCACCTTGTATGAATCAGTTAAACCACTTTTAATTCGATCTGCACCTTGCTTCTTTACTCTACTTTTAAAAATGACGCACAAAAGACCTTCTTTTATAATTTTAAGTCAAAAATCCGACTATGATGAGTGTCAAATGTGCCATGCGCTCACTCAGTAGGGATGCTTGTTGGGTTATTTGTGCAAATAGTGTTTTCCTTGAGTTGGCCAGCGATCAAATTATTTTTTGTTTTTGGATAGAATGGTTTTTGTTGATTTATTCGGAGTTGTTGCGGTTGTTTCTACAAAGTCGTAGTTTTATATGCAAGCCAATGGCTAGTAGAATGATAAAGATTTTTGGTCGCCCAGACATTGTTTGAAGATAGCGTTTTTGAACAAGCACTTTATTTTGGTTCTCCAAAAACTTGTCCAGCTCGATTTGAAAGGTGCTAGTTGATTTTAATGGCTTCCATCTTAGTTAGGAAGGTGTCCAGCTCGAGCTGAAAACGTCTCAATAAAACATTGTTAGCTTCGATTAGCTTTAACATAATAGAAAAAAGGAGGAAATTAGATGTATTGTAAGTCAGGCGTCTCTTACGATTTACGGTTTACGATTTACGATTTACGACAATTTTTTCGTAATTACGATTTACGAATTACGAAATTTCGGATTTCATTTACGCACACCCCTGGTGTCGAGGTCTAACCATAAGGCCGAATAAAGCCTCCGCCAAGAGTGAAGAAAGGCTAGAGCGCTATAAGAGTTCAGTGGCCAGATTCTTCACAGTACTAAATCCAGGGGTGTGCAGGGCAGGATACACACCTACCGATCTTATATGTACCTTACCCACCCATTCCCGAATATACTGCTAGGAGGAGGATACTCGACTATCCTCAGAGGCATCTCCGAGGATTTCCTCATCATTTCGATGAATGTCGATGACCCAGGGCGTCGCTCTTCTTCTTCGAGGTTCATTACCTCAGCTGATCCCTCCATGACCTGGACATCCGTCGTATGTACCTGGCGATGGCTGGGCCAGGCTGTGGTCGTCGTCTTCCGCTGCCCGTCCCCCTGTGCGTTGTTCTCATCGATAACGCAGTGATAAATCGACTAGTTCTCAGTCACAACACTGGCTGGTGACAGCGAGATGATGCATCGATGCGGCGCCTGCTCGCCGTCGTGATGCCGAGGAATCTCCCTCCGACCGGCGCCCCGACATCGCCGACGACGGCGCCGGCCCAGGCGCCGCACCACCATCACCTGCACTGGGTCGCTGTTGGGGCTTCAGCTCAACGAGTGGGAGGTGAGGAGGAGCACTGGGCCGAGGGGTAAGTAGGTTACGAAACCTTCGAAAGACACCAAGCTCTATCGCCTGACATATCACGGTGTGCTGAAGCCCAGCAGGCGTGGCGCACAGCTTCTGAACCTTGAGTCCTTGCGGCTCAGAGGACTTCCACGACGTATCAGGTTTGTCTGGATGGACTGGTAGCACTTTTCCGTGAATTCCATCGGATTCCTGCTCTCTTGGCAGTGTCCCGAGGTCCGGTCCCCACCCGGCTATGGCATCTGGCCCCATCTATCGGTGGTAGAGCACACGACGAGCGCTGTTACATACTGCAGGCGTTGCAGTCGGTGTCAAGCGATCACGAATCGTCGATCCATCATCGTTCATCAGCTGAATCCTTTTGATGTGAGCGCGCCCCGGGCGAGCTGCTGCTGCTGCTGCTTATGTGGGAGCCGTCTCCTTTCATCCTTTTCTTCTGACGACATGCGCAGTGCTCGATCAATCTCTGAAGGTGTTTGAATGGAAGAACATGACGGCGATTTCGACTGTTGGAATGGGCCTAGTATGCAGAGGCCTGGAAGCGTTTGTATAGGAAGAATCCTCTTGCACTTAGACAGTGTCTTGTAGAGGTATGTTTCATAGAGGCGTTCCAGCTCAGATTGACGTGTCCAACACGCTGTTTTGTCTGGATACTTCTTGCCGAATCCGATTTCTTGCTGGAAACGGGCTTAGCTAATGAGTTCAAGGAACTTTTCCAGATCGCAAAGCAATAGCATTCGGGAACAACAAAGTAGTCCTCAGGTTCACGAAGACATAATGTGATCCACCATTATCCAGGTTCCGTGGACGCGGTAACGCAGTCGGAGTCGTCGGCAGTTGCGCGCCGTCCGAGTCAAGGTTCGCAGTTCGGTTCCGCCCAGGCCAATAATGCCCTTGTTCTCCGGGTTGGGGCTGGCGAATTAGTGTCAGAACTATCTGTAAGGATAAACTGACCGACATGGCCATCGGCCGATCATCGCAGCCCGCATTCAGATTTCCTCGAAGAGGTAGAATGCGTGGCGCAGCCTGGAAAACGACTGTTTAGCGCCATTCTTTGTCTTTTGTTGCAGTGTGAGGCAGACTCACGGCGCCCAACGACTCGAGTCTTCGTTTACTTCAACAGAAAGGGTTTTCCGATCGATAATTTATCATTGTTTTTGCATCATTTCTATCCTTTGTCCTTTATTACCCGTTCTAGATACAAGTACATCGAAATCATGAGAATTTCTACCATATTCATAAGCATGACACTGTCTCGTATGTATCGTATGTATGTTTTCCTCAAGAATGAGGATTTTATTAAACTACAAACTATGCTTTCACCTATTGTGTAGGTGAATTAAAGCTTCAGAGAAAGTTACGCTAAAATTTTCCTTTTTTTCTTTTTTTTTGACAAAAATTATTCTAACCTTTTTGGGGAGTCTCTAGTTTAGTGTAGAAGAAGCTCATTTTGAATTGGAAGAATTCGCTTTGATTTTAAAAGTCTTAGAAGTTAGAAGGTTAGAAGAAGAAGGTAGAAGAAGTAGTAGAAGGTTAGAAGAGTGTCCATTTTATTTGAAAAGTGTCCAATTCGACGTGAAAATCGTTCCACCGTGACTGACTGGGAGAAGACAAAGCAGGAGAAGAAACTTTAAGCACCCATTATTTATTTATTTATTCATTCATTTATTACACAAAGTGTGGCCATAAATAATAAACAAAACAAGTACTGTAGATTAAGCCAGACTATATCGATCAAATCTTCCCAGTCAGATTAGCTGAGAAGGTTTGGAGACCGGGAACGGCTGCTGAAGTTCCCATATCATTGGGAATGAGAGAAATCTGCCCCAAAGATTCTGAGTCCGATCCAAGGATCGCCTTCCCACTCACTTTGGATTGGTTGGTTCAAAAGAAAGGTCGACTTCAGGCCCACTTCTGGTGCAACACATGCCTAAGCTATCAAAGATTCATCGCAAAAGGATAAAAGGATAAAGGACGGCGTTACTCAATTCCTTTTGGGATACGCCACGCATTCTACTTCTATGGGTTGTCGTGGAGGCGATTTGAATGCGTATTTGGCCTATATATTGGCTTGCGGTGGCCAGCCTATGAACAAGTCAGCGCTCTATCCTTCCCAGACAAGTCCGGTACCAATTCACCGGCCCCGGAGGGATGGAAGGCGTGGTTGGCCTGGGCGGAAAATCCGAACCAGGAACCTGGTATCGGCTGCACACGACAGTCGGCGTCTCATCCGACTGCGCTACACGCGCTCGGCCATCGCAAATCATTGTATAATCCAAGTGCACATTCAATTTGCTCTCACAATGTGCCATAGAAATAGAGAACGTGGCGCATTCCACAAGTTGGCTGATTAGGCTGATTAGCACCGAGCTTCACCCTTTACGAGGCTTTTAATTGAATGAAATATTGAAGAGAATTGAATAAGGGCCGAAGGTCGAGCATTGGAAGAAGTGCTGCATCTGGCGGAACCTCGAATCGTTTCATGGATCAAATCCTACTCACATCAACCAAGCCTTTCGTGTTTTCGGGGTGAATCGATACCAGAGGCGTTAAGAAAGGAAAAAAGGAAACACTGACATCTACTTCATGGTCGGCCATCGTAAGTCATCTTAGTCCGTTTGTAGGCCAAACACGCATTCGAATCGCCCCCACGGCATCCCGTAGAAGTAGAGTACCTAGCGGATCCCAAGCGCAGATTTGATTTAATCAATGCCTACTATTTTTATTTCACGGCGTTAATCCATCCCTTTCCGAGATTCGCCACGCATTCTACTTCTGGAGGATGCTGTGCATGCAATTTGAATGTGTATGTATTTGGCTTATACAGTAGCCTGTGATGGCTACGCGATGGATTAGTCAGGATTTTATCGTTTTCAGAGACTCCGTAGGAATGGAAGACATGGTTAGCGTAAGCGGGATCCGAACCAAAAATCTAGATTCGGAATGCATTCCGGCCGGCGCCTCATTACACTGCGCTACCGTGCGCCCAATCATGTGCGATTAATTATCAATCATTGTGGTTATGGAACGATAATGACTGAGGAAAAAAGAAGGCGAAGGGGTTGAAGAGAATAAAAGGAAGGATTCGTAGAGCTAACTGAATTTCCACCCCCCACACACCTGCAAAATGTCGTACAATGTAGAGTGTGTGGCGTATACCTTACTTATTGGTCACGACCATTCTGCCAACAACAATACGGTTTTACTATTTCTGCAATTTGTTAAAAATTGTCTAAAAATTTACTCTATAAGTTTACCCTATTAGATTGGCAATATATCAGGCAGGGCAGTAGTTGCCAGACGATCTAGGGAGATATTTGCCGAGCCCATAAAGCGATTATCCCCCTCGCCCGATTCGGGCTCGCCCACCGTATCGCTGTGGCTCATCTAAATACTCTGACGATGACGACGATGATGACGACGATGCTTGTGCTGGCTGCTCAGTCTCTATTGTTGTCCGACGGGGCTCTAATCCGAGCATATCCCATGTCAATGCATCATGCACTGTCATGTCGGCCGCTTTCATCCGGCCGCCGCCGCTCGAGCTCAAGCTGAGCACGGGCGGGCGCCTGCCGATCCGACGACCTCTTACAATGCTTGCATAATAAACATGACCCGAGCGGCGATCATCCGAAGTGATCCGCTGAGCTGCAGGATTGGCTTCTGGAAGCTGCTGGAGCTGACTGGGACTGGGCCGGGGAGACGTCTTGTGCAGGGTAAGGGAAGGGAAGAAGGGGGAAGACTTGGGACTTGGGAAGAAGACCAACGTGGAGGTGAAGAGGAAGACATGTAGCTCGTCGGAATTACAGGAGGAATGGTAGCGTGCTCAACTACACCGGAAGTCATTCGCTGCTTGAAGAAGTCAAACGAAGAGCCTGGAGTTTGCTAAGTGTATCTTAGGTTATACGATTTCCGTCTACACTTCCTAGAGGTTCATGAACACCTCGTCGACGTTTTTTTCTTCTTTTTCGAGTTCTCCTATGATGTAAGCGAAGCTAGCTGAGCGTTCTGTGATTTCCACGCCTTCTCTGATCCGATTGATTCTAGCGAGCCGAGGCGGGGGAGCGATCGAGGAGATGCGTGGAGGCGACGACGGCGGCCGGCAGCGCCGAGGACGAGAGCGGCGACGAGGAGCTCAACGACAGCGACAGCGAACCCAAGGACGACTCCGAGGGCAGCACGATCGACTCTCAATCCCGGGACACTGTGATCCACTCTTCGTCCTTGTATTGACTGCTGCTATGGATAAACCTTACGCCGAACCCAGAGTTACCACCCCTCGCACTTACTGGTAGCAGCGAGTGAGGGGTCACGTCCTCGGGAAAGATGAGGTACGAAATTTTCGGTCTTTGAGTTTTTGTTCGGTTTCGCCGCCTCGTAGAGGCATAAACAGATCTGGCCAATCTGACTTTGCCTGCGGCTGCCGGGCCAGCCGATAGTCGCGATCGTCTGCATCCTCTCCTCGACAATTTTTTTTTTTTTTTTTTAGATTACGGTATATTAGATTAGAAATCCGATCGGTTAGCTTGTAAAGCTATTTTTCAGAGCTCTCTTTTAGATGTATGTGTGTTGAGGTACCGTTAGCATGGCCGAGCAGCTCAGTGTGGCGTCAAACGCAGAGATTCCGCAAGTAGCGGCGATTTTGCAGCAAAGTGCGATGGTTAGTTTTCAGTACTGGTGAAGTCAACGCATATGGACGCGTCGGATAAAGTCATATGCCAGGAGTAGTGCGATGTGTGGCCCGAAGTGATTCTAAGGTGAGTCCGTTTAGGTTTTTCTTTGCTGTTTGCAGTGGCGAGTGGATATTAATAGGCCCATATTCGAGATAAATACTAGTTTAAGCGTTCGGAATGTAATTTCCATTGTGACCAATCACTCGATTTCGTTTTGTGGCGTTAAGCAATCCAACAGCGCGTGCGTTTCCCTATTTAAATTCCTTTCTTAGTCTCGCCCTTGCCTTTTTCTCCTCACAGCTTAGCGGCAGGCATGAGTCATCGCTCACGCTGAGGTGATAGAAAGCGCGCTCCGTCGCAACGCTTGTGCAGCCGCCCGTTTGAATTCGATGACTCACGTAGGTTCAGCTCAGTGACGACGGAGCTTTTCTTCTGGACCCACAGGTCAGTTTATTCCTTATTACTGCCTCTTTTTTTTTTTCTTTCATCATAGTGCTCATATAGTGCTGGATAGTCGTAACATTTCGTCGTGTTTTCAGTGTGGTTGAACCATCGTCGCGTCACCGTCATCACGAGTCGACTTCGTCGAACTCCGTCTCTGCCGCTCTGGGAGGACCACGCGTTTGTGAGTTGCTATTATCACTTCTTTTTTTTTTTTTCTCCTCTCGACCCCGGTTGTATATTTTGGTCATAGCGACCGCCGATTTTGTTCCTCTCCCGGAGTCTAGCGCCAGGACGAATTTCACTAATAACTGGGCACACCCGATAGTTTTTTCCTGCTTTTTCCTCGTTCCCTCGACTTTGCTTCAGTCGCTCCTGCACCACTTTCCTAGGTTACGGCTATAGAGGTTCCGAACAGAGTACGGTACGTGATCAGTTCTCACAGACATCTCCCAGCCGGCTTAGGAATTCACAACATTAGCGCGGCTTGGTGTCGTTCCCATACCCATGGTATCTCCGATAGATAACATTCTCAGATACAGCATGTCTTCATTCCACCGCAGGCTTTGTTTATATCGTTACATTAAGCCGGAACAATGCAAGATGTAAACGACGCAAGGCATCTCATGTTGATCTCCGCTAGGTTCCCCATCTTGATGTCGGGTGAGAATACTTCCGAACATCCCACAGCGGCATATCCACATTCCTCTTCGTCGCTCCGCCCACCTTCAAGAGGATATAAAAAGCTTGAGTTAGCGAGACAGTCACCCTTGTTCACTGGTTCATCACCCGTGTACTACATCGCCGTTCATCTGTTATTGCAGCTATGGGCCCACCTACTACTAGGTCACAGACCAAGAAGGGTGAGTCCCGGGTCGAAGATACCCATCAACATAGCATATCTTGGAAGCATGAGGACACGTCAGCAGAAGATTGCCAGGCCCCTACTAATACTTCCGCTTGGATGGACCCCTTACTAAGCGTCTTCCACGACTTGGACGATTCAGCTACTGTTAGAGGGAAGGACGCAAAGCTTCTTCGCGATGTGACCGCCGACGCTGTAGCGGGTGTTCGCCAGGAGTCTCGATACACTTCTTCGCGATTGGCCCAGGAAATCAGGGAAGGAAACGCCACCTTACTCGCAGGACTGAACACTTCGTTTGGGGCGATCGATGACCGTATTCGGTCTATGCCCACGGTCGCCACTCTGCTACCAGACTCGTCCGCTCCAAGAATAGCCTCCTTCTCTGGAACCGGGGACGGGGTCCAATTCTCAGTCTGGTTGCGACGGTTTGAGGACATCGCACGCATGCGTGCGACACCGATGTCATCGGAACAGAAGGCCAACCTTTTGATAGCGTACCTCGACGGCGTCGCTAGAGAGAAGATAGAGGAACTGACTGATGAAGATCGGAGGTCCTTCGAATCTATCGTGACTCACTTGAAGAAGTTCTTTGAAGGGCCCCATCAGCGTTACCTGGCCCGCCAGACATTGTCTTACTGCAAGCAGGAACCAGGAGAGCCGTCAGCGGTGTTCGCCAATCGTCTCCTACATTTGGTTCGAGCGGTCACCGCGGGTCAGGACCCCTCAACGCAGAAGGAGCGCGTGCTAGAGGAGTACGTAGCCCGCCTGCGTCCTGACATCAGATATTTCGTTAAGCTAGATAATCCTTCATCGTTTGAGCAGGCCGTCAACAAAGCCCAAACGGTGGAGCAGCTTCTAGCCGAAGCCGCCGCGGATCGCCTCATTAACCCTGTGGGTCAACCGCCACAAGTGGGAGTCAGCGCCATCGACTACCCACGTCAGGTGAGGTTCAATACATCCACACGTAGAAGAACTGAAACTGGCTCCAATTCTTTCAGACGCTGGCAGACTCCGGAGCGAAGACGATTCACTGCTAATCGACTGAGGGACGGTGACGACAGCAATCGTCGGTCTATGGAATGCTATAACTGTGGAGGTTCCGGTCACTTTGCGAATCAGTGCCCTTCTCCAAGACGCCAACAAGGAACGAGGTCTTCAGGTACGCGCTCTGGAAACTTTACTAACTCTAATCGGGGTAGTGCACCGACTCGCCAAAGACCCTCAACATCTTGGACCCCATCTGAGGACTTCACGGTAGACGAAGCCAGTAAGAAAATAAATGCACTGTCGCTTTCACTACAGGAAAGTAAGGCTGCCCTTGCCCAGGCTAACGCACGAGTGTCAGCGTTGCTGGAACGGAACGAGGAGCTTTCTAAATCAGTTTTTCCTTCTTCGACTCCGTCCTCGGGTCGATCTGGTAGAGGCTCTGTTTACGTTCGAACCCTGTTCGTATGTCTAATCATGGCACTATATCTCCCTGGGGGTCACTCCCAACCAGTGTGGTTTTGCCCCACGAACGGAGGTGAACGGTTCTGGCGCATACCCTTGTCGTATAACTGCTCCCAGCTGGTACCGGACGTCTCTACACCGCTGCGCGCCCTGACGATCCAGCTTTATCGTCCCAACACTAAGCGGTACGACTCACCGGCATCCTTATGCAAAATTGTCGAACAGACGGTTTTCTATTCCGTCAACTTCTTTGGTGCTCGTTCTGAATCCCACGCGGAGTCTTATAAAACCGTTTCCATTGAACACTGTCGGTTAATGGTGCAGCACGGCAGGTGCGAGTTCGGTTCTCTGTCTAAATCAGGCAGCGTAGCCAAAACTTCTAACCCGTTGGAATTCGAATGGCCCTCGGCCCCCTTTGGCTGCTGCATCGAACGCAAACTTACGGTCGTGAATTGTTATCTAGTTTCGACGACCGTTCACGGACGTCACGGTACCGCAGCACCTGAGTCTCCTGTCGGCGACATGCGACACTGCGCTTACAAAGAGGGATCGTGCGTTCTTCGTGATGGTTCAGTGATGGTGTGGTCCCCGTCCCACGAGGAGTCATGCCAATTTTTGTATCTCTCAAAAATGAAGGGTCAAATGTTAGGAAATGTCTGGTTAAGCGACTCCAAAGAGTTCGCTCTTTCCTGGAAACCGACCAACCCTTCCGTGGTCGATTGTGGACGCGCATTGACGATTACGGACCAGGGGTACGCGGTAACGTCCATGCAGCGGGTATCCCGATCCGCACCCCATTCACAATCAGTTGGATTGGTTACTTCTAACCAATTGGCGGCCCAACTCCTCGCCGTGGAGAACGCAGCCCAAGGCGCGGTAGTGACTATCTTCCGTAATGCCTTGATATCACTGTGTGACAAGATCAATTTTCTCGCATTGTCATTGCACTCGGCGTTGCTGGTGGATCCCACCTTTGTAGTGCGCACCATGCTGCAGCGACTCGACATTGCCGCATCCTACCATGGAAATGGTATGTTACAGATCTATCGATGTATCTCGATCCCAACTCCCAACTACAGCCTGCGGCCCTTTAATGCCACGTGCTATGCAAAACCCGCCGTCAAAGTAGTACTCCCTAGCGGTACTTCGTTATCCCTCTTTTTGGATCCCACCACGCTAGTACTGGCCCCGACAGCGATCGTGGCGGATTGCAGCACTAGTCGTTTCTTTCTGTTGCCAACATCCAATGGAACGGTAAAGTTCGACGCGTTTACGGGATCAACAGCACTGGTGGCGGAGAACGACATCTCCCCAGTGACGCACCCTGCCACGAACCTGTCCGGAGTGACGGCTCCTCCACTCACTATATTCCACAACTTGGTACTCACAAACATCAGCGAGTTAATCCCTGAGCACCAACTCACGGAATTATGGGAAGCACGCACCCAAGAACACATATTTAACGCCCTGGGCATGTCACATTTGCACTCTTCCCGGCCAAGCGATGCCACCAGTGCCACGGTTTTCAAATTTGACGTCTTCGCGTGGTCCATCTTTGATTGGTGGATAACCGTATGTTGCCTTTATACTTCGATAGCAATTCTGCGCATGCTGTGTATAACGTATGTCGCTATCTACTACCCGGAGGCACTCTCCACTCTCCGGTCACTCGGCTTCCATCGACCCGTTACGACACCTTCTAGGTCCGCTCAGACACCTACAGTGCGCCCAAGCGTGACGGCTTCTCAACCTCCTCCGAGCATTCAGTTGACACGGCTAGAACTCGATTCAGGATCGACTTGGCCTCCTAAGGCGTCCACAAGTCCCGTAATCATTAACTCGCTTGCCTGCTCCGAGGACTATTTTGTTGCCCAGATACCTGTAAAAGTCAACGAGGTCCACATGTTGGCATCGGTTGATACTGGGGCGGCCATCACGCTCACCGGTAGTGATATGGCCCCACTACTAGGGATTTTTTCTTTCCAAAAGAGCTCCGTTTCGCGCGCCATCGGTGTAGCCGGAGTTCCGGTTGAGCTCCTTGGATGTGCGCACATTCGCTTCCAGGTCGGCAACTTCGAGATTTGGCATCTGGTTCATTTCGCGGATACAAAATCAGTGCCGAAGACCGTTAAGTCCTATAATATCATTCTTGGCAACGACTTCCTCAGTCGTCTTCCAAACTGGAATATCGACTACGCAGCAAGGAAACTCAGAATAGGCAGCACCGCCATTAACATTATGGTACTGCAGCCCGGAAGCGGTAGAATTTGCGAGATGGCTAACAATGACGCTGTCGTCCGAGTAGCTCAGACTACGGTGTTGCGCCCAGGTTCAGAGTCATTCGTTCGGTGCGTCACGGAAGGTGCGACATCACAATCACTCATGGTAGTTGGACAACGACAAGAGCTTTGGGAGCGATCCCTAATTATCGTGCCGTCTCTCGTCCACTCAGGGAGTTGTCGTCTTCTGATAACTAACCCCACTAAGAGGCCTGAGGTTCTATTCAAAAACCAGGCCGTCGCGGTATTAACTCCCGTCGAAGTTCTGGAGGACGATATGCAGGCGGATTCGTTCCCAAGTAAGGACTCAGAGTGCTCCCCCGCTATTGTCGCGGCAACGTGCGAAATGGGCCAAGACCCACTCCCACCTTTCGATCTTTCTAAGGCTTCGGTCGCAGATACCGAGAAACATATCCTTCTTGAATTGTTTGAGGAATTCCGAGACCGCTTCTCATACTCCTCGTACGATCTGGGGTCATACCAGGATACCCAAATTAACATTAAGACGACCACCAATATTCCCCCTGGGAAGTTTCGCCCACCCCGCATCCCCATTAAATATCAGCAAGAACTTGATCAGCACATCAACAAGCTGATTCAAGCAGGTCGCATCGTCGAAAGCGACACTCCGTGGATCCATAATACGGTCCTAGTCAAGAAAAAGGACGGTTCTCTGAGGGTATGCCTAGACTTCCGACCGCTCAACGACGTTACGATTCCCGATCACTTCCCACTCCCACGAATTGAGGATCTCTTATCCAAGATAGCAGGTAACAAGTATTACACCACCCTAGACCTCGCATCCGGATATATGCAACTAGCACTTTCCCCCGAGAGTCAGTATAAATGCGGTTGGGCCACCCATAAAGGAGTCTACCAATTCCAATTTCTACCTTTTGGCCTCAAGAACGCAGGTGCCTACTTTTGTAGGGTCATGGCTCGTGTTCTAGCTGGCCTCGAATCCAACTGCTTGGCATATATCGATGACGTAGTCATCTTCAACAGAGATTTCAACAGTCATGTAGCCTCTCTACGCAAGGTCTTCGAACGATTCCGGACTTTCAATCTCAAGATTTCCCACAAGAAGTTCACCGAAATCGCTCAATCGAAAATAACGTTTCTCGGGCATGAAATCTCCTCCGATTGCTACAGCCCCGCTGAGCGTAATGTTTCCGCAATAAGGGATTTCCCAGTGCCGAAAACCACAAAGGAAGTCAAAGGATTCGTTGGAATGGCCAACTTTTTCCGTCGGTTCATCCCGAACTTCTCTCTGATAGCGGCACCTCTGTATGAGCTTATGCGAGACAAAGTCAAGTTTTCGTGGGGTCCGAGGCAGGCCGAGGCATTCGCGGAGCTGAAACGATTACTGACATCACACCCCTGCTTAGCATTCCCGCAAGACAAAGACTTTATCCTACATACGGATGGCAGTCAGGTAGGAGTAGGAGCAGCTTTATTTCAGGAACGAACAGATGACGACAACCGCCTAGTCGCCATTGGCTACTTTAGCAAGACGCTATCGGAATCCCAACAAAAGTGGAGCACCGTGCACATCGAACTCTTTGCCATGGTGAGTGCGCTGCGTTTCTTTCGTCCTATCATCTACGGTAATTTAACTCGCATTTACTCGGACCACCAGCCACTTACCCACTTGTTAAAACATAACAAAACCCATGACAACCTCGCTAGATGGGTCGTAGAGCTCCAGAGTTATAACGTAACGATACACTACCTAAAGGGCTCCACCAACGTGGTAGCGGACTGTCTCTCGCGCTCAGAAAACCCCAAGGTCCGCTTCGAAGACGAATCGAGAGAAGCAGACGACATCGTCGAATTCCCATATTGCCTCTCTCTCTCAGTACAGGATTCGTATTCGGTTCGGCCTACCGTCCTCCCGGTAGCGCTGCCCTCTCGAATCGTTCCTTATGACATTCTCGTCGAACAGAAAGCCGACCCCTTTTGTTCTAGCCTAATGTCCTTTATTGAAACACAGCAATTTCCTGAGTCTGTGGACGACGAGAACCGCACACGCTGGCTAGCAATAGCGGAACATTGCGTGATTCGGAAGAACGGATGCCTTTATTACGCTCCACCAGGTCGAACAGGTCTGGCACCCAGAAGACGCGTCGAAGTCCTTGTGCTACCCGAGAAACTACGCGAACCAGTGTTCCTCGCTCTTCACTGCAGCCCGTCAGCCGGCGGACACTTTAACTGGCGCAAGACCCTCGCTAAGATTTCCCGTAGATACTACTGGCCTCGAATGGCTGAGCAGATATACCGACTAGTCACCACCTGTGAGGCCTGTCAACGAAAACGTTCGGCAAATGCCAACCGAGAATCGCTCATTCCCGTGGTTACCGGGGCAATCTTCGAGAAAGTTTACGTCGACCTCACAGGACCGCTACGCGTTACGGAATCGGGCAACAAGTACATCCTAGCATTAATAGATCACTTCACCAAATACGTGATCGCTACTCCCCTAAAGGACTGTACCGCTGTTTCTGTGGCACACGCGATAATGACGGAATGCATCCTCAAATACGGAGCAATGACGGAACTCGTGTCGGACAACGCTTCCTATTTCAAGGGCGAGTTGATGACTGAACTCGGCAAACTACTTCGCATAGGAAGATATTTCTGCACGCCGTACCACCACGAGGGGAACGGCGCGTGTGAACGAGTATTTGCAACCTTCCATCCGATGCTGCGAGCTTACGTAAGCGGAAATCAAATGGATTGGGATCGGTTCGTCGCAGCTTGTACCTTTATGTACAACACTACCGTGCACTCGAGCACTAACGAAACCCCATTCTTCCTTGTGTTCGGCCGGGACCCGGTGCTCAACATCGATTTGGTCATCAGGCACGTCCAGGAACGTCTAATCGACCCAGAAAAGGAGGCCGACATCTATGCCCAAAGTCTGTTAACCTCCCTCCACTTGGCATGGCGAACGGCTTCCGATGTCAACAAAAAGATGCGAGACACGTTCAAAAGGCACTATGATAATCACCATCTTTCTTCTCTCAAGATCCGAGTGGGAGACCGCGTGTTTCTACGAGACATGTCGCCAAAAGTAGGTCTATCTCAGAAACTCTGTAACCCGTGGTTGGGACAGTTTCGAGTTTTGGAAGTAGACCCCCCTCACTTAACTATTCTCAGCATTTCTTCGCCTCAGTCGGCTCCCAAGAAGGTTCATATGAATCAGGTTAAACGATGTAAAGAACTATCGGGACCCGTTTTCTCTTCCCCGTGGGAACCTCCAGAAGAACAACTGGCATTGCAGCAATCCAACACCTTCTCTGCAGTTGTACCGGGGTATGACCACCATGTCCCTCCTCAAATTTCCCCGCGGTCACCATCGATTCCTTCGCATCCTTACAACACTCGTTTCAGGGCCCGATGCATGACTTCATGAGGCGACGGGATCATATTCGCTCAGCACGTCGACGTCCCACCCCGATGTCTTTTCCATACTTTTCTCTTCGCTGTCGGTCTTTGTCCTTTCCCCTCTCCTGAGCCTTCCGCTGCCGGATTTTGTCATCTTGATACCTCTTTCAATAGTTCTTCTGCATTTTTGATATGGGATCTCCCCTATTCTCCGCACGATCGCTTGCTCCTTTTCCATTGTTTCCCGTCGTTCCGATTCATTTTCAGACAACGAGCCCTTCTTACGTTATCACTTTCAGATAGTTTGAGCATATCCCTCTCGGAGCTCATTCCGTCTACCTATGGAGACTTCTCCGTCAAACAGCGTTCAACCACGCCACGAAGTGGCATCAACATATGACTCAGTTGATACAAGTAGAGTTCTAAGTAAGTGTATTCCTCATCGCGCATACCCATTTCTTCATAGAAAGTTGCCAGATCTGAGCTTTATAGATCCGAATCTCGGCGCCGACGCCGACTCGAGTTCCCAGCCAGCACCGATGTCGATGTCCGAGGACGCGCTCTTAGCGTCAGACGCGGAAATGCGTTCGGTGGGCACGGCCAGCGAAAGGAGTTCGTCCCTCCTTGCTTCAACGAAGTCTCGGTCGACTTCATCCTCTATGAAGGTGGTTAGACCCCTGCTTGTTCAAATGGTGCTCTTTAGACTATAGTTACAATCTATTTTAGGCCTCCGAACCTCCCCCGGTAAGCAATCGATCCAGTAGACCACCTACGTCAAGGCCATTGGCGGGCGTCATTCCGGAAGTCCCTCAGGCTCGTCTCGCACAAATGACGTTAAATTCCGGCACACCATTGGCTTCAGGAGGTCAGTATCCCTCCCTCACTTTCTTTCCGCCGTCTTTTCTTATCCTCCCCGATCCCAATTACCTCCAGCGCACCCCTTCAATACAAAAATCAGTAAGTCCCAAGCTCAACCAGTACCGTAGTTTTGGGTTCTTCAGGTTGGCAACCGCATGATGAATGGACGGCTCCCCCATCGCGCCCGGCCACACACTCTCCACGCAGAGGCTCACAACAGCGATCAACGTCGCGCCCATATCCCACCCGGGGCCAACGTAGAACGCGGGGCCCTCAGGCCTCCGAGAATAGAGGACGAGCAGCACCCCGTGGCGTGTCTCAACGTGGCGATCATCGGCCGTCCCATACCCCAAGAGATCGACCTCGTCGATCCCCTGTGCGTCGTCGGGATCCCGCAGGCAACGGCTCACCACCACCGTACGACGGCGACGCTGACAATGGAGGTCATTATCTGATTGGACGTCACCCGTGGGCCCACCTAGTTCGACCTCGCGAGTTACGTCTCCACGAGCTGATGGCGTCACAGGTCACAAATGAGCTTCCTAAGCAGAAATATCGGCAGGTCCCCAACGCCGGCTATCTTTCGCGGAAGTTCTGTCGGTCTCTATTTCCCGTCATCACACCCCGCAACGGTCGCGTAAGAGGATCGATTCCATTTCTCGAACTCCCTTCCCTCGAGGACGCCATCGTTTTTCGCAGCGACGCCGAGCGAGTTATCCAGGATGTCCTCAACGGCGACGCTGGGCAAGTGCCGCAGCCACCACCGGAAGCGATAGCACCTAAAGGCGTTTGGACATCTCGTCTTGCCCCGAGGTACATCCAGGGAAAGCGACCCGTCCTGTATCAGATAGTAGCGGTCAAGGGCAACGCTCTCATCCTAGAAGCCAAAGATTTCTTCGTCTTCATGCCGGACCGCAGAGAGCTGCACTGTGTGTTATTAGACCGCTTCGCGTTCAACGTAGAGAATTCGACCTATGGATACGACCGCAACGTCATCTCCGTCCGCGACTTC
Organism: Heligmosomoides polygyrus bakeri; assembly: GCA_947359475.1. Taxonomy (NCBI): domain Eukaryota; kingdom Metazoa; phylum Nematoda; class Chromadorea; order Rhabditida; family Heligmosomidae; genus Heligmosomoides; species Heligmosomoides polygyrus. Next base: position 7,618,913 of record OX375867.1, read on the forward strand.
GTATGGATATATGATCTAATGCCGGTTGCGTCAGTTCTCGCGTCACCAGCTGCCGATCTCGAACGCGCACGTCTCCCTCGCACCGCTGCGTTGGATTCCAACCCGACGTTCTTCTTTCGTGTGGCCCGATTCGCCTTCGTCACACCGCCCGTCTGGCAGGAAATGCGGTACGGGATTGTCCTCTCAGTCACCCGTAGAGGTGATGGCTCTGCCGTCAATAACTTCAAAATGGCGATGGAAGACAGCCCAGAAGCTGTCACGATAACGCGTGGTCTAGCCCGCTTCCCATGGCCCCACGTTCAGGAGAACGAGATCATGAAGGCCCTGTGCCGACGGAAATCGTCTTGCGCTGTCCGATTTTCGGAACCGCCCGCGTCGGAAGCCGCTCGCGACGTACTCTGTTCCTTCGTCAAACTGTTTCTCCCCGCCAATCCGGACGAAGCCATGCTTCCAATGGAAGTACATAAAATCTCCCCGGACGAGCATGCATGGTTCGAGGATCGCCTCAGAGACTTCGACAGCTACACGAACGATCGAGCGTCGGCCATTGCGACTATGGGCAAAATCTTCAATGCCGCCTCCTCAGCTTTGGCTTCCTACGCAACTCTAGAAGATGATCGCCGTACGCACCAAGTCACCGCTACGATACCTAGCTTGGCTGGGTACCCTCTGCGCCTGGAATTCGTGCTGGACGACATGACTTCTGAAGCCGGATGGGCTCGCCATCGCCCCGTTGGAGTATGGATAATGGGAGCATTTGCATTCCTCCGGATGTCAGTGGATCGGGTGGAACGAGCAAGAGAGGAGCGCCGACTTCGCGTGATTCTACAAACTTACTCATGGTCCGACGATTCCCTCTATCGTGCCGCCATGCGGGCGGGCCGAATAGCTGACAACTCGGCCTTCCTCGATGTATGCGTAAAGCTGAGCAAGCTCCCTTCCAGCGCAATCCCAGCATATGAGGCAGTCTCCGAGATGGAACTGTTCACGAATGTGCCTACGAACAGTTGCGGAAGGAGAATATTAGACGCGGTGTATGGAGCCACACCCTTGTCATGTGTCGAAGAGAACCAGCAGAACACCGTGCCAGCCATCTCCGTCGTAGACGGATCACCCATATCTATCAACAGGCGGTCAGTAATTCTGACGGAGGACCAGCGACAGGCCCTGGCAATCGGGACTACACCTTTCCCGATTGTGGGGATACAGGCCGCGTTCGGAACCGGCAAAACCGTCGTCGGTGCTTGTATAGCGGCAAGACAGGCGCGGGGAGGAGCGCACATCATCCTCACCGCCACCACGAACGCAGCCGTCGCCCAGATCACTGAAACCATCCTGTCCCTCGACGCGTTCGCCGACCTAGCCGTTTGCCGTTACATCGCTGAATCGGTAGTGTTCGACGACTCCATCGCCGCGACTCCTGCCGACATGCATGAGGTCCTCAAACGACTACCTGATCTCTACAGGAACGAGTTGGAGGAGGAAGCCTTGGACGAATGTGAGCGCTTCAGGGATGGCCGGATTGTGTTCGAGGCTCACATGCAGAATAGGGAGCGCCAGGAGTTCTTGACAGAGCAGGAAAGGGAGGATCTTGTCCTAGCTGAGAAGGACGTCTCCGATTTGATTGACAAGGTCGTCGAGGTCATGTTCCTCAAGTACCAGCCGCAGGTCGTCGCAATAACGACGTCATCTTTGCTGAATGCGACGGGGAAGGGCGGCATATTTAAGAACTACCTGGACGACTTCGAGCTCATCATATGCGACGAGGCTTCGCAAGTACCAGAACCCGTCTTTGCCGCAATACTGAGCCGTTTGCCGAAAGCGCGCCATATTTACATCGGCGATGTACACCAATTGGAGCCGTATGCGCGCTGTTCACGGCACTCTACCGCCGCTAAGTTCGGAGCGCGTAGCGTGATGGACGCTCTAACGCGGGCGAGGGCCGTCCCCATAGCTCCCCTTGTCACCACGTTCAGGGCGCATCCTCTCCTGAACGAGCTCCCTAACCACTTCGTCTACGATGGGCAGTTGAGGAGTGGAACGGCGGCTGAGGAGCGACACATGCTGTTGAACATGATGCGGTTCCCGAATCAGTCCCTACCGTTCATGTTCTTGGACGTCAGCGGTAGTTCTCGGAGAGCAACTCACTCTCATTTCAATGATGCGGAGGCTATGGTCTGCACCACTCTGGTAGGACGTCTTCTAACAAGGGGCATCGCCGCGAGCAGTGTATGTATAATCACGTTCTACAAAGAACAGCACCGACGGCTTGCGGATTTCGCGCGCGACACCGGCGTCGATCTGTCCACCGTGGATGCCATCCAGGGCAGGGAAAAGAACGTGGTCGTGCTGCTGACCACAAAGACGGACTTCCAAGCGGACGCGGCTGAGTTCTTGGACGATCCGCATCGGATGAACGTGGCACTCACGCGCTGTAAGCACGGACAGTTCGTGTTGGGCCACCAGGCTTCGCTTGCGGTTGTGCCATTCTGGAATGCGGTTCTCGCGTGGGCAAGGCAGCATGGAGCCATCGTTCCAGCCATGAATTTGGGAGACTACCTTCCACCGGAATAGGGTAGGTGTTTCTCAGTTTGCTCTAGGGATCGGTTCAGTTACGCATCTTTCAGCTAAATTCTGGGTCACGATCTTTTGGTAAAAAGGGGGAGGTGTAAGCGAAGCTAGCTGAGCGTTCTGTGATTTCCACGCCTTCTCTGATCCGATTGATTCTAGCGAGCCGAGGCGGGGGAGCGATCGAGGAGATGCGTGGAGGCGACGACGGCGGCCGGCAGCGCCGAGGACGAGAGCGGCGACGAGGAGCTCAACGACAGCGACAGCGAACCCAAGGACGACTCCGAGGGCAGCACGATCGACTCTCAATCCCGGGACACTGTGATCCACTCTTCGTCCTTGTATTGACTGCTGCTATGGATAAACCTTACGCCGAACCCAGAGTTACCACCCCTCGCACTTACTATGAGACATTTTTTTGCAGGAGGAAACAAGGAAACGAAAAGTAGCGTACATGTGGTGAGTAAGGTAGTCCATCGGAACTTCGGAATAATGGCAAAGTGGAGGTGGTTTGTAAGGTGGTTCATCGGAACTAGATAGACTAGAGAAAGCAACATGCTCAACTGCTCTGGTTAGCTCTACAGAAGTCATCTGCTACCTAAGAATCAACCAAAACCAAGGGCCTGGAGTCTGGTAGGTTCGTCCAGATTGTTCAGCTTCTCACTCTACTGGTAGATAGGTAGCTGCTAGTCGTCTTCTACTTCTTTCTCCAAGCCGCTCTTTTCCAAAACAACCCCCGACAACACCAGACATTTGCTCCGATGATGAAGAAGAAGAATCTGTACATCGAAGCGATGTCCGATGCATCATGTTCTGTCACAGCATCCGCCTTTGATGCCGAGCGACGCTGCTGCCGTCCGCTGCCGTCAGTGTGCTCGAATGACGTAACCCCACCACCACAAGTGCACCCCAAACACACACAGACAACGAACGCGTTGTACTATGGCTCGAGGAGTCCTTGAGAAGCGACTGTGCACATAAACCTCTTGGCGCGATTATAAACAGTCCAACAAGGGTCGTCATGATCGTTATAGGATTAGGTGGAGGTGGTTAGTGGTCTGATTGCGGGTAGAAGGTAAAAGCAAAACGACAAAATTCAAGAAAAGGCTGCTGCTGCTGAAGAGTAGATTCCGTTCCTGTTATAGAATATCGATCAAGCCTAGCGACAAAGCTCTATTTCTTAAAAATAATTGCTGGACTGAACAATTTTAAGTCAGTCGTTATAACGGTATACATAGTTCTGATCTTCCATCACAATTTCGGGATCTGTCCTAGTCGGAGGGGGCGGTATTTGGCTCCTCCATCTCTTCCCTTGAATTTGTCCCAGAGCTTTAAATACCGCCAGATGGAGAGCTTATGCGGACTCAGATACGGTGGTGAAGTGTACTGGAATGCTCCACTTAACTGTAACCATAGCGCTACCCCCTCCCGACTAGGATAGATCCAAATTTCGCTTCGAATTTTTTTCCTTAGAAACATAGTTGTGACACACTGAGCAACAGAGATTGCTCTCAGTTCGGTTCGACTCTGCTGCCAAGATAAGCGAACTTTTTCTTGTTCACTGGTGTTCGTGACTATCACTTTTGCGATTTTTTTTGCAATTTGATTTTTTAAATGATTTGAATAAATTATTGAATAAATTTTAAAAAAATGAAAAGGATACTGGGTGCCTGATGGAGCGTGAACCCAACTCGAGGTTCCTTATTCGGGTTCCGCCCTGGTCAACCAAGTCTTTGCTTCCCTCTGGGTTGGGGAATTTCTAGCAGACTTGTCTGGGAAGGATTGAACGCCAACTTCTTAATCGGCTGGCTACTGTAACGTATTCTGTGGAATAAAGACATTCAGATGCCTCCACGATGCCACGCGAAAGTAGAATGCGTGGCGCTTCTTCTCATATGGGGACACCGTCCTCTCTCCTTTCTTAAGAATAGAAGATAAATCCTCATCCAGAAGCCTTCTACCAAATCAGGCGGAAATAGAATGCGCGGCGCACACCGGTTAAATCGGATAATGTGCCTATTCTTATTTTTATGATAATCGTTGAACGTAAGCTCAAAGTTGACGAAGAGCTTTTTTTGTTTATTTTCATTGAATTTTTTTCTCCATGAAGATATTAATTCTCTTTAATTATTTTGTCTCTATTAACATGTGCAGTTTTATCTATTTTATCGGATGCCTATAGGAACTATAGTAGAGGACGATGGGTCTATCCTAGTCGGGAGGGGCAACAATAGTCAACTGCGTACGTCATCCCATGCCACACAACCGTGTCCCCTAAATTTAAACGAAAGCTGAAGCTCGAAGCTGCTGCCCCATGATACTTTGAGCTTGAAGCTCCAGTAGAAACATAAGCAAAGGATTGGAGACGCAAATCACTGTATGCTCCTTTCGATTAGGACAGATCCATGCGGTTTTGATCGTCTTGCTCCTTGAAGGATGCGCCATGCAATCTACATTTGAGGGTTGTCGAGGAGGCGGGTTCAAAGTGCCGTTTACCTATACGAAACCTTGTGGTTAGCAGCTGTTGGACACGTTAGAGCATTATTCCTCCGAGACAGGTCCGATCTAGGAGGTACGGAAGCCTTGGACAAGACCTGAGCCAAGAACCTCGTTCGGGGTGCTCCTGTCAGCCTGCGCTTCCTCCAACTGTGCTACCATGTGTCCAGCGGACTAGTTTAGAACGGCTCATAACTAGTAGAAGAAGAATTCGAAAATTCAAGGCAGCTTGAGTTCAGGCTAGGCTGCTCAGAGGATATGACCAGCTTTCGGACGTTCCAGCCATCAGTTTCCTAGACGTAATGAACTAAAATATCTGGCTTAGAACTGGCTGAACAATCAAACTTGAACAGGACTTCTATTTTTGGAAAATTCAACTGTTTTTAGCTGGACATATCATGGCAATAGATGCGACTGGATTCCATAAGACAAAAGAGATGAGTTGCTCAGATAGTTCTCGGCTCCCAGGCCGCTGGCACTGGCTCCGTTCGGCCATCTACCGTATCGATAGCGATCGTGCACTGAAGAATTGTTCTGACCTTTAATTAAGCCAATTATTATTATGGCCTGCTCGGACGGCTGTAGCAGACGCCGCGATAAGAAAGCGATCGCCGGCCCACGTGCGGCACCCTTTGGCGGCGGCTGACAGGCCCGATAGCAATACGACGGCGCGGCGCACTGCACTTTTCCAGCGCGATAAAAACGGATTAAACTGTCCGACTACTCGGACAAAGCGACAGAGCCTTGTAGCCTGCGCGTAGAGGAGGCTTCGGCTTCAAAATAGGCAGTGGAATAGCAACTTCTGGCCACTGAAGGCGCTAAGTACTGTTTTGGGCCGAATTTCAACCGCATTCCGATCAAGTGGTATCCCATGCCACTTTTTTGTTACCATGCTCAATTTAGCTTCACTAAAATGCAGAAGAATAAGGGCGCGTGTAGCGCAGTCAGAAAAGAAAGTTCTCCAGCTTTTGCATGCACCACCAGTTGACTTTGGCTCGGCGGTGTCCGCCCGGTCCAACCAATCCTTCTCGATTTTGCGTAGAAGAAGGAGTGTGTGGCGCATCCCGAAGAAGGATTGATAAGCGCGAATCTTTATTCTTCATCGATAAAGGAATAAGGTGCAAAGGTACACGTCAACTGGTCTTTGTTGACGTCACTTTCAGTCACTTCCATAAAAACGGTACATTTAGTAGGTATGCAATCACGTGGAAGTGGAGGTACATGGCGCGCACCACCAGGGGTCAGGTTTCCATTGCGTCTATCCAGGGTCGGTGAATATTGCTGACAGAGTTATTTTGGAAGGACAAAACACTGATTTGTTCATCGACTCGCCACAGCAAGTCATTGTACAATCCAAATACGCACTCAACATGCAAACACGGTGGAAGTCGAATGCATGGCGCATCCTGCGGATTGATTGACTAACGCTTTTCGTTAGAAGTTGGATTTAACCAATTTCCATGAGATGTCCAATAATAATTAAAGTTCAACCGCGAAGTTGGCCTGCACAAGTACAATGAATTACGATCGCTAGGCGAGAGCGGCTATGGGCGCGTTTCTGGACGCCTCATGGAGATCCATCTATGTGATTTTGAAGTCAGAAGACTTCAATAAGATTCTGTTCCCCAATGTAGCAGAAGAATTCGTGACATACTTCACAAAAGAAGCGGCTAATGGTCCATATTCTGATCCAAATTCCTTGTGTTTTCGGGCACCTAGTGTTGCTGTCGAAGAATGCGCCGGCTGTTTCGTGTACCCGGTTCCAGGTTCTTGGTTCAGGTTTTCATTTCATCGTTCCAGGGTCGGTGAAATGGTGCCAGAGTTTCCTGGGATGGATAATAAACCGAATAGTTCACCGGCTGGTCACTGCAAGTCATTTATATGGCCAAACACGCCCTCAAAATGCATATACGATATCCCCCTAGAAGTCGAATGCATGTCGCATCCTGCGGATCGATTGACTAACGCCCTTGCGTACCTTGTCGTTTATAACAAAAAAGCTCCAAGTTGGATCCAACCAATCTTTATGAGATGTCCAATATTACTTAAAGCTCTAGATTGGTCGAATTTGGTGGTGCGCGCCGTGCACTCCACTTCCACGTGATTGGATACAGCCCTTCTAAGTGTTCTAAACGTATTCTTCTTATAACCGACAAGCCAGTGACCATCCCTTTAGGACAAAAACTTCGAGGTGAAATGAGGCTGTAACCTGTTATACGATGTTTTGTTACGAACAAAACTCTCATGTCAGGCAGGTCTCGAACCCGCACCTCCTCCCAACCGGACAGAAAGGCTCTATGCCAACACACCACCTTGATTGAGCGCAACATCCACACCTCGTGGGAGCCTGGCAACAGGTTACAACATCAGCGCCAGCCAGGTTTAAAGGGAATGAACTAAAACGAGACTGTTTAGTCTGGTGGCGGAGTCGAACCGAAATCGAAGTAAGATGCATAGACAAATTCTGCACAAGGTTTAGGAAGAAATTTTCGCAACGTTTTCGAGTATTGGACTTCACGCGTTACCCGAGCATTATTCTTTCGAATCGTAGGAGCGGTGAGATCTGATCAAAACACTGTCCTAGGCGGGACTCGAGCCAGAATAGTCTTCCTTTAAAGCCACTTCTTATCCGTAGTACTAACGTTGAAACAGCAGGATAAGGAAGATGCTGTCTGCTATCGGGCAGAGTTCTCTGTTGGTCATCTTCTTTCTTTAGTATTCGTCTTCTAGAGGCTTCTCCTTAGCCTTCCAACTAGCTGGACGATCCCCTAGAAGACCCATCCGTTTACGTTCGACGCCCGACCGACGCCCGACGGCGCGGCCGTGGCGCGCGCCACAGCAGTGAGTGCGGTGGCCGAGTCGCGCATTACTGCAATACTGTCACTCAACATCAAACGGCGCCGACCGACCGAAATGCAGCTGGCTGTGATGATAAGTGGATTAGGAGCCGGTACCCGGCCGGCGTCAAAAAAATGTCCGCCGCCCTGGCGCAGTGGCGGCGAGGAGCTGTCGCCATCACGGTCACTTTTTCGCGCCCCGACTGGACTCGTTTCTTCGAGGGGATTTCTGATAAGAAGAGGATTCGTGGACGTCTTCCTTGGAAACTACTGGTCATTGTAGACTAGAATGCCCTTTTGGGTCAATCCTAGTCGGGGGGGGGGGGGTTCGCTAGAAAGACAAAAACAAAAGGAAACAGAAATTCCTATCCTCGGTAGAAAACTGCATGTAAAGGTCCATTTGCCGGTTAGCTCAGTGCTCATGACTAATGCACCTTCAATTTTATCCTAGCTGTCAAGAACTCTACCAGACTGTCCAATAATTCTTGTCCGAAAATTTCACCATTTTTAATTTTTTCAACTTTATTGAAAAACAAGCCTAATCAACAATATAATCACCACAGTAATCCACAACAGTGGCCCATCGATTGGGCAGGTCGCCGATGCCCTCCGCCCAGAACTCCGCGGCTGCGACTCGAAGAAGTCCGCGATGTCGGATGTGAGGTTGTCGTAGTTGGTGCATTTTCTTCCGGCCAAATGGTGCTTCGGCGGGCGGAACAAGTGGTAGTCGGAGGGGCGAGGTCCGGGGAATACGGCGGATGGGCAACCGTCTCCCAGCCGAGCGTCGCCAACTTCTGCTGGGTCGCCTTCGGAGGAGGGACTGGCAGACGGCTACGCTGCTCTGCTTGTTGGCGTCCGTCAGACGGTGAGGGATCCAACGGGCCAGAACTTTGTGGTAGCCGAGTAAGTTGAGTCGATTGTGGATGGTGGACTTGCTGCAGCCGAGCGTCGTCGCCAGTTCACGGGTGGTGGCTTCCGGCTTCTCCTTGGTACAGCGACGGACGTCGTCATCATCCACCGTAGAAGGCCTCCCACTGTGTTCCCTGTCTTCGAGGCTCGTGTCGCCGCTCTCGAAACGATTGAACCAGCGCCTGACTGTGCGTTGGGACTGCACTGCATCCTCCTTGCACGCTCTGCAGATGTTGGCGACCGCGGTGCCCGTGTCGTTGCCCAGCAGCCACTCGTAGTACACGAACGTACGAATTCGACCTTGGTCCATTTTAGCTTGTACTGGTAGCTAGACACGGCGACTGCGCCTTATATACCCCTAGCGTGGAACTCTGGAGAACCTTCTAGAAGGTTTTTACACTGCCTGATATTATAACACTTCTAAGGAAAATTATAGAATTTTGAAAATTTTCGGACAGGAATTGTTGGACAGCCTGGTAGATGTAGTGCCCATCCCTCCCCACCCACTAGGAAAGATCCACTTTTTTATCTGTAGGCCTTTCCCGATGACACATTCACATTCCAGATGGAAATGCTTTATTTGATATAAAAAATATCAGACCAGGGTTTAAAGGCTCTATAGAATGAACGGATTTAAACATGATTTGAACCGTCATACTATTGTCCTGCAGAGAAAAAAAGGACAATGTACAAAGGACGGCGTTATTCAATCCTTTTTGGGATGCGCCACGCATTCTACTTCTACGGGATGTCATGGGGGCGAGTTGAATACGTATATGGCCATGCAATGACTTGGGTGGTCAGCCAATGGACAGGACAGCGCTTTATCCTTCCCAGACAAGTCCGCCACCAATTTGCGGACCCCGGAGGGATGGAAGGCTTGGCTGGCCTGGGCGAGGAATCCCAACCAGGAACCCGGTATCAAGTGCACGCGACGGCTGGCTGCGCTACCCACGCGCGCTGTTAAATTAAAAATAAATGCGCACGATTCAATTCAGTTTCTTTAATCCTCAAGTGGCTGGTACCCTGTTACAACGATGTTTTGTTGCGATCAAAACTTCTAGCACGAGGCGGGACTGAACCCGCATCTCCTGCTGACCGCACGGGAATGCCCTACGCCATTACACTACCGGCGCTGTTTGATCGAACGCAACATCCGCACGAATACGCACGAAATTTTTTCCGTAGAAGTAGAATGCGCGGCGCATCCAGTAACGAACGCCGTGCTTCATCATTTCTACTACTGGTCTGTGGAGAAATGTAAGGGCCTAGATGTAAGGTGGTCGAAGGCTCCTATAACTGATAGGTATTAGATTGGCCGGAAAGTTCTGGCGGTTTTTGTGCAACCGCTTTCCGTTCGTTTATTACTGAACCAATATTCAACTTACTTCACAATCTTACATAACGTCTAATTCGGATTTCTATCTGACGGAATGATGTGTGTTTCACATGCGCATAATATTAGGTTGGAAAAATGTCTCTTCACACTTCTAAAAGTTTTTTACCGTTCTCCTTGTAACCGCACTAGCCAATATTGATAGCTGATTTCGTAATCCTATCACACTTGTCTACCGTTCGTACGCGGACATAGGCCAAGACTCTTATTGTATTTCGTTATCTGTCCAATTTTCGGACTCAATGCCAGATCTACCTCATGGCCATTTTCGGCACGTCATCCTTGACGAATTCATTAAAGGATCCACAGGACGTCAGGCTGCCGACCAAATTAACGGTATGGCTTGGGATCTGTTACTCATCGCACCTGTTATGAATGGTTCGGAAAGTTTTTGAAGGGAGATTATTCACTCGAGGACCTTCTTCTTCCTTCTTCGTACCGATAGTAGGCAGACGACACGTCAACTGGCAGAGAAGCTGGAAGTGTCTCATAGGATGGTGGGAATCCATCTGAAGGGTCTTGGCTTTGCATGGAAATTTGGAGCTTGTATTCCACATGCCCTGGCAGACACTCAGAAGGTCAACGGCTCTCCATTGCAGCTTCTCCTCTTTCCAGATAAGGATAAAGGATAAGGATAAAGGGCGGCGTTACTCAATCCCTTTTTTGGATGCGCCACGTATTCTACTTCTACGGGATGCCGTGGAGGCGATATGAATGCGTATTTGGCCATACAATGACTTGCGGTGGCCAGCCGATAAACAAGTCAGCGCTTTATCCTTCCCAAACACGTCTGGTACCAATTCACCGATCCCGGAGGGATGGAAGGTTTGGCGGGAAATCCGAACCAGGAACCTGGTATCGGATACACGTGACAGTCGCGCCTCCTCCGACAGCGCCACACGCGCCCATGTCTCTTTCCGGATACGAAAGGAATACGTTTCTGTCGCGGATTTTGACAGGCGATGAGTTCTGGGTTCTGCATGCCAACTTCCGAAGAAAAAGACAACGGGTACAAAAAGGAGAGAACCCTAAGCCTGATCTCAAGCCCAATGCTTACGAAAGGAAGATTCCCTCGAAGTGTTTGGAGAGATATCAGAGGAGTGATTTACTGGGAAACTCTCAGAAGTGGAGAGACACTTACTGCTGCCACATACAGTGTTTAACCCCACAAAGTCATCGCAGTTCACCAAGAAAAGAGGCCGGAGAAGTCAGAGGTGATGGTCCCGCATGACAATGCAGAACCACATGTTGCAAGACTCACAAGAGAAACAATAAAGGAGCTGGGCTGGGAGCTAATGCCACATCCACCGTATAACCCTCACCTCGCCCCTACCGACTACCATCTCTTCCGCGCTCTCAAGTAAGAAATTGGAGAGAAATATTTCGAAACGGATGAAGACCTCAAAAATTGGAGCAGCAATGGTTCGAATCCAAAACATCAGAGGAATTAGAAAATTACGCAGTCTTTGGAGAAGTACAGTGGAACAAGGTGGAGATTATCTCAATTGATTTGACTCTGTAGTGAAGTAATAAATCTTTGAAAAAAAGAGTAGCCTTTTCTCCAACCTAATAATTTTGTTTCTTCGAAGTGTGTTGAAAGAGCAACTTTGAACGATATTTTATTTCGAATTCAAACTGAGCCCATCCTTCGTCGAAACAGTCCGATAAATCAACTACGGTGGGGGCCGAATAGTGTTGTAGAAAGGACCGTGTAACGGTACTTCGAGAAATTTCATCCTAGAAATTTCAACCATGAAGGTGTACCCCAAAGCGGCAGACCTACAGCAATCCAGGACGACGATTTGAAGGCCTTCGTGGAAGCTGCTTCATCGCAAACAGTACGCGAGATTGCGGAAGGTCTGGGATTCAGAAGACTGATGTCACGGGGTTTGAAGTGCCACGGAAAGGTAAAAAAATGGGTGCCCACGATTTGAGTGATCGCTAGAGATTGTCTCGTTTCTAAATCTGCTATTTCTTGCTCCTCCAGAATAAAACGACCCGTTTTACTCTGGGTACTGTAAGATAAGCGAAGACGATCAGAGCCCGGATTCATGAACGCGGCCGGCGGTAAACCCAACCCTGATTTACCTCGACGGCCATTTACCCGCCAATTTCCGGGAACTTACCTCTGTTTCTGATTCATGACAGCCAAAGCAAGGGTTCTGCTTCGCTGCCAGGGAAAGTTTGCATTAGGTCAGAAATTAGCAGCGGAGCAAAACCCTTGCTAAGGAGGTGAATGTTTCCCGACACGCTTTCGAGGTAGCATTTACCTCGAAACATACCTCCGGTTTTCCCCGCCGCGCGTTCTTGAATCGTGCGTAGGTGAGAAGTGGTGGTGGGTTTTGCACTTACCTGCCGGTAGGTTGTTCATGAATCCGGGCCCAAGACAGTGGATTGATGTGGATGAACCCCAAAGCACCAGCAAGCTCAAAGCCGAAATCCCACCAGAAAAAGACGATGGTACCAGTGTGGTGGTCGGCGACTGGCGTGATGCAGCACAACCTTCCGGAACCGGGCCGAATAATCACAGCAGAGTCCTTCTGCGAGTTGAACTAGGAGTTGAAGTTCTGCTTCACCTGCCATACTCACCAGACCTTGCGCCGCCAGGAAGTTTCAAGCACTTTCTGAACTTCCCCGCTGGTAGAAAATTCGCGAAGCTGGACCACGCAAAAACGCCCTTTCTATTACGTTGTAACGAATTAAATGGCACTGGCTCGCGCCATTTTTTGGCGCTCTTTACGCGTTTGATCAAGAACAAACCGTAACATGTGGCATATCACTCAGAAGCGCAAACTGTGCTCTACCGGTGAGTACCAAATTTTCTTTGTAAAAGTGGGAAAACTTTAGAGTTTTATTGACTTTTTTGCAGATGGACAAAAGGGTAATCCGAGGCATTTACTTGCATGAATTCAAGCTGGGCACTACAGCTGAGGAGGCGGACGAGAAGATCAACGCCGCATTCGGTCTGGATGTTCCACAATTCGGACGGCGTATCGTTGGTATCAGAAGTTCCGGAATGGAGATGAGAGCTTGGAAGGACATGAAGGTCGTGGGAGGCATAGTGATGTTGATGAGGACAAGCTGAGAGAAGTGGTAGAGGAGGATCCACACAAAGGTACCAGGAAGATAGCGAAGGTTCTTGGCGTCAGTCGCAACACAGCTGCCCGGCATCTGAAGGCAATTGGAAAGACCAAAAAGCTGGAAAGATGGGGGCCTCACGAGCTGTCTGAGGAGCAAAGAAACCGACGATATGACATCTCGTCCGCACTGCTTCTACGGAACGAAACGGACCCATTCCTTGATCGCATCGTAACCTGTGACGAGAAATGGATAATGTACGACAACAGGCGACGATCGGCACAGTGGGTGGACAGCGATGAGAGCCCCACGGTTTTTGCGAAGCCGGAATTGCACCAAAAGAAAGTAATGGTGACAGTATGGTGGTGTTCGCTGGGAATTATTCACCACAGCTTCCACCCTCCCGGTGAATCCATCACGGCAGAGAAGTACTGCATTGAAATTGAAGAAATGATGAAAAAGTTGAAGGATATCCGGCCGGCCTTGGTAAACCGAAGGCGAGTTCTCCTTCTGCACGACAATGCTCGCCCCCATGTAGCACGAATGACGTTGCAGAAATTGAATGAGCTGAGCACTGAAACTCTACCACATCCTCCGTTTTCTGCCGACCTCTCCCCAACAGACTACCATTTCTTCAAGCATCTTGGCGACTTCTTGGTAGGGAAAATATTCAAATACCAACAGGATGCCGAAAGTGCCTTCGAAGATTTCGTCAATTCCAGAACTTCTGATTTTTATGCTACTGGGATAAAAAAGCTTGTGTCACGCTGGCAAAGATGTGTAGAATCAGAAGGTTTTTATTTCGATTAATAAACTTGCCTACAAGCCGAGATATTAACTGTTTAAATTAGTGGTTCAGTGCCATTTATTTCGTTACAACCTAATAGAATTTGGCGCATCTCGACCACCCCGTTTTTCCGCTGATGCAATCAATCAACAAATGTGGCATTGGAAAAACTGTGCTGATTCGAACAGTTCTTATTTCGGGAAAGTTATGATCATTTGAAACGGATCCGTCAAAACCGCCAGAACTTTCCGGCCAACTTAATGTACCATTTCTCGTTAAATTGGACACTTTTCAAACCAAGTTGGACATTCTTCTAAGCAAGCTTTATCGTTTTGAAGGCACAGTAAACATCTCCCAAGGAAAAATGAGCTTTTTCACATTGAAATAGAGAGTCTCCAAGACGGTTAGAATACTTTTTTGTTGAAAAAAATCTGATGTGACTTTCTTTGATAGTTTTTAAAACTCACTTGATCCAAAAAGTGAACACGCAGTTTGAAAATCTGCAAAGTTTTTTTTATTTTTTAAGGATAACTAGGTGCATTCTGGATAGGTTATCAGTTTATTGGAGCTTTAAAACGGTCAATCTATCTTGGTTCATTTCAGCTAAAGTGGTCCGGAAAAGGCCAACCACGTTCAGTCCAGCCGCCAAACGCGCTAACGACGATCATTCATCGTATCCGATGCGTTTTTGCCCTTATTCAGCAATCAATTTAGCACATTATCAACTATCGCATTAGCGGTTATTGTTGATGATGGATTGGTGACGAACTGAAGGCAGATACGAGGTGAAGGTTAAGGAGCCGGCCGTGGAAAATCTCGACCCGTCACAAGGTCGAGTGTTCGGCTAACGGCGAACGGCGACGATGACACGGCTTAGCAGAAGCGTTTGAGAGCATTCCCTCAATATTTAGTGGACTGTAAGGATTCATTGGGAACGAGCTGCAGCAGCTTAGGGTTCAAGGTGGACTAGAAAGGTAGAAATGACGACAAATTTTGGCATAAAATTTGCTTTTATCACATCTTAAGACCAAAGCCATCTACAATAATACATTGAAAATGAAAGTAAAAGCACTTAAAAATGAACCACATTATTCTACAGCGATAGCTTTTTAATAAAGGAAAAAGGGCGGCGTCAATCAGCTTCCTACTAGGGTGCGCCACGCATTCTACTTCTGCAGGGTGTTGCGAAGGCATCTTGAATGTGGATTTAGCTTCTACAGTAATTTGTGGTGGTCAGCCGATGGAGAAGTCAATGTTTTATCTTTCTTGAACGAGTCTGATACCAATTCACTGACCCAGGAGGAGTGGAAGGCTTCGTTGTCCTGAACGGGGAATCCGAATTATACTAATGACATGCATGAACAGTCAATCTAGAGCGGACTGCAGGTTCAACGCTTTTGGTAGAGGATGAGGACCCACTGGGCTACTTTGGCATGCTAGAGGGACGAATTTAGACGACCAGCGGTTAACACCATAGTCCCTTTAGAACAGTCTATCTTCTTATATCTGACAGAGTATAAAAGACGGCGGCAGTCAATCCCTTTTGGGATGCGCCACGTATTCTACTTCTACGGAATGGGTAGAGGCAATTTTAACGTGCATTAGGCTTATACAGTTAATTGTGGTGCCTAATCGATAGGTTAGTCAGTGTTTTATCCTTCGCAGATCAGTTTGGTATCAATTCGCCGAGCTCGGAGGGGTGGAAGGCTTGGTTGGCCCGGATGGAACTCGAACCGTGAACCCTCCTCTCGTGTCCACGCGACAGCTAGCGCTTTCTCCGACTGCGCTACCACACGCTATGTCTGGTGTCGTAGAGTGGGTGCGGGATCGATCAAGAAAAGATGGAAGAACCAGTTGTTTGGCCTATTGAACCCAACCTTTCTTTGGTTTTCGCGTCGAAGTGCAACGCATGGCACACTCTTGGTGAGGTTCAAACAATCAAGGTCATGTTTCTCTATTTACAAAAATATACCAAGGATTCTAAAATTTGCTGCAAGTTTGACTTTATCCTCTGGATGTATGGATCTTAAAGAGCGCTGATGGGTTTATAGCTGAGTTGGTGTGCGCCGTGCACTTCATCTCTGGGATTGTAGAATTGGTTCGATTGGGTTTAAGGCCTATATGGTAGAAGTAGAATTTCGCGTAATTTATACATAGATCTAACTACCTTGGAGATGTGCAAAGTCATTGGCTGCCAAACAAAACCATATAAAGGTGGGGGCAAAAAAAATCGAACAAAAAATCTTCGTTTTTTGAGGTTTTTGCTTAAAATTTATGTTTAAATAAAACTAAAATATTTACATGCTGAGTATTGCTATTGTTGAGCGCAATTCATAGTATTTCGTATGCCATATTGTAGACGAAAACTAGCAGTGTACGGTATTCGACCCGAGTTGTGCAATTACGGACCTAATCGACGAGGAAGCCACGTGTTACTAAAGCATTTTTTGGAAGAACCGATAGCGGATTTCTGACGGGAGCTGCAGAAAATCCAAGGTTCAAGACCGTATCATGGGAAACTGGGCTTTTTTCAAAGCGGAAATCAATATTGCATGCAATGTTCGTGGACATTTGATCTACTCATCAATTAGCCAACAAATATTTTAACATTTATTCACTCATAATTCCTACATGTCTGTACACTTAAAGAGAAGTTGCGTTGAGCTTTGGAATATATTAAACATTCGTATTGTCATCATCGTAGAACGAAAAGAAAATCGGGAAAACAACAACGCATGCGAGAATGAGCCGCGTCGCGTCGCGCGCGCGTGCGCGTGCGTGTGCGTCACTATATCCCGCGTCGGTCAAGTACGTGACGCGACGCGACGCCGCGCGGCGCAACGCGGTGATAATACGGTACATAGAGATTTATGGCCACATGATAGCCGTAATTGAAGACGACAAGAAGACGAGCGGACGCGCGCGCCGAAGAGATTACGGTGGCGCGGCGCGGCGACGGCGACGGCGATTCTGTTCTCCCCGACGTCAGAAGAGTCAGCGCTTTGTTACGGTAGCATCATCGATAGGAGAGAGCGAACCAGAATCGCCGAGAAGCCGCTGCGACACAGCACGACCAGATTCAGAGAAGTGTAGGGAGGGGGACCAGGCAGAGACGCAGAGTCGCTGTCGTCGTCGTGCGCCGCTAGAGCGCAGACGACCAGAGTGGCGCAGGGCGCACGCACGCGCGCGCGTGCTGGGGAAGCAGCAGCAGAGCAGGAGGAGGAGAACCCGTGGCGCAATGAGCTTAGGAAATAAACGACGAAAATACCCAGCAAAATGGATATAGGGGTTTTTAAAAATTCTAACAAAAATACCTCTAACAGATTTTGCTGGGTATTTAGCGATATATGAAACGGATAATAAAATTATGTGAAGATGTGTGTGGTGAAGGTGATCGTCGCCCTCGTCGTCGCCTAGAGTAGTGAGAGCTTCACGTCTTCGGATGACGGCGGCGAGTTATCCCACGGCATCACCGTCCGCGCCAAGAACGCCTTCTCCTTCTCGCGTTTCTTCTCTTTCATGCGTCGGTTTTGGAACCAGATTTTCACCTGGAAATGATGTGTATTGATCGGTGAATCAACAAAGGTGTTTAGTGGCGAGTGGTGGCAGCTTACCTGAGCCTCGTTCAGCTTCAGATTCTGTGCGATTTCCGTCCGCCGCGCCCGATTCACGTACTTGGCGGTGTGGAACTCCTTCTCGAGCTCGGTGAGCTGATGCGTGCTGAAGTTCGTCCGATTCGTGCCATTCTCGTCCACCACCTTACGCTTCGGCGCTGAAAAGACAAGCTAGTAGATGATGACGTCGTCAGCAACGGATCGATAGCCACTCCGACTGCTGGGGGACGCAAGTGCGAAACGGGTTCTCCCAGAGCCCCTCGGCCCAGCCCAGCCAGCCCAGTCCGTCAGTCTCTGTGTCTCCGTCTCGAAAAGTGTGTAAAGAGCGCTCCGCTGGCGGGTCGGTTCGTTCCGCTGAGGTGGGGCTGCAGCCGGCTACAGTATGCTGCTGCGGCTCCGAACGCGGTCGCGGCGCGGCGCGGCTGCATCGCCGACTTGATTGACATCGTCAGGCCCCCGAAGCGCCACCCGATTATCACATGACATCTCGCCCAAACTTCGAATTCCACGCTATCGATCGGAGCCGGGGTTGTGTCGGGCATAAGCGACCTCTCCAGCGGACTTTAAGGAGGATGCGGGCCTAAAGTAGGGCCTGAGGGTGCCTAAAGACGCCAACATTTCAAAGCGTCCGGTTGGTTAGAATTCCAATGGGGTTGACTTGAGCTATGCGCGTGCACCTTAGAGAAGTTGAAATAGGAGCTCAATGCCGTCAGAATCCCTCCGGGCCTAAGACAGGGCCTAAGAATTCAAAGGCCGTAAAACCTTGCCATTAGCTCTTTGGTGACATAACGAATGCTTCTAGGAAGGTTCTCTTGCATAACAACAGCCCTAAAGCGAGGCGCAGGCCTAAGGAAGGGCCTTTAGATGCCTAAGGATTTAAACCGCGTCGAAGCCTCCGAGAAGGTCGGTAGGAATTTCAGTGCAGCTGGTTTGAAGCAGGTGCAAGGCCGTTCAAGAATCTGGTCTACATATCTAGTGCAGAGAAATTGTCCTCAAGAAGGGTACAAGCCTAAGGTAGGGCCTGTACGTGCCTAACGATTCAAAAGTTGTGAAAACTGCAGAGAAGGTGGGTCAGAATTCCAGTACGGCTGACTTGAGCTATGTGTATTCAACCCCTGAGGGGTTGAAATAGAAGCTCAATGCCGTTAGAATCCCTCCGGCTAATAAATAGTATTTACGGGCCTAAGACAGGGCCTAAGAATTCACAGACCGTAAACCCCGTGCCTTTAGCTTTTGGTGGCCTAACGAATGTCTGTAGGAGGATTCTGTTGCGTTAAAACCGCCCTCAAACAGAGCGCAGGCCTGAGACAGAGCCTCTGCATATCTAAGGACAGCGTCAAAGCTCCCGGGAAGGTGGTTTAGAATCCCAGTGCAGCTGCTTTGAAGCAGGAGTAAAAAGTTGCAAGGACTTCGAACAGAATTTTAAAGCAGAGAGTCACTTTCAGGAAGCGTCCAGACCTAATGCAAGGCCTATGGGTGCCTTTAGATCCCCAACGCCGTCAAAACCCCTCAGAACTCGGTTGCGATTCCAGCGCGTGTGGTTTGCCGTATCTGTACGCACCTCTAAAGAGTTTTAACGGCTTTCTATGTGGTCACGTTCCCCTTCTCCAAGCATACGGGCCTAGGATAGGGCCTACAAGTCCATAAGAATTTAGGCGCCCTCAGTCACCGTGCAGTTGACTTTTAGTAGGCGAAAGGAAACAGAGTTTTCGAAGAAAGGATAACAGAGTTTTCACAGTGTCGGACCCATTGGCAAGAGGGTTCATGCCTAAGGTGGGGCCCTTAGATGCCTAGAAATTGAAAGGCCAATAAAACCCTAGATAGGTCCGCTTATATTTAAAGTGTGGCTGGTTTATGGCAGGTGTAAAGAGCCTTCGGAAGACTGATCCATAGTTTCATTGTATAGAAATTCTCAAGATGAATGCAGATCCAAAGAAGAGCCTCTACTAGGTGCCTTAGGATTCAAATGTCGTGGAAGTCGGTTAGAGTTCTAGTGCAACTCGTTTGAAGTGAGGGTAAGAAACCTGCAAGAGCTTCGAACAGACTTATAGAGTCGAAGAACTAAGGGTGAAAACCTAAGGCCCGGTCTGAGTGCCTTAGCATTCAAATGCCGTTGAAACCCTTGGTAAGACAGAACTTGGCTTAACATTCAGTGCTTGGGTATGCGACCTCTAGATGGATAAAACATGATTTTATGCAGATGGATACCGGCCTAAGACAGGGCCTATAAGTGCCTAAGAACACAAACGCCGTCAATCACTGTGCGGTTGGTCCCTGGCAAACGTAGTGAATCGCTAAAAGATGCTAACGCAGATTTCACAGCACCGTAGCCATTCGCACCAAAGGGTACAGGCCTAAGGTATGGCCTAGAAATTCAATCGTTATTAAATCACCTAAGAGGTATAGAATTTCTGTGCAAGTGGCTTGTACCAGACGTAAATTTGCATTTCAGGGGCAAAAACAGAATTTTGCTGCATTAGACCCACTCCTAAGAACGACGCAGGCCTAAGACAGGGCCTTTGGTTGCCTAAAAAGTTCATTGTTCGACAAAATTCCTGAGAGGTTCGTTTATAATTGCAGTGTGCTGCAGATCTATGGCTGAAGCAGAGTTTTCCCGCATTAATGCCACTACCAGGAAGGTTGCAGGCCTAAGTGAAGTCCTGAAAGTTCCTAAGGAATTCAAACTCCATCAAAATTCCTCTAAAGCGCAGATGGGATTCGAATGGGACTGCTGGCCTACAACCAACAGGCGTAAGGAGCCTCCTAGAAAGAGGAGAGAGCTAAAACAGAATCTACCGCACCAAAAGGGCCCTCATTATGGGGTTAAGCCTAAGGTAGTGCCTATGTGCCTATGGGGTTAAAACATCGCCAAGGGCCGAAGAATTTTTTTAGTGTGGCTGGCCTGCCGCAAGTGTAATGGACAGCAAAAAATTTCAGGTGCCCAAGACTTTCCAGATGATGGCGCCGGGCCTAACGTAGGGCCTATAGGAGCTGAAGATTTCGAAGTGATCGACATCCTTGACAATGTCAGGAGCAGTTCAGGCCTACGGCGCCTTCCCCGCCTGGGTGCCTAACGAGCTTCAAGCGTCGTGAAAATCCTCGCGAGAAGGTGTCCCACGCCCGTCATGCATCGGGCGCCGAAAAGATGAATGATCCACGCTGCAAGCACACAGTGTGGTGGTGCATGTGTGAGCTGTTTGTCGCTTCCGCGCCGGCACCTGGGCGTCGCGACAGCTATCAAGCCCATCGATCAGTTATTTGCCAGCGTTCCCGCGGTTCACATGGATCAGTGCTGGACAGACGAGGCATATTTTCACATGAACTGGGATGACTGACTGGTCTGTAGGGCTAGCGGCTTCAGACGGCTTCCAAGATGCTCCAAGGGGATTCTAAGCGGCTTTGCATTAACTGCAGCAGTTACATTGGGATTTAGGGGTATTTTGTCCGAATAAAAAGGCGCAGCTGGATTTTTTAGCGTCAAAATTAAAGCAGTGGAACACAGCTACAGTACTCTGATGAAGAAATATGCCAGGCAGGAAGTCATATCAAGCCCCGAAGAATCTCCTGAGGTTCAAAAATCTTCAAAAAACGCATTGTTAAAGGTGTTTCAAGAAAAAGGCGGCGTCCGATTAGGAGAAGAACCGTGCTTTCCAGCTCCACATTCGTCGAATGAACAACTCAGACTCTGCATTCCCCTCCAAATTTTCTTATTGATCGACTAAAATTAATTGGGTCGAATTGATTTCGAGCAAAGGGATTTTCCAGAGTATCCACAGAATTATTATCGCTCCTTAGATGATGCCTGACTGCTCAGTTAAGGGGCCAATTTAGCCAGATGACGTTTGGGACAAGAAGAAAGGGGTGAAATTATCGTTTCTCATCCTAAGATACAACGAAAACTAGGGAATGTTATCCTTTATCCTTTATCCTAATCGGGGGGGGGGCAGTGTACTCTACTGGTCTGACCACGGCGTCAAAATTTAATGTATACAGTTATATAAAGGCTACACGCTAAATTATCGTTTGGGTCGACAGTGCTTTTGGATTTCCTGAGCGGGATACGCGACCATGGGTGTGTTCGGTTCCCGTTTCTTGCGGTGCTCCTCCCCCACCTAGGATAGATCCGAACTTTAGGAACTTGTTGCGAAAGGGCACCGCGAACGTGCGGGAATCGTAACCGCAGCAGCCAATCAGGGGCCCCAGCTCTGATTCACGGGCACGGCGTATGATTGGCTGTCGCGATTATAGTAGGAGCAATGGCGCGTTCCCGCAGCCCTGCGGTGCGTCTTTGCCGACATGTATCGAATTTTTCAGAAGTTCTACTCAATTTAGCAAAAATTGGTCTAAAAATAGAACCTCTAAATTAAAAAAGAAAAGAACGTGAAAGAGAGGTGATTAAATGTACGGGATTCGAACACGAACAGTGGTGCACTTCCCTTTCCGGGTCCGAGATGTTAGCCGCTACTCTGTCAGGCGCTGTCTGATCTACACCACTCCTAGCGTGGTGCCAACAGTGATTTCTTCTCAAATTCGACAGTCCGGCGCCTATCAGCAGTCGCTTCGAGTTTTCGCAAGTCAAAAGTTCTTCTTACTCCACAGTACATTAGGGAAATTTTAACCACTTTCTTATAGCATTGATGAAACGGGAATTTTTTTTGTTGAAAAATGAGCTTGTTGATCGAGGTATCCCACAAAAATCTTAAATACGCAGTTACTTAGTTTCAACATGCTTAAACATCGGTTCATTTAAAGTTTACATTATTAAATCACTATTATTGTATTATTTTACCTTTAAATTTTTGTTCGTAATGAACTTGTACTTACTTATACTTATATCTAGAACGAGTAGACGCTTCCCACCTCTACCCGTGTATTTTTTTCATAACTGGTAGCTTCCCTTTAGTTGAAGTGGTCTCCATTTTGAACGTTTTTGTTCGAATTTCGTGGATTTTATGAAGCCGATGGATAATGGACTCCAGCTGTAGACCTACACTTTAACAATATGTAATATATTAATATATTCAACTGAATTTAGAATAATTCTTTAAAATATGAGGAGAAATCTGGTCTAGTGTGAAGTAGTGGAAAGCGGCTATTAAGTAGTTCCGGAAGTAATTGGGTTCAAGTCATTTTCTTTAAGCCTCGAGTGGCTGGTACTGAGGTTGTAAGCTGTTATGGCGATGTTTTGTTGCGATCAAAAGTCCGCTGGTGTAATGGCGTAGAGCATTTTCGCCCGGTCAGCAGAAGATGTGCGAGTTCGAGTCCCGCCCGGGGGGCTAGAGTTTTGATCGCAATAAAAAAACGGGGTTCAAAGTAAAATATCGTCGCTTAGAAACAAAAACTATCGGAATCCACGTCTCTCCTGATAAATCGCTGGGAGTGAATTGCCACCACTCTGGAACGCTAGATTTCTGAAGTCGGAGATTCTTGGAGGTCGGCTTCCTCCAGAGGAGTTCAATATTTAGACGATATTGTTAGGAAATTAAAAGGCGGCATTTTCTTAAGTTAGATTTTAAACTTAAGGATCTATCCTAGTGGGGGTGGGGCAGTGTGTTGAGAAACTGAATCGAACAGGGCGGCGCTTCGGAGAAGGAAAATTGCTAAACAATGTCTACTAGAATAACGCCGTTTCTTTTGTGCTTTAAGCGGAAAGAAAAATAAAGAAAAAAGGGAATTTGAATTTGTAAATGGAAGTATTGTGAATGCGCTATCTAATAGTCAACGAGCTTGAAATCTGAAACAATTTTATTAAGGCAAAATTAGTTTAGTTGATAGTAAGTTATTTGATAGTAGTTTAATTGATAGTAATTTTGTCGTCAGATTCATTTTGAGCTCGGGCCATTAATATTTCGCCTATGAACGTTGATTTTAAGTTATCAAAAAACGTCGACTCATAGTTTATGAGAAAATTTTTCCGAAAACTTTTAAAACCTACAATATTTTTTCTTAGAGAGAACTGTGGAAAATTTTTCTAGGAAAAATGCAAAGTGTAAAGCTGTGAGATTTGAAAAAACATCAGAGGAAGGTATTAAATAGAAAAGAGAAGCTCACGACCTTCAGAAGAACATTGCGCAGAAGAAAAAGGACGGATAGGCAAGGCACGTTCTGCGTGCCAATTTTGGTTCGAAAAAAGTTTCTTGCAAGGGTTTTAGTGATTTATTAGGCGAGAGAAAATGATGGATAGTCGACGTGATAAGGTGTCGCTTCAAAAAGGAAAAAGTTTTCAGAAAAAGATGGCGGTCCATTTTTGGGACGTCCCCAATGTTCTAGATGTTCAAAGTTTGGTTTTCTTCTTGATTCTGGAGCTGAAAGACGCCTAGAATTCACCCCTGGAATGGCCTTCCACGGAGATCAGAAGAACCCCAGGCGGGAGAAGAACTTGGCGTGGTTACTTTAGTCACGGAACACTTGCTGGGCTGACTCGAAGGTATAAAAGAATCACGATTCGGATCTATCCTAGTCGGGAGGGGCAACGTTGAAGCTCCTACTGCGTTTTTCACTTCATGCCATCCCACCACGTTTCCCGAATTTGAATTAAAAAGTGAGTGGAAACACAGGTCACCGTATGCCTCTCCGATTAGAATAGATCCGATCATTTTGCCCCAGACTACTCTTCCCGCATTTTCAGAGTGTTCCAATTATACAGAGATCAGCTAAAGTTTGGATTAAATGAACGCTGAGTTACGGGATTCTTTCCTTTGTATTCTGGAGCGGAAAGACGCTCAGAATCCAAAACTGGGCTAGCCACTACACGGTGACGAATGAAATCCTTGGGTGGGAATCAAACCTGCGAGGGTTATTTCGTTCATGGGGCCCTAGCCTACTTGAAGAATCATTTGCTGGACTGTCCTTTACTTTCCCAAAACTACAGTACTTTTCCTACAATTCTAGGGCGTCCCTAGTGTTCCAGTTGTTTAGATTAGCTAAAGTTTGGATTGATTGAATCGTGAAGTTTCCTAATTCTTCATGGGAATGAAGAAGACCCTCGACTGGAGAACGGCCACAGAGCTTGGTTTTGTCACATTAGTCCTCTAGAAGAACCCTTCCTGAGATAAATTGAGTTTAAAAAGAAGTCGTTCTTGTTCTAGATTACGGTATTCTTCATACAGTATCGTCGTAAACGCGCGTTGCCTTCTAGGCAAAGGTCGCGCCGCTCTACTAGGGCCTCTTTTTAATCCGCTGTCTCCTAGTGCTCAAAGGACAACGCCTTAAGAGGCCGCCAGCACCCAGGGCCATCTCTCCCGACCCGGTCCAAGATTCTGGAGGGCATGGACGGGGCCTAAGGATAGAACGGTGAGTGAAGGCGGCGATGAGAAAAGTGGTGGAACGGACAGCGCAGCCTGAGCGGTGACCCTTTCGGGGGGTAATTAGAAGAAAATCAAAGGAAACAACACAACGACGATGACGACGACGAGAAGACAAGGAGACGTACCGGCTGGCTTGTGCGATCGTTTCGTGTGCATCCATTTGTAGGTGTTGGTGACGTTGGCCTGTTGATGAGGAAACGGAGCGGCGGCGCTGGCCCACAGATCACTGGTGGACGCCGGCGGCACCCCGCCATAGACATGCGAACCGGTCGGTGTCGGTGGATTTATGCTCCTGAAACGTGATGTGGTGTGGTGTAGATGATTTGTGGCGATGAGCCGGCGGCGGAGCGGCCACTGGCCTAATAAATCTATCTAATTTCCGTGCTGGAGTGAAAAATCACCAGCGAAACTTGTTCGGCGCGGAAAGGGCAGAGTTGCGACACTTTAAGTGTTAGAAAAACCAGGCAAGACTAAGACTGCCCAGCTAGGGCCGTAAGATACGTTTCCACGAAAAAATGAGGAAAAAACGGGGTCCAAACCGGAAAAGGCGTGTGTACATGTGTGTGACCTACCGTGGCGGTTCGCAACGGGGATACGGCGCGTAAGTAGCCTGCGGTGGCCAGTCGTAATA
The DNA here is from genome assembly GCA_947359475.1 of Heligmosomoides polygyrus bakeri. Classification (NCBI taxonomy): domain Eukaryota; kingdom Metazoa; phylum Nematoda; class Chromadorea; order Rhabditida; family Heligmosomidae; genus Heligmosomoides; species Heligmosomoides polygyrus. Next base: position 7,644,536 of record OX375867.1, read on the forward strand.
CGGTGCGTAGGACTCCGCGCAACTCATCTCCTCTCCTGGCAGTCGTCGTCGTTGTCGTCGTCGGCGTGGTCGTCGGGGCGTAAATCAGCTGCCGCAGTGGCGGTAATAAATCACACTGCTCTCAAGCGGCGGCGCGTCTGACAAGAGAGAGGCGTGGCCGCGGCCGACACCCAGGCCACTCCCACCGCGCGGCCGGCAGGCGTGACCGACGAATCAGCGACGCGCCGCCGGGCGTGTCCGGCGAATCGGCGCCTCTACCGTAGCCGTCCGTCCGGCCAACCGACACACACAGGCGCTCTGCAACGATGAACAGGCTAGGATAAGGACAGAAATTAGCCACGGAATGGAGTGCGGTGTCGTCGGCGCCTGATGAACGATGATGACACGAGTCGATGAGCGTGAAGAGCCGGGATGTATGGCTTTTGACCGGATTTTGAGGCTTAGCGAGCGGCTAGGACCTGCTTATCTTCTTAGAGAAAGCGCTGAGCAAGCTCAAATGGGCGACGTTAGACTTGAAGCCTATTATGAGAAGGGAATATTGCAGCAAGAAAACACTAAGAAGCTTCTAGACTGGTCCAAGAGCAGTCCATCTTGCTGTGAAGGATCGCTTAATCACAATTTCGTACAATACGAAGCGAAAAAACGACAAATTTTATGATTTAAAAGCCAAACTGGCATAAGCGGAAAGTTGCTTAAAAGAATATGAAGAAATGAAGGCTGAGAGTAAGCTATGTGGCTTTCGTTTTTGGATCATATCCTGTAGCACCATGAGAAAAAAATCTGCGAAAATTTGAAAAATAATTAAAAAAAAGCGAAATACCAAACATATTTATGAAAAACAAGGCAAATATGGGGTGAGGAATTGTAAATAAATAAACAATAAATAAACAATTGTAAATAAATAAACAATTGTAGAAGAAATAGATAAAATCTGAGATGAAGAAGAAAACAAGCAACAGCAAAAAGTTTTTCAAAAGCAACCCCAAATAGACCGCATAGAAAACTCCAAGTTCTCTCATCTTAAAACATCGGCACTCTCGTAATATATTTTTGTGTGTTTTTTACCAACGAGGTTTTTAGATGGCACTTTTAATATTTTAGATTTTAAAGCTGACAAGGTCGTAAATTCAGGCCAGTAATAAAAATTCTTCCTAAAAACCTCGTTGGCGGAAGAACACACAGAAATAGACCGCTTAGATTTTTAGTGATGCAGTGTCAGGGAGCACCGAGGAATGCGGACACGGTTTCTAGAGGCTTAAATCTACCTATCAGATAGGAATGAGCGGTTTCTACAGTCCATTCTACAGTTCCACCTATCAGGGTTTAAACGCCATCCGATTACTAGCTCTAGAAGGACCAGTACGCATGACCTTAAATAACCGACAAAGAGGGAGCTTACAGTAATCCAGATCTTTCCGACCACATAACATAATCTTGAAAAAGAATCTGCGGGTGACCTACCTAAAAGCTTAAGGTTCTTTGAAAAATTGGTAGAATTACTTCTTTAAAAATTGGAAATTTTATTAAAAATTTGTCGGAGCTTATAAGACTTACTGGAAGGTGCATAAACGAGAGAAAAATTTAAAAAGAATTTGGAAGGTTGTAGCACAGAGAAAGGAGAAGTTTTCTAGATTAGCAGAACTTATAAACAGCGAAATTTTAGCGAAAAATTTCAGGGAAAATAATTCATATGTGATGAAATTTATTGAAATATTGCTCAGCAGCTAAAGGTTATTTGACATTTTTATTTGAAAATTATTAGCATGTTGTCCTCTCGCTCCTCTTTGTTTCTGAGAAATCGCTGATTTTTTTACTGTAATTTTCTAACAATAAGAGAGGCGTTGTGAATATGTACCTGGCTCTTGAAAAGAATCACTTTTCTGGCGTCAAGCAGATTTTATAATGAAAGAGCGATCTACCTTGATCAATAAATCCAGGTGTAAAACAATTTTGAAAAAAATTATTTTATCGTAATATAATTGTGGAGCTATTTGCTAGCTAAGCGCTGAAGAAGAAGATAGGTCGTTTCTTCGTCATTCCTCGACTTATTTCTTGGAAGGTGCTTGGTAAAGAGTGGCGTTTGGAGTAGAGTTTTAAGCCTAAGAATGTCCTAAATCTGCTCTGGGTGTAGATGAAGATCAACTACTTGAATCAGCTTTACTCCTCTAACCTAGTCTCTAACCATGCTCGCAAATCTGGAAAATCCCGGCAAAAAACTGGGTTAACCGCCGCTCCACCTTTTGCTAGAGGAATTATGATTCCTCAGAAGCACAGGCAGAAGGTTCTTCTTCCAGAATGTGTGAATTAGAATTCTGCGTCCTTCATGTGCATCGAAGCACTTTCCGATCTTCTAAGTTCTCGATCTGGATCTCGTTGCAGAACTCGTGCTCTTAAGATCGAGACAACGATGTGCGGGCATGGTGCTCTGTCTCCGAAGAGCGCCACGTATCGATCGGGTTCGAATTCGATCCAAGTCGCTGAGGGAAACAGCAAGAATACGTAGAAGTAGAAGGTATGTATGGCGCGTCCGACCTTTGGCCACAGCCTCCTTAAGGCTTCAGGAAAAACCCAGTGGCTTTGGACGTGACGCAACGACAGTACATCGCCCGCGTCGTTGCTTCTTCTGATCTAATCGCGCTGCAGCAGCCAGCAAACGTCGTCCTCGTCTTCGTCGTCGTCCCGGCTCCAAAACCCGATAAGACCCGTGACGTCGTGGTCGACTTCATCGTCGTCATAGCTGGGGAGAACTGGCTGTATAACTACTTATCTATGTCAAGCGCCTCCGCAACGTAGTCATTCGGTCGTCCGGGAGCTGGCGCTGACGCCGGCGCCAGCACCAGTTCTCGGACGAGGGACGTCCCAAGGGAATCCGGTGGCGTTCCATTCGTCCGCTTCCTTGTTGCGGCTGTTCCATACCAACACGATGACGCCCGAGCGAACAAATGTGCCGGCCATCCGCGTCCGACGAGCCGAAGAACACGTCCGCTGCCGACATTAATCAGGCACCTACGAGCACGGTTATTTACGGCTGTGAAATGTGATCGCCGCCGGCGGCAGTCAATGTACTGGAATCCTTCTCCCAGGAAATGGAGGGAGGAAAATTACTGTGCCGAAAACCGTTGGGACGTCGCAACTTGAAAAACGACGAGAAGGATTGTCAGAAACGGCCGGGTTCGGCCGCAGCCGCATTCGTCGCGCTCCACTTCCGATCGGCATCAGTGATACGGGTCCTATGTGCGTTCATGAGGCCGAATGTCTCGAGCTGATTTTGTGAAGGTTCCAGAACTCGCTATTCTTGACTCGATGGGTCTTCGTGCATTGACCGATGCCAGGCGGCTTCCTTGGGTTTCATTTGCCAGTTTCTCTTTCTCCTTACGCAGCGAAAGGAGCTTCTGGAAGGCGTGACATATGGAGATGAAAGTTGGGTCTTCTACGAGTTCTGGACGCATCGCATCGTGCCGTCTGCCTCCGTCGAGGTCTTCAGAATCGAGGAGACAGTCCAAGATGCGCTTCCGTTCACTGCCTTCACGACGGCGCTCAGCCCCACACAGGTATAAAGAGACCGGTGAAAATTGGTGCAGCTGAGCTGGGTTGGGTTCCTCTACCTCCTCTACTTCCCTGAAATTTTTCTCTGACTATCGCTTACATATCTAATGCATTTCTAGAAAAGAAAGATCCACCGAAACAGAAGTTTCTGGAAGGCCGCTCAGCGAATTCTTTGGCTCCGAGTCTCCCAGCTTTGGGAGCAGGGTTCTGATCTGGCCATTAGGTGGGATACTGTATGTAGTGCTTAACGGTGGTGATTGTATTGTTGAGTAAATACCATTTTGAGCAGAATAAAAAGCCAAACGGCTCAAGACTTTTTGTCCAACCTAAACATAATGGTGTTTTGAAGCGCTTATCATCCGTAAATTTTTAAAGGTTCTCTTCTGTCAAAGCCGTTTTGCTTAGGTAAGATTGTGGACGTTATGACGACTTTGAAACCACCGTGCTTATTAGGATGGATCCAAAAACAGCCCTGAGGCCGGGTTCATGAATGACTTTACCCAGGGTTATGTGGGTAGAGGGTAGAAATTGAAGCAACACCTGGAGTTCACAAGATGGTGGAACTAGGTGAATGGTGGGGTAGAAGTAGATGACTTACTGAATTGTATGATATACCGAAGTTGCCCTCTGCCCACTGCCCTCTGTTGGTAAACCTATCCATTACCCTTAACCCATTACCTTACCAATCGTGAATCCGGCCTCTGTAGTTCTTTATCGAACGGTAGTCAAAGGGCGTTTAGCCCTCCTCGCGCACCACTCCTGAGTCCTCCTGGACTTCTGAGCGTGTGTGCCGTCCTGTAGAAAGGTCTACGTTGTATTTTCAAAGTGTTCTTGAGCCCAGGGAAACAGCTCCTTCTTCAATATGTCGGTCCCGTAGACTTTGGTGTTGACCTTGGCTCCTTTTTCAGCGAAAACTAATCGGTCCATCCTGTGGCGTAGACTCCGGCCCAAACAATCAGGGAAGCTGCATGAGGGTTTTCGTGAACGATCCAGAAACAGCCAACAACCGCGAGTTTTGGCGGTTAAAAGACCGCTCAATTCAGAAAGGTTTTTCATCGGTGAAGAGTGTCGTGCAGTGGTCGTGCCGCTCGAGGACTCTTCGACATTTTTTCTTCTTCCTTCCATCTGTGCAGGCTCAGTCCGCACAGTCGACGGAACTTGTAGGGATATGGTCCAAGTTCATTCTTAAGATCTCGTTTTATTGTAGGGTCGAGTATAGCGCAGTCGGAGGAGGCGCCGACTGTCGCGTGCACTCGATACCAGGTTCCTGGCTCGGATTTCCCGCCCAGGCCAACCAAGCCTTCCATCCCTCCGGGGTCGGCGAACTGGTACCAGATGTGTCTGGGAAGGATAAAGCGCTGACTTGTTCATCGGCTGGCCACCGCAAGTAATTGTATGGTTAAATACGGAATCAAATCGCCTCTACGATATCCCGTAGAAGTAGATTGCGTGGCGCATCCCAAAAGGGATTGAATAACGCCGTCCTTCATCCTTTTTTATTGTCTCAATGTCGTAGTCGGTACGTTGAGCTCGGATGCCATCTTTCTCACTGCGGCCTGGATTCCGCTTGATTTGTTCCTTCGCGATTTTTCGAAGACTGGTCGTAGCTACGGATACCAGACGCCCAGGTCGGGCACGAGCAACGAGAGAGTTACGCTCCGCACAGCGATAGACTGTCGTCTTGTGCAGCTTCAGCAGACGAGCCATATTGGGAACAGATGACCCTTCTCGGGTCCAAAACTGCGCTTGATTGAGAACAGTATATTACCATTTCCGAAATAAGAAGTGTGGAGATTCAAAAAAACGCTACATGCGGTTAAGATGACACGCAGAATGCGAAGAAACAATGAAAACATGAAAACGTTTACAAGGATAAGGATAAGGATAAAGGACGGCGTAACTCAATCCCTTTTGGAATGCGCCACGCATTCTACTTCTACGGGATGTCGTGGAGGCGATTTGAATGCGTATTTGACCATACAATGACTTGCGGTGGCCAGCCGATGAGCAAGTCAGCGCTCTACCTTTCCCAGAAAAGACTGGTACCAATTCACCGACCCCGGAGGGATGGGAGGCTTGATTGGCCTAGGCGGGAAGTCCGAACCAGGAACCTGGTATCGGGTGCAGGCGACAGCCAGCGCCTCCTCCGACTGCACTCTACGCGCCCAGAAACCGTTCACAAACAAACACAAAAAATGACGCGCGAAAAAGTGGCCATATTTTTGGCGCATCCTGTATATTCATATTCCTATTGCTGTATAATACTTAATAATATCCCTAAAATAATCAGGTGTTCCAATGTTTCCGTCTATATTGCCGAAAATTCCCCGTTTCACCGTTATTTTATATGGCTTCGCTGGGGTGCATTTTTCGTTCTTCGGACTACGTTCCGACCTTCATTGAGCCGGCGTGCTCTATCGTGAGGTGAACAGCGCCAACAGTGTGGCGCCACCGGCAAGAGGTACAACATCGCGTAGGACCACGTATCGATCGCTGGTTCAGTAGACGCACAGAGCAACTAGTTTTCCACAAGCCCGGAGAAGAGTTGCCCAGCAGTTAACCCGCAGGACGTTGTCTAAGTTAAATAAGCATTGAATTTGCCATGGAAGAAGAATGCGTGGCGCACCCCACAGAGAGCTTGGCCATCGTTCTTTGTCCCTTACAATTTTTATTTGTTATATAACTTCGATTATTGAAACGGTCAGAAAATGAAAAAAATTCTCGGACCGTTTCAATAATCAATGACTCAATGACTCGGAAATTCTTTAAATTTTTAAAATTCTTCAAAGAATGTAAAAGTGGCAATATGTAGAACTCGTACGACGCTATATGACTGCAGGTACTGAACACATTTTTGAAAATTTCAGTTTTGGGGTATAGAAATTATGAGAATTTAATAATAATTTGTGCTCTCTCACGGATTGAAATTCATTGCGGAAATTTTATTTTTACCTTGTCTAACCATTTTCATTTATGATTACAAAAGCAAAAATTTTTTAAAGAAATAAAGTTACACCCAGCATGCTCTGTTAAAAAAAATTTGGAATGGAATATTTTGATCAAAATATTCAAGCTCTTGTTTGTTCAAGTTTTTACTTTATTTTTTCTCTTTATAGCTATAACTCAATCATTTTTGTTATTCGTAACCCTCTTATTATCTTGCAGTATTTAACGATAATCCTTATTTAATCAGGTATTCCTATTTTTTCATGTTTTTTTTTCGCGCTCTAAATTGCCAAAATTTCCCGTTTCAGTAGTGTTTTATATAGCATCATTGTGGTTCAAAAATGGTGGAGTCAGCCTTGGTAACCTCTCTTCGTGATGGGACGTGTTCTATGATGGCAGTGTGGCGCAGTGGACAAGAGGTCTCATGTCGCCTGCCACCACGAATCGATCGTTGGATCGGTACCCGCCCAGGCCATTCAAGCTTCCCATCGTTCTGTTACTGACAAGATGGTGGCAGGTCCGTTCCTGATCCACCTCAAGTCATTGTATAGGCAACAGTTTCGCGATGCCTCGTAGGAGCTAAGTGCATGGCGCATCCCACAAAGGACCGATGAACGCCAACCCTTTGTCCTTTCAAAGCTTTACTTAATATGCCTTAGCTTCAAGATTTCAATCTCAGTTCTGAAGCAATTCATTCCAATTCAATTTCAACTTCAACATTTCAAATCGCCATTCAATTCTGAAGCAAGCTGTACTCTGCTCACAATTTTTCTGTACATATTGGATTTTTGCCCAGTTGGGTTCACGCACGTCTTACATTTCCAGGTAGATGCCCAAACGGAATTGTTTGCTAATTCTTGAGAACGCGAGCGGTGAACGCTGGTGCGGTCAGTAATCTGAATGGCTAGTGGCGTCACTTGCAGCAGCTGGGCAAAAAACCGATATGTACCACTTCTGCCATAACCTTTTGTTGTAATTCACCTGTATCACCTGTCGTCCCGTTGATCATCGAATTGCTCGAGCGGGTGCCAGCAGCGTCTCCATTCGTTCCTGTCGCGTGCCAGAGTGGTCCAATGGATCCCCCTCGCTCGAGGGACACGAAGAGCGTCATATCGGTCGTTCAGGGCCTTAACGAAGAAGTCCGACCAACGCGTTGGTGGGCGTCCTGATGTTCTTTTGACATCCCGCGGAATCCAGTCGGTGATGGCTCTCGTCTAGCGGGTGTCTGCGAAGCGCATTACGTGGCCGGCCCACCTAATTTTCGTCAACTTGGCCCATGCGACAGCCTTCTCTCACTTGCGTGAGTCGTGTCACTCCGAGCATCGTCCTCTCGATTCCACGCTGCGCGACACTGATCGCGTGTTCATCCTGCTTTGGTATGGCTCAAGGCCTCTGAGGCGTATGTTAGGGCAGGAAGAACAGTGGAGTCGAATAGGTGGGCATGGACTCGGACGTTCTTCGTCTTCTTCGCGACTTCTTCGACGCTCTTGAAATCTCCCCAAGCCGCTCGTTTCCTCCTGCTCAGCTCTGGTGCTAGGTCGTTGGCCATGTTGACTTCGCGACCCAGATACACATAGCTGGAGCATTCGGAGATGTTCGTTCCGTTGAGCGAGAATGCGGCATCAGAAACCCATCCGTTGCTCATGAACATCGTCTTTGTTGTAATTAAAACTAAAATTGTTGGAGTGCAAGCAAAAGCATCTAATGGCCTTACATTTGTTGAAGAACATGTGAAGTGGTGCTATGCGGGCGTTTGCCCTGAGCGCTGGTCAGGGAAGTGCCAGCCAATCAGAGCACTTTATCGACTGTCACCCAGTCTCTATTGATCGAGTACATCTGTGCCCTATTTATTTGTTTATTTATCATTTTCTGCGTGGAAATCTATGCAAACATCTCGGAGATGCTTATCAACAAGTCTTTCGTATTCCCTTAACGATTTTATTAAGATGATTTTTTTGCAGAATTTTTAAAATTCTGTCAGTTCCAGCTCGATTTGTGAAAAATGTGGACCTCATATGATATGTGGCTTTTGGAATTTGGATCCTTATCTGGTGACCTCTAGTGTTTGAGCAAGATTTTAGCCCCTATGCTGAATTTTGCCTCCGTGGCGCTGACTGCCCAACCCAGGTCAAAAGGCCATACAGTACCTATGAGGAAACAACGTCACCTATTGTCGTTTCCAGGCCACTTTAAGGGGATTCAAGAGGCCACCAACAGCCGCTAAAAACCGAAATTGACCCGTCGTGGGTGGGTGGGTGGGGGCCGGTTGTCTGGCCGAACTAATTGCGCATAATCGACCACGGGGCAGTAAATCATCTCCGAAGCGGACGGATGGATGACGACGACTCGCTCGGCCTCCGACTGTACGGGGCACGACCTCCAGTCGGGGCGCCGGCGACAAGTGTTTGCTTAGACAAAAACCACAAACTCGAACGACGTGGACGCGATTTGCAACAGTTGCACGACGCGGCGACGAAGACGGATAGCCGTTCAGGGTAGGCTGCTTCAGTGGGGCTGGACGAGGACTGGGAAGGAGGAAACTGTAGCCATCTGAAGGTGAGGTCAGTGTCTGAGCGTGATGCGGCACGTCTTCTTTACCAAGGTTCGATTTTTGCCCTGACGATTGAATAACCACTTGCTGGACCTATCCTTGTGGGAGGGGGTACGACGACGGCGAAATTGAAAGTGAGAACCTGATGAGCCTATGAGCGGAGGCTACACTTTCTGTGTGTGATACGCTTTTCTAACGGTGCCCCCACCAACTAGGATAGAGCCCAGCGATGGCTGCCAAATGTGCTAAACCGTAGTGCTTCTCCTGGTTGTTCAGACCTTACCTAGCCCGACGACGGAACGATTCTGGAGTCAAGATCCGAAGACCTGCTGCTCCTCGTCTTTTTAGGGTTTCTTACTTTGAAACACACGTATAATTTTGCAGTTAAGGAGTGGTTCAAAGGTAGACTGTCGTAGAATGCGCCATGCATTTGACTTTGGCAGAAATAGACTCCCAGTCGTTGTAACGAGTGTCTAACCCCGAGAAAAATAACATGGAAATCGTTACCAATAAGGGAGTAGGCTCAAAAAATGAAGGCTATAGAGATGACGTCGATGGCGCAGTCCTTACCGGGGGCAGCCAGAAGCTCTGGGTATCGATTTTAAGCTCATATAGGAAACCGTAGTGAGCCTTCCTAGGAATCTAGACAGGTGGAATGCATGGCGCAATCCAAAGAAAGCGCTAAATATTGATCCAGTTCGTCTCATTTTCAATACTAACCGTAGCATGCGTCTTGTACTTGGCTGCCAGAGGAGGTAATCTCAAATTTTGAACGTTTTTTTTACAAAGTCAACAATTTTTTGAAAGGATCAATAATTAGTACTACGATTTGCTCAAAAATTGTTTTAAGCACCTGTATGTATTACGATGAAATTAAAGAGTAACCCCTTGAATGAAGAGTTATGACGCGAATGGCGCAGTGGCTAGGGATGAACAACTTGACGCATTGATTATTGATTTTAAGCTCACAGGCGGGTTGATTATTGATTGATTATTGATTATTGATTTTAAGCTCACAGGCGGATTGATTATTGATTGATTATTGATTATTGATTATTGATTTTAAGCTCGCATGCCTTTCATCGAAAAGGACAGTAATACCAATGTGCCCCACGGATATTAGACACAAGTAGAATGCGTGGCGCAGCCCAAAAAGAGCGCTAAGCCTTCATCCAATTCCTCTCATTTTCAATGCACATTGTGCTTGAGTTCCAGGATAGAACTAAGCTCATATTTTTTCCTTTTTTTTACACGCGATTTTTGAACAGATCAATAGCTAGAAATAAGATTTACATCAAAAATTGTTTAAAGTAAAAGAATTAAAAAGTAGAACACTTATATTATTCCAACATTTGTTTATATGGTAGGTTATATTAATAGTTATGCTTGAATTATTTTTATTAGTATAAAAGTATAAAAGCTGTCAAGTCAGTTTGAGTAATCGAAGACTTCGCCTCATGACGGGCTCGAACCCGTCTCCCCGAGTAACTGGGTCGAGAAAGACGAGTAGACGAGTTCGAGTCCGCTCTGAGACAGCTTACTGGACCGCTACTTATGTGTCTTAATGCACGATTTGTAGTGCAACCGAAGGAGGCGCTGACTGTCGCGTACACAGCTGTTAAAGGTTCTTGGTTCGGGTCTTGCCGAGGTCAGCGAAGTCTTTCATATGTTGGGATGACGGATTGGTTCCGGACGTTTCTGGAAAAGATAAACCTCTCACTCCTTCATCAGCTGGCTACCACAAGTCACTGGAGCCAAAGACGCACTCATATTGCCTCCACGACATTCCATAAAAGTAGAATGCGTGGCGCATCCCAAACAGTTATTGATTAACGCCGTCTTTCATAGCTTATAATCAAATTTCGAAATTCACTGTCATAGTTAAGGGCTTGAAGATGATCAGGCATGCTTTTCGAGTGAGCCATGCATTCAGCTTTTAGTTCTAGATCGCTAGGCTTCCAATGCATACTTAGCCCACTCTATGACTCAGTCCTTCTTTGGAAAGCATGGCGCAATCTGGCACAATCCGAAAGGCGAATCGGTGTAGCCAAAGCCTTGTTGAATGCGAGCAAAAAAGTCAAACAGAAATTACAGATCAATTATTGAACGAAGTAGTGTAGTAAAGATTGGAGCTTTTGGGATGCGCCATGCCCTCCTTCTGTGCAGAACCATCGTGGAGAATATTGATAGGGTATTTGGTCTGCACAAGGTCCTAGAGGGAGCAAACCTGACTACAATTGGCGCTGCTGCCAAGTCCACTGCTTGCCCTCATTACGAGTGGCTTGGAAGGTCGTGCGGCTGAGCGCAACTAAACCAGAGATCTATCCTAGTTGGGAGGGGGGGGGGGGGAGTAACAGTAAGATAGCAACTGGGTCTGCCACCCCAGCTTTTCAAAAAATTCAAGGGAAAGCATGGTGGAGTGGGATACCGTGAGCCCTCCAAATAGGATAAATCTCGAAGCATCTTGATTGATTTGTGTGTACGTGGAAGTTAGGATGACCAAAATATTGGCTTCTATACTTAATTTGAAAACTAAGAAAATCCGAAAATCAGTAGAATATTGACAAACAAATAAATAGCAATGAAAGAAATGGCAATTAATGATTGATTGCGAGTTTCGTTCAAGTACAGAGAACTTGGACTAAGCTCAGGGAACGTTGAGAAAAAAACTTAAATTAAAAAATCCTGAAATAAATACTTTATAAAATACAAAATCTTTTAAGAATCAAAGCTAAATCATAACATAAAGTGAAATAAAGCACTTTATTACCGTTCACGGCATCTAATCGATTTTTAATTTTTTTTTTCAGAATGTTCAAACACTAGACAGTTACTTCACACTTAAAGGCTGAATAAAAGGTTTGGACGAAGCAAAACACCGAGGTATTTTTGATGGATGTGATGGAGAGGTGTATGGCAGCGGAGTCGTGGGAGGAGCTGGCTGCTATGCGTACCCCGATTCAGGCTTGTAGGTTCGGGTTCGGCCGAAACCAAACAAGCGCTCCGATGTGGATGAAGTGTTAAATACCAGACTTGTTTAAGAAGAATATAGAACACCGACGTATCCATTTGCTGTCCACCACAAGTCAGCGTACCTCCACGATATCCCTTAAAAACGGAATGCATGGCTCATTCCACAAACAGATCGATTAACGCCGACCTTTACCATTTATGATCGACAGCCGGCACGTCCATGCAACCACTCAAACCTAGCCCTCCACAATCAGCACGTGATCCAGTGCCCAGCTAGACAGCCATGTTTAGCTAGCTACAGTAACCCCGGTCAAAATTTCCCGCCGGGTCCCGTGGCTTTAGGTGAGATCATCGCGTCGAACTTCGCTGCCAAGACGCCGCTGCAGATAGCGCTCGGTGCAGTGAGACGCTGACTGACAGTGCTGAGACTCGCAGCGAGCGCTACCGTACCACAAGGGCGGCGATGTCGGAGAAAAAGCGGCGGCGCGACGTGAACGACATCGGTCGGCGGGCGGCCGGCCAGTGAACTCGAGGATGACGTGTGGAGCAGTCCAGGGGCAGGGGGCGGCAGGGATTCTTTGCAGGACCTCGAGAAACGGCAGTGAGTGTACCTGACCTCCAAATGGGCTCCGTAATACCCTTGGGGCCTGTTCGTATGGAGGTGACGGAAGCGGCTAATTTGCTCAAGAAATCATGCAAATCGATTAAAATCGCACCACATCTAGCACAGATCGATATGTAAATATCATTTTCACGTCAAGTTAGACAGTCTTCCATAGAAATCTAACGTTCTGAGAATAAACTGAAAGCGAGAGCCACATTAAGCTAGAAACTCCCCAAAAAGGTTTGAACAATTTTTTGTTCAAGGAGATTCTGAAATTTTAATTCATCTTCTTAATAAGTGAGCAACAAGTGTTTGAAGTTCTACAGAAATCTTTTTTAGAAAAATAATACGGGTAATGGGGGCTTAAAGCCTGCTTTAAAGAACGGATAGGGGCTTGTTTTTTAGGGCCAAAAGAAGAGATTGCGCCACGCTCTCGTCCAAGACTTTTATTTGACTGATAGCAAAGTTTTTGTTTGAATAGAGTTTTACAAACGATACAACAAAAATAATTGTCAAAAACACACATATCCTCACTTTGATGCTTTACGTAAGCAACATTTACACTATCAATTAAATGAAAATCGCTACGTGCTTGTTAAGTGCATGGCGCCATATTGTCTTTCAATGCTCTAAATGAGCGCTGCGTTGCGTGGTTGCGTTGTAATGCTCGTATGCACGTTTATTTAATTTTTTATTTAAAAATGTCATTCAGGCAGGTAAACTAAAAAAAAATTCAAGCTTTCGTCGTGAACTGTGAACAGACCCTTAGGGGTGTAAAACTAATGAGTTAAGCGTAGAGGTCACTATGAGAAATCCTGAGATAAGCCAGGCATTCTACTTCCAGAGAGCGTACAGATGGATGCAATAATTTCTAGAGCTCTGCAGTTATTGCTTTATTTCTCTGAGTGCATGTCGCGAATGTGGGCATCGTTGACAGTTGGGAGCACGCCAGCCAATCATAACCGACCGAGCACGCACTGATTGGTCTGGCGCCTATGTAGGCCAAATTAACGACTAGCACCATTTTTCTTCAATTTCTACGTCTTTTAAGGTGCTTTAAAATCTTGTTATTCACCATCACAACTCAACACCAATAAGCCAATAAATTTCTTCTTTTTTCTAATTCTTATGGAAAATATCCACAAAGTACCGAGCATGCATGTCATCTTTGTGTGGGCCGGCCACTCGATGCGGCCTGATTGGCTGGCGTGCACCAACCTCTCAGTGCTGTCCACATTCACGACATTCGTTTCATTTCTGACTCGAGTGCTTCACATGCTTTACCAGGCTCGATGTTTAAGTAACGAATAGCCTTAAAGAACCGTTCCAGACTTCGTTCACTAATGAAAATTCCGAAAACCATGTGGACCGTTATTCATGGCAGGACTTCTCGCCGTCTTTACGACATTAGGAGGTATACTCTGAGTCTGTAGCTAAATTCCCGCTGTAGAATACGTGGAATAGAATTATCTGAATCACGTCCTAGAGACCGAACTCCGTCGAAAATCACCAGAGGAAACGGCGACCTTGAAGAGGCGGCGTGACATTCCTCATCGGTCGGTCGGTGGGTGGCCGCAGAAATTCATAAACTCGCACGGTATCGATCTTCAGAAGGGGTCGGACGGGTTCTGTAGGGCACGTGGAAACGGCAAAGCATCGCAGATCTCAGACGCTGTCCTTGACTACCGTAGGACAAAGCGGCAGTCTCAGACGTTGCAGAGATTGTCCACAATTTTGAGATTCTTCTTGAGTTCTTGCTCTCCTTCCTCTGATTTTGAGCCCTAAGTTCGGATTATGAGAGGTTGCGACGTACCTTCAAAGTTGTAAGTCGTCTAGATTTTACTGAAGAAACACTCGGAGTACGTTCTGGGTGACATTTGCGAACACTTACGAGCCTAAGCTCTAAAGCTTCGGAGTTATCCTAGGGTTTCCAGTTCTAAATCGTCTTACTAGGATAAGGCTATATCGAGCACATTCTTCAAAAGGGATGCGTGGAGTCTTTCGGTTATTGCGTCAGGAAGAAGCCCCAACATGTTCAGATACTCCAGAGAATTCCGGATTCCAGAGGACCTCAACGATGCTCCCAGCCCATGTAGCGAAGTGGATGTGGTCAGACACAGTCCTACATAGTGCTGAAGCTGGTGAAATCGTCTAAGGACATCGTGCTTCATGTCCACATGTTCGACTCCACTGTCCTTCCTGCAGTAACAGTTGTCGAAAATTAAGTGGACCGACTGAACCACGGAAATCTGGTCCCACCAAAGCGTGATCAACTGGTCGAATGCTTAGCACAGCGAGGAGTCGACAGGACGATTCTCTAAGTGACACAACGTACAGAAGGCATCTGGAGTGACGTAATACACTAACGTACGAGAAGCTGTCGCATAGATCAAATCGTCGAAAATTAGGTGGGCCGCTCTCGTACTGTGTTTCGAAGACGCGCATTGGACGAAAGTCGTTCAGCGGGATCTCACTGGAGCACCAGGATGCCCGCAAACTATAGGGTTGGTTGCTCAGACTTCTTCATATAACCATGAGTCGTAGATGTAGAAGCTCTTCCTGCTTCCCGAACAAGGAGGTCTCAGTGGGTCACTGTGGCACGCGATAAGGGCGAGTGGAAGCGCTGGTAGTGGTCGCATGAGCTAACTGATGATCGACTCAAGTGGCAAGGATAAAAAAATAAAGAACGACACTGTTCAACCTCTTCAAGGGATACGCCACGCAGTCTGCTTTTGCGATCTGTCGTCAAGGCAATTGGGATGTGTACCTGGCCTATACAATGACATGCGGTGGCCATTCGCTAGACAAGTTGGTTTTCTATTCTTTCCAAGTAAGTCTGGTTACAAGTCACTAAACCGGTAAGAGGGAAGGTTTAGGTTAGACAGAGACTAGATGAAACCCGAACTAATGGTAAGATGCTTGAACCTCGGCGCAGGCGACAGCCAGCGCCTCCACCGACTGTGCCATCGCCGATTTTAGCTTGGATAACCATTGAGATTCGTAGTGTCTCAATATACAATAATGAAGAGCAAAAGAATATATTGATCAGGTGTGACCACTAGGAGTGCGCCATGCATTCTACTTCCTCGCGAAATTGCTTTACATGCCTGTAAGGCCCATTGACACGATATGACATGAGGAAATCAGAGGGATCTGCAAGAGGGGAGAGGGACTCCACTATGACTCTTTGACAACGGCGGCAAATTTGTGAGTAAAATAGCCTACAAGAGGACATTTCTTTGCAATTTCGTTGCCATTGAGGTTTCTTTTAGGATCTATTGTTGTTGGGAACCCCATTCTGATTCTTTGAAAACGGTGTCGAATCCGAAAGCGAACTAGTCTTCAAGGACGACACAGTGAGTTGACCCACGAGAGGACCTTGCTTTACAGTTTCCATGCGAAAAGAGGCCGCACTGTTTGCGTATTTCAGCTTTTCTAACGGTGGCCAGCTCCAACTAGGATAGATCCAAACAAACGAATTGAAATAAAATAAATGGAGGGATTTTTAGAAAAAAAGGTAGCCCACATTTTTAAGTTAAAAAATGCATAATAATAGGTCATAAGATTAAATATCAGATAAGAGTATAAAAGCAAAGTATTCGATTTCCAATTAAAAATTTAGGAATTTAAGATTTGAAATTTTTGGCTCTCAATTTGGACAATCGAGACGGTGGAGCGCCTGAAACTTTTGTCAACTGTACTTTCATGAGCGACGTAGCGTAGTCGCAGAAGGCAGCGACACGTGCACTTTATGCTGAGGTTCCTGGTTCGGGTACTGCTAAGGTTAACCTCAGCTTTTCATCCCAACGGGGTTGTTCAATTGGCAGTAGACTTGTCTATGAAGGCTAAAAAACTGACCTTTTCATCGATTGCGGCTTCCTGCATTCAAATCGCCCCCACGATGTGTTGTAGACGTCGAATGCGTGGCGTATTCCACGGAGAGATCGACTAATGCAGCTTTTTACCGTTTTCTACCTTTTAATTTTAACCTTAACCACACTGTTTATATTCGCTAAGCTGTACTATCTATGCCCCCTCCGACTAGGACAGATCCTTGTTTCGCTTTCATAGCGGTACCCCCTTCGACTAGGAATCCAGTCCATGGGTTTCCTTCCTGAAAGACAGGTCTGATAACAGTTAATGGGGGAAAGCTCTGCCGACGTTCAAAATAAGTCCAAAATCGTGTCGAAAGGTAGTCAGGTATTGGGTTGCCTCAAAATTTGCCTCAGTTTTTATGCCCACATATGGAAAATAACAATGAAATTACGGTAACTGCGAGCTAAGCATTGAAATTTCAGTAGGAGCACGTCCATCACTTTCGCCTGGAAGTAATAATAAAGCATATAGAAGAGAAGGGCGCGTGTAGAGCAGCCGGAGGAGGCGCCGACGTTCGCGTGCATCCGATACCAGGTCCCTGGTTCGGATTTCCCGCCCAGGCCAACCAAGCCTTCCATCCCTCTGGGGTCGGTGAATTGGTACCCGACTTGTCTGGGAAGGATAAAGCGCTGACTTGTTCATCGGCTGCCCACCGCAAGTCGTTGTACGGCCAAATACGCATTCTTATCGCCTCCACGACATCCCGTAGAAACAGAATGCGTGGCGCATCCCAAAAGGGATTGAGTAATGCAGCCCTTTATCTTTTATTATTGTTATAGAAGAGAAACTGCTGTTCTTGTGAATGAATTAGGCAAAAAATTATATTTTAAGGACCATGGAGTAAATTTTCTGTTCAATAAAAATCTACGTAAGAGTCTACCAATAAAAATAGTTGAAAAGTAGTGAAATTAACAAGTATTAAAGTAGGATTTAGCGAGAGGAAGAGGAATGACATGGGTCCGGGTCCGGTGATGGCAGCGTGCTGGACGAGCGTGGCGTAGCGACGACGTGGTGGTCTGTTCAGCGGTGCGTGAACATGAAAGATAACAACGAATGATTATGATGAATCGGTTCTGGTGACATCGACGTCAACATCGGCATCGGCATCGAGGACGTCGACCGACGACGACGACGACGATGACATCGCGCTGCCGATGCCGTCAGAGCAGCAGCGATCCATGAAGGGCGACGCTGGTCCGGAACGAGCGGCCGCAACCACTCAAGGAGCACAGGCGCGGACATTTTGGAGGTGAACTGAGGGCTTTTCGTGAATTTCGGGCAGGAAAAACTGGGGTACATGTCGCGAAGATGGGCAGCAGGAGTCGGAAACACGTCAGTCATTCAAATCGCATCAAACCCGAATGCTATTCAGGGAGGGCTTGTACGGTCGGAACCCTGATTGGCTGGAGTGTGTTCTCTCGGTATTCTGCTTGGTTATGAATGGCTGACGCGTTCCTGACTCCCCATGCTGTCCATTTTCGCTACATGTACCCGAAGTCGTGCTCAGGCCGTTCAGATCAGTTTCTCTGGCAAGTATTATACTTATGGGAGAGGCATGGCCTGAAAGGACAACAGCAATAGCTTATGTGTTTCTCCTAAAGGATATATGTGCCTGTGTGAGCGTGCTAGCTCATTCAGAAGAGGCGCCATCTGTTGCTAACACTCTATTCCAGGTTCTTGGTTCGGATTTCCCGACCCGTTCCACCGGGGTCGGCGAATTGGTACCAGACTAATCTGGTTATTATAATTGTTATTATTATAAAAACATTTCAATTAAATGGGATATCGGTTGGCTGGATTTGGATTCGGTTAAGGATTGTTGGCACTGACTTGTTCATTGTTTGGCCACCGCAAGTCATTGTATGAACCAAATAAGCATTCTGCTGCTCTCCACGACATTCTGCCGAAGTGAAATGCGTGGCGTACTCCACAGAAGAATTGAATAACGGTCAGTGTCCAGAGTTGAAGTGGTCGTTCTTCTAATGGCTTTATTGGATAGTCGCTATATGTTGCGAAAGTATAAAATTAGGTCGTTGCATTTGAAATGGCCAATTTTCTTACCTCAATTTTTGGACGAGCCTTCGCGGCCACGAATGTACCCATTTCAGGCAGTTTATATAGTTTTTGAAAGCGGAGAGTCTCCGCTTTCCTACTACATGTGACATTGGCATTTGTGACATGACTGCCTCTTGCCAAGTTTTTGATGTGGTTTTTACAGTGTGAATCAACGTGATATTCGGGTGCTCTACTTATTTGAATGGAAAGGTGGACATAACACCGCATTTGGGGAGGATTTCGCTATGGAACGCATATTTCGCCACTGGTTCGAAAGGTTTCGATGTGGAGATGAGGTCTCCACATCAAGATGAACACCGAGGTGGGCCGCCATAACTCCTTCAAGAGGGCCAACTCAAAGCCATGGTGAAAGCGGATAGGCGTCAAACTGTGAGAGAGCCGAACGAGCACTTCGGCGTTGACGGCAGCACTATCAGTCGCCATTTGAATGCGATCGGAAGAGTAAAGAAGTCAGATGAACGGATCCCGCACGAACTGACCGCCGGACGGATGCTGAAGCGCCACGACACCTGTGTTTCTATGAGGCTGCGCCATCTAAGTGAGCCTTTTTGGACGGCTTCATGACCTACGACGAAAAACGAATCCTTCGTGACAATCTTCGTCGCTCTGCACAATGACTGGACGAGAATGCGAGTTCCAAGAAGATGCCGAAACCAAGTCGCCATCCAAAGCAGACTATGGTGACCGTATGGTGGACAATGGCTGGTGTAATCCATTACAAGTGCTTGAAAACTGAAGAGGCTATCACAGCGGAGAAGTGCTGTGCCGAAATTGAAGCGATGCACCATGTTCCTGGTATAGATTCCCCGCCCAGGCCAAGCAACCCTTGTTGTGTTGCCTGTGTTTGCCAAGCAACCCTGTGTTTGCCAAGCAATCACGAAGAGATGGAAGGGTTGCTTGGCCTAGGCGGGAAATCCATACCAAGAACCTGGTATTCGATGCACATGACGGTGACACTTCCTCCGTCTGCGCTCCACGCGCTCTGTTAAATATTGTGTTATTATATTTTCGAGTGGGCGCGTGGAGCGCAGTCGGAGGAGGCGCCGGCTGTCGCGTGCACCCGATACCAGGTTCCTGGTTCGGATTTCCCGCCCAGGCCAACCAAGCCTTCCGTTCCTCCGGGGTCGGTGAATTGGTGTCAGACTTGTCTGGGAAGGACAACGCGCTGACTTGTTCATCGGCTGGCCACCACAAGTCATTGTATGACCAAATACGCATTCAAATTGCCTCCACGACATCCCGTAGAAGTGGAATGCGTGGCGTATTCACCAGATCTGTCTCCTACCGATCATCATTTTTTTCAAGCACTTAGGTCGTCAGCGAAGGATAAAAAATTTAGCAACCAAGATCAGGTCAAGAATGACTTTTTATGTTTTACTGATTCTCGTGGTTCTAATTTTTTTTTACAAAAATGGAATGTCTGAGCTACTATCGCGTTGGGAAGAGCGTACTAAATTTAATGGTGCTCATTTCAATTAATAAAATTATTAGTAAAATAGCTTCCAAGCAAAGTTATGATCTGACAAAGTTTTCAGTCAAAATCGGCCATTTCTTACGCAGCGGCGTAATGTTAGGTTGGCAACTAATTTCGTGGACTCTCAAGAATCTTCAGCAAAAGTCTTTATTAACAAATAGCAAATGACAATCTTTAATCAAAATAAGATTCCTCGGAACGCAGAAGTGCTTCCCATATATCAGGTAGCTGGTCTATCCCACGGCCATAGAATTATTGTGCTTTTAAGGCCAAGAATCTTTGGAGGTGCATTTTGACCCGGTCCACATTATTAAATCGTCTTCCAACCAAGAAGTACTGCACCGAACTAAAAATGTGGTAGTCACTCGGCGCAAGGTCTGGGCTGTAAGGTGGATGAGTTTGACGCTTCCAGTCAAGGTCTTCTATTTTTTGAGGCGTCCGTTTAGCTACGTTCTCTCCGTTTGGGGGTGTCAAGAAGGTATTCACTTCTGGGAGCTCGTCAAGAACGGTTCCGGCATTAATGCTGTAATCTACTCTTCTCAACCTGGCCGTGCGTAGGCTGAACTCCGCTGGAATCGGTTCAGACAGAGTTTCAGGAGCGGAATTATCTATCAGCAAGATAACGCCAGATCACACGTCACGAATCGGGAGCTTCAAAAAATCGAAGACCTTAGCTGGGAGCGTCTAACTCACCCACCTTACAGCACAGGCTGTGTGCCAAGTGACTAGCACCTTTATAGCTCGCTGCAGCACTTCTTGGTTGGAGAACGATTTATTAATGTGGACCATGTCGAAATGCACCTCCAAGGATTGTTGGCTTCAAAAGCACAAGAATTCTACAGCTGTGGGATGGGCCAGGTAGCTGATAAATGGGAAGCAGTCCCGCGTTCCAACGGATCTTACTTTGGTTGAAAACTGTTATTTGTTATTTGTTTATGAACACTTTTGTTGAAGGCGCTTGAGAGTCCACGAAATTAGTTGCCAACCTAATACATACATTGCCAGACGTGCCGCTCCGTCCAACAAGCACAAGCGGCGCATTTTCCACCGAAAAGCGCTGTTGTTGATAAGTGCTTTAGAATATTCCCATATTTCAAAGTAAAATACATATGCTTAAGTTCATCCGATCCAACTCTCTCGTTTGACATACAAATTCCGGCAGAGTTGAACAATGCCTGCAAGAATCAGTCCTGTGGGCACGACATTTCCTTCCGAAGAATGAGCTTAGCTTGACGAAAACGGCTTATCTAAATGCGCTTATAGTATAGGAAACCAATTAGCTTCTGATATGTATGTCCGAGTTTTGCAATATCAACGACTACGGCGGTTTTTTTTACGAGTACGGCCAAATTGGAAGCGCGAGCGTGTTTGGAGCACAATAACTCTGTCAAGTTCGAATCCCTCCTACTTCAGTTTGCGGATTTTGTAGGCAGTAGAAACATCTAGTAGTGAGCTAAAGCATAGCGATGTATTAGGTTGTAACCTCACGAGCTGTCTGAGGAGCAAAGAAACCGACGATATGAGATCTCGTCCGCACTGCTTCTACGGAACGAAACGGACCCATTCCTTGATCGCATCGTAACCTGTGACGAGAAATGGATAATGTACGACAACAGGCGACGATCGGCACAGTGGGTGGGCAGCGATGAGAGCCCCAAGGTTTTTGCGAAGCCGGAATTGCACCAAAAGAAAGTAATGGTGACAGTATGGTGGTGTTCGCTGGGAATTATTCACCACAGCTTCCTCCCTCCCGGTGAATCCATTACGGCAGAGAAGTACTGCATTGAAATTGAAGAAACGATGAAAAAGTTGAAGGATATCCGGCCGGCCTTGGTAAACCGAAGGCGAGTTCTCCTTCTGCACGACAATGCTCGCCCCCATGTAGCACGAATGACGTTGCAGAAATTGAATGAGCTGAGCACTGAAACTCTACCACATCCTCCGTTTTCTCCCGACCTCTCCCCAACAGACTACCATTTCTTCAAGCATCTTGGCGACTTCTCGGTAGGGAAAATATTCAAATACCAACAGGATGCCGAAAGTGCCTTCGAAGATTTCGTCAACTCCAGAACTTCTGATTTTTACGCTACTGGGATAAAAAAGCTTATGTCACGTTGGCAAAGATGTGTAGAATCAGAAGGTTTTTATTTCGATTAATAAACTTGCCTACAAGCCGAGATATTAACTGTTTAAATTTACAGTGGTTCAGTGCCATTTATTTCGTTACAACCTAATAGCTTATGATTGGACAAAGTTACGATGGTGTGAAAGTGCAGGTTAGGCTTGTGTGATACGGTTTTTCCGATTTCAGTCGACCACTGCGGATTGACGCGGAGAGCTACGTCTACAAATCGTCGCGCCGACTCGATTGATTCTGCCGGGTCCATATGCATTGCTCATAGAGCGCGCCATGACGGCAGTTAGAGAATCTCTTCGAGCTGAACAGAGTGGTACCGCTGCGAGTGTCGAAAACTGAAATATCGGCGTGTAAACACGCAGGAAACTTCACCGCTGCGCTCCGCCGTTCAAAAATGGCGACTGGGGCTAAGGCAGTTCAGGCAGCTGAAGAGCTGTGAGCGCTTCCTCGTAAAGCACCCTAGGTGATCTGTACTCCTTTGCATTTGTAAGTCGTTAGCTCCACGCGCCTTCCCGCAGTGGTCCACCGAAATCGGAAAAAATGCGTCACACACACCTCACCTGCATATTCGCACCCCTGCGATATTGCCTCTTCCTAAGCTACACCATTCTACTTTAGTGTGCTACTGGACCGTTTTACTGCCTACAAGTCCCACAAGTTGCAGCCGAAACGATTCGAACTTGACAGGGTTATTGCGCTCCGAACACGTCCGCGCGTGCAATTTGCGAGCGGTCGCTCCACTCGACTGATAGGTTCGACCTCATATGCATTGTGCACGGCGCACTACAAAGGCTAGCCAGACAGTCTCACAGCAATTTCTGAATACGACGGCTGGAAATTTCCGGTAAAACTCCCCAAACGCTCGCTCTACAGGGGGTCGCCTCCACTCGATTGATAGGTTCGATCTTATATGCATTGTGCACGGCGCACTACAAAAGCAAGCTGGACAGCCTTAGAGCAATTCCTGAGTAGGCGGCTGGGAATTTCCGATAAAACTCCTCAAACGCCCACTCTACAGGCTGTCGCAAGTACTTGGTTTAAAATTTTTTTTTCTTTTCGGCATTTGACCAAATCATATGCGCGATACTGTAACTCCATAAAGTATACCATGCTCTTCTAAACGCATGGATAAGCCCCTTCCATCAGCCTAACTTCACTCTGCGAGCAGTTACGTCCACTCGATTGATTCTACCGGGCCTATATACATCGTTCAACTTTGCTGGAACTTGCATGATATACGGTAGAGCTTGAGCTTACGAACTCAAATAAATGTTTTCTATTTCGAAATATGGAATTCTAAAACACTTATTTAAAAAAACGGCGCTTTTCGGCGAAAAAATGCACTGCTTGTGCTTGTTGGCCGAAGTAGTTTAGAGAACGAAAAAGACTACAACTACTGAGAACGCGCCTTTCCTAGACATTGGATTATGCTACGGCGAACTTCATAACTACTGACACAAAGGATTTCCATGCGGGACCAAAATAGTACAGTATTACCAAGGTGCAATCAGTGACATATTCAACGGGCTGCAAGCCAGGGATTCTGAGGGACAAGTCCTTTATATACAGCGGCGGCAAAATATTTACAGGCACCTACATATGCAGCGTTTTTCCGTCGTGAAAGTGCTATTTTCAGACGAATCGAAGTTCAACAGGCTCGGATCTGACGGAATATGCCAGGTTCATCGACGTGTCGATGAGGAATTCAATCCCAACTGAACGCAACGCACTGTAAAAGGAGGATGAGGTTCGGTTATGGTATGGGCGGCAATGAGCAGACGCGGGCCAGGCCAATATATCGACTCCTCAGAACTATGGATATAACACCTGTATACGGACATTCTAGAAAATGTGATGAATCCGTACGCTCGCAAGGAAATAGTAAGAGGCATTATTTTCTAGCACGACAACGACCCATTGCATAGCAGGCGAAAGGTTAAGCAGTGGCTTGAGGCGAAAAGGATCAACGTTACCTGCGCATTTAACTTTTAACTTTTAACTTTATTACATGCACATAGAGCATGTGAGGTAAGAAAAGAACCAAGAAGTACCGGTGATCCTATACGTAACAGTAAACAAAACGGAATGTAAAACAACACAAATGAAGAGAACGTGGCTACAATAAAGGAAAAAGAAAGAAAACATTGCTGCAACACTAACTCAGGAACTACTACGGAATCACTTCAGGTGTTTGTCAAAAACTTTTTTGAAGCTATTGAGATTGTCAGGAGGCAGAATTCTTTTGTTTAACCTAGCGTACTCTAGGCCTGCACGAACTGTGAAGAAGTTGCGACGTTGAGACGTTTTTGACGTTTTTACGTGAAGTTTGTAAGACCCACCTCTAGTATTAGATGACGCCAGACCAAAAAATTCCTAACGCTTCAGCCCAACGTTCCCGTGCAAAATCTTGTGGACCATTATAAAATCATTTTTTACCCTCCTTCTTGGTAAAGGTTCAAGGTTTAGAATTTTGTTTCTGACGGCACCACGTGGAATGCTCTTATATGCGAAACCTAGAGCTCTAATAAAGAGCTTCCTTGTGAAGTTATTTTGAACTTGTTCTAACCTTCGAATTATATTCTTCTTGTGTGGATAAAATATGCAAGTTCCATACTCGACATTAGGCCTAACGTACATTTTATAAGCATTTAGCAATACGCCAGGATCTCTGCTGCGCAACGCCTTAAAGAGTAGGAACATTCTTTGCTCAGCTTTTGAGGCAATATTGTCACAATGCATATTAAAGGAAAGCCTATGATTTAACAGAAATCCGAGGTCCTTCAAGCTTTCTCCAGAATATGGTTTCCTATCGTGTAATCTGCTTTAGAGTTGTTGGAACCCAAGTGAAGGACTTTAGTTTTTTCAAGTGAGATTGGTAAACCCCAATGTTGAGACCAAGAATATACATTATCGACAGCTTCCTGAATCGCCCTTACATCCAGGTTACAATCGACTGTTTTGTATACTTTCACGTCGTCAGCAAACATTTTACAAACGACATCGCTGCCAACCTTTGCAGGCAAATTAAAAGTGTAAATATTAAAGAGAATGGGCGATAAAACACCCCCTTGTGGTACGCCGCTGAATATAGGTTTAATGCTAGAAAGAGAATCCTTAACTCGTACCTGGAACGAAAAATTTTCCGATTTAAACCCTATAGAACACCGAAGCGACGTGGACAAGGTGGTCAAGCGCTTGAGACCTAGGAATCTGGATGAATTGGAAACAGTCATCAAGGAAGCGTGGAATGCTATCCCAGTGGAGCGGTGTATGAAGTTGGTCGACTCATTGAGGAATCGGTGTCTAGCTGTGATCAAGAACAAGGGCTATCGAACCAAGTACTGACCAGATCTTCGATAATAAATGCGTTCTGATGATCTATTGTAATACTATATGATTTTGAGGAGGTGATTCCCTTCCAGTACCTCATGACCATGTTCCTTTTACTCGAATTTCTCTGTAAATTCGGCATCATCAAAGCATCATTTAGCAGCTTTCGTAGAGAATTTTCAAAGGATTCTAAAAACCTGCACAATTTTTCTCTTGACTTCTTGGTTTCAAAAAACTCCGCAGAAGTAGGTGTCCGTAAATATTTTGCTGCCACTGTAAGCAAAGGTCTGCCCACCTATCCTTGGTCTTTGGAGTGGCTTCAGACTCACGTATTTTCACTTACAACCAGAGTATTTGAGGGTTACTGTAAGACACTAACAAGGCATACATACGTTGGAGGTCTCGAGTCTAGTAAAGTGATGCTACAAAGGAAGCATTTTTTGAGTTCTCTCTTGGACATCTAGCTGATCTCATTCAGCGTTCGGTCGGTACCAGGTTCTGCCAATTCTACAGTTTTCCGCAGTTTACGGTATAGGCTCTTTTTCTGATGCGCACAGAAATGCAGCTCTCAAATTCAGGTCGCGGAGTTCCTTTATCACTGAGGATTAGGTCCTGATCCGGTTTACTAATACAATAGATGCTGAAAGAATTTTCAGACGGACTGTTTACTTGTTTACAAATCTTTTTCGCTAATCTTTTTCTTGTAAGCCTAGTTCATGACGGTCACGGTAGAGCCAGGAAACAATCATAAAGTAGTAAAGTATAAAGAACGGCGTTACTCAATCCCTTTGGGTATGCGCCGTTCATTTTGCTTCCACGGGACATCGTGGAGGAGGTGATTTGAATGCGTATCTGTCCTATAGAATGACCAGCGATGGCCAGCCGATGAACAAGTCAGCGCTTTGTCCTTCCCGGACAAGAATGACACCAATTTATGTACCGACCCCGGAGGGATGAAAGGCTTGGTTGGCGTAGGCGAGATGTCCGAACCAGGAGCCTGATATCGGGTGCACGCAACAGCTGGCACCTCCTCCTACTGCGCTACACGCGCCTGAGTCACACAAGAATTCCTGAAGCTTATCGCCGACTGGTTCATCTTGTTCAGCATTAAGGGCGGTTTAGAGCTGCATCGCGGTGCGACGCGGCATAATAATAAGCTCCCATATCGATTCTTCGCTTCGTCCAATCGATATGGAAGCTTTATGATCACGTCGCCTAGCGTTGCGCTGCGATGTAGATCTAAGCAGCTCTCTGGCGGGAATCATACTTCAGGCGCTGGGCGGTGCTGTGTTATGAAGTTTACTCGTATCGATTAGGCGATGGATGGAGACGATCGATAGTGATAGCTTTCATAACGTCGCACCGATCCGCGACGAAAGTATAAATCCCGCTTCAGGCCCCGTTTATACTCCCGACGCCGAGCGACGCGACGGCATGAAAAGTGGCCAAATTGATCGATCGCGTCGCTCAATCAATATGGCCACTATACGTGGCGTCACATCGCTCGGCGTGGAACTATAAACGGGGGCCTCAGGAAACGTTCAGACTTCCATTCAGCGTGACGCGATATCGTGATAAGGTCTTATATCGATTGTGTGATGCGGCGATTCGATATGGGACCTTATCAGTATAGTTGTGCTTATTCGGTTATCCGAACTAATTATTGGAATAATTCCTGGTTTTCCAATACTCGAAACTTCCCGATTTTCAATTTCCGATAAAATCGAATATTCGAACACCAAGATGTTTTAAATTCGAATAATACGATAAAGTAAATTATTCGAACATTTATTAGAATAGTCGAATAAGCACAACTATGCTTATCACTACGTATCGCGCCGCGGCGGAGCTCTAACCATCAGGCGACGCGATCGATCGATTTGGCCACAATGCGTGGCGTCGCGTCGCTCGACGTCGGAAGTATAAACGGATCCAAGGCCCAGTTTATACTTGCGCCGCTGCGCGGCGCGGCACGATGATCGGGATAGATATCGACCGAGCGGCGCGAAAAATCGATATCTATGGCGATCGTGGTGCCGCGCCGCGTGGCGGCGCAAGTATAAACTAGGGCTAAGGCGCCGTTTATACTTCGTCACAGCGCGACGCGATGGCCACGCCATGAGGCCAAATTGATCGATCGCGTCGCACAATCAATATGGCCAATATGCGTAGCGTCGCGTCGCGCCGCGACGAAGTATAAACGGAGCCTAAAGGCCCATGCACACTTCTGCGACAGCGCGGCACGCCATGATGAAGGATAGGGCCGCGACGGGCGCGGCGCGACACTGCGACACTGCCGCAGAGGGGGTGCATGCACACTCTCGCGGCTGTCACGGCGGCTATCTCCGGCGATGCCGCGCTGAGTGCCGCAGCCTGGAATGGTTCGAATCATTCCTGGCGACGCGGCATGCACTGGGACGTTGGTGCCGTTGCATATAACGATGCTCTAACGCGACCGCGCCGCGACCGCCGGATTTCGCTGAGCTGGCCGTCGCCCCAGTTGCCGCGCCGCGGTGTCGCAGAAGTGTGCATGGGCCTTAAGGGAGCGTTTAGTGCGCACGCGACGCGGAAAGCGATGTAGTCAGAAGAGCTCCCATATCGATCGGGGGATGCGATGAATCGATATGGGCGCATGTCGTGCGACGCTGTGCACTATAAACGCTCCCTGAACGTCTATTTGGGCTACTGGTGGACTATTGGTTGCGCCTTAGTCGTTGCCATGAGCCGACATCTTCGTTTTATATGATGTTCACGACAGTTATGCCACCTTCTGGGGCCTGATTCATCCACCGCTTACCGTCCTCTAACGGTGAAAATACCGCTAATCCCCTGATATGGCATTCATCAGCATCGGGTTTGGCGGTGTTTTCACCGTTAGAGAGTGGTAAGCAGTTGATGAATCTGGCCCCTGGTTCCAAATTCAGGTGCCGCTTTGGTCCTGACGAATAGCATAAAGTGCTGGTGAACTTGTCTGGAAACAGGACCGCACCTGTTGTTTTACTCACATCGTTAGACTCATTGAGGACTTTCAACGAGTTCGGCCGCCATAAAGCGCCTCCACGATGCTATATGGAACTAGGGAGCACGGCGCATCCTAAGGGATCAGCATTATACACCAGATTCATCCCTCTCTTCTACGCGACTATTAATGGCCGAGGAAAAAATCCAGAAGAAAATCAGGAACAGCAATAAATGTGAGCGATTTATGGCGGCGGCGGGCGAGTCGCCGGCGGGGCGGACTGTTGCGATCGGCCGGGCCATCTATTGCAGCGGAGTGCTGGCTGGATTGGAGGAGAGCCATGGCCGGACGGCCAGCCGGCCGAAGCATTAATCATCGCCGTCGAAGACCTGCCGCCGCCGCCGCTGCGGCACGATGCTCGATCACTCGACGGCGCGTTCGCCGCGACCTCCGCGCCGAAGTCGCTGCAACGGCGGCTACTCGGCGTCGTCGCCACAATCGAAGCATCTTCGTCGTCGTCATCGTCGTCGTCGTCGCCGCCGCCGCCAGAGCTGAACACGGTGAGTGCTTTCGTGTTCTTGGGTAGAGGCCTGCTCTGGCTCGAAGCTGTCAAAAGCGTTGGCTTGCCACCACGTTGTGGGATTTTTTGGCGCGAAAATTCTTGCCTGTTCGGTTAGGCAGAGGTTTTCTCTACAACTGGTCCACATAAAGTGTGATGCAAAAAACTACCAGTCGCTTTAAGGATAGGGATAAAGGGCGGCGTTATTCAATCCCTTTTGGGATGCGCCACGCACTCTACTTCTACGGGATGTCGTGGAGGCGATATGAATGCGTATTTGGCCATACAATGACTTGCGGTCGCCAACCGATGAACAAGTCAGCGCAGACAAATCTGGTACCAATTCACCGACCCCGGAGGGATGGAAGGCTTGGTTCGCCTGGGCGGGAAATCCGAACCAGGAACCTGGTATCGGGTGCACGCGACAGCCGGCGCCTCCTCCGACTGCGCTGCACGCCCCACCAGTCGCTTTACAAAAATCAATTCAAATATACGATTTTCACGTCAGATTTGACACTTTTCAAATCAAATTGGACAACTTTCACGTCAAATTGAACACCTCTGAACAAGTCTATCGCTTTTGAAATTGAATTGAAACTGAAATCAAACTGCTCTTCAAAATCAGAACGAACTTCCTACAGGTGACACTAGAAACTCTCCATAAAGGTTAGAATAATTTTTTTTGTTCAAGGAAAATTCTAGTATAACTTTCTTTTAACTTTAAATTCACTGCTCAATAAGTGAAGATATTGTTTGAGATCCTATAAAATTCCCAGTTTTTTTTTGAGAAAAATGACGGTTTTCTTTTTTCTGGTTTTCTGTTTTTTTAATGTGGCTTAACGCTTTTGAAATCAAACTAAAAGCGAAAGCCACATTGAACTAGACTTTCCAAAAGATGAGAATAATTTTTATTTAATGAACATTTACTACAACTCTCTCTAACATTTTCTTCTATAAATTCTATTTTTTAGGAATTATAATAGAGGAAATGTTGATTTAATGCTTGCTTTGAACGGCAGGAAAGCGGTCATTTTTAGTACCAAAAGAAGAGACTAGCGCCATGTGTTCTTTCAAGATCCGTCGCGATTTTTATCCGATCGATAGCGAAATTTCTGTTTGCATGTTTGCATATTGACACCTGTTAACGATACGGCAAAAACAGCTGTAAAGAGCACACATATCCTCACTTTGATGCTTTATGTAGGCAGCATTTACACTATCAATCAAATAAAAGTCGCAACGAGCTTTTTGAGTGCATGGCGCGACCTCCTTTTTTAATAATACACTAGACGACTGCTGCCTTGTTGCGCTTTAAAACAGGTTCTAGTTTATTATTCTTCTCAAAGAATAAAAATTTTATGGAGTTATTACAATCATTCGGGCAAGTGCACGAAAAAAATCGAAGAAAGTTATACTAAATTTTCCTTGAAGACGAATTTATTCTAACCACCTTGGAGTTTCTTTAATTTAACTTATAGAATGCTCGTTTTGTCTTGAAAGATTTTCAGTTTGATTTCAGAAGCACCATATATGTTTAGAAGTGTGTGCATTTCGACGTGGAAATGGTGTTAAAATATTTGCTTTTGGTCAATATTCAAAAATTTCTACCAGGTCGTTGCATATGAAATAGCCGATTTTAACTGAGAACTTTGACAGATCATAACTTTGCTTGGAAGCGATTTTATTCATCGAAATAAGCACCATTACAATTAATACACCGTTCTCAACGCCACAATAGCTTACACATTCCGTCTTTGCAAAAATCGGAACTACGAGAGATAATAAACCATAAGAAGTCCTTTTGATTGCTGAATTGTTTGCCGCTCTAAATTGCACAGCCAGCTGACGTGGCCTGATTGGCTGATGTGCTTCTGGCTCCACATGCTGTCCACATTAGAGACAACTACCAGAGATAGCGTATTTTCTTGTTTTCCTTATTAGAATTTTGTTTCGTGTGCGTCTGCGACATCAGAAAAAGATGGAATACACGGCGTATACCAAATATGGCCTACATCCAACATATTCATTGCGTTATTCATTTCAAGTCCTATTCCTACTATGGTAATAAAATGGGAGGATGTTCAGTAGCGCGAGGCGCCCCACCATGCTGTCCACATTAGTGACAAGAACCGGAATTTGCATCGTTGCCTTATTGGACGGTCATTAGAAGTCTGTTCAGCGTGCGTATGCGAGACCAAGAAAAAGTAGAATAGAATACGCGGCGTATATCAAATATAGCGTACATCCCACATATTCATTTCATTATTCATTTCAAATCCTATTCCTGCTCACTACCCAAATCCTATCTTTCATATTCATTTCATTATTCATTTCAAATCCTATTCCTACTGTGGTAATAAAATGGGAAGATGTTCAGTAGCGTGAAGCGCCCCGCCATGCTGTCCACATTAGCGACAAGGACCGGAAATATTGCACTGTTGCCTTACTAGAAGTCTGTTCTGAGTGCGTCTGCGAGATCAGGAAAAAGTAGAATATACGGCGTACACCCAAAGAAATTGAAAACATTACTGCATATTCATTCCACTATCTGAAAGAGGTCACAAATTCGGCTCTAAACAGCTTTTCGTCTGAGTATAAGTCCTTTCGGATACTTGTTTGTGTCTCGAAAGTGAAATGCACGGCGCATCCAAGGCGTAATGGTCCTGTAGAGAGCGGTGAAATAACCCAATTCCTATTCCTAGCCCCATTCCTAGGCTTTCAACGATGGCCGGCCATCTATCAGCCGCCGTCGCTCGGCCCATTAGTCTTGCTCGCCGTCGCAATGACTCACTCGCCTCGCCCTTCCGTCCCACTTGTCCACTGAGTCCTGCATTTGAGCATACAGATGAGCTGTGGTGTTCGGATGGCTCTGCTAGTTGTCGCAATTTGCGAAATTAATGGCCATCATCTATTCCGAAGATGAAGCACCGACGAGGCGCTGCGCGTCCGAGCACCGCGGCTGATCTCTGGAGGATCGACTTCGTACGGGCTGCCGAGACACAGGCCACGTAAAATCACAAAATCATAGTTACGCATTCATAATTATAAAAAATATTATAGAATTATAGAAATTATAGAAAAAAAGAATTTGTATAAATGAAAAATTAAATTATAGGGATCAGTTCTCGCCTCAGGTGTTGTGTGGTGAACTCGCTGTTGCTCCTGAAGTAACTTCGGTACCCAATCAGGCACCGGCTCAGCCTCATAGGCATGACACATGATTGGCTACTACGATTACAGTAGGAGCAACGGTATGTTTCGACACCTCCGCTGCTACCTATAAATCACAGCTACGAAATCAGATCATTCTTAAAATTCTACTTGCTGTTTCACTTTTTAGGACGTGCTGCTTTTGTTTAGTAGTTGACTGCGTTGGATAGTAAACATGAGCAGAGAGCAATGGTTTTAGCAGCCGTTCTGAATCTTCCATTCGTCTACTAATGTTCCTATTTTTCTCTGTACCATAGAATTTCTCATTATTTTTTCGCACTGTTATTCGACACTTTGAATGCGCATCTAGAGCGCATTTAATAAACGAAATAAAATAGGTGAAAGTCTTCCAGAAATAGTTGCCACCGTAACCAGGAGTACGATTGGAGCAGCGTCGGTACTAAAAACTCCACAGTGCCCGATGAAACTACAGAATTAAATTGCATAGTTGCCATCGTGACCCGGTGTTAGATCAGAGCGTGGTCGGTTGCTTGTAAGGTCGCTATTCTACCAGGTGAAATTGTAGGACTGTTGGGTGGATTTAGTCTCAAGTGCTAGCTCTCAGTCCAAACTGTCAGAGGATTTGATTTCAATTTGTATGACAGACTGACTGACAAATGAATACTCGGATGAGCCGTATGCTGTCGGTCCAGATATGGGGGATCCATCCAGTCAGCGCTGTAGTATTCTGTAGCAGAGGGCCTGAAGCGACTGACGATGGATGCGCCCGAGTCTCCCAGCTAGGCTGCTGCCACCGACCTCCGTACTCTCTTCGACAGCTTCGAGAATTCAGGAGTCTTTCCCTGCGTGAGAGCGTCTTGACCGAGGTTCGCCCCCAAAGACCGTGTCTTCTACTCTGAAGAGAGCGAACATCTATGCTGATGGAGCTCGTGTCCTATCACGGTGCGCTGTTGATGTTTTGGACGGTTGCCGTCGCTTCAGTGCCTCGACGCCATTCATAGAAGACGATGGCTCGAAGTTCGTCCTGCGGAATCGGCATCCTGATTAAAGCTATGGAAGGCAACGTGGCTATGTATCACTACCACGGAGAATTTTCGAGAATGGTCTTCAGCTACCATATGATAGATCATGGCTACCGATCAAGAATAGATAATATGGATTCATCCTAATCGGAGGGGGCATACACTGTTCTTGCGTCGCCATTGCCTACCTTAAGGTTGTACGAGATGTTCAGCTGTCAGTAGATATGGCTGTGTGGCATGGGAAGACCTAAGCAATTTTCATTTTAAAGTTGCCCCCTCCAACTAGGATAGATGCGATCCGAGCACAGCTTTCACAAAATCCGCTCAAGGCTCTCTGACCAACATAATATACCACTTTCACATTGAATCGGACGCTTATTACGTTAAATTGGACACTTTTCAAATCAAACTGTAAAATTTCTAAAGCTACTCTAAGACCTTTGAAATCACAGCGCGAACTTTCCCAAATTGAAATGACCTCCTCCCACGCCGAATTAGAGTCTTTCCAAAAAGGTTAGAATAATTTTTGGTTCAATTTTTTTTTGTATGACTCCTTAGAAGTTTTAGTTTACCTACCTAATTATTGTACGCGTTCTTTGAAATTTTATAAAATTATCAGTTTTGAGGAAAAAATAGTTTAAAGCTTGTTTTATGAAGCAGGAAGGCAGTCATTTTATAGTGCTAGAAGAAGAGATTGCGCCGTGCCCTCGTCTAAGACACTGTGATTTTTACTCGATTGCTAGCCAAATTTCTGTATGCATGTAGACGATATTATTTAGTTATTTGTGAACGCATGGAAAGGGCGTTTAGAACACTTAGATGTCCTAGTAAGTAAGAAAAGGGTAACGGCAAGGGGTATCGGTAAGGGCAATAAAAGGTTAGTGAAAAAATAGAAGAACAACGTCAAATTAAGGAAAAAATTAAAAGAAAACATCAACAGCAACGTTCGAGAAGAAAACCAAGGAAACAGCATTGAATTGTTAAGAATAGCATGAGCTGAAGATGTAAATCGGCCCTAATAGCTAGAAAATCGCTGAGCCGAGATGGCTTTATGAACCAGCAATTTGAAGGCGCTGAGTTACACTGTAAGCGAAGTTGAATATTTATTTGAAAAGCGTATTATAACGTAGTATAACAAAAACTGTTGTAAAGAACCAACACATCCTTGCTGTTACAGGATGTTTTGTTGCGATCAAAACTCTTGCGCCAGGCGGGACTCGAACCCGCATCTTCTGCTTTCCGGGCAGCGATGTTCGCCTTACACCACCAGCGCTGTTTGACCGCACGTAACATCCGCGATATCCTCCAGGTCTGTCAGCACCCACCCGTGATACGGGGATGTATCGTGATACGGGGATCCCTGCCCGGAAAGCAGAAGATGCGGGTTCGAGTCCCGCCTGGCGCAAGAGTTTTGATCGTAAAAAAACATCCTGTAACAGCATATAGCCTCTCTACCAGCCTCTCTAGGCTTAAGCAAATGTGTTAAAGCAACACATCCTTACTTTTATGCTTTATGTAGGCAGCATTTACACTATCAATCAAATGAAAATTGCTAGAGCTTTTCGAGTGCATGGCGCGATCCGATCTTTTAAAGCGCCATATAATTGGAGTCTTAGGGGCGCGTGTAGCGCAGTCGGAGGAGGCGCGACTGTCGCGTACACCCGATACCAGGTTTCTGGTTCGGATTTCCCGCCCAGGCCAACCAAGCCTTCCATCCCTCCGGGGTCGGTGAATTGGTACCAGACTTGTCTGGGAAGGATAAAGCGCTGACTTGTTCATCGGCTGGCCACCGCAAGTCATTGTATGGCCAAATACGCATTCATGTCGCCTCCACGTCATCCCGTAGAAGTAGAATGCGCTGGCGCATCCCAGAAGGGATTGAGTAACGCCGTCCTTTATCCTTTTATAATTGGAGTCTTATTGTGCATTTAAACAAATTTTGATTTATTATTTTTCGCAAAAAATGAAAAAAAGGTCACACGAGGTGTGGATATTGCGTTCGATCAAACAGCGCCGGTGGTCTAATGGCGTAGGGCATCGGTCAGCAGGAGGTGCGTGTTCGAGTCTCGCCTGGCGCTGGAGTTT
Source organism: Heligmosomoides polygyrus bakeri (assembly GCA_947359475.1). Classification (NCBI taxonomy): domain Eukaryota; kingdom Metazoa; phylum Nematoda; class Chromadorea; order Rhabditida; family Heligmosomidae; genus Heligmosomoides; species Heligmosomoides polygyrus. The sequence continues at coordinate 7,679,845 of OX375867.1, forward strand.
TGATCGCAGCAAAACATCGCTATGACGGCTTGCAATCTTGATACCAGCCACTTGAAGCTTAATAAAAATGAATTGAATCATTTTTTCTTCGATTATCTAATACTATTCATTCGGGCAGCTGAACTAAAAATTTCAAAGCAGGTCATATACAAATTTTCCTGAACAAAAAATTGTTTTAATCATTTTGAAGAGTCCATAGTTTAACCTTCAAAAAGATTTTTCCATTTGGAAGAGATCCACTTTGATTCCTGAAGCATCAAGTTTCTTTAGAAGAGAGTTTAATTAGGATCTGTCCTTGTCGAGGGGCATGTCTCTCGCGTTTCCAATCCCTTTCTTGAGTTTCTGCGAGACCTTTAGGAGCTGTTTCATGGTGCGAATGGTTTTATTTAAATTCAGGGGATGTTTTTGTATGACATGGGATGATGTACACAGTTGAGACTTCCATCCTGCCCCTCCCGACTAGGATAGGTCCTCCAGTTTGATTTCAAAAGTGTTCAATTCGACGTGAAAATAATCCATGTGACGAATGCCAAATCGTGGGTACGTTTCGTACTTCTACCCCGCATACCCCAGGGTTTAACCGTTGGCGAATCCAGGTTCTGGTAGAGTTGTGATACACATTATGTCTGCCGTCAAAGGTCTACGGTGTCTTCTAAAGGTGGAACCCCCCACCCTAGGTGGACTGCCCTACCGTCCAACCTGCCTGCCCTTTTAGGCGAGTCTCGCGAAGACCTGCACGAGCGCGAGGAGGGCGAGATTCAAACGGTACGCGCGCGGCACAGCCTTTCGGTCGGCATCTCGAAGCAGATGCCGATCTCAGAGGCTCGATCGCCCGCGCCGTCCGTCCGTCCGTCCGTCTCTCCGTCGCTCTTCTGAAGGTGATGCATTGACGCTGATAGGATCAGTCCGGCTATGTGATTACGTGGCCACATTTGTCACTGTCAACGGCGCGAGAGCGCCTTCAATAACTTACACCACGCAGTCGCGCTCCCGCCAAGGGCGATCGGTGATAAGGCCGTTGATCGAGCGGGGGAGAAAATTGAGTGCCTTCTGCGCTCCTCGTAGTTCATCTCCTCGTAGGGCAGAAAAATGCTGTGAATTTTTTATTCGGTTGGAAAAATTTGGTGCAATTTTTGATGGAAGTATGACAAAATCGGCAGCTTTTCTATACTTAGCGGTATCATTGTATTACGGTATTAATCCGTCTAATGAAGCAAAAATTGCAGAAATCCTTTCAATATTCAGAATTCCCAAATCGAAACGGTGGACTTTCTGAAAGAAACAAAAATTTTGTGTTGTCGAGCAGGTTTGTTAAAAAGTATGGCTGAAAGGGAGATGCTCTTATTAATTAATTACTAATTATGCTCTTTATTAAAATTTATTTATTTATATTTTATTTATTTATTAATTAAATTATTTTATTATCTAATTTGTTTATTTATTTATTATTATTAAATTTATTTATTTATTTATTACTATTAAAAAATTAAGATTTATTTATTTATATTTTATTTATTTATTTATCAAAATCTATTTTATTTTTATTTTTTTTTAGTTTCCTGTAGGAACAATCAAGAAATATACTCATAATTCTTACATTAACGGTACACACTTGCGATGGGTTGATATATTATTTTGATATTTTTTGATATTTTTTAAAATATTTTTTATTAACTTGCTGTGCTAATTATTAATTTTTTATTAAAATGCTGAATTAATAATTTCCTATTAAAATGCTGATTTTTGTCATTTTTCTTATTTAACTTCGTTTTTTGTGACGTGTACCTTATACCACGTAATAAATTATTATTATTATTATTATTATTATTATTATTATTATTCAATACACAATTACTTTTCTTATCTCTGAAAATAGAACGCTGGTAACTACGTCAAAAATTGTAAATGTTCCTTTAAGAAACCCTAGTGCACATGAAAGAGCCAATTCGCCTGTCTGTTTGTCTGTCTCTCTGTCTGTCCGTGCCTCCGTCACAACGGCGCAATGGACCCAATGAAAGCGCGTCAGATTTGGCATTATTGGCACTATTAAATAAATAAATAAATATCCATTGTTTAGGGTTAGGCTTTCAAGGCGAGAATCAGGATAATGTGCAGCCGATAGGCAGTCTTCTCAGCTAGGGAGCATTATCGATCGTCGAGCAGTCATCGATCGATTCATCGATTTTTGTCAGGAGTTCACCGCTAGTGGTGAGAGTCATGTGAATATGTTAACATGTGAAGAGGTCGCATAGCAATTAAGCAAAATCGATTACTACCAGTTCCTGGGCGAAGACCCAGTCAGTTGCTAGTATGTTCAACAGACTAGATAACTATCGATGTTTATGGCCAGCAATTAGAGGGCCCAGGATCAGTCGGTAGTTCACGACAAACTAACAATATCGATCAAAACCTGAAAGAGTGTGCTTCTTAATGAAAATCGATTATATTGACAGATATTGATTGAACGATCGATACTGTTGTCTAACTCTCCTAAATTCTAACAACTGTCCAACATATTCGCGTGATTCTGACCTAAGCGCTGTGCAGAAGTCAAAGTGACAACGATTGAGCTGATGTGTGTAGGCCACCGAGCTGCAAGTATTTTTGCGCGGACGGGCTGATAGACAAACGCACTTTTAGACAAGCACCTTTACTCCTAGAAGGATAAATAGTTTGACGAGTTGGGAAGCATCGTAACTCCAATGCCAGGAATTCGTTCGGCTCATACAGGGACAGTGCTTGAACTAAATTATTGTAAAATAAAATGAATAGAGTGATATAAAATAGGCAAAATGAGTTTAGAATTTCGCGATGAATTCCAAAAGTAGTGGAAGGGAATTTTCTAGGACCGACAAGTACTATCCGTTGCTATTTCAAGGATAGCGATAAGGTACGATCGATACAATGTTAGCAACTTTTTTGTGGGACGCGCCACGCATTCCACACTTCTAGCAGTACCATGGAGGCAATTGGAATGTGAATTTGGCCATTACACTGACTTTTCGGTACATGTCGCGAACGTGAGCAGCATTTGTAGGTGGTACCGCGCCAGCCAATAATAGCCAGGCAGATCACAGACCGAACACACGCCAGCCGATCAGGGTACCGATTGTGCACACCCCTGAATGGCGCGCCCATTCTACGCGGTCTGATTGGATGGGGTGTCTACCTTCTCGCAGTGCTGCCCGTTTTTGCGACATATACCGCCTTTTCCGGGCTGAAGTTCGGATCCATGTACGGGTATGGAGTTCCTTCATCTTTCAAGAGTTTGGGGTTAGTACTCGAGCAGAAGGTTCTGCTATCGTCGAATCAGTAGGCCTTCTGGTTGTGAACTTTTGAGGTGCTCTCTTGCAATTGCTTTGAAGTTTCATGCATGGCGTATCCTAGAGAGGGATCGTTGGCGTCGCGACGCGTCTACTTCGACACCTCTTCCACGATGGTTAGTAGTTTCTACTCCCTCACCCCTCCCTGCAGAGGTCAAGGCCAAATGCTACAGTACCTTGCCCTACCGTACTCGTTACTAAAGCTTGGAGGTCCAGCGGCCCTACTGCTCCTCCCCGACGTGAATACGGCTTTAGGTGAGGTAAAGAGACGTCGGCGAGTCTTTTACCAGAAGACCGTAATACCCTCTGGTGTTGGCACCTTCGCCGTTTTCAGATGCCTTCGGATACGTATTCTTAATGCCGTCCAGCCTGTCCCTTAAGCAGAGCCGGAAGGGTCCCTAGGCGTCACTTCAAAGGACAGACCGTATCGAATGCCGTCTCGACAGATTTTTGCGATTGTTCAGTCGTATTCGTCTCAGTCAAGTTTGAGGTTACGGTAAGACGGCTTTCAGACCTGTTAGAAGGATCAAAACATGGACTCACGAGCATAACCTCAAAAGTTCTGCTCCTTAAACCTATTAAGCATCGATGGTGAGCATCGAGTGGAGTGCACGGCGTATACTGGAAGTTGCTCTCCATTAACGGTTTGCCGGAGGATTTTGACGAAGCAGCCATTCCTTGACGTCCCGACACTGTGACTACAGCCGCAAGATGGGATAAAGAGACTTAGGATGGTCTTTCGGCGAGATTCTCGAGGTCCTCAGGTGCCATTACGTTGGCCGCCGGTCAGAAGCTGTCAGATGCTACCGCTCATTGGCGCCCTACTTGAAGCTACCGTGGCCACTTCAAAGCACGTACCGTAATCTATACTCCTGGGTGTTTGTGCTGTCAAATTTGACTGAACCCGCTGGGTGTAGGAGCTGCGGATTTTGCTGCGAAAATAATGGTCACCTATTCCTATTGATTTCACTCCTACCCGCATGTGACTTTGAATTTTGTGGTCCATGTCGCGAATTTGTGCAGCACGGGGATGTAGAAACACGCCAGCTAATTGGGCATCAATCGTGTACGCCTATCGTGACTGGAAAGCCTATTCGATGCGACCTAATTCCCTGTCACATTCCCTTTTTCCAGTGTTGCCCATACACGTGACATGGGCCAATTTTATGAGCTATTTTTTGTTGTAAAAAAAGGATGTCATGAATGTGGCCTACATGGGAAGGGGAGCGCATAAGACCAATGAGCAAGCCGCATCAAACGAATGACCACTTAAGAATGACATGCGCCCGTCGCTGCCTTGATTGGCTGCCGTGTTTTCAATCGATGCTCGGCTCTGATTGGCTATCACTGGCTTTTGCTATCCCGCCTCCCCATGTAGGCCACATTAAGGACTAGTATGATTTACAAGGTCACCATAATAGCACGCTATCGGAAGTAAAATCTCTTGCAGTATTTAAATGTGAAATTAATTATTTACGCCCATGATATATTTATTTATTTGTTTATTTATTCTGCATATTATGCTTTTTGTTTATTATTTTATTTATTTATTTATTTAATCGACATATTGTGCTTTTTGTGCACTTTTTTGGATAAAAGCCTGTTCTTCTGAACAAGTCGTTAATGTGGCCTACGTGATGGGAACGCACGTGACCAATCAGCAGGCCGCGTCGAACGGTTGTGTCGCCTAGAAGTGGTATGTACCGTCGGTGCTTGATTGGCTGGCCTGTGTTTAATCGGTGGTTTGACCTACTTGGCTATGATTGGCTTCCGCGTTTTGGCCTCTACATGTAGGCCACATTAGCGACAATTTCCTATTTTATTAAAATGCTTGAAAACAGAACATTAGATCTGCTCAAACATCAATCATGCTACTAATCGTAAGTGTAAGATAAGTATAAACATTCACTAAATTGGAATTTATATATTTTTATTTATTTAACATTATATTCACATTTTTTATTAACGCGCTAGGAAGCATTGAATTTTGTTGCGTAATTTTTTGCGTGAAGCCTATTTTTTTGTGCTTGTCGTTAATATGGCCTACATGGTATTTATCTGCTTTCAGTGTTGCGCGGCCTGATGTGCAGTTGACTCGCCATCTCGCCCCTGTGATCTGGATGAGAAGCTCAAGCCCGAAACTCGGTACTGGACATGAACATCTGAAGCCCGTGGTGAGTTTACCTAGTCTTCCAAAGGTACTGTAGCTGTCGCGGGCGGCGCCGATCGATTCTGCAGCTTCAGATTGCGCTCTAAACTATTAAGCTATCCAACCTTCTGAAGTTGATGACTTGAATCAACGCGTCGTCTATCGGTTGGCCGCTCCTCTAATACTTAGCAGGTGAAACCCCACGTTGCTGAATGCGTGGCGTATCCCAAGAATGATCTAAGTACTGGCTGGCAGATCTATTCTACTCGGTAGAAGGGGTGGCGAAAGCAATAAAGGATAAAGGATAAAGGACGGCATTACTCAATCCCTTCTGGGATGCGCCAGTGCATTCTACTTCTACGGGATGTCGTGGAGGCGACATGAATGCGTATTTGGCCATACAATGACTTGCGGTGGCCAGCCGATGTACAAGTCAGTGCTTTATCCTTCCCAGACAAGTCTGGTACCAATTCACCGACCCCGGAGGGATGGAAGGCTTGGTTGGCCTGGGCGGGAAATCCGAACCAGGAACCTGGTATCGGGTGCACGCGACAGTCGCGCCTCCTCCGACTGCGCTACACGCGCCCACTGCGCTACACGCGCCCGCCGGTGGTGTAAGGCGAACATCGCTGCCCGGAAAGCAGGCGAGAGAAATATAGCTATATTTTCAACGATATTAACAAAATTAGCAAAAAAATGCGACAAAAATCCACAAAGTCTTCATTAATGGACTGTGCAGCGACAGAGCAAAGTTTAAGCTCGAGTTCATACTTTCACCGCGGCGCGGCACCACGGTTGCAATTGATATCGATTTTTTGCTCCGCCCGGTCGATATCTACTCTGGTGCCATGCCGCGCAGCGATGCAACTATAAACTACGACTTGGACGGTGGCTCCAGAAGACTAGGATAGATCGTCACCGACTCTTATCTGGCGTCGTATAGAGTCCGAAGACTGTAGTTTTGTCAAGAGATGATAGCCAATCGATATTGGTCGGTGGATCGATATCGTTCTTGTCGTGAAGGTTACTCACCGACTATCATATCTGCATCATCAGAGTCTTAAATTTCCAGTGTTACATGACGATCGATAGCAGTAATCGATATCGATCGGGGCTTATTTAGTCCTAATGACTGGTATTAATTGGTAATGATTAATTAGGCAATTATTGTGTTTTTGTTTACCACACATATGAGTATTTTCCACTATAAACGGTAAAATCCTCCAAAAATCGATTATATCGATCGATATCAAATGATCAATAGTCGTTATATTGCGTTTTTGTTGTGAAGCCCCTCACATATTCGTGTCGAGTTCGCCTCAAGTGATGAACCCCAAAAATCGGTAACATCATTCGAGTTGTTGCGAGTGCTCTTCAAGCGGCCATTAATTTAGCGCTGACTGACGGACAGACAGACAGACGAACTTTTACCTACCAGGCATGTAGTTTGCTAGTGCCCTATTATTGTATTTAAAGGCCAGTGCTATTAAAAATGGAGAAATTTAATAATTTGTAGAAAAAATCTATTTTCTTGGAAACACGCGTATGTCTCTGACTGTCTCAGTAAAGACCTAGTCGCGAATGTGGGCAGCGTTGGGAGGTGCGAACCCTCCAACCAATCGGGACATCGACCGTGCACGTCCACTCTGGCTGAGATGAACATTCGATGCGGCCTGATTGGCTGACGCGTTTCCTCCGCCCAATGCTGTTCACATTTGCAACATGGCCAACTCTTTGTATATAAGCCTATCCTTGTACTTGTCGTTAATGCGGCTTACATTTGGAGAGACGCCCAGGACCGATCAGAAGGCAGAATCGAACGACCGTGCCACCTAAAAATGAAATATACTGTCGGTGCATTGATTGGCTGCCGTTTGTCCTGACCCTGATGTTAGGATTACATAGCTGAGATCCTCCCAATGCTGCCCACATTCGCGACATGGCACCGGTTCAGTAGTGCCAAACTCCTACAATATTGCGGTTGTAATACTAACCTGAAGAAGATTTCAATGTTACATAATGATCTTAAAATGTCACCTTAAAACGCCCTTAAATATCTCAATTTTTTCGAAATTCCTCTTAATTTTCACAGCGGTTCCTTTTTCCTCTCCCACCCCCTCCCGCCCCTTTTCAGCCGCCCTTTAGGTCGCGAACTCGGTCCAACTTGGCAGCGATTCCTTGTCCTCGTTCCGTAGCCATTTATATCAGTATTAATGGGCGAACAGACTGGCCAACTACTCGGAGCAGGTCTTACGGTGTGTGCCTGCCTGCCTGGCAGCCGAGAGCGACGGCAGTTGGTCGGTCGGCCGGCTTACGCACACGCATCCATCACCGAACGGCTTGGCGGTGGCGGCACCAGCGACGTCGGCTAGTAGCGATGTAAGCAAAGGATTAAATGGAGGCGCACTAGGAGCCGAGGCATCTGCTCTCCGGGACGTCGAGCTCCGTCGTCGTGTTACAAAAAACGAGCCGGCCACGAACGCCGCCCTTAACGACGACGGGGGACCGTTACGTGAACGGCGGGACAGGCTGACGTACACCGGCCCGCTGTGGGACAACAGTAGCCAGGGAATAGACAGGCTCGAGCGGGATTCAAACCCACCGTAGGATTGAGGTCTGGGCTATCTAAGGATTTAGGAGGGGGTTCCCGTCTGTCGGGGTAGGAGGAGCACTGCTCTGGAATTGGTGGGATGCTCTTCCAGGTAATGCCATTTCGGACTCTCGCGGTCGCCAAGTTCTATAGAGAGAACTATATTTCACCAGCAAGAATTCAAACCTAGATGACCGGGACTTCCTCACCAGTAGAACTATCCACCTTGGACGGGAGTTGTTTGAAATGAGCCCAAGCTTGCCGAAAAGCACGTTTGAAACTCCTGCCATATGTAGAATTTTCGTTGAATATCTGGAGGAATACAGTAACCTTAGGTACGGTAGATGTTGGTCCTGAGTGCTTGAAGGCCAGATCTATCCTAATCGGTGGGGGCACCGCTAGAAAAACGACACGAGAAGAAACGCTATGACCTTTTCTGGCTGAGATATTGTAAAGAGAGACCCACTCCTGGATAGCTGAGAGTCTCTCGATTGTAAAATAAAGTTCATTTTTAATTTTTCTGCTGTTGACAAAGTGACAGAAAGAAGTGCCCTCCACCCACTAGGATGGATAATGGAGGCCTATAGATATGCTCAGTTAGGTATAGGGGATGTAAGTACGCGAGAGGTTTTCTTGAAGGTTCCACGTACCAGTGACTGTATGGCCAAATACGCATTCAAATTGCCTAAACGACATCCTAGAGAAGTTGAATGCGTGGCGCATCCCATGTAGTAGTTGATCAACGCCGTTTCTAATCACTTACCTTTTTATAGGGTCTCTATCAGCTGTAGTGCCACAGGAATTTCAAAGTCTGATAAGGAAGTTGGCAGCAGCTTCAGAATACTTTTCTAAGTTAGCCAAGTCGAGGTTGGACTCGGTAAACCGGATGTGACCTTCATTTCTTCAGTTGGTGTGAAAAAAGCGAAAGACTTCATTGATGCAATCTATTTTTGACTACGACGAACTGTGGGTAGCATGAGCTTCATCATCCCTCTTCTTCTTCATCTTAGAAAAGGGTGGTTCTAACGCAATTCTAAAAGTTTATGTAACTTTAAGTAAATAAATAAATAACATTTTTATCGCACTAACTACTACTGCTACTACACCTTCAAGATAGGCAGTTAGTTACCTTTGTATAATAGTTCGTTACCATTCGTGGAGTGACTTTCTCGAGGTTCTTGAAGAAGTCCGCTCCTGTTGAGGTCCATGTCTTCTAAATGAAAGCAAGACCATTAGGTTAATTCAGATGAGGCTCTGTTCATCATGAGAAAAACCCAGTGGAAAAAGAAAACTCGGAGGGTGAAAACGGCACATATGTACTACGGTGGAATCTGTCAATTTCAAAGCGTAAGGGGCCTATGTTTACCTATGCAAACATCCACTACAATGGAAAAGTCGCATACATGGCGCGTCCCACGAGTGGGCAACTAGTCGGTTACTTACTCGAAGCCTTCTTTAAGCTTAGGCTTGTAAGATGCTTACGTCCAGTAATGCTGTTGGACCCATGCGAGACTGTCCACCTGTCCGTCTGTGCGTCTGTCTGTCTGTCTTTTTGTCTGTCTGTGTCCAGTAATGCCGTTGGACCCATGCGATGCTGTCTACCTGCCTGTCTGCGCGTCTGTCTGTCTGTGCGTCTGTCTGTCTGTCCTTTGTCTCTCTGTGTCCAGTAATGCCGTTGGACCCATGCGAGGCTGTCTACCTGTCTATCTGTGCATCTGTCTGTCTGTGTCCAGTAAGTCCGTTGGACTCATGCGATTCTGCCTACTTGTCTGTCTCTGAGTCTGTCTGTCTGTCTGTCTGTCTGTCTGTGCGTCTGTCTGTGTATCCAATCTGTGTCGCCGTGTGGTGACAGTGTGTACGCGTTTGTGACGGATCGTTCTCCACTGACGTGAGCGGCAGCCGTTGATTTACGAACGCCGCCACGTACGGTCGCTCGGTCACCAGTCGTCGGTCGGCGTTGCGTTCTTTGTGACAGTTGTTCGACGCACATTTTCCCGAGCCGTCCGTTGTTCGTCCACGTATTCTTCTGCAACATCCTGAGCGAAGACGAAGACCTTCTGGAGCTGCTCAGCTGGTGCCCTAGAGCTGGAACATCTGCCAGTTTAGCGCAAGCAGCAGCAAAGTTAGAGACTAAATTGCCTCTACATTGTCCAGTAAAAGTAGAATGCATGGCGCAGTCCATTGAGTTTTTTAAGTTCCATTACCCATTAGGCATACAGTATACGTTGGTTGGATTCCGCTTAGCTGTTTAACCGGATAGCGTCTTCGTTTCAGCTTCTCATTTCACCTAGATTTCACCCAAAATTTTAAGTTGTTCTCTTTATATTTTTCAATATAATGTTCGTTTTTTTCTAAAAATAATTATAAACAAAGGAAAAGACGCAGCGTATACTGTACTGGTCGAAGAATTTTAAAGTTTTCGCCAACTGGGCAGATAGGGCCCGTTCCTACTTCGTGACGGAAGCGACAGGGCGAAGGATACGTATCGATTAGCGCCGAGCCGTTGCCTGAGAAAATCGATAGGTATCCTTTGCTTTGTCGCTCATGTCGCTGATGTCGCTCCCGTCGAGGCGTTTAAAGGCGTCGCGGAGTATGAACAGGCCCATAGAGGTGAATCACAACAGGCATATATGGCTCAGATGGCAGGAAACGCTTGGTTCGCGTGTGGAACAAATCGATTTTAGGCTCGGCACATGTCCAGGCCTACCAAGCTATTCATCTCATTACAGTCGCTAGTTTGATGGAATGTCATAAACTGCAAAATTTCTTTCTTTAGGTGAATAACGCATTCAAATGATCGCTTCGATATCGTGTAGAGTTACGATGCATGGCGCAACCCAATAGCTTAGTTAAAATATCGCAGTAAATCTGAACGATTTTTGGTATTTTTTGGCATAATTTTCGCCGCCTACCTGTAATCACTTTATATGTATAGGATAAATATAAATTTCTAGCCATTCCAAATAAAATTTTAATTTTTACCGTAAAACTTAAAGGTTAAAAATTAGTTGTTGTTGTTGTTGTTGTTTTTGTCTAAAGGGTGAAAGAAAAAAATCATCGAAAAAAGATCGACTACAAACGCCGAATTCAAGAAGCTTAAAAGTCGAATCAGTTTTGAACTCGTTGCTTAACGTCCGATTTTAGGTTGCGCCATGCATTTGTCTTCTGTCTGATTTAACGGAGGTATTTCGAATGCATCTGTCTTCTAGCAGGCAGGGGGATTCAGTCCAGTGCTCTATAACTTTGACTGACAAATTTCAAAGGGAATTTCTGACCCGTGAGGTTAGAACCAGACCCAGGAGAATCGATCCAAATCAACTCAATCGATATATGGTCGAGCGATCTGCACCTCCTGCCGAGTGCGCTACGTATTCTTTTCGTTGGAGTGCACAATACGAAAATGTCCAAGACTTGAGTAGTGGGACTTTCATACTACTTGACAAGACCGAGTGTAGCGCAGTTGGAACAGGCGCTGTCTGTTTCTGTACTGATTCCAAGTTCGAGTCCCGCCTGGGCCAACCATGCCTTCCATCTCTCATACCAGTGGGTTAATTTGCGCCAAACTTGTCTCAGAAGCTTGGAAAACTGACCGTTGAATCAGCCCACTATCAGAACTAGTTGAGTAGGCAAAACACGCGCTCAAATTGCCTCACCGATGTCTCGTAGAAGTAGAATGCGTGGCGTGTCCTACAATTGGATTGAAGTTGGTCTTACGAAGCTCTTAATCATTGTCTTTATTCTGAGCTTTATCCTTTCCTTACTGGCTGGCTGGCTATTGATCACGAAATAGAGCACGTATCGATTGCCCTGACGAAATCGAACCGAAAGCGATCGCTACGTGTCTGCGCAGTTCACTCTTCTAGCCGACTGCGCTATGTGTCCCGAACTGTTGAGAAAGTAGACCTGAAAGGATGGGTCTTTTTGACATCCTGCTTACACCTTTTTCATTCTTGTAGCTCGGTAAATGGCGCTGTTACAAGAATGTTTGGTTGCGATCAAAACTCTAGCACCGAGCGGGACCCGAACCCTCGACATACCCTGCTATCCGGGCGGGTTGTTTATGCGCCATTATGTATGGTTGATTTTCGCGATCTTTTTTTTAAAGGTTCATTGCGTGAGCCTAGTGAGTGCTCTACCATCTACCGTAGCGCAGCTGTGGTTGCAGATAAGTGTCGAAAGCATGGCGTATACTGCGGAGGCTGTGATCGTCGCTTATTTTTGCTGTGAATTACTGTAAGATACTGCATACAACTGAGAGTAGTCAAATTCAAGGCCGGATAGGCGATGATAGTCTTTGCCTGGACTCATAGTAAAGCAACATCTGGCCAGAATAACGACGTCGCCATCGTTGAAGAAGCGCACGTCGAGCTACGCTCTATTGCCAGAGGTTTTTCTGGCCTCTTAGGGTCCCGATACTCACGACTCAGACGACGTGGGGGAGGTTCGCAACAAACACCCTGCGTCGAGAGGTCATCAAAGCGGCCGTTTTATGGCTATGTTTATGGCGGCCGACGGACGACGGGAGCTCGTTCCGTTTATCGATCACACAATAATTCACGGCGCTTCAGAAGGTGGTGCACTACGCCGATGACCGCGACAGCGTCGACGACGACGCCATCGGCGGCCTCACGTCGTTGTCTGGTGCATACCTCAACAACTGCTCAACTGGCTGCTCACTTCCTACAGTAGGCTGAATAGCTTCGTGCTTCTCGACGACGTCAACTACGTCGCATACCTCTTGGCAGGGTTTGTTCTGATGTGTCGAGCTTCAATGTAGTAGGTGGAGCGACGGAAATTTCCTTCTCAAGAAAGTCTTTAGAGAGTTGGGATCAGGGGAGGGCCGGAATTCTTCATGAATTACTGTAAGAATCCTTGACCACAGAAGGGACTAGCTTGGGCACGTTCTTTGAAGTGAGAGGAATCATCGACAGAGCTAGAATCTCATGTGAACGGAATGCTTTACTTTGTTCGTTCTAGAAACACTCACTGGGCCACTTTGGCACGCTACAAGGACACATGGGCGTGGCTATAATTCCCTGAAGGGTTTCGAAAAGGAGTATTCCGACGATAGATCAATAGTAGGTAAGAAGACACTCCCATTAGTATCCACTTGGAGACGTGTGGTGCAGTGGTGCGAGAGCCGACCGGTCAACTCGGTTGAGTTCGAGTCCTCGCCCAGGCCTAGTAATCCCTCTATCCGGGACAAATTCGTGCCAACAGGCTTGTATACGACGTGACGAACAGCACATGACTCGTCGCACCACTTCTGAATTCATGTAGAAGCACAAAGATCGTCTTAAAAGGGCTCCTTCTGTTTTCGACGACGAAGTCGAATGCATGGCGCATCCAAAAGGGTCATGTAACGTGCGCTAATCGTCATAAATCACCGTTTGAATGGCTGCTTGAGTTGCAACTGTTTTTGAAGTCTGCGGTAGCTTTTTTCAAATAAAACAAAATAAAAATTTAATTTGAATAATAAGAAAATCAAAAATAACCTAATAATCAGTAGAAATGATTAGAAATAAAAGTGGATAACAATATTACTAATAGTTCCATTTGAAACTGCATTAAAAGTCTATTTGACTATTTGGGTTATAGTTGTTTTTGAAGTTTTAAAATTAAACAAAATAGAAAAAATTGTAGTAATAATGAATAATAAAATTAAAAATAATATGACAATAAGTGGAAATGAATAACAAATAACAATAGGTAACAATAATAGGAATAATTGCAGTTGAAACTGCATTAGAAGCCCGTTTGGCTACATGGTTTGTAGCTGTTTTCGAAATTTGCGGCAGTTTTTTGGAACTAAAGTGAAAAAATGGACTAATAAATAAAAGTAATAAAATTAAAAACAATAAATTATCAAATATTGATTGAATATGATAAATATAATAATAAAGCAATATAATATAAATAAACATGCATTTGTGGTGGTATACGTGGCGCTGTCGGTAAGAGGCGCTACTTTCGTGCACATGGAATCGATTTCTTGAGTTCGATTCCCGTCTGGATCAGCAGAGCTATCTGAGTAGCAGATGGATAAGAGACCACTGCGGGAAGCGTGACTTATTGACCAGATGTCGTTGTTAATAATAATAATAATCAATATTGGTGCATACTATAATATTAGGTTGTAACGAAATAAATGGCACTGAACCACTGTAAATTTAAACAGTTAATATCTCGGCTTGTAGGCAAGTTTATTAATCGAAATAAAAACCCTCTGATTCTACACATCTTTGCCAACGCGAACAAGCTTCTTTATCCCAGTAGCATAAAAATTAGAAGTTCTGGAATTGACGAAATCTTCGAAGGCACTTTCGGCATCCTGTTGGTATTTGAATATTTTCCCTAGCAAGAAGTCGCCAAGATGCTTGAAGAAATGGTAGTCTGTTGGGGAGAGGTCGGGAGAAAACGGAGGATGTGGTAGAGTTTCAATGCTCAGCTCATCCAATTGCTGCAACGTCATTCGTGCTACATGGGGGCGAGCATTGTCGTGCAGAAGGAGAACTCGCCTTCGGTTTACCAAGGCCGGCCGGACATCCTTCAACTTTTCCATCATTTCTTCAATTTCAATGCAGTACTTCTCTGCCGTGATGGATTCACCGGGAGGGAGGAAGCTGTGGTGAGTAATTCCCAGCGAACACCGCCATACTGTCACCATTACTTTCTTTTTGTGCAATTCCGGCTTCGCAAAAACCTTGGGGCTCTCATCGCTGTCCACCCACTGGGCCGATCGTCGCCTGTTGTCGTACATTATCCATTTCTCGTCACAGGTTACGATGCGATCAAGGAATGGGTCCGTTTCGTTCCGTAGAAGCAGTTCGGACGAGATCTCATATCGTCGGTTTCTTTGCTCCTCAGACAGCTCGTGAGGCACCCATCTTTCCAGCTTTTTGGTCTTTCCAATTTCCTTCAGATGCCGGGCAGCTGTGTTGTGACTGACGCCAAGAACCTTCGCTATCTCCCTGCTGCCTTTGTGTGGATCCTCCTCTACCACATCTCTCAGCCTGTCCTCATCAACATCACTATGCCTCCCACGACCTTCATGTTCTTCCAAGCTCTCATCTCCATTCCGGAACTTCTGATACCGACGATACGCCGTCCGAATTGTGAAACATCCTTGACCGAATGCGGCGCTGATCTTCTCGTCCGCCTCCTTAGCTGTAGTGCCCAGCTTGAATTCATACAAGTAAATGCCTCGGATTACCCTTTTGTCCATCTGCAAAAACTCAATAAAACTCTAAAGTTTTCCCACTTTTACATAGAAGATTTGATACTCTCCGGTAGAGCAAAGTTTGCGCTTCTAAATGATATGCCACATGTTACGGCTTGTTCTTGATCAAACGCGTAAAGACGCGCCAAAAAATGGCGCGAGCCAGTGCCATTTAATTCGTCACAACCTAATAGTAAAATGAAATAAATAAATACATTTGGCAGGAGGGCGCTATTTTCAACGTGCATCTGGAATCGATTTTTTGGCTTCGATTTTTCTCTCGACAAGCAGAGCTATCTGCCTAGTGGATTGATATCGGAGAACCCAAAATTGTAGATCAGATGCGTCAGGTTTTTGTACCGATTCGAAATGTTTTTATGTTCAATGACTTCAGAATACTGTCTCATAGGTCAGAAGTAAAATATATGGCTTATTCCGTAAGGGTTAACTCCATATTTCCCCTTCACCGCCCCTGTTTATTCGATAAATATTTCCCAGTTTTTTAGAGAAAATTTAATTTTGCTGGTTAGAGAAACCTCTGCAGTAGTTAGAGGAGACATCGTTGAAGACGTCGGCATTAGAAGCACGTTCATATAGCTCTGATGTGCCTTCAGAATCGAGTATACCGTCGTCGTTTCACCCCTGAATGGGTCTCGTCCGGCGACGTTGGCTGCTCGCTGTCGCCTCGTCAGCAGTGGCGACGGTCGTCGGCACTTCAAACACCGAGGCCGAGTCGCTGCTTATCAGGGCGACCAAGACGGTTGTTCCTGCTTTCTCTGCTGCTCCGTTCTGTTTTTGGATTTTTTTCTAATCAGCCCGAGTGGGGAGATTGATTTTTTAATGCTTTTGGGGCCAATTTTTCCTACAAAAATAGCTGAGTACTGTAGGGGATTGCGGTCTTCAGGTAGGACAAGGTTCTGAAGCGGACGGAATTTAGTAGGATTCTGGTACTATCCGGATTTCGATTCGTTCTTCTGACAATCCTATGCCCAGAATTAGGCACCGCCCGCCTTCTGTAACGTCTTCAGGAGCAACCTTCGCGCGAACTCCTGGCCGGCATGGTGCGGCTCTTTGACGCAGCTTCCCGCACTTTCCCGAGGTCATGACCCATCGCTGGGTCAGCTGTCGCCAGAATGCTGTCGTCCTGAGTGTTCTAACTGTTGACGTCGTCGTCGCCTTTGTTTTCTCCGTTCTTATCGTTGTTGTAATGCCGGCGACGTATCAACAAATGGACGTGTGTCGGCTGCGACAAAGACCTTCTTCTGAACACCTGTTGTTCGTCATAGATGTATTGGCAGCCATACAGTAGGCTTAGGTACGGTAGACTTTCGTGCAAGGGCCTCATTGAGTAGTCGAAGATTGTCAGTGGAGATCTCCTAGTAATTTAGCCAAGAAACTTCGTGATATCCGGGAGAATAGTGTAGTGCACGGCGCATCCCAAATGGCCAGTCAACTCCTATCTTTGTTCCTGCGTTCTATTCCCCTTGTAAGGGTCTCCGTAGCTGAAACCGTATTTGCCTACGGTACTCCCTGAAAAAATGTCAGAAAGTAAAGTCGGAGTAAAGACGCTTATGTTGGGCGATGAAACACAGCTATGGCGAGAATGACACTAAAACTTCTGGCGGTCAACTGTGGGTCAAATTCGAGCGAACGCGGATGATTATTCAAAGCGGCGGCGTAAGGTGACACGTAATTTGTGCAGCTGCGGAAGAAGCGAGGTGAGGAAGAAGACCTGTAGGTGAACGGAATTTCATCACCAGTGGAACTAACCACCTTGGGGGCGGGAGTTTGAAATGGATTCAAGCTTGCTGAAGAATACGTTTCAAACTCCCGTCATGGAAATTTCGTTGACGCTAAGGAGAAATGCTGTCCATCTGCCGGTCAATTTCTTTGGTAAACTATAATTTCTACTTCCAGTCGACCGCTGGAGTATCTGAGCAAAGCGCACTTGTTTCAAATCCCGTTGAACACTACCGGAGGAGAGTCGTCCGTCAATGGGAGAAAATTTTGTCACCTACGGGTGATTTTCATGCGGAGAGCATTTGACCATCCATGTCATTGAAACTTCAACCGTAGTTGACCGCCAGGTGTTCCAGAATTATCCTGGACAGGCTTCAGCAAACCTTCAAAATCATGACATTTTTAAGGAATGATTGAACTAATCTAAGACGTTGCAGGGTCCTAGTCGCGAATGTGGGCAGCATCGCGAGGTCGGAACGCGTTCACCAATCGAGGTCCATCGAATGGGCGTAGCAGTCAGAAATGATGCATATGCGCATACGAAACCCTGATTGGATGGCGTGTATTCGCTAGGTTGTGATTGGCTGGAGGCGTCTCCACCTTCCAGTGCTGGCCACATTTGCGATATGTTCCTAAGTTGTCAGACATTGGTACCTCTCATTAATGTTCTCCTGTAATTTCTTAGAAGCCGTTTTAAAACTCGAGCTTTTTCATCTGGTGCCTTATCCTACTCCCTGTAATGTGATTGCCTGGTGTGCCTTCACGTTCCAGTGCTGCCCACATTCGCGACATGTTCCCAAGTTGTCAGATGCTGGTAGCGTTCATCGATTTTCTCTTGTAATTTCTTGGAAGCCGTTTCCAAAACTTGAAATACTCTTCTGACGTCTTATCCTACCTCCTGTAATGTAATTGGTTGGTGCTCCCACCTTCCAGTGCTGCACACATTCGCGACATGTTTCCAAGTAGTCAGATGCTGGTAGCTCTCATCTATTTCTCTTGTAATTTCTTAGAACCCATTTTCTAAACTCGAACTTTTTCTTCTGGTGCCTTATCCTACCTACCGCGACTTGTGCTGTCCACGTCTGACAGCTTGTTTAGATCAATTTATTGTGCATTCAAGGAACTTCTACGGTTCTCCGTGGAAGCAGAATGCGTGGCGCATTCTGAGGAAGAGACGAATTATGTAACGCTGATTGACGCTGCAGAACTTCTCAGGTGCTGGGCGTTTTTCGACGGGAAATGGACGTATCGCTGCCGACAAATCGCTTTCGGACCCGTATTTGCATTGCCGTGTTACATGGACGTCGATTCTGAATCAGCGTTCATCAGATAAGCACAAAATTGCAAAGCCTTCTCCTTTCAAGTGTTTTCTGCTCACGTTTTATAGCAAGATTTGAATTAGTTTAAGTCATCTTGAATAGAATGGGAGTTGGGGTGCATGAATGTACGATAGGGTCCCTCAATCAGGGGATGGAAAGGCAGTTTTTTTTCCGCAAACATCAAAATGTTGAGCACTTCAGCGTTTTAAAAAGCTCCAAAACATGTAAGAGTTGCTAGAACCGTGTAGCGAATAAAAATTAAGTTTCACCAATCGATTATCGATTACATTTCGCAAATCTCGGCAAAGGAAAGCTCAGCCAAGTGACGATTTCGTCAAAGCAAAGTAGTCAATAATCGATTACTGACACTGACACTGACAGTGCCTGGAGGGTTTTTCTACTTGCGTTCACTTCCGTGTAGTTAATTGTGAGCTATCACATGGAATGGAATCGATAATCGATATTAATCGATAACCTCCATCCCTCTTCTTTTCTTGTTTTTGTCCTCCAGAGGTGTTTGCTCTCCGTCACTTCCACCGCTCAGCAGATTTTCACGGATTTTGTTCTTTTGGTGAAATTTCGAACAAAAGTCAATCGATTATCGATTAGTTCTGGATCATTATAGGGGTCTTCAATCGATTATCGATTAGCTTTTGATAGGGTTATGCTTCGGTTTTTTCTTTTTTTACTACGTTTTTTTAAACAAACGTTTACCACAGTTTCTCGGCCTATATGTACCGCTAGCTAGGCGTTACTCGACTTCTCCCAACCACATCACGGGCTGTTCACAAAAGTGAATCGTTTATCGATTAGATTCTGAACATCACGTCGAGGCTTCCAATCGATTATCAGTTACACTCTAAAAATTCTACAAAGGGAACTCTCAGTCAAGTGACCATCCTGAAAGAACGAAAAAGTCAAGAATCAATCGATTGCCTTCTGTGGTGGGATTTCCGTCTAGTTCAGTAAGGTGTCACGTGAAAGGAAATCAATAATTGAATCGATAACCTCCATCGTTATTCTTCCCTTGCCCTCTTGAGGTCATCACATTCTCTTCCACTCAGCAGGTTTCTGTGGGATTTATTCGTCTAGGAGAATATTCCAACAAAGGCCAATCGACCAGATCTTGATTATTTTAACGGGGTCCTGAATCGATTATCGATTAGCTTGCGACGGGGTCATCTTCGGTTAATTTTACCACAGTTTCTCGGCCCGCACGTGCTACAAACTGAGGGTTCCTTTACTGTCCCCAACGATGTCAGCAGGGCTGTACGGAACTGTAGCAGCGGCGACGGCATGTGTTGCTCGTTCTCCGTTGTGACGGCATTCATCTCCCCGTCACGCCTCATGTGCCGACGACGACGATGACGAGGACGATCGCTCCGCGGCCACGTGTTCCGTCCGTCGTCCGTCGTCCGCGTCTGGAACATACAATAGGACGGAGGGAGGAACGACGGGTGACAGTACACCGCCGGTTGGCCGACGGCCAGCGACGGCGCCACGAAGGGCGGGGAGATGGCGCTGGGCCAGCAGTTCGGCGCCGGCCGTATCGCTCCTTCGTTCGCGCCCACAACGGGCGAGACCGCCGGCTGCGGCGACGTCCGCCCGTTCCGACGTCTTCGCTCGTCTTCTGTAGCCTCGTGTTGTTATTCTGTTCGGCTGGTGGGAACCGTGCCAATCGACGTCTTCATCCGTTTCGTCGATCGATCGACCGGCTTCTTCGTCTATGAACTAGGAGGAGCTGGGGGAAGAGGTTCGTCGGTAGGTTGTTTCCCTTGCTTGCCATAGCTTGCGCACGGTTTGTCATTGGAATTGATTGCTTATTGATTGGAATTGATTGCTATACTGAATTCTACGTTTCAAGCTGTTTACCAAGTTAGAAGGTGACCTTTTTTGGAGTTCCCTGTCCAATGTCTGTAACACTGTCTCTCTATATTAGCTTGTCCGGGATGTTCTCAGCGTTTTGGGGGTTTCACTTTGAACTACCATAACTTTCTCAAACCTTACCGGATTTAGTCGAAATAAGCACCGTTCAAATCAGCACAATTTTGCCAATGGGCCACCAGTGGACCTATTCCATCAGCGAAAAAATTAGGTGGTCGAGATTCGACAAAATCCACGAGAGCTGTTTTGGTTGGTCCTGATCGGTGAAGGTTTTATCAGCGAGAAAGTTCTGAAGGTGTTTGAAAAGGTTGTAGTCGGTTGGTGAGAGGCCTGGAGAAGATGTCGGGTGAGGCAGAACTTCAGCCCTTAATTCGTTCAATTTTCGAATAGTGATTCGTGAGACGTGTGGCCTCTGAAGGCTTCCGGACACATCGCATTTTGGAGGTTCTGTTATGTTTTCTATCAATTTATGGGGAAATTTTCTGTATATTTCGTGACGGACTTCATATGGAAACGATAAAGGGATAGAAGACGGCATTAACCAATCCCTATATGGAATGCGCCACGCATTCTATTTCTGTGAGATGTCATGGAGGCTAGAATGCAATTTGGCCTTCGCAATGTCTTGCTGTGAGCATACGATGGACAGTTCAGTATTATATCCGCTCCAATAAGTCCGATTTCTATCTGCCGAGGGTTAGAAGAAGACTGAGTTGGATTGGACGGGACCTGAACCTTGTGAATCCATAAGGGAGTTCGCCAGAGCCTGCGCTTCCTTTGAATAGCCTGCTTGCACATTTATGGTGCTACAAGACCGGATTTTAAATGCTTCGGTCTCCTTATTACTCAGTTCGAAAAACAATATTTCCATTTCGAAAGTGTATGTGGTGCAGTCGGCAGGAGGCGCCGAATGGGCTCAAGGTTCGGCTCCGGCCCACAAGAAGTTTAATTACCCAAGTTTGAGTTCGCTAAGAGACATGATTACTATTTGAAGGAGGACCCTACCGTTGTTGTAGCAGACGATGAGCTGATTTATTCGCCGGGTGTCCAAGCTGCTGACTACTTCTCTAATGGCCTAACACCTAATCCTTCAAGCACTAACGAAGTATACCTTCCATTCCTCTTTTGATTTGTTATCAGGGGCCGTATTCATCAATGCTTCTACCCTCGGGTATGCGGGATATAGGAGTAGATGTACCCATGATGATGCACTCCTGATGGGCCTTACTCGCCACATGGTTGGTATATGGTAGAGAATACTATACAGTAGGTAGAGAATACTCGACGGTCGTCGTGGCTATATCCGCATACCCGCGAGGATTCCGCGCCCCACTGACAAAATAGCGCCCCAACGAGATCAGCTGTTCTCGCGGAGGGGGGCTGTTCATACTTCGCGACAGCAGCGACAAGAGCGATGAGAGCGCAGCGCGCAGAAGTATGAACAGCCGACAGCAGCGACTGGAGCGACAGCGCCGGCGCTCAAGTATGAACACTTGTCGGCTGCGCGCTCTCGGTTTTAATCGATACGCATGTTTTGCACGGGCGACGAGTCGCTCTTGTTGCGAAGTATGAACAGGCCCAGAGGCTTGGGTCTACCGTGCCCTTGATTCCTTTATGGTATCTCTACCTATATCCATTGCGTGACGAATCCGTCCCCAGAGCTCTTTGGAAGAATTTCTTGCTGGTCTTTGCACAATCTATATATGCATTCAGAAGACAGAGGGTGTTAGATGCATGGCGCATCCCTAAAGAACCGATCAGTCTCGGTCTCCGTCATTCGTTTTTCACCAGAATTTCGTAAAACTGCGAGGACTGAGGAGGAAAATTCAACAGTAGTTAATCCGCTGAGGATGCGCCGCGCACTCTGCATTCTCGGCCGATATAATACTCTGCGAATTAAGTCGATGAACAATTCAGTGCTTCCGTCAAAACATAATTTTTGCATTAGCTATTTCCTTGACGAACCTGGTAGGTACAGACCAAATGTCAGCTGATTACAGTTTTTTGAGATTAGGGTGTTTTCTTAGTCTTTTGTCCTTTATATTGCACATATAATATTACCGGGTGACATTTTTTATTGTTTTAAAGCTAGGAACAGGAGTGTGCTCATCAAAATGGACAATCTTTAGTTCAGTCGAGTAGCTTTGTATGCCGAGAATAATGGTAAAATTATTGGTTGACGAGAATACAAACATATAATTGGTTAGAATTTTTTTATTGGACCCAACTCCTATAATTTTGCATCGGATCGTACATCTATTTGTGTTTCGTCAAAAGGCTTCAGATGCTTTTTCCAAGATTTTAAAGAAAGTATGGTCTGAGCCAATCATTTGAAATGTCTTGGTCGGTGCCATGATTAGCTGGCTCTGTTCGGTCAGTGCCCTGGTTGGTCATGATTGACGGACGCGCACAAACCTCCCAATGCTGCCCACATTCACGACATTTACTAAATATTGCTATATTACAGCTAAAATATTAGTTTGATCGGAAAGTTCTGGCGGTTTTGACTGGTCCACTTCAAGCGATCATAAATTTCTCCGCACTCATCGGATTCAGTCCAATTAAGCACCATTGGAATAAGCACACCTTTTTCAACGCGATACTTGTTGAGTAATTCCATCAGCGAAAAAAATTAGTGGTCGAGATGCGACAAATTCCAGAGAAGCTCAATGGATTTGAATTTGAATCGTTTCTATCGAGACCTTCAGCTTAATTGGCTACATGCTGATATCAGCGGCCGGCTCATTCGAGTATACGGGTAAGTGCTGATCGATCCCACGAGATGTGGATGTTTCGTTCGATCAAACAGCGCCGGTGGTGTAATGGCGTAGAGCATTCCCGCCCGGTCAGAGCGAGGTGCGGGTTCGAGTCCCGCCTGGCGCTAGAAGTTTTGATCGCAGCAAAACATCGTTGTGAGAGCTGTAGAAAGGCTGTTCTTGCGTGGTCCAGATTTGTGGAGATTCTACCAGCGAGGAAGTTCTGAAGATGCTTAAAAAGGTGGTAGTCGGCGCAAGGTCTGGTGAGGATGGCGCGTGATCGGCTTTGGAAGTGCCCAGAGGTTCATGGTTATTAACCCACTGTCCGAATTGTCTTCGGTGATCGCACAGAACCCGCTTTTCATCACATGTGATGACTCGCTCTAAAAACGGGTCGTTTTGATTCTGGGGAAGCGAAGAAGGACAGATTTCGAGACGTGACAATTTTTGGCGATCACTCAGATCGTAGGGCACCCACTTTTCGAGCTTTTCCGCTTTTACGAGGCGTTTTACTGACTCCTATACCTTCCGCAATCTCACACGGACTGTTTGCGATGGATTCGCCTCCTGGAAGGCTTCAAATGGTCGTCCTGAATTGCTGTAGTTCTGCCGCCTCGGGGTGCACCTAAGGTTGGAATCTTCTGAACGATGTTTCTCGAACCAACGTTCCACGGTCCTTTCTCCAACACTATTCGACCGCCACACGTGGTTGACTCGCCTTCGACTCGACCGCCGAGCACAGGGTTCGGGCCGAGTCCAAGTGCCAGCGTGCAGAAAGCGCAAAACGTCGACCGTACCCTACTTCAGCTATATTATATTGCCGAAAAGCTGTGGATGCGACGGAAATGGCTAACCAACCCATTTTCTCATTTAAGAACAACACAAATATTAAATTGAAGAAAACGAGTGAATACAACACATTTGGATAGCAGTAGGGGGTGCGGGAACTTTTACTCACTTTCGGCCGCGCGCCTCGGGCGCGACGCCGCCCTCCGCGGCAAGCCCGCGATGGCGCGACGGAAACGCGTACGGCTGTTAGCTTCGTGCGCGTGGGTGCTGCACCGATTATCGACGGCTGGCAAATTGCCAATCGTCGTCTCGCCCTCGCTGATTGTCTACGTTTGAGCCATGTGTATATAACAAAACTATTACACTCATTCAGGCATGTCAACTAAACAATTCCAAAGAAAATTATACCAAAATTTCTTTAAGCAAACAATTACCCTGCTCTCCTTAGAGATCCTCTAGTTTGACCGAAAGACGGTCACTTTGATTTGGAAGACGTTCACTTTGGTTTGGAAAGCATCACGCTTGTTTAGAATAATTCCCAATTAGACGTGAGATGTGTCAAATTTGACGCGAAAATGTATAAATAAGGTTTTTACTAATGGTCTTAGGCTATCAGATGCACTATTATCACTAACCTCCTACTAATAGTGAAGACCTTATCACAACAGTAGTCCCAACAATAGTCAGCTGTTAGTGTTAGTTAGTTTGCTGTTACTCAACAGCGAAAGTTCGCAGCAGCCAGTTCTCGTTCGCAAGTTCATGCAGCAAGAAGCCCACTGAGGGAACTAGTATGAGTAAATCTCGTGCGCACTGCCAGTGGCTGGCGACGTCGCGCACGCGGCGTGCGCGCGCGGCGGCCGGCGCGGCCAAAAGTGAGTAAAAGTTCCGTCCCCCTAGCAGTAGGCCACAAAATGATCGCTTCGGACAGAGCCAGTCTGATCAACTGCTGACTTTGGAATACTGTATATTTTGGCACTTTGATGGTTCCTTTGTCGGCCGGAGGTTTTCTCACAACCACAACTCTTCCAGACCTCTCGATCTCTGGCAACTTGCATCCACTGAGGCAGACTCCGCTGTTTGAAAGATCTCGAGAATGAGTCTGCCCATCGCGTTGGCGGTCGTCCCAGTGGTCTCTTATGGTCTCTCGGGAGCCATTCTGTGACACGGAGACTCCATCTATCGTCCTTTCGTCGAAGCAGGTGTCCGGCCAGCGATAGTTGGACTTCTTCGTCTGCTGCAGCGGGTCTGCTAATTGCGACTTCTCCCGTAGCTCC
This sequence comes from Heligmosomoides polygyrus bakeri, assembly GCA_947359475.1. Taxonomy (NCBI): domain Eukaryota; kingdom Metazoa; phylum Nematoda; class Chromadorea; order Rhabditida; family Heligmosomidae; genus Heligmosomoides; species Heligmosomoides polygyrus. Next base: position 7,704,888 of record OX375867.1, read on the forward strand.
GAGCTTCGTAGGCCTTCTTGCCATTGCTGACGAAGGCGTGTCCTCAGAAGACACCTCTTCAGTGCACGATGCGTAGTTTGCATCGCTCTGGCGATTGCCTTGTTGTCGGGCCAGGTTTCTGTCGCGTAACACATCGCAGGCAGTACAGAGGCGTTGAATATCGAGGCCCTGAGACTGTCATTCTTGACCTGATCGGTGACTTCGCGAATCGAACTGAAGGCTGCCCATGCTGCGCGTCTCCTGCGGGCAATTTCAGGAGCGAGGTCGTTATCCATGCTCAGCTCTCTTCCCAGATAGACGTAGGAGTCGACCTGTTGTAGAGCGACCCCATTTAACCTTATGAGTCCCGTGTCACACCACTGGTTGACCGTAAACTGCGTATAGGACATATTCATGTCCAATCCAATCTTCATACCTGCCACATTGAGCTCGTTCAGCATTTCCTCGACTTCTGCCGTGCTGGTAGAGATGAGAACAATATCGTCGGCGAAGCGAAGGTTGCTGATCCGTTTACCGTCGACAAGGTAGCCTTTATCGTCCCAGTTCAAGTCTTTCATGGCATCCTGGAGTGCCGCTGTGAATAGCTTAGGAGAAATCGTGTCTCCCTGCCGCACTCCTTTCCCGATAGGAATCTTAAGCTTCCAATCGAACAACTGGATGGTGGTCGATGTGTTCGAGAGGCATTCGTCGAGAAGTCGGATGTAGGGCGATGGTATACCATCATGCACAAGCGCGATCAGAATGCCGTCGGTTTCCACAGAGTCGAACGCTTTCGACTGGTTTTTGAATACTGATACTAATACCGGCCTGTGAAAAAAGTTGGAGCGCTTTCACTGCTTTATTGTACATCCTACAACGATTTTAATATCCTTTGCAGCAGAAGAAAGACTGTGCTTTTGGGAACATATCAGAAGGGCCACTTTTTAGCTCTCAAGGACATTTTATCAGATGTGAAAGCAGCCTTTCTCAGCCAACTTGCAGGGTAGAGAGTTAGTGAGAAAGAACGTCCTGAAAGTGAACATTGCGAGTAATTGGTTAAGAATGTGGTGAGATCAAAATCAACCAAATGAAGTAGTGTTTAGTGTTACTATGTATAATAGTCCCAACAAGATGAATTCAGATCTTTTGAGAGAAATAGAGAATTCCGGATTTCGCAGAAATCGGCTGGTGAAGAGACCGAAGTACGTGCTAGTGTCAGTTTTGGAGAGGTCGTAAATCAATTAGGGGCCCTCCAGACGAAAATGCTCCATAACTATTAGGTTGTAACGAATTAAATGGCACTGGCTCGCGCCATTTTTTGGCGCGTCTTTACGCGTTTGATCAAGAACAAACCGTAACATGTGGCATATCATTTAGAAGCGCAAACTTTGCTCTACCGGTGAGTACCAAATTTTCTATGTAAAAGTGGGAAAACTTTAGAGTTTTATTGACTTTTTTGCAGATGGACAAAAGGGTAATCCGAGGCATTTACTTGTATGAATTCAAGCTGGGCACTACAGCTAAGGAGGCGGACGAGAAGATCAACGCCGCATTCGGTCAAGGACGTTCCACAATTCAGACGGCGTATCGCTGTTATCGGAAGTTCCGGAATGGAGATGAGAGCTTGGAAGAACATGAAGGTCGTGGGAGGCATAGTGATGTTGATGAGGACAGGCTGAGAGATGTGGTAGAGGAGGATCCACACAGGGGTGCCAGGGAGATAGCGAAGGTTCTTGGCGTCAGTCACAACACAGCTGCCCGGCATCTGAAGGAAATTGGAAAGACCAAAAAGCTGGAAAGATGGGTGCCTCACGAGCTGTCTGAGGAGCAAAGAAACCGACGATATGAGATCTCGTCCGCACTGCTTCTACGGAACGAAACGGACCCATTCCTTGATCGCATCGTAACCTGTGACAAGAAATGGATAATGTACGACAACAGGCGACGATCGGCACGGTGGGTGGACAGCGATGAGAGCCCCAAGGTTTTTGCGAAGCCGGAATTGCACCAAAAGAAAGTAATGGTGACAGTATGGTGGTGTTCGCTGGGAATTATTCACCACAGCTTCCTCCCTCCCGGTGAATCCATCACGGCAGAGAAGTGCTGCATTGAAGTTGAAGAAATGATAAAAAAGTTGAAGGATATCCGGCCGGCCTTGGTAAACCGAAGGCGAGTTCTCCTGCACAACAATGCTCGCCCCCATGTAGCACGAATGACGTTGCAGAAATTGAATGAGCTGAGCATTGAAACTCTACCACATCCTCCGTTTTCTCCCGACCTCTCCCCAACAGATTACCATTTCTTCAAGCATCTTGGCGACTTCTTGGTAGGGAAAATATTCAAATACCAACAGGATGCCGAAAGTGCCTTCGAAGATTTCGTCAATTCCAGAACTTCCTATTTTTATGCTACTGGGATAAAAAAGCTTGTGTCACGTTGGCAAAGATGTGTAGAATCAGAAGGTTTTTATTTCGATTAATAAACTTGCCTACAAGCCGAGATATTAGCTGTTTAAATTTACAGTGGTTCAGTGCCATTTATTTCGTTACAACCTAATAGGTCATGGGTTGTCGAAATGAGCGCAGCTTGGAAGCAACGAATGCGGACTGAATAGAGGAATCGAATGGTGTTAGCTAGCTAGAACCTTCAAGAGTATTTTTAAGGCAGTTTGCGGCAAAGCTTCTTTCTTTCAATGAATTTGAGCGGTATTGTAGTATAATGCTTGTGCAGATTTTTGAGAAAATTTATTTTTTATGGATATGAAATGCACCATGCAATCCTTGGCGTTGGAAAAAAGTGGCAATTAAGTGTTTTTTCCGGTATCTTATTGTATTTAAAATGAAGAACACTGCAGAGAAGGAGTTCCTACCTATAACTGAGGTGTACCGGTCAGGTTCCAACGTTTGTCTTAAACTATGAGAGACTGCGACTTTGATGAACGATATTTTGACATATCAGCTCTGCGTCTCTCGCTGCCATCGTCTGGTCTTTGTTTCTCTGGCGTCTCGCCGACAACAGTTCCTCTCTTTGTACTCGGATGCTGTTCACCTCCCGAGCACATCAGCGTCCACGGAAAGGTGCAAAACGACGTCGTTCCGGCGTTGTAAAGCCCGGACCAGCAAAATCCTCCAGCAGATGAATGCTCTCGGGTTCAATTCCCGCCTGGTGCATATCGTCTTGGTTGAAAATAAGCGAATTCTTCGACGTGTTTCGGGTGAATTATCACGTCTGATGAGATAGCTGGCCGATTGGAAGGCATATGGTGGTCAGGTCCGGTCCTCCACCTCGACGAACGAACGGATCGATGTGTTAAAATATCGCCCATTGAAAATGAAAAATTGAACCGCGGCGATGTGCGGCTGTTGCGTCGGCCACCGCGACGCCGCCAACAACGACGATAGTGGCGCCGTCGGTCGGAGCTGCCACCGCCGCCTCCACTATCGTCGTCGTCGTCGTCGTCATCATCAGCTCTACTATTCTGATCCGATTCCGCTTCTGCTTCATCAGGTCAGAATAGGTCGTGGTCACATTTTAGGGCAGCGTTTTTTCGTTTAAAATTAATATTTTCTTGCAGGAACCACGACGTCGTACCTACATGGAGACAAGGACAAGGACAAGAGACGGCAGGCAGCGTTCGTCTATCTTCTTTAACGATTCATCTGCTGTCCTCCTCCTCCTCCTCCTCCTGTCCTACTCCTCCTTTCCTCCTTTCCCTCCGGTCATCTCCCCCCCCCCTCCCCCATCCGTCCCACCTCAGGTTGAAGGTCGTCCTACCTGCTAGTACGAGATTGTTCGTGTGTCGAAATAAGCTCGTCGCTACAGGCAGAATGAATGAAAACCAGCACGTGATTTCGGCTATTTCCTTCTCTTCCACTTCATTTTTTCATATTTTCTCCCTTTTCCAAAAAAACCGTATTGATCGCATTTTATTTTTTTCAGGCGTTAGGAAAGTTTCAGGAAATTCTACGGTAAGTTTAGGGTTTCGAAAAAAGCAAATTTATTGTTCAAGGTTCGCTGATTTTCCAGAAAGCTCGCCGCCAACCTAACCCAAATATGGGTTAGGGAAGAAGGTTAGGGACTCAGATGGTTAGTGGTTCTCGGTGGAGTAGCCCTGGGGCCGGATTCATCAACAATTAAACCCGTTGGTATGCGGAGTATAGGGGTAGAGATAAGATAAGAGTCAGAGACGCAGGTTTCCTCGTGGGTATCTCTACCCCCTATACCCGCGGGATAGTCGTTGATGAATCCGGCCCCTGGTCATGAGTCGCCTAACTTTGAACCGAGTTCACCCCGGGTCACCTAACCCATATGCGGGTTAGGCACACAGCTAACCTTCCTGGGGCCGGATTCATTAACGCTTACACCCGCGGGTATAAGCGCAGGGATGGGTATAGGGGATAGATTTACCGGCGATGTGGCTTTCATGGTAAACCTTACCCGCCGCTTTGTAAGGAAATCAGTGGGTAGAGAGTACTCGACGATCATATGTAGTAGGAGGATTCCATGCCCCATTGCCAAATGGCGCTCCAGTGAGACTTCAATTGTTCTCGCGAGAGGCTTAGTTTTACCTTACCCTTAATTCCCTTCATGAATACGAATCGTATCTGCTGCCCACTGCAGGTAATGGGTACAATTCCCCTACGGTATGTCTACTTATACCCAGTGCTTGATGAATTCGGACTTTGGTCAACGATTAAACTCAGTGGAATGTTCGGTAGAAGGAGAAACACACCCATGATGTGGCTGGCACTAATCGTATACCTTACCCACCTATTCGTGGGCAGATCTTAGGTGGCAGATACTCGACGATCTTCGTGGATATCTGCGTTTACCCATGAGGATTTCTTTACCGTTACCTCTACCCCTTTAAGAATGATGAATCTGGCCACTGAAGTCAGCCCAAAAAACGCCAAATATCGTTTGGAGGAGCATTCGTGGCACCAAAAAATAACAATTTTCGATAAATAAATCAATATAACCATTATAATAAAAATAACAAAATTTAAATTTGAATAATGATATTTGAAAGCGAAAAGTTTACAGTCACTATCTGCTGTTTGAAGGTTTAACTATAGAATTTCTTTCTTGCAAATTCTGAAGGAGGAACGTTCATCAGCGGTATGTAAATAAGTGTAAAGAGATTTTCGAAAAGGTTAAAATAGAAATATTCCTCTTTTTGCTCATTCAATTTTCGCTTAAAAAATCTGCAATCAATATCAGAAAAGACATTTGTGCATCAGCATTGTTTCTTGCTTGTTGCTCAATCCAAATACATAAAAGGATAAGGATAAAGGACGGCGTCACTCAGTCCCTTTTGGGATGCGCCACGCATTCTACTTCTTCAGGATGTCGTGGAGGCGATTTGCATGCGTATTTGGCCATACAATGATTGCGGTGGCCAGCCGATGAACAAGTCAGCGCTTTATCCTTCCCAGACACGTCTGGTACCAATTTACCGACCCCGGAGGGATGGAAGGCTTGGTTGGCCTGGGTGGGAAATCCTAACCAAGAACCTGGTATCGGGTGCACGCGACAGCCGGCGTCTCCTCCGACTGCGCTACACGCGCCCGCTGCAAATACATAATACATAGCAAATACATATAATATACATATACAAATATTCATTCACACAAAACGGCGCAGTATTAAATTCGCAAAAATTGAAACATGGCTTGTCTAAGCAAAATTGTAGCAAAATTCTTTATTTTATTACGTACTTAATTTTTCTGCCAAGTTTGAAGACCGCAATCCGTACGTTTCTTTTGGATTGAACCACGTATTCGACTGTGAAAATTTGAGATTCAAATCGATTGTTTCAGAAATTCAGAGAAAAAATTCAAGAAGGATTTCATTGCATCATAAGAAGCGTCACGTCTACCATCTTTGTGCCACTGATCATCGAGATGTTCGAACTGGCGCCAGCGCAGCGTCTCCATTCGTTCCTATCGCGTGCCAGAGTGCTCCAATGGATCCCCCTCGCTCGGGGGACACGAAGAGTGTCATATGTCACATCATATGTCACGAAGAAGTCCGACCAACGCGTTGGTTGTCGATCTTGTGTGATTCTGACATCCGGTGGTGTCTGCAAAACGCATTACGTGGTCGACCCACTTAATTTTTGACGACTTTGCCCATGCGATAGCGTCTCTGATCATCGAACGTCGACGAAGCTCAGATCTGCGGAGGCCTCGCGAAGCTTGAAACCTTGCTTATGTGCACTAAATATAACGTGGTGATTTTCTGGTGGGATGTTTGCTGAAGCTGAACACCTTGAGGCTGTGATGCGCCTAGGAAAAAAGTGTTCCGTGGGCAGCTGTATAACAGTGGAGCTACCCGTTCATCGGCCGTTGAGTTCTTCAACTCCTGAAAAACCAGGAACTCGACATAAATCATGCGATGTAACAACTGTGCCAGTGCTGCGAATCGTCGTCGTCGTTTTCTGAACGGTCATCTGCTAGGGTTTCAAGTAGCTGACGGTTTTTTTCCGCGTCCTTGGTCATGATTTTGACGTTTCGCTATCAAAAATCTCTCAATAGCCACTCCTAACACGCTACAGTATCTCCTACAGTAATACTGAAAGGGACAAAATGGCAAAAGGCGGCTCTTAGCTGCGATAAACCACTAGCGCCATACGGGACTCGAACTTATCATCTGTTTTTTTCTAGACAGGACGCTACGCCTCTACACCATCGGCATCCACAATATTGCGACCTCGTAGGTATCAACATGGAACCGGTGAGGCGAATTTCAGAGTGCGACGCCCAATGTAACGATAAAGCTCCCATATTGATTGATGACGTCGAGCAATCGATATTTGAACATATCGCGCCACGAAGCAGCTCCTAGCACTCTGCCTGAGGCTAAAGGCCTTGAGTGAGCGACATTTCTCAAGAACAAGGATAAAGGACGGCGTTCTTCAATCCTTTTTGGGTGCGCCACGTATCCTACTTCTCCGATTTTTCGACCATGAACTTGACTGCGGCTTTGTGACACTTTCGAGATTTTTTATACTAAAACCTCTCCATGTAGGACAACCGTACAATTCGCGCTAAATCGTCGTTTAGCCTCTGCATCTTCCGACTCGTAGAAGATCCGTCGAAGACGTCGGCGATGCCGCTGATCCACGTGCTCTGCCGCCGTATGGACGGCGACGGCGTCGTAAACGTGAGGAGCGCCTGCGTCTCCGTGGCGCCGCAGTCGCCGTGCTCGATGTTGCGATTCGGGCCGACGTCTGATTTATGGCTGTCCATTATCGACCGGAGCGATGTGGCCCGAAGTCGTAAACGTCGCCGCTCCAAAGGAACAGCGACGCTCCGGATCAATTCCGTTCATCGATCGATCAATTGGGAGCAACACACTGTCCGGGGAGAGTACGGTGTTCCCGTTGGAAGTCTCTTCCTGGAGGCTTCCCTCTGAAGGGGAGGGGAGTGATACGGGCGGGCGCTAACGAATTCTGGCTCACGATGGCTTCTAGAAGACGAGAAGCTGACAGTTATCGTTCCTCGTAATGATGTTTCGGTCTGAAAACTGTCAAGTCAATATTGATGGGTAATATCTATATCAAGCCAATCCAAGATTCGTAGAACAGACAGCATTCAGCCCCAGGCTAACGAGTTCTGAGCTCTCGTCCTCTTCAGAGCCTGTAATGAGTCGAAATCAGTCTGAAAAACAATGTATTTATTTATTTATTTATTTACTTATTCAGTTACTCTGAATAAGAAAGGAGTGAAATAAAACTGCATTACAACAAACGCCAAAACTAACAAACAAATGTAGCTCCTAATTATCTACGCACAGAGAATTTGTTTTGCGTTTGAAAGAATATTTGGAAGTTGTAGGTAGGCTACACCTTTTCTAACTGTGAAAAATTCGGCTCTTACCTAAAAATAATCTGAAAATCTATATTCCCAAACGACATTTCATTTTACAAAATCGTTCCAGAAAGCCATCAAACCAATGAAACGGTGAATAGAGACCAAGGGCCGGATTCGTTAGCGACTTAAAGCAATTTGACAGAGAAAATTACAATCGAAATCTCTGATCTCATGGCTTACCAAGCGATATGGTGAGCGATAAGCCGCGTTATCTGAGTTTTCCGCTGTGAATTCTCTGCTAAAGTCAGGTAAGTCCTAGATGGGCGCGTGTAGCGCAGGCGGAGGAGACGCCGTCTGTCGCGTGCACCCGATACCAGGTTCCTGGTTCGGATTTCTCGCCCAGGCCAACCAAGCCTTCCATCCCTCCGGAGTCGGTGAATTGGTACCGGACGTGTCCGGGAAGGATAAGGCGCTGACCTGTTCATCGGCTGGCCACCACAAGCCCCGTAGAAGTAGAATGCGTGGCGCATCCCAAAAGGGATTGAGTAACGCCGTCCTCTATCCTTTATTAAGTCCTAGATGAATCCAACCCCAGTAGTCAGATTCATCAGCCGCTTGTCGTCCGGTAACGGTGAGAACTATCGCCAAACCTGATGCTGATGAATGTCAGATCAGGGGGTCTGGCGGTATTTTCACCTTTTGAGGGTGGTAAGCGATTGATGAATCTGACCCCAAGAACTATTTTTAATTTTTTCAACTTTATTGAAAAGCAAATCTAATCAACAATATAATCACCACAGTTATCCACAACAGTGGCCCATCGATTGGGCAGGTCGCCGATGCCCTTCGCCCAGAACTCCGGGGGCTGCGACTCGAAGAAGTCCGTGATGTCGGATTTGAGGTTGTCGTAGTTGATGAATTTTCTTCCGGCCAAATGGTGCTTCAGCGGGCGGAACAAGTGGTAGTCGGAGGGGGCGAGGTCCGGAGCGGAGAATACGGCAGATGGACAACCGTCTCCCAGCCGAGCGTCGCCAACTTCTGCTGGATCTCCTTCGCCACGTGGGGGTGCGCGTTGTCGTGCAGCAGGTGGACCAAGGCCCGTCGGGGACGCTTTTCTCGGATGGCGGCGGCTAGTTTCTCGAGCTGATCGGTGTAGATGGAGGCGGTGACCGTCCTGCTTTGCAGGAGCAGCTCGAAGTACAGCCTGCCCTTGGCGTCCCACCAGCAGCAGAGCATGATCTTCAGCGGCTGCAGGTCGGCTTTCGGCGTCGTCGGCGGCTCTTCTCCGCGCGGGATCCAGACGGCACGGCGGGCGACGTTGTCGTAGAGGACCCAGCTCTCATCCCCAGTGACCAGGTCCTCGAGAAACTCCTTGCGATGTGGACGGCACTCGTAGTACACGAACGTACGAACTCGACCTTGGTCCATTTCAGCTTGTACTGGTAGCTAGACGCGGCGACTGCGCCTTATATACCCCTAGCGTGGAACTCTGGAGAACCTTCTAGAAGGTTTTTACACTTGTCTGATATTATAACACTTCTAAGGAAAATGATTGAGTTTTGAAAATTTTCGGACAGGAATTATTGGACAGCCTGGTACTTTGTCTCATTGAAATAAATTTTTTTTTTCATTTTCATTATTATAAAAAGTCACGTCTTCGCTTATGACTGTCACTTAAAGCTCATAACGCGGGAAAAACTTGAGAAAGAGGGACTGAATTCTTCGTCCTGAAAAGCAGGTTCTCTTTGGACAGAGGGTGAGTCCGATTTTGCTTCGATTTCGGAAAAATGCGAAGCTTACACTTTAATCAGATGTATACCATTTTCATGTTGATTTAGACATTTTTCTAATCAAATTGAACACTTTTCACAGCAAACTGGACACTCTTCTAAGTTATTTAAAAAGTCTTAGACTATTGAAATCAAGGGAACTCTTCCAAATCAAAACGAGCTTCTAGAATAACTTTTTGTTCAAGGAAAATTTTAGTATGATTTCTTTGAACTTTTAGTTTACTTCCCAATAAGAGTACACATAGTTTTTTTTTAAAATAAAGTTCTCACTTTTATAGAAAAATAAAGTTTATCGCCTGTTGTAAAGAAGAGGAGGGCGGCGAGTTTTCAGTGCCAAAACAGAGATTGCGCCATGCCCTCGCCCGATACTTCACGATTTTTATTCGATTGATAGTAAAATTTCGATTTTCATGGAGTCTCAGACTTACAAACGGTTTCATCATCATTTTCAGTAGCGTTTGTCCCGCTTGGTGGCGGGGTCCGCTTTTCTGGTGTGGTGACGCCATTTCTCTCGATCAAATGCTTGATCGGGATGCACACCAGCTATCTTTAAGTCCAAGTGCAACGTGTCTAGCCAACGTTGCTTCGGGCGTCCTCTGGGCCGTTTTCCCGGGACTTCAAGATTCAGGCCAATCTTACACACGGTGTCGTCGTTAGCGCGAAGGACGTGGCCATACCATCGTAGACGAGCTTCGCGCAACTTGTCGGCTATCGGGACTACACCGAACCTCTGTCGTATGGTGTCATTGCGAACGCGGTCCAATCGCGTTACTCCAGCCGTCCACCGTAGCATTTTCGTCTCCATTACACTAGGGCGGCTTTCAATTTCCTTCGTCACGGGCCAGCACTCAGCACCGTATGTCGCTACTGGGCGGACGACTGTTCTATGAACCTTCGACTTGAGGTACTCGGGTATTGTCTTATCGCAGAGAGCCCCAGTCAGCGACCGTCATTTGGACCAGGCTGCACTTACGCGCGCATTCACCTACACTTACAAACGATTTAATATAGACAATTGTAAAACATACACACACATCCTCACTTTAATGCTTTATGTAAGCGGCTTTCACACTATCAATGAAAACAAAATCGCGACGAGCTTTTCGAGGGCATGGCGCAATCTGGTGTTTTAGTGCACTGTATGATTGCTGTTTAGTTGTGCTTTAGAACAAAATGTCATTTGTTATTTTTCTCGAAAAAAGAAAATTGTATAAAATTATTACTCATTCGGGCAGCAGAAGAAAAAAATTTCAACGAAGTTTATCTAATTTTCCTTGAACAGAAAAATATTTTAACCATTTTGGAGAGTCTGCAGTTTCACCTGTAAGGAACTGGTTTCGATTTGGAAGACGTTCAGTTTGATTTCAAACTTTGCAGGCCAGCTTAGAAGAGTGTCCAGTTCGACGTGAAAAGTGTCCGATTTGGTTTGAAAAGTGTCCAGTTCAACATGAAAATGGTATATGCTTTCGATTTCGTATTCTTATTTCAGATATATGAAGGAATTACTTCCACGTGTAGTGAGTGTCCTTCCTACGCCAGTTCTCCAGATGGTATTTTCAATATCAGTTCACCTGCTGATCACCTGCTTGAGTGCTTCGTGTCATTTCTATGTATGTTGTCTCTGAATAAATATATTCTCATCGTATGAGTTATTATTGTTGCAGCAGATCGTCAGAAGCTTCACGACCAGATCTGTGGACCGTGGCTCAAAGAATTCTTATAGAAAGTGAGAAATAAAATCCGTTTTTGTCTTTTTTTTGTCACGCTAGCTGCTGTGCAGTCGACTCCTTTGAATAGTACGTCTTCATTGGTACCTCTCACGTGCCAAACGAACACATTGAGTGTCAATTTTGCGTGGACACACACGCGGACAAACAGACGCGAAAGCAATGAATCGTATTCTGAGCGGCTCCAGGACCTAACTCCAACGCGACGTCGCGCGCTAGCCGTCTGCGACGTCGCGGCGCTGAAACGCGGACGTGCTCACGGTGACACGTGGTTGGCCGCGGAGCACGAAATGTTCTCAGTGTTTAAGCTCCCAGACCATTTCTAGCAAGGAACTTAAGATCCCACAGAATGTGGTAGGCAACAGTCTGCAGTAGGACAATTGATCCGAGAATGGGTGATAGTGACCTTTTCCGTAGTATAACCATAATCACGGGTAAAAATTGACCGAAGAAGTTGTAGATAGCAAATACTGACGATGGAAACCATCCACATGACCAAGATTCCTGTATAAACTGTCGCTGATCGTCCTATTGAAATCCACATTCACATACCATCTCCAAGAAACGTTGAATTGAGGCATGTCCCTGTAGGAAGTGTTTCTAGCCGTCGGAAGCATCGGACCGGGACAACTCGTCCAATTTCGCCGCGCACCGTGCGCGGAGCCAGGGGGGTTCGCGCGGCGTTGGAGTTATGTCTGCCCCCGATTCTGAGCAGATACTGCTATTATCAGGACCGCGAATTTCACCTATTCGGAGAGTAACATCGTATGAAAGTCCTGGTGTTGAAAACTCAGATGTCATTCCATTGTTGACAAGGTTATCACTGAATTCCATGTGGGTTGTTACCGTATTTTGTCGTGGTTATCTCGTTGCTATTTTTGTTTATCTGGTTGAAAATATTCCTGGCTTTATGACGGCACAACCCCAACAATCCTGCGCAGCGACGACGTACGAGACCGTATATCACCACCGAACAGTAGAATAAAGCTATCCCGTTGCCTCATATGTAAATAACCATGCCATTTTCAGGTCGAGTTACGCACTTTTTAAATCAAATTGGACGCTTTTTTTTAACTCTCCTAGGATCTTTTGAAATCAAAGAAAACTCTTCCGAATTGAAAAAAAAACTTCATACAGGTTTGAATAAGATGAGTAGAAAAACTTTTCTTCAAGGAAAATTCAGAATAACTTTTTAATTTTTTTTGTTACTTTAGCTGCCCTGAGTGTAATACATAATTTTATCAAATTTTTACTTTAGGAAAAAAAAACAAATTAAATTTTGTTCAAAAACAAAGTGAAGCAGCAACCATAAAGGCATACAAAAAGTACAGACCGAATAGATCGGATTGCACCATGCACTCGAAAAGCTCATTGCGACTTTTATTTGATTGATAGTATATATGCTGTTTACATGGAATAACGAGGTATTTGCGTTCTTAACAATTGTACTTGTTGCATTGCCTGCAATTGTGTATAAATCAATATATCAATATAACCGGCGCGTGTAACGCAGTCGGAGGAGCGCAGGCTGTCGCATGCACCTGATACCAGTTTCCTGGTTCGGATTTTCCGCCCAGGCAAACCAAGCCTTCCATCCCTCCGGGATCGGTGAATTGGTACCAGATGTGTCTGGAAAGGATAGAGCGCTGACTTCTTCATCGGCTGGCCACCACAATTCATTGTATGGCCAAATACGCATTCATATCGCCTCCACGATATCCCGTAGAAGTAGAATGCGTGGCGCATCCCGAAAGGAGATTGAGTAACGCCGTCCTTTATCCTTTATCTTTTTATAAATATAGCCAACATATACATAACATAAACCTACGCAAGCAGTGTTCATTCCCCTTTTCCATTTCATGTTTCAGCTGGACAAAAAAAACTACATAAGACGTTACTCAAATAAAAGTGGTTATCACATTAAAAAGAGTACTTCAACAATGACAGTTAATACGAAATTACTTGTAACAACTAGAGTTCTGAAGAACGCGCATATCCCCACTTTGCTGTTTCATGTAAGCAGCATTTACACTATCAATCAAACAAAAATCGCGACATCTTGGACGAGTGCATGGCGCAATCCGGTGTTTTAGCGTACTGTATGGTTGCTGCTTTACTGCACTTTATAACAAAATTCAATTTTTTGTTTTTTTTCTCTAAAAATAAAATTTGGTAAAGTTATTAAACTCATTTCAGCAGCTAAGGTGAAAAAAATTTAGAGCAAGTTATTCTAAATTTTCCTTGAACAAAAGATTTTTTCTACCTATCTTATTGAGCCTGTAGTTGAACCTGTATAAAGTTGCTTCAATTCGGAAGAGTTCTCTTTGATTTCAAAACTCTTAGGTGAGCTTAGAAGAGTGTGCAATTTGTGTTTAATTCAATTTGAAAAGTGTCCAATTTAGCTTGAAAGGTGTCCAATTTGACCTGAAAATGGTATATACCACCAAAAAGTTAACAAGGCCTGATCAGGGTGGAGATCCGTTTTAGGAAACACTGAAGGTAGGTTTATCCTTATTCGTATCCTTGCCTTAATGGTGCTATCAGTAGGTTTGCTACAAAAAGATGCATCCTTTGACCAAGAATAAATCCTTGTTTGACCAAATTTGAACAAAGTTTTGGAGTTGCGGAGAATTGTGGCGGAAAAGCCTGTCGTAAGGCGTCGACCGTTCATGAATTCGGTGGTGTCCCACTATATATAAAAGAGTAAGCGGTTGTGTCTATCCTTCCGTCCGTCTGTCCGTCCGTCTGTCCATCCGTCCTTCCGTCGGTTCATCTAGCTTTTCATAGACGTCGAGTGAGCGGCGTCCGGGTTGAGACGAGGTGTGACCCACGTCGTGTCGCGTGCGTCACGTGCCGCCGATGTCGCGCAAAGGGCGTCTGGGTTGAGAAGACATCTCACCGTCGGCGTTCAACAGGCGTCCGGGTTCAGGAGTTGTGTCACCCATGTCGGCGCAGTGGGTGTCTAGGTTCAGAAGAGGTGTCACCGATGTCGCCCAAGTGGTGTCTGGATTCAGACGACGTGTCACCGATGTCGCGCAAAGGACGAACGGCTGAAAAGACGTGTTACCCACGTCGCTCGACAGGCGTCCGAGTTCAGGAGTTGTGTCACCCATGTCGGCGCAGTGGGTGTCTAGGTTCAGAAGAGGTGTCACCGATGTCGCGGAATGGATGCTTGGGTTAAGAAGGGGTCTCATCGATATCGTGCAAGGGGTGTCCCGGTTCAGACGAGATGTCACCGATGGGTGACCAGTGAAGGGGATCAGTAATGGGGGACCAGCAAAGGAGGGTCCAGTAATGGGGGGGGGGGGGGGAGTGGAATGGAGAGAAGAAGGACTAGTGAAGAGGGGACCACTAAAGGGGACCACTGCAGGGGAGGGTCCAGTGAGGGGGACCGGTACCGGGGGAGGAGGGACCAGTGAAGAGAGGATCAGTAAAAGGGACCAGAAAAGGGGAGACCAGCAAAGGTGGAACCAGTAACGGGGGGGGGGGAGCGTGTGGTGAAGGAGGCCCAATGAAGAGGGGACCAGTTTAGGGGGGGGGGGGGGAGAGGGTAAAGGGGACCAGTGAAGATTGGACCACTGAAGGAGGTGGTCCAGTGAAGGGGACCACTAAGGGCGGACCATGATTTTTTATCAGTATCGTCCAACGGGTATCAGGCTTCAGAAGACGTGCTGCTGACGTCGTTACACGTGCGTTGGGACTCAGCATATGTATCACAGGCGATATCAATATGCGTCCGGATTCAGAACATGTGACTCAGACGTCGTACAACGTGCGTCCAGATCCAGAAGTCGTTCCACAGATCATATTTTGCACAGCATTCGTGAGAAGACTTTTTGAAGGCTTCGTTCGACAAGTGTGCGCGTACTTGACTCTCACTACGCCTTTATTTATTTATTTATTTATTTTACTCCGGCGCAAGTGTAAGAAGATACCAGAGCGCTTTAAGTCGAAGATCTATAGAGCAGTCGTCCGGCCGGTAGCAATGTACGGCGCTGAGTGTTGGCCAACGACCAAGGAAGTTGAAACGCGCCTCAGCGTCATGGAGACGAAGATGCTGCGCTGGACGGCATGGAGTTACGCGCATGGACCGCATCCGAAACGATGCTATTCGGCAGAAGTTCGGTGTCGCGCCGATAACTGACAAGATGCGCGAAGCTCGCTTACGATGGTACGGCCACGTTCTGCGTGGAGAAGAAGACAGCGTCCGCAAGATAGGCCTTAACTTCGAGGTAATAGGAAAGCGGCCTAGAGGGCGACCGAAGCAGCGCTGGGCTGATACGTTACATGCGGACTTGAAAGTAGCTGGTGTCCACCCCGATCTAGCGCTGGATCGGGAAAGGTGGCGTCATGACACCAGAATAGCGGACCCCGCCACGAAGCGGGACAAACGCTGAAGAAGAAGAAGAAGAAGAAGACTCCGGCGCAAGTGTAAGGGGTATTGGCGGGGTTGAGACTGAGGGTAGGGAGAATGGTTAAAGTTATCGGAGGAAGATGACTGCTGTCGGACAGTTAACGGTATCGAGCGGTCTACCGACACCCATTGGTTTCATTCATGTTTCCGCAGATTAAGCACTTTGGGTTGAGACTCTTACAGTCTGTTCTTCAGGACGTAGTAGAACATGTACTTCGGAGAATGAAGTGAAAGTAAGAGGGCCAAAAGAAGAAAAGAACACGGTCGGGTGTTCTATACTCGGGTTTGGGGGCGAAGCCCCCAACCAGACGATTGGCGGCCGGGAGGCCGCTGAACTTCTGGTTGTACAATAATAGCTACACTACAGTTTATCGTTCTGTTTTATCTACTCATTTAGCGCTAATTGAGCAACTGACCAAAATTCAAGCTATCCTTCACCTATCTATTAAGTTGTCCCATAAGTCCCCGCCCTTTTTTTCAACGATTCACTGCAGATTGCGCCGGCGGTCTCTTTCATAGCGCTGCATAGCTTTCGAAAGAGAATGATTTGCTCTATCAGAACATGTATTGCGTTTCTTTTTTCATCATGAATTTTGTCAATTCTAAGTCGTTGAAGTGAAAAGTGAAAAAGTGAAAAAGTAGCCATTTGCGCACTTGTTCTCTCCGCTTAGGTTTGTAATTTTTGCACAGCATTTGGAAGACAATGTTTCGTACTACAAAAATATGTGTTGGTCCTATTTTCTTACTTGTCCTTTATTGATTTTTAGGTCATCAAATTGGGACGTCCGAAGGAGGATGGTTGTTTTTGCCGACAGCTCCTGCTCTGTGGTTGGACTGTCTGGGTTGGTGTTATATGTCATTCGAAAAAGAATGCCTTGCTCTATAAGAATATTTGTCGAATTTATTGATTTTTAGTGAATATCAACAAAATGCCAAAAAGAGAAAAATCGTCTTCACCAACAACTCCTTCTCCTTCTTCAGTTGTTGATGTTCGACAGAAATCGGCGTGAGCCAATAAACGCGACACAAATTCTTACTGAGCAAGACATCCTCTTCCAAACAACATATGACACCAAGCAAAAAAGTTCAACCACAGAACCGGAGTTTTGGTAAAAATTCGGGCGGAAAAGTCGGAATTCCCAATTTGATGGCCGAAAAATCAGTAAAGGACAAGTGAGAAAACAGGACTAACACATATTCTTGTAGTACAAAACATTGTCTTCCAAGTGCTATGAAAAACTGCGCAAAAAATTACAATCCTAAGCGGAGAGAACAAGTGCGCAAATGGCTACTTTTTCACTTTTCACTTTTCACTTCAACTACCTAAAAATTGACAAAATTCATGATGAAAAGAGAAACTCAATATATGCTCTGATAGAGCAGATCATTCTCTTTCGAAAGCTATGCAGCGCTATGCAAGAGACCGCCGGCGAAATCTGCAGTGAATCGTTGAAAAAAACGGCGGGGACTTATGGGACAACCTAATAATTACCTTTATTGAGCAGCCTTCAGCTGTCACTGTTTCGAAAGAAACGAAGAGTGACGACGTTCATTACGAGTGAATGGTGTTCCAATGGCTAATACCGTATTCTCTGTTCTTTGACCATCCGACGAGAAAACGCTTTGCGGGATTGACCTACACTCGATACCCCACCACTCCTGGCGTCTACGACAACTTGGCGCTCGTTTTTTTTTCAAAATTTATGCGAAAAATCATCAGATGCATGCGTTGTTCGTCTTCCTTGGTCTAATGTTCATGTTCAGAAGAAGTGAAATTGGACGGATTCGCTGACATCCTCGTTTTGAAGCGCTTCTAATTTTAGGATCGAAATTTTCAATGTTTTTTTTTCGACTTCGAATTTCAAATGGGCATAACTCCCTTCAATGTTAACCGTCTAGAAATATCTCTGCTAACGAATCCCCATAAAAAGTTGTTTCTGTTTGCTAGTAATTATGCAAATAGAGCTCAAGAACCGTAGGAAAACATTTATAGGCTGAGATTTCTAATCTGAAAGCGTTATAAGAAATGGGGAATAGCACTGTAACAGGGGCGTGCTTGTCGATTGAGCGGGATGAAATATCGGGCACTATGTAGTTAAAAGTTCCGACTCCACCGACAAGACTTTCGTCGAAAAATTTTTTCCGCTGAAACTTCGTCTAGGGGGGGGGGGGTTATTTGGGGTGCTGATCACGAATCTGACATCCGTTTCATAAGCGTCAATATCATATAAAGGATTTCTCACCTTAAAAGAAGAGCTGGAAGAGGTACGATGGTGGAATGATTCAATGAGAATGAAACAATAACGAGTTTTTATTGACAAATAATGCGCCTAAAAATGACCAAAACTACCTGAAATGTATCAGCGGAAGAATAAAAAGCCGAGAAGAGCATACCTCAAGGAATACTCTGCCAAAAAAAAGAGGATAGCAGGGATACAATGACGCAAGCTAATCCCTGAAATTGAACACTGCCTTTTTTCAATCCCCAAATTGTCTCCTCCAGAAGAGCTTGCTCAAATAATCTCTATATCTACCGCTGTTGATGCCGTACTTCCGCTTAGCCATCGATCCAAGCTTAATAAGCTCCTAGACGAAGTTTCAGCGAAATCCGTGACCCTGCCTGGACCACCCATGTTAACGGTATGAGTGGTCTCCGATCGAATCGTGAAAAACGGATGTCAGATTCGTGATCAGCACCCCAAATAACCCTCCTAGACGAAGTTTCAGCGAAATCAGTGACCTCGCCTGAACCACCTTTGTTAACGGTATGGGTGGTATCCGACCGAATCGTGAAAAATGAATATCGAATTTATTTATTTATTTATTTCAAGGCACAGAACATAGTCTAGCGTAAGGCCCCTGTTATACTCCCGCGGGAGCTTCCGCGGATGGGTGGAAATCGCGTCGGGACCCGGCGCCGGGCCACACGTCGCGGCCCGCCACGCCCGCCTCCGCCGTGCACCATTGGTCCGCGGACGTTCCGTGGATGCTCCCGCGGGAGTATAACAGATGCCTAAGCGAACATAGCAATACAAAGAGAACAAACGAGCAAACTCCTGTCTAAAAATAGGAACAGTAATGACAATTACACAACCGTCAACAGAGAAATCACTAGGTCATAATCTTGGAGTTCAACCAGCAATAGGACGTTTACAGGCTTGCACAGACAGCTTCTTCAGGTCAGCATATTTCCCAATCAACAAACTGAATTCCTTAGGAATCCTGTAGGTCAGAAAGTCAGATCTTATTCGTGATTTAGCAATCGGAACTCGAAGCTTAAGCTTTCCTCTAACGGTCCTCGTCAGCATATCTCCAAAAAAGATAACTGGGTCGATGGACACCTTACCAGAAAGTATTTTGTACATCATGACCAGGATTTTCCTCCTATTTTCCAGTGAAGGAAGACGAAAGTGAACAGAACGTTCCTGACCACGCGGCATCAAACTATAATCCACCGAGAAACACCTCATCATCAGTTTTCTAGTAAAATTGCTTTGTACGCTCTCTAAAAGGTTGATGTCCCTCTTATTCGTCGGATTGAACACGGCTATTCCAGATTCCACAACTGGACGAACGAATGTATGTTTTGTAAGCTTTTATGTAAACCTCTGGTAGGTTTGATTTCAGAACTTTGAAAAGATTGTAAATGCGACAGTTAGCTTTATTCACTAAGAGTCTGCAATGACTGGAGAAGGACAGGTTAGTCGTGATAAGGAAGCCTAAATCACGAGCTTCTTGGACTTCCTTTAAAGCTTTGTCATTGATCCTATATGACGGCACCGTAGTATGGCCTCTAGACCCGATCGTCAGAGAGTGAGTCTTCTCAGAGGCGATTGGTAGTTCCAATTTTACTGCCCAACAACTGGTGAAATCAATTGCTGACTGAAGGCAGTTTGAATCTCCGGCGTGCTCAATTTTCTTGTAAATTTTGACATCATCGGCATACATTTTGCACGCAACCCCTAAATTATTAACGTAGCTTGGGAGTTCATAGGTGTACAACAGGAATAAGATCGGAGACAACACACCTCCTTGAGGTACACCGCTGAATGCAGTAAAGACCTCAGAGTATTGACCCCTAACCTTTAGCTGATACGTTCGTGATTAGCACCCCAAATAACCCCCAGAGACAAAATTTCATCGAAAAAATTTTTTCGACCGAAGTCGTGTCGGTGAAGTCGGAATTTTTAGCTAGTACCGAAATATCTCTGCTAAAGAAACCCCATAAAACGTTGTTGTTGTTTGCTGGCAATTATGCAATTAGAGCTCAACAACGTAGGAACACGTTTTTCAACATTGTCCTCTATAGGCTAACCAAGATTTTTCGTCTGAAAGCGTTATAAGAAATGGGGGCGCTATGGTAGTTGGGGGGGGGGGGGTCATGTTATAAAAACTGTCATTGAGAAGGAAAAAAGAAACGGTAAGGGGAAAGCACAGATTTAGGCAGGGGAAAGGACTCCAGGGTGTTGCTCGAGTGACGCACCCGTGGTAAAATTGCCTACATCCTGAAGTTCCCTCTCTTGCTCGAAACGAAAGCAAATATAACGTGGATCTGTAATCGAGCCGAGGAGATAGTACTGCATTTGTAATACATTCGCCGTATGTAGCTACTCGCCAGGCTTGTCATTCTATGGTGACCCACCCCCAACTACAATAGCGCCGAAATGTGGAAAACAACGCTATGAAAGGGACATGATTGAGCGGAATGAAATATAGCTTCTGGTTCAGTCCCAATTGGGCGGGGGGGAGGGAGCAGTCCACAATGAATTGTAAATTCCTAGTTACGCATGAATACATACAGCATACAATACAACACATGAACGACCTTACCTTACCTAGCCCCCTTCCTTTCGATCCTGACTGGAATATTTTTAGGTTGTAACGAAATAAATGGCACTGAACCACTGTAAATTTAAACAGTTAATATCTCAGCTTGTAGGCAATTTATTAATCGAAATAAAAACCTTCTGATTCTACACATGTTTGCCAACGTGACACAAGCTTTTTTATCCCAGTAGCATAAAAATCAGAAGTTCTGGAATTGACGAGATCTTCGAAGGCACTTTCGGCATCCTGTTGGTATTTGAATATTTTCCCAACCAAGAAGTCGCCAAGATGCTTGAAGAAATGGTAGTCTGTTGGGGAGAGGTCGGGAGAAAACGGAGGATGTGGTAGAGTTTCAATGCTCAGCTCATTCAATTTCTGCAACGTCATTCGTGCTACATGGGGGCGAGCATTGTCGTGCAGAAGGAGAACTCGCCTTCGGTTTACCGAGGCCGGCCGGATATCCTTCAACTTTTTCATCATTTCTTCAATTTCAATGCAGTACTTCTATGCCGTGATGGATTCACCGGGAGGGAGTAAGTTGTGGTGAATAATTCCCAGCGAACACCACCATACTGTCACCACTACTTTCTTTTGGTGCAATTCCGGCTTCGCAAAAACCCTGGGGCTCTCATCGCTGTCCACCCACTGTGCCGATCGTCGCCTGTTGTCGTACATTATCCATTTCTCGTCACAGGTTACGATGCGATCAAGGAATGGGTCCGTTTCGTTCCGTAGAAGCAGTGCGGACGAGATCTCATATCGTCGGTTTCTTTGCTCCTGAGACAGCTCGTGAGGCACCCATCTTTCCAGCTTTTTGGTCTTTCCAATTTCCCTCAGATGCCAGGCAGCTGTGTTGTGACTGACGCCAAGAACCTTCGCTATCTCCCTGGTACCTTTGTGTGGATCCTCTACCACATCTCTCAGCTTGTCCTCATCAACATCACTATGCCTCCCACGACCTTCATGTTCTTCCAAGCTCTCATCTCCATTCCGGAACTTCTGATACCAACGATACGCCGTCCGAATTGTGGAACATCCTAGACCAAATGCGGCGTTGATCTTATCGTCCGCCTCCTTAGCTGTAGTGCCCAGCTTGAATTCATACAAGTAAATGCCTCGGATTACCCTTTTGTCCATCTGCAAATAAGTCACTAAAACTCTAAAGTTTTCCCACTTTTACATAGAAAATTTGGTACCCACCGGTAGAGCAAAGTTTGCGCTTCTAAATGATATGCCACATGTTACGGTTTGTTCCTGATCAAACGCGTAAGGACGCGCCAGTGCCATTTAATTCGTTACACCTAATAAAAAAATCGTTATAAAACTATGAAGAAGCGGCAGCGGCGCTGCTCCTAGTAGCCGTTTGAGTTCCCGCGCTATGCGCGAATGCATGCGCGTCAACTGATTCACCGTGGGCGATAGGTAGAGGGACGCCTGCCGGCTCCACGCCTCCACGCATCGCCCCACGGTGTACTTCTATAGAATGGAGTTAAAAGTCATTGTGGACTGCCCCCCCCCCCCTGATTGGGATTGAATCTATCTTTTAAATCCAAGTATTGCAGTCTGAATATAATTACGTGTCTTTTAAAGTTACCGTTTGAAAGAATGGGAATCAGGGATGAGCGGATAATAAGATTTTAAAACAAGGACAACGGATAATTTTGCTCTAAAATGGCCGGATAACGGACAAAGGGATAACGAACAAACAACAAATATGAAAACTAATTTTATACTGTTCTTTCTCCACTAGTAGGTCGGTAATTGTAACACTTTCTACGTCATATTTCAAAGCTTTTAACCATACATGTATGACAACACGCGACAAAGGAAGCACCATTACGACAAGACATTGGCAGCAAACAGACAACACATTGGTAATAAACACGAAAAAATGCAAGAAACGGCGAATTAGCAAGTCTTAAGATATCTATCAACGAGCAAGGCATGTTTTTTGGAAAGCACCACGAATTCAGAGCTGGCCCTTTGAGTAAAAAACGAGGCACGAACACAACTTTTGGCTGTAGGATAATGAATTTAACTGTAGAACCCCTTGTGGTAGAATGGTTGACTGTGTGAAGCTCAGTAAGTGGAAGTGCAACTTTTCCAGTCATCATCTTGAAAATCATAATTAGATCGTTTCGCTTCCTACGAATAGCAAGTGATTCCAACTTGAATATTATACAGGGTGCGCCAAAATTATGGCGACAAGGTATTCAATTCGCCGAGAGAGAAACTGCGGTACTTTCGAGAAACCAACGATGCGATAATGTTTATCAGTCTATTGTAAACTATACGCAACATTGAGATTCGAAGATATCTCCATCGGTATCGATATAGACTTTGAGACGCTTCGGGAAGGCATCGACGGCGGCACGCAAGT
The DNA here is from genome assembly GCA_947359475.1 of Heligmosomoides polygyrus bakeri. NCBI lineage: Eukaryota > Metazoa > Nematoda > Chromadorea > Rhabditida > Heligmosomidae > Heligmosomoides > Heligmosomoides polygyrus. Next base: position 7,727,819 of record OX375867.1, read on the forward strand.
AAGGCTCGTTGAGCTCATCCCACGCCTTTCTTCAAAGTATCTACGGGTCGGTGAGGTTTCCAGCAGGCTTTGGCTTCCAGAGCTGGCCAGACCGTGTAATCCATCGGATTCAAACTCGGAGAGTTGGCTGGCTCGTGGAAGCTGATGAATTGCGAAAAGTTGCCTTTGCACCAGTCTTGCAGCATTCTTGCTCTGTGAGCTGGGACTCCTTCTTTTTTGAAGGTCTAGGAGGGTGCACGCGGGTCTTCGTGTAGGCCTTAAGTCCCAGTTCATGGAAGATTCCTCAACGACGTCTCCATGATGTCCACTTTCCCGACAACCGGCGGACCGAGAGCGCCGGCTTCCTGCGAATTCGTTCACGTACCTTCCTAATGTTGTCCGTAGTTGTCACAGATACGTGTCCTTCCCGTCCTCATCTATCATCCTCGGTTCCCAGGTCTTCTTAGCGTCTGATGAACCTATTCATAATACTTTGATGAACTCCAAGACGGTGGTGAATGTAGCGTGCCGAGAAGCCTTGACGGTAAAGCTCAATGATTTAAGAACGGTCGCACGAACGTTTCACTAATTTGAAAAACCACTTATTGTTATGTTCGACTGAGGTAAGCATAAACTAATTGACTCAATAAAAACAATCAGAGCACGAAAAAAAGCAGACGCTCCGAATAAAAGGCGAAATTGTTAGCGCATGTGCTGTCGCCATAATTTTGGCGCATCCTGTAGAAACGAGATGTCTGTAGAATAAGCAGAATTATAGTATAACTTTCAGTTGCTGCAGGTATTTTAGCAGTGTGTTCAGTTGCCGATCGGATGTGTACGAAAAAATTTATTTTCCAGACCAAGACTGTTTGTTTTTCATAGTTTGTCTTTATATTCCAGTCAGCATTTTCACTACGTAGCTCGTTTTCCAGTTTCCATTTTGAACTGTGTGAATAATATTAGGGTGGACTAAAAGTAATGAGACAAACTCAACAAATTTCTTCATCTCTTTATAACCCAATTATAACTCGACGGCGCTGAGGAATGTATTCGCCACTAAGTCAATGACCTTGCTGCCATCGATCCGCCATCTTCATGATCCCATCCTTGCAGAACTGCTTCGGCTTGGTGCTGATCCACTGCGTGTTACGGCTGTCGAAGTCTGTTTGGGTCCTTGTTTCCCTCCCGACCGTGAAGTCCCATAGGCTCAAGAAGTAGTGGTAGTCGCATGGAGAGATGTCCGGCGAATGCGGTGGGTGAGGCATGTGAACGGGGAGGGGGACGTTCTGCCTGAAAGCGGCGCGGGCAAAGACGCGGGACGGTGCCTGCGGAGACAATTAGCGTCGACACGCGCAGTGACACCCGCCGCTTTGACCTCAGCCAGACAGCTCTCGCCGCGGAGGCGATGCTCACCCTGCCAACTACAGGAGCCTGTAGGTCGACCAGATTTGGTGTGATTACAATCGATAGAGGGATATGAGGCTCAGACGGCTTGCATTGGCAGTCCAGAGTATGGGACTGATCTAAACCCTACCATCTTCTATATCAGAATTTCAAGCTCTATCGAATGAGCAAGGAAAGAATCTTGTCTCAATAACCCTTGCAACATTTTTTTTTCAGGCGCAGTTACCTTTCGGTAAATATCAGTTTTTATTAATATCAGAATTAACTACGAGGCATGCTTTCAGGCTACTGATGGGAACTCTACCATCTCCTGTACTAGAACTTCGATCTCTATCAAATAAGCTTGAAATTATCCTGTCTAAAAAGCCCTTAAGGCGGCTTTTAAGCGTTGTTTATTTTCCTTAAATATCAGTTTTATTTATATCAGAATTAATTGCGAGGCTGCTTCCAGGCTGAAATTGTGCGAAAAATATAGTTAGATAGACGAGAGACCTTCTAAGAGCACCCCAAGTGCTCAACCTTTTTGAAAACGACATTATGATCCTTCAGTGCGTAGAACATGTTCGCAGTCTGAAATTGCCCAACGAGTTCAATTTGATAGTCGGTGGGCATCCTAAGAACACCAAGGCAGTCCAGTTTTTTCAAAGCATTTCATCAGTGTTTCCTAACTCGTTAATTGGTGGAGGAGACATTGGCTGTGCAGGTACATTGCTTGTGGAACGCGAGGTCAAAAAACTGACAGCAGCCACAAAGGACTGGACGAGCAATTTGAAGCATTGTGTGATGAAATTTATTCTCGGTGAACATTAGATTTCATGAACCACCTATCCAGTCTTAGTCTCGACATGTATGGTGTGTGCATTGTAAAGTTCCATAGAAAAATCAGTTACGAAATGATAAAGAATGTAGTTTTTAAACCAATGCTTTGAACTTATGTTAAAAGATCCCTCGTCTATTTAGTTGGAATCCTCGTGCAATTTTAGCCTGGAAGCAAGTCTCGCATTTAGTCCTGATATATGTGAATAAAAACCGATATTTAGCGAAAAAAACGCCTGAGAAAAATCGCCTTAGGTGTTATTGAGGCAGTATTCTTTTCTGGATCATTCGATAGAGCTCAAAATTCTAGTACAGGAGATGGTAGGGTTTACATCAGTGGTATTGAAACGTGCCTCGCAATTAATTCTGATATAAACAAAAACTGTTATTTAACGAAAATAAACAACGCCCAAAAAGCCGCCTTAAGGGTTATCTAGACAGGATATAATGCAGGAGAAGGATAGTTCACATCAGTAGCCTGGAAGCCTCGTAGTTAATTCTGATATAAATAAAAACTGATATTTACCGAAAGGTAACTGCGCCTGAAAAAAAATGTTGTAAGGGTCATTAAGACAGGATTCTTTCCTGGCTCATTCGATAGAGCTTGAAATTCTGATATAGAAGATGGTAGGGTTCAGATCAGTCCCGTATTCTGGACTGCCAATGCAAGCCGTCTGAGCCTCATATCCCTCTATCGATTGTAATCACACCAAATCTGGTCGACCTACAGGCTCCTGTAGTTGGCTGGGTCAGCATCGCCTCTGCGGCGAGGGCTGTCCGGCTGAGTGCGACGCGGCGGGTGTCACTGCGCGAGTCGACGCTAATTGTCTCCGCAGGCACTGTCCCGCGCCTTTGCCCGCGCCGCTTTCAGGCAGAACGTGGACGACCAGGAAGTCCTGTAGGCACAAGAAGTAGTGGGAGTTGCATGAGGAGATTTCCGGCGAATACGGTGGGTGAGGCATGTGAACGTAGCCCAGCTGGGCAAGCTTATCCGTGGTTACTTGTTCCCGATGGGGTGCGGCGTTGTCGAAGAGGAGGACCTTCTTGAAGCGCTGCGACTGAATAAGAGCGAGTCGCCGGTCCATCTCTTCTATTTCGTTCACCATGGCCTTGGAGTTCATCGTAGTGCTCTTGGGAAACAGCTTCCGGTAAACCGATCCATGGGCGCAGACCCAAGAGCTCTGAAGGTGCTTCTCGCCATGAACATCCCGTCGAACGAAGGTCGGTAAAGGGTCAACAGGCCTTACCCAGACTCGCTGCTTGGCAGGGGTAAGGTAGAACACGTACTTCCCATCCTGCGTTAAGATTGAGTCCAGGATACTCGGGGTTGAGAATTGGGCGAGATTTGCGCGACACAGGTCGACTCGTCAGACCGGGGTTTCGGCATGAGACAGACTGCGCTTTTGGCATGCTTCTGCTAAGGGCGAAAGTGGTCACTTCTCAGGTGGCCTTCAGTAAGTAGCAAACAAACATACAAGCCCCCCTCCCTCTAATAGTTCATTTTTATACCAAAGTGGTCCTTTAAGAGTGACCTGGAAGCTTTATATGTGATTGTTAAAGAAGGCTAGTTCTTCTCCACATGTTGCAAACTGTTTGTTTTGTTACTGCTACACTTTTTACGACATTTAGCATTTTTTTAAAAATTCTCGCACGTTTTCCATCAAAGAAGGAAACCAAAGATTGCCACTAGCTCTCCATTTATCGAGGCGTTGAATCACAAAGTACAAACTGGGTGAGCTTGTTCCTTTATTTCCCACAAGTAGGCGGCTCTTTTTTATAAAACAAACCCTGAAACCCTGCGCGAAATTTTAGAAAAATTATTTTGACTTTGCCTTTACCCATACCTCTGGACGATCAACTATTCTGTTCAAGGCTTTCTGCCATTCTAAGGATCTCTATCTTAAGTTCGAAGAAGCGCCTTAATTTTGGCTTAATTCTATGCCAGTGTTTGTGGGATTCAACTCTTAACGTTCTGTGACACGAAAATCGGGCATTCAGGCGGGCTTTTCCGGAATGTGTGTTGAACTCCTCGGATTTTGGGATGCAAATGTTCATACTGTTCATACTTCGCGGCAAGAGCGACTTGTCGCCCCTGCAAAACATGCATATCGATTAAAACCGAGCGCGAGCCGCCGAAAAGTGTTCATACTCGAGCGCCGGCGCTGTCGCTCCAGTCGCCGTTGTCGCTCTCGTCGCTCTTGTCGCTGCTGTTGCGAAGTATGAACAGGTCCTAAGGCCCTGTTTAGTGTGCACGCGACGCGCGACGCGATGCATGCGTAGTGGCCAAATTGATCGAGCGACGCGATTGATCAATCCGGCCCCTACTCATGGCATCGCGTCGCGTCGCGTCACACTAAACGACCCCTAAGGGTAGCGCGGGAATTTGAACGGGTATGCCTCTTCATAGTTTTGTAACGAAATTTTTTCTATATTTCAAGTCCAGATCGAAGATTTCCAAGGGAGGGAGATAGGTAGAGTCGTTCATGTGTTACGTTGCATGTATTTATGCGTAGATGGTGGCATTTACATGTCATTATGAAGTCCCCCCCCCCCCCCCCCCGATTGGAATTGCACACAAAACCTCCCTTTAATTCGTAGAACTTGAACAAATGTGGGAACAAATCACAGAAGCACTGAAACGGCGTAGGCTTATAGACCGACCTAATTGTTTCCTTTTTTTCGGTAAAATACGTGCTGGGAGAGGTCAGCCCTTTTTATGCTTAGCTGTTACCTTTATTGACGAGATTTTGTCATTCACTGTTACGAAACAAAACGAAACTTGGCAGCATTCACCCTCAGATGCTCCAACACCCGTAGACTCCTTTCCTCGACCACCCATCGAGAAAACGCTTGGCCGGGTTGATCTACACTCGATAGCCCACCACCCCTGGCACCCGCCTTTTGTCGGTCGGCAGGCTTCGCTGGTAACTTCGTGTTCGAAATGGCTTGCAGTATCTTATCTCCTTTGTGCTAAAATTTTATTTTTATTTTATTTTGGCCAATGGCAATATGTTAGAAAGCAAACACAGAAACAATCACAAAAAAGAACATAGGGACGAAAACATACAATCATACTATTCAACCAATTTCAGATCTGAGCAACAAACGTTCAACTCGGCTTCTGAATTGTCTCGGTGTTAGGGGAAACTGAAGGTGCTTAGAGAATTTCATGCATAAACTACCTACCCTACAAGTGAAAGACATTGCTCGTAAATTGGTTCTTGGCCGAGGTAGGTAAATCCTCTGTAAATGGGTAAATATGGTGGTATGTTCTTGATTCGGTTTTTTCGACCATGCCAGCTAAGTCTTCCATTTTTCCCGGGTCGCTGGATTAGTACCGACTTGTCTGGAAGGATAGGTCATCGAGATGTCTTTGGACTGGGCCATCACAGATCGTTGTATAGGCCGTATGCATCCGCATTCATATCCTCCGACGACATCCTGTAGAAGTAGAATGTGTGGCGTATCCCCAAAGGGTTTGATTAACACCGTCTCTTATCCTTCTATCCTCTGTGATTCCATGATCCATTATCATTACGTAATGTTCATAGAATTGCTATTGTGCTTGTTTTCTAACGGTTGTTTTCCTCAGGCGTAGTAAAGGCAAACATAAGCCTAACGATAAGCCTCATTCTACCGTCCTGCTTCTAGCACCACCGCTCGACTGGACGACGAAAAGGGAAGGAATGTGGAATTGGCCTCCACCGTTGACCATATGGGAACACTGGAAGAAGGTGACTCGTTCAACGGCTACAAGGAGTGAGTAGGTCGTATTCTTTATGAATGAATCGTCGACAAATGCCGCTGCCACTGACTAAAATATGGCTCTTCTCTTTTCCAGGAGAAGTCGGCAGCCCAAGCGCGCTGCAGTAAAGCGATTATTCGAGAAATCTGTAGAGCGGTAACTGTGGAGTGAATAGGTGTAATCTCCTTGATATTGTCTAAAAGAGGTCCCATTTTATAATAGACGGCGCCTTCGTAAGCCTAGTAAACGAAGGCGGCTCATTTTCGCTTCACGGCGTTTACCCTGTAACTGCCGCTTGCTGTACGTTTTTGAACTAAATCCTTGTTTTTCGGTCACAAGTGGTCGTCCTAATCTGATTCGCGTCAAATTTGAGGAAAAAACCCAGAAGACGTTAATGTTCATCCAGCAGGAGTATTTGTTGACTCTCTTCCGGTTCAAAGATGGCTTTAAGTCTTTTATTTTTCTGAAAGGAAGGTGGTTTGGTCAAGAAATATATAATATCTAGAAATGATGAATAAATAGTGCATAAATATCGAAATTAAATATTAGGCTGGTACGACAGCTCGACGACTACCTGCCATACTGTGCTCCACATACTTTCATGGCTCAACATTGAAGCTAAAACGGGGAGCAACCCCCAATGGACGAAGCGGGTGTTTGTCCCAAACATAGTCCTAGGCCATAGATAGCCCATGACGGCCGGGGGTATCCACAAATCATTGGCGGGCTGCAAAGCCTATGATATCGCTCATCCCCAGAGCTTTTACCAAAGCAGTGAGAGCGCTACTTTAAGCGCTGAAGCTGACGCTGAGACTAGAAATAGTAGAACATCGGTTAGGGAATTATACAGTACTCCAGCTAGGAGGAGTTTCACCATACGCCACTGCCAGTACCTCTCCAAATTGGGCTTCCGTCCTCTGCAACGGCCTATTTTATCGAGTCTTTCCTCGCATTTGACAACCGTTGCAGCTGCATTTATTATTTAGTTACTTGAGACTTTTACCTATAAATACTTAGCGTTTAAAAAGGACCATCTCGATGAAAAATCCAATTATTAGGTTGGTGCATAAGTTCTCGGACATTTGGGGCATGAAATATTTATTATCACAACATACGAACAACAATATCAAATCATTTGAAGTAACCACCCTTTACATCAATTGTCTTTCGCCAACGTGCTGGTAAGTCATGGATGCCTTTCCTCCAAAACGTGGCCGGCTGTGATTCGAAAAATGTGAGCAGTGCCTCCTTGACATCATATCGATTCCTGAATTGCTGGCCGTCCAAATAGCGTTGAAGGCTTGAAAACAAATGATAATCAGAAGGAGCGAGATCTGGTGAGTAAGGTGGATGTGGAGGAATGCTCCATCCCTAGTCCGCCAACTGAGCCGACGTCGCTCTAGCAATATGCGGTCTGGCGTTGTCGTGTTGAAAATACACCTTCACTTGCTCTCCTCGAGTGGTTTGAAGGTGGGCCCTCAACTTCCTCAGTTGGTTGACGTAAACCTCTGCCGTCACTGTTATCCCTTCGTCCAGCAGCTCCCAGTATTCTACGCCAAGAACGCTCGACCAAATGCATAGCATCACCTTTTTCACGTGAAGGTCGGGTTTCGGAACGTCCTCTGCCTCTCCAGCTGCGTCAACCCACTGTGCACGCCGGTGATAATTAGAATAGAGTATCCACTTCTCATCCCCGGTGATGAGGTTGTTCAGCCATCGGTGGGTACGTCTGAGGGTAAGGAGAGACAGAGCGACATCGGCTCTGCGATCCATGTCATGTTGTGTCAAGTCGTGAGGTACCCAGCGACCCAATTTTCGCACCTTGCCAATCGACTTCAATCCTCGAACGACTGTTGAGTGACTAACACCAAGAGTGCTTGACAGTTCGCGAGTGGTTTGGTATGGGTCCGCTTCCACTCTACTTCGGAGGCCATCCAAATCCAGTGTCATCGGGCGCCCTTCTCGTTCATTGCCTTCAACGGAGAATTCACCAACTGCAAACTTCGAGAACCACTGGTACACAGTACTTCGAGCAGGAGCACTCTCGTTGCAAACATCCTTCAGGCGACGGTACGATTCGTTGGCATCGAGGCCAGATTGATGCAGGAATAACATGACGTGCCGAATATGCGTCTCAGTTGGGATGAATTGCTTAGCCATAATAGCTGACGTTAACAACGCAGAAGTAAATGTCAGGAACAGTTTTGTAGCCCTTTCCCTTCTCTATCGATCGATCATTTACGCGTTCATACATGTGAGAAATTTGGCGGGAAAATGCGCTTTTGATTCAGGAGGGATCAAATGTCCGAGAACTTATGCACCAACCTAATCTATCTACCACTATATAATTGAGTTAGCTGCCTGCGCTGTAGATGATGAGGCGTATCTCACTCAGGTTGGAAACCTGGCTGAGATACGCTTCGCGGAAGCACGCGCAATCTTATGGAACCCCTTGCGACGCCTCCGCGTACCTCGCGCAGGCAACGTCAGCCTTTCAACATGGGGTGTTGTTACAGCAGATTACGCGTAGCCTCTTCCTGCTTGACACAACGGCATCTGCGCGAGTTTCTGAGTGCCTGAATCCAGAAGACGGGTTCCCTTCGTCGCACCACAACCTTTTGGAGTCAGAAGAGGAGACACCGTCGTCCTTCGACAAGGGATCGCATTCAGAATTGAACATGAGATGCTGCTGCTGCAGAGGAAGCGCAGCCTCCTGTTTGACACAACGGCGTCTGTGCGCGTTTCTGAGCGACTGGATCCAGAAGACGGGTTCTCTTCGTCGCACCACAACCGTCTGGAGTCAGAAGAGGAGACACCGTCGTCCTTCGACAAGGGATCGCATTCAGAATTGAACATGAGATGCTGCTGCTGCAGAGGAAGCGCAGCCTCCTGTTTGACACAACGGCGTCTGTGCGCGTTTCTGAGCGACTGGATCCAGAAGACGGGTTCTCTTCGTCGCACCACAACCGTCTGGATTCAGAAGATGGGAAAGAAAGGAAGCAGAGGTCACATCGTCGTCGTACGACGACCGGCCGCTGCAGAACTCAGCATTATCCCATGTTGAACGGAAAAGTTTACCCGCGCCAGGTACGCCTCTGCGTACCTCGCGCGGGCAACGCTTGCCGTTCAACATGGGATATTGTTGCATCAGAGGAACGCATCCTCCTCGTGCTTGACACAACGGCATCTGCGCGCGTTTCTGAGCGCCTGGATCCAGAAGACGGGTTCTCGTCGTCGCACTACAACCTTCTGGGGTCAGAAGATCGGAAAGAAAGGAAGCAGAGGTCACCTCGTGGTCGTACGACGACCGGCCGCATGCAGAACTCAGCATTATCCCATGTTGAACAGAAAACTTTACCCGCGCCAGGTACGCCTCTGCGTATATCTCCCCAGTCCAGTATTTTCTCATGGTCAGCTGTACGTGGAGCGCTCTCGAGTTCGACAGAAGTCCCATCTGAAAATTTGACACCAGGACTCAAGTCGATACCAAACGTAGTATTCACCGACATGCTTCAGTAAATGTTGTCTTTTTGTTGTTCTGTTAACAAAAATTGTTTTGAAGATCACACGTACTTTTTGTGTGAGAGTATTTCCTGAGAAAAAAGGACAAACCTATAACCCCGCGAAGCGGGCAAGTGCAAGACACGCCGTTAGGCGTGTCGTAGCACTTTTAGTATATAAATGATATAAATTTCTAAATAATATCAAAAGTGTGTAACATCTGGAATTTCTTGTGGAAATGTGGTCAAGTCCCTCCGCATTGAGGCCTGTTTTCAGGCCTGCTTTCGCCTTGTTCAGAACCTGGAAAAGTCGGAAATATTTACGATACTACTAGCTCACACACCTCTAATCATACAAAAGTACTATTCCTGAAGAAGAAGTAGAGCAAAGAGCCGACACCCAAGTTACAAATGGCTCACTAAGTGGCTGCCGAAGAGGACCACTGCTCATCCGCAGATGGAAATGGACGTGCGTGAATGAGCTCAGCCCCGAGACCACCCGTCTTTAATACAATGCAGGTCAAATCGAATCCATAATACGCAAAAACAGCAGCTTAAATATTGGTATGCAAAAAACGGAAAACCTTTGGAAGCGGGAAACCCACTCGATGGCAATAGGATAATTTTCCCTAAAGCGGTAAACTGTCATTAAATTCGTAGCTTGACCGTTTTGGCTCGAATTCTTCCACCGTTGAAACGACTATGTAGTGCAGTAAATGCTTGCTGCCTGGCCGTGAATTCATTAAGAGCGAACAGTTGAAGGCGTTTTGACATAAGAAGCTGACCGGAGAACTTCTCAAGAATTCCTCCGTCAGCTACCAGGAGACGCCACGGCCGATGAGGCAGAAGACGGACGTCTCTTGAGTGCGCGCCATTGACACCAGCCGAGTGCCTGCCCTCGTCGTTGTCGTCGTCATCGCGCCTGCGACTCGATAGACGGGCGACAAGCGAGCGCTTTGTTATGTAAATCGGCGACATGACATCGCTTTAGGGATCGGACAGGCAGTCGTCGGCCACACGACGAGGCGCATCTGAAGACGACGGCCACGACGACGTCGGCAGCGGTGGTGGTCGACGGTAGTTCAGGGCGCTGCTACCAGTGGATTTTGGGTCACGAAGTGGTTTCTAGCCCATTAGTGGAGCTGCTTATGTACCGTTCTAGGCCACTGCCATCCAGTCTGATACTTACTGTGGTCTGTAGTCAGGCTGTTCGGTCCTCTCCTTGTAGCTTAAAGATCCTGGAGGTCCTTCAGGACGTTCATTCACGAAACCTCTTTGAAATCCCTTCTCTTTGTTTAGGAGAACTGTCTAAGGCTGACCATCAGCAACTTCATTCTGAGCCTGCTCTTTTCAACTCAATTTCTTCAATTAGAAGCTTGAACCTGACTTTTGAAGACCGTCTCCAGCCCCCTTTTGGCTATACCTTTACAGATCTCCTTTTGTTTAGCTATTTTGGGTCTATAACCCTTCATCCTTCCTCGCGACCTCTTTCGATTCCTGAACGTTTGTCTTCCAGTGGCTGCCTTCGAGACGTTCTTCTACTGTGTTCATTTTCTTATTTTCTGCTGGAGTTGCTGCCAGCAAAATTCTTTTCAAAACTCTACAATTTACTTAATTTTGGTACGTTAAAGTATAAACCCTGCCAAATATAATGTCTTACGGCGGGTGGTTTGGCTCATCGCCTTTAGCATGCCTTGTTAACATGTCTTCTTTAAAAACAGATTTTTTATTGAATTTTAACTACCATACACACTTCTGTTACAAACATAAACACGTGACTCCGTAGGCAATCTGTTAAATCTGAAAGAAAACCGAAAATATCGATCAATATTGATTGCCTTCCTCTCTGCTGTGAAGGCCTCCCGTCAACGGTCACAATCGATATTACCGATCAATATTGATTGTGTGATTGCGCCTCTAACATGCCTTGTTAATATGTCTCCTCAAAAAAATGATTTTTTATTGAATTTAAACTATTTGGCCTATTTTTTTCTTTACCTTTATTTTTATTTCATATATTCTACGATGATGGCTAAGCTTTGTGCTAGTGAAATTTATCTTCTTCAAGCAAGTGTTTGTCTACAGTAGGTGGATGGCGGAATGAAGATTTTTAACTTTTCCAATGAATTTTTGAAATTTTCTTAATTCTCCTCGTTTTTTTACCGTAGCCAAATCAAGAAAAGATGTCCTTCTGCGTTTATAATGCAGGTGGTACTTCTGTGCTTGGATTCTTTATTTTAGAAGTCTTCAGACAAAATTCTCGGACTTTATAAAGAAAAAGGAAGTTGAACCCCTTCTCAGACGTACACAAATTTTTAGGCAAATTCTATTGTGCAGAAGTCCTTGGATTCTCGTAGCCCTTCGATTATTGATTTTGAATTCGTTTGTGTCCACTTTTCATCTGTCCATTGGTCAGTCTGTGCGTCTGTTTATTCTTCCGTCTATTGGTCCGTCTGTGTGTCTGTCGATGCGTCTGTCACAGAATTTGCCTCTCTGCCAGTCTAACTACTCGAATGTCTATCTTTCTAAGTTTCTATCTGATTCTCCACTTCCTCACCCTTCTTCGTAGTCTCTTTTTTCGCGTCTGTTTGCCTGTCTACCTGCCTACCTGACTTTAAGCCTATTTCCAACTCTTCATCTACCACCGCCTCGCCATCTGCTTATCGTCTCTTCCTTTGTGTCTGTCCGTTTTCCAGTCTCTCGGTCTAGCAATCTGCCTTTCCGTCCCTCCTGCTGATTGTTGTCCGTATGTCTGTTTCCTTGTCTGTCCTTTACCCTGTCCTCTTTGTCTTGTACATGTACGAGCGTAAATTTTTCTAAATCTCTGACCTTCTCTGTGTTTTGTCCGTTTCTCTGTGCCGTCTGTCTGAATATCTACCAACCCTATGTCTATCTTTCTCTCTAAACCTCTCCGTCTCCTCGTATATTCATGTTTTAATATGTTTATTTTTCTCTGTGTCTGTTTGTTTCAGTTCTTATCTCCCGGTTTACCTGTCCGTCTCTCTGTCTCTGCGTCTGTCCGTGCGTCTAGCAACCTGCCCGTCCGTCTGTCCTTCTGATTGTTTGTCTGCTTGCCTCTCTGTCTATCTATTTGCTTGTCTGCCATTTTATGTATGCGTGTCTCACTAGCGATCTGTCTCCCTTTTTCTCTGCTTTTTTCTTCATTTCTCTCCATCTGTCTACATGTCTGTTTGTCTGTCTGTCTATCTGTCAATTTGTCTGTCTGTCTGTCTGTCTTACTACTCGCTTGTCTGTTTCTCTGTTCAGTTCTGCCTTTTGCCTCCTATCTACGGAGCTTAGCATAGTCTAATATCACTGGCGTCGTCCTTCGTTTCCTCATTATCCTCTTTCATTCAGCCCACCAGGGCGCATGCTCGCACAGTCGGAAGAGTAGCCAGCTGTAGTGTGCACCTCGAATCGATTCCAGGTTCGAACCTCGCCAAGGCCAATCAATCCTTCCATGTCTCTAGGACCGGTGAATAGGTGGTCGGACTTGTTTGGGAAGAGTAAAGCACTAGCTTGTCCGTCGACTGCCCTTCGCGAGTCATTGTATAGGTCAGATAGGCGTCAAATCGTCTCAACGATATTTTGTGGGAGTAGAATGCGCAGCGCATCCTAACCAAGCACTGTTTGAAGTCGTCTTTTCCTTATCTTTTGTTCATTTCGCCTATCAGGTTTTGAACATATATGTCAGGCTGCCTGCATTTTATTTATTTACTTGTTTATTTATTTTATCTGAAGAAGGCAAATGTTAAAAAGCTAAAGTTGTTGGAAAGTGTTAATAGGCCATACTATTCCACGCAAGACTACAAAACAAATAAAAGTGACTAAGTATAGAGCAGGTATTCAATCATATTTTTACGTCGTTCTGTTCGTTGTTTCTTTACATTGCCAAATTTTCCCAGCCTGTTCCTTCCTGAATTCGTCGAGTTATCTTCATATTCCTTCTTCTTTCGCATTCTTTTCCCACCTTTTCTCACACTGCGAGCAGAATTTTCAAAAATTCTAAGAAATCTTAGTTGATTAGAGCTGGATTAGAGACAAAAACGGCAGTACTGCTAGAAAGTTTGGCAAGAATTGCTCCGAGCGAGGAAATAGCGGCATTGTTTGAGCTCGAGAAGAGCTCTGAGCTATTCTGGCACACGATAGGAAGAAGTGGTGGACCAGACCTTGAGAGTGACACTTTAAATAGCGCAACGACGATGGGTGATATTTGGAACTATAAGGATAAAGGATAAAGTACGACGTTCATCGATCCTGCATGGGATGCGCCATGCATTCTACTTCTGCGAGATATCGGGTCGGATTCATCAACGACTTACATAACTTTAACAGAGAACTCACAGCGGAAAACTCAGATAACGCGGCTCATCAAGCGATATGGTGAGCGATAAGCCGCGTTATCTAAATTTTCCGCTGTGAATTCTCAGTTAAAGTTATGTAAGTCGTTGACGAATCCGACCCATCGTCTTGTTTCGTATTTGGCCTGTGCAGTAATTTATGGTGGCCAGGCGATGAACACGTCTATGTGTTTTACCCATCACGGACAAATCTGGTAGCAGCTGCCGTAGTCCAGAAGGATGGAGGATTTGATTCTCTGGGCGAGATCCGATCCAAGAACCTCAGTTTGAACTGCGTGTGACATCTGGCGCCTCCGTGTCTGCCCTTGCACTCGCCCAAAGAGGCCATGCGGGCTAATAACTCTTTGAAGAAGTTTTCCACTGCGAAATCTTGTCCAAACTGAATTAAATTCGAGGAGACGGTACGGCTCCTTTCTGTAGGGAGCATGCCATGCTTGTATTTCTCCAGTTATTCTTTTTACTTAACTTGTATCTATAGCTAAAGAGTTTTTCCTGAAAGTGCTTTGGTTGTGATAAAGTGGGCGTGAACTCTGAGTGTGCTTTATCAGCTTTTTTGGAATGTTTTATTAGCGTTTAGAAGTACCGAGGTCGTTTTCTCCATTAATTTTGTGTTACCCTTTTCAGTGAAATTCGAAGTTATGACCTCTTTGTTGTGTTTAGCTACTTCTAAGTCCTGACTAAAGTGATAAAAATTCGCTAGTTTACCGAATATTTACCGATTTATTCGAAAAAAAAATGATAACAATCCTTCCTAAGTGATAAATTCGATGTCACCATCCTTGAAAGTGTCTGCTTTAATTTGCACGAAGCCGGTCTCTTTTTTGACAACGGTAGTGTTTTCGCAAATCAGAGCTAAAATCGACTCCTATGGCATAAGAGGTAGAGGCACCCTCCGTTGAATGACGACTAACCTATGCTATGCCAGATTTTAGTGAAAAATGATAAAAGCTAATAGGTGGAATCGAAACTTCAAAAGTGGAATTGCGGGCCATAAGGTAAAATTGGCACTAGTCTTTAATGTGGGCTACATGGCGAGAAGGGAACGCACCAGCCAATCAGGGAACCGACCCACGCACTCTGGGGCACACGCCCGTTCGAAGCTCCCTGATTGGTCTGGTGCGTGTCCTACTCAATTCCCATGTAGATCACATTAACTGCTATGTAGCATCTGTCGTCCCGTTGGTCATCGACTTGCTTGCGAGGGCGCCAGCAAGGTCTCCGTCCGTCCCTGTCACGTGCCAGAGTGCACCAATGGATCCTCCTTGCTCGAGGGACACGAAGAGCGCCCTATCATTCGTTCAGGGCTGAGCCACTGCATATGTTTCTTTAAATAAATTTTAGGTTCAGAATCTGTTCAACGATGGAATAATTGCTGTTGTTATTTTACTTAGATTTTCTACGTACATTTATTCACTATACTGTTCGTCTTTTGGATCATACGTGCTGATGGAGAAGTTGCCGATTCTCCTTCTAGAAGTGAGTGCAATCTGGGGCTAAATTCATCAACCGCTTACCGCGATCTAAAGGTGAAAATACCGCCAAAACCTGATGCTGATGAATGTCACATCAGGGAGTTTGGCGGTATTTTCACCGTTAGAGGGCGGTAAGCAGTTGACGAATCTGGTCCCGGCTGGATGTTTCCACAGAGCAGAGTTCTTCTACGTGAACTTTTCGTCATTTATCATCGTTTTCTTCACCGCTAAACATCCATATACTAGGACAAGGGTTCTGAGCATGACAAAGTGGCCTCTAATTGATTTTGGCGCTACCGTAGTGGTGGCAGAGCGAGTGAGAGTGTGCTGTGGGATCGATAAGCGGCCGGAGTGTTACTAGTGGTCGCCGGGCCTGTCACTGATGACCGACAAGTATTCTTCGGGGACGACGATGACATCGATGCACTAAATACTAGAAGAAGCTCACTGGTATCTCCTTGGCGCTGCTTAGAGTCAGTTTATTCTTCTTCTTCTTTCTTTATTTATCAACTTCAACATGACGTGCCTAAAATTTGGGTGACAGGAAAGAAGCAGCAACAACTATGGTAGGAAAAAACGTAAGCTCAAAAAATTATCAAAATAACAAACTATTCATTCATTCAAAAAATTCAAAAATTCAAATGGAAACGACACAAGGATAAAGGCCGGCGCTGTTAATCCTTTTGCGGATTGCGCCAAGTATTCTATATGCTTCTAAAGGATGTCATGGAGGTAGTTTGAATGCGTAGTTGGATACAATGTCTTGCTATGAGCAAGCGATGGACGGAGTCAGTGTTTAGCGTTCCATGCCAAGCGTTAAAAGGCTAATTTGGACTGGGCGGGGCCTGAAGCTTAAATTGATCGAAAAGGGGCGTTCGCAAGAATTCCAAATATTAGGGGGGGGGGCAAAATAATGAGACGAATGAAATCTTAATCTCTTTATAACTCGATTACAACTCAACGATGCTGAGGAATGTATTCGCCATTAAGGGCAGTGACCTTGCTGCCATCGCTCAGCCAACTTCCTGATCCCATCCTTCCAGAACTGCCTGGGCCTGGTGTTGATCAACTGCTCGATATGGTTGTCAAGGACTCCTTGGGTTCCTGTGTCCCTTCCAACCAGGAAGTCCTGTAGGCTCAAGAAGTAGTGGTAGTCGCATGGAGAGATGTCCGGCGAATTCGGTGGGTGAGGCATGTGAACGTAGCCCAGCTGAGCAAGCTTATCCGTGGTTACTTGTTCCCGATGGGGTGCGGCGTTGTCGAAGAGGACCTTCTTGAAGCGCTGAGACCGAATAAGTGCGAGTCGCCGGTCCATCTCTTCTATTTCGTTCACCATGGCCTTAGAATTTATCGTAGTGCTCTTGGGAAACAGCTTCCGGTAAATCTATCCACGGGCGCAGACCCAAAAGCTCCGAAGGTGCTTCTCGCCGTGAACATCTCGCCGAACGAAGGTCGGCAACAGGTTACCAGGCCTCACCCAGACTGGCTGCTTGATAGGGTTAAGGTAGAAGACGTACTTCTCATCTTGCGTGAATATTGAGCCCAGACTGCTCGGGGAGAGATTTGCGCGACACAGGTCGACTCGTCAGACTGGGGTTTCGGCATGAGACAGACTGGGGTTTTGGCATGCTTCTGGAAAGGGCGGAGGTGGTAACTTCTCAGATGGGCTTCAGTAAGTAGCATACAAACATACAAATACGATAAGCACGAAACCAGACTCCAGTCACTACAAATATGGGCACAGCATGGGGTGTCCCATTACTTTTGCTCCCCCCCCCCCCCTAATACTCCACCTGCACATCTCGCCGGTGCTAAGCGACTTGATACTTCTCAGATACTTCAGCCTTGCTATTATTTGGCTCGAAAGCCATACATATTTGTTATTATTTTTTCAAAGCTCCATGTGGCGCAGTCGGCAGAACGCGCCAGCTCTACGTTCACTGCTAATGAGTTTAAGGTTCGGTTATATACCTTTAATTACTCTGGTTGTTTACCAGAGTATTCTTCTGGAAAGAACAAAGCGCTTAGATTTGTGAGAGACAAGTCCCAGCAGGTATTTGTGCAGCCTAAATGTGTATTCAAAGGACCTCCCACAGGACATGTTAGGCAGTCGCAAAATTAATCGCCGAAACGGACCGCTTACTTCAAGCTGCTATGTATAACTCAGCTTAAGCACAACTTTATTAATCGAAGTAAAAACCGCCAGAATTCACACCTTTTTCACACAACTGGTAACGGATCTAGTCCTTTACAATAAAACTGAGATCACAGGAATTAACGAAATCAAGGATGCACATTCAGCATCGGCCAAATTAGTGAATTGTTTCTGACGCAAATGAGAATCAAGAGCTTGGAAAAAGTGATACTCAGTGGGGGAAGGTTGGTAGAATATAGTGGGTGAGGGAGAACTTCGATACCTGAATGGGTCAATTTTCGCCGAGTGATTTCTGGTGTGTGTGGCCTTGCGTTGTCCTTCAATAGGAGCGGTTTTCCTCTATTCACCGCTATCGGCCACAATTTTTGCAACTTCTCGTACATCTGGTCTAAATTACAGCGGCAAGAGTCTGCTGTGACTGCTCGACCAGGTTGTAAGAAGCTGTAATGAACTACATCTTTACAACTCCACCACTAAGTAAGCATAACTTTTCAAGGGTGAAGGTGGGGTTTAGGAAAGGATGTTGGGGAGCATCATCATCTACCCAGATGAATCCCCGCTTCCTGTTGTTGTAAAAGACCCATTTTCCATCTACAGTTATAACATGGCTTACAAAAGGCTCATTTTTAAAGCGAACTGGCAGGTTAGAGCAGTGTCGAAACGTGCCAGACGCTGCTGGTCGGTCAGCTCACGAGGCACCCACTCCTACATCTTCTTCACCTCGCCGGTTCTCGCGAAACGCCCTGCTACCGTACTATGATATAGGCCAAGGTCGTCTGCTAACGTACGTATATTCTTCACCGGATCTGCTTCGACGGCTCTTCTCAAAACTCATCGTCAAGCGACGACCTGCATCCGCGACCCGGTTTTTCCTCGAGATCAAAATCGCCAGAAGCGAATTCTTGGAAGCAGAGCCTCATCGTTCGATCTCTACGACAGTCCATCGGACATTCCCTGCCATACGTTTTTTGAAAGAGCAGGAAAAAACCTATCAAACGGTGTGCGTGGCTTTTCCTGAGACAGAATGATTCAGGTAAAAAAAAAAACTTATTTATTTTTGCGTAACTCGAAACGGAGATTAATTTTGGGACACCCTTTATATCACTATTTTATACGGCTAGCTTCCCATCCAAGGTCAAGTACAGGAATGTGGAGGAGCTGTGCAGCTTCGGCAGAACTGAGCTGATGGAACAGTTGCGCTTTCAGTGATGGCAGACGATAATTTGTTGCTTTCACCTGCATTACAACAATAGCCTATAACTCACCGCGAAAACCTCGCACACTTAACAGTGCACATGTTGCGTCTGTAGGTGTTCCGTCTTTCCTTTGGACTTCCTCAATGCTATACGCACCTGTAGGCCATTCTGGTGAGCATCTAAAGCCTGCCATCTCCATATTTTGCATTGTCTTTGGGTTTGAGCTCTTTAAGTTTTTCGATTAAAATTCTGAGATTTTATTGAGGGTTTTTTCACGTTTTGAGTTTCTTTCCTGATTCTATCCATTTCGTATTCGGATATGTAGCCGGAAGTGCTTGAATGTTACTTCGGAATGACTAGCGGTACGGTAGGCTGCTTTATACGTTCCAATACATATTGCAACATATTGGTAAATAACTTTGTTGGGGAAGTTGGTCAATTGCATAGAGCGATATAGTATAAATGCTGCTTTATTCACACACACACATGCATATATACATACATACATACATACATACATACATACATACATACATACATACATACATACAAACATACATACATACATACATACATACATACATACATACATACATACATACTTACATACATACATACATACATACATACATACATACAGTACCGCTGCTAAACATTCAACCAATTGACGTTTTTTTTTTGTGCGTTTTTTGGGTCGCATCATGTTAACTTTGTCCAAAGCAAAGACTTTCTCACCAAACTTTACAGAGGCGCTTAGCATCATCCTACCTACCAGTGGGCATGCGATTGTCATTCAAAAGTATGCGGAAGCCTGAAAACCAGTGTCGCTATTAAGGGGGTCTTAAATACTGTGACCTGACCCCAAAACCGTCGCCGAGTCTCGCTTAATTATGTCCCCAGGCACAAGTGGTGCTCCCAGTTGAATTTTAAAATTCTTAAACCTAATTAAATTTTATTTTTCTGCCATTGACGGTCTCCCCTGGCTGCGACAATTCTTTTGGAACCAAATTTGGCAGGAAGATGCTCACTTTGAACTTCAACCGATTTCGTTTTTACAGCGGAAGGATTCTCAGTCTAAAATCTGTGATTGTAGCCTGGCTTCTACTCATGTTTAAAGATGGAAAACAGCATAGGAAATTTACGTGGCGAGTTCATTTTGGGTATTTGGGTGCTTCTTGCAGCTCATCAAAACTGCAAGTGGACATTTGGTAAACAGCACTCTCTGTCGCCGAATTCGGCTGCGAATATCTATCTCCTAAGCGAATCAGTTAGTCTGGAAATTTCTAGACTAACCAGACACAATGTAGAGACTCTAGTTATCAAATATCGAGAAGCCTGGTGATCAGGTGGCACAATTTCAACCGGTTAAAGTGACGACTTCCTTCAAAAGTGTGACTGCGTTTTAACAACGTTTCATGCTGAGTCTCCGCAGAATGAAAGCTGGAAAGCCCAGTATTGTAATTGTGTAATTTTTCGCTCAAATTTTTCAACCAGTTCGGACGCCAATATTTTGATGCAACAGATCGAGCACTGATGTAGAGGCCCTCTTCTATCATAAGTGTGCTGACCTGACATGCCCTACAGAGACATTGCACTCGGCTGCATGTTCTTAAGGGCTAAACTAAAGACTTTTCAAGATGGTGGGAACAATTTTTTGTCCGATTATAATTTTGTATAACTTTATTGAAATCATTTAGTCCAGCTGCTTCAATCATAAAATTTCTTAGAAAAAATAATCTAAATTTTGTTTTGAAGCGCAACAACGCAGCAATCATTTAGTGCGTCAAAGACCAGATTGAACAGTGAAAGCTCGTCGCAAATTTTATTTGATTAATAGTGTCAATGATGCTGACATGAAGCATCAAAGTAAGAATGTCTGTTTTCACAATTGTCTTTTTTATATTTTTTACACGGGTGAAATTCTCCACAAACAACAATTTTGCTATCAATTGAATAAAAATCGCGACGTCTTGGATGAGTGCATGGCGCAATTCTTTTTTTGGTTCTAAAAATAGCCCTACTGTTTAAAAGTGGCTATAAACCATTATTTTTCCACAAAAAAAGAGAGTTCTATAAAATTTCAAACAAAGTGTCCACCTTTTGGGAATGTGAATTAAAGTATAAAAGAAATTATACTAAAATTTTCCATGAACAAAAATTATTCTGATCCCTTTGGAGAGTACTTAGTTTATTGTAGAAAAAGCTCATTTCAATTTGAAAAAGTTGAGTTTGATTTCAAAAGTCTTGAGCTAGCTAAGAAGAGTGTTTAATTTGATCTGTAAAGTGTCCACTTCCAACTCTTAGTGAAGCTGTTTTACTACAAATATTTTTTTAAACAGAGAGATAAAATAGAGTTGATTGGGCTCAACAACAGCTGCTAAAATTTCATTTGTGTGAAGCTTACATACTGGCCAACATATTGATGCTATGATCTATCTAATCCGGAATACCCAAAAACTCATCATGATTTGGCAGCATGGATTGATAATGGTGGGAAAGTCGAAACGGGAGAGAAATGAGAGACTCGTTGGTCATGCAGCCGAGTGCAATGTCTCTGTAGGGCATGTCAGGTCAGCACAATTATGATAGAAGAGGGCCTCTACATCAGTGCCCGATCTGCTGCGTCAAAATATTGGCGTCCGAACTGGTTGAAAAAATTTGAGCGAAAAATTACACAATTACAATACTGGGCTTTCCAGCTTTCATTCTGCGGAGACTCAGCATGAAACGTTGTTAAAACGCAGTCACACTTTTGAAGGAAGTCGTCACTTTAACCGGTTGAAATTGTGCCACCTGATCACCAGGCTTCTCGATATTTGATAACTAGAGTCTCTACATTGTGTCTGGTTAGTCTAGAAATTTCCAGACTAACTGATTCGCTTAGGAGATAGATATTCGCAGCCGAATTCGGCGACAGAGAGTGCTGTTTACCAAACGTCCACTTGCAGTTTTGATGAGCTGCAAGAAGCACGCAAATTCCCTAAATGAACTTGCCACGTAAATTTTCTATGTCGTTTTCCTTCTTTAAACATGAGTAGAAGCCAGGCTACAATCACAGATTTTAGATTGAGAATCCTTCCGCTGTAAAATCGAAATCAGTTGAAGTTCAAAGTGAGCATCTTTATGCCAAATTTGGTTCCAAAAGAATTGTCGCAGCCAGGGGAAGACCGTCAATGGCAGAAAAATAAAATTTAATTAGGTTTAAGATAAACTCGGCGACGGTTTTGGGGTCAGGTCACAGTAATTAAGACCCCTTTAATTGCGACACTGGTTTTCAGGCTTCCGCATATTTTTGAATGACGATCGCATGCCCAGTGGTAGGAAGGATGATGCTATAATGCTGTAGGATGATGACGATTGCAAGCTAAAGGAGTGACATAAAAGAATAAGGAGCTCCCCGGAACTCCTCAGTAAGGAGGGAGGTCACTAAAGAAACAAGGAAGAAAATAACTTGCTAGAAGTGCTGGTTCGAAGCGAAGTCATAACTGTCGAGAAGGTGAAGAAGAATACCATGCAGATGGAGAACAGATTGAAAATGCGGAAGAATCCAGCCGAAAATAAATCTGTAAAAGAATCACTAGTGAGTAACGAACTGTACTGAACTATTAATGCGACTATCACTAAATTCGAAGAAGAATACGATGAAAATAAACCAAAAAGGACAAAATGTGATGACAGATCTTAAATTCTTGCTTGACCGTAATCCTGTACTGTAATCCGTGCTCAATTGGAGCGCGGAAACCGACCTAGATGAGAGGGAAACCCAAAAAAGGAACAAAACTAGATGATAAAAAAGGAGGGAAGGAGGCTATTATAAGAGATCTTAATTGGGAATGCGCCAGAAAATGTACAGGATGCACTAGGGTCAATTATTATTGAATCCACTGTGGAAAGATACCAGATTCATCAACTGCTTACCAGCCGGTAACGATGTATTGGTTATCTTGCCTGTTTCTCTATATCTCTCTGTATCACATACTACGTAGGTCGGTATGGTGAATCCGCTGTGGGATGATACCAGCGGTATCGTTGATGAGTCTGGCCCCAGAGGTCTGATAGAGTAAATAGTATAAGGATCAATATCACATAACAAGAGTTGCATATGATATAAAATTAGGACAAAGTTAAAAACTATGAAAACAACATGAAACTTAGATCGACTCTTAATGTGAATTGAAACAAATAGATTAAAATATTCCTTTTATTTTTCCTGTAAGTTGCATCTATCTAGTTCATACTCGAATATATAAATTTGTTGTTAAGAATGCATTTAAAAATGCAGCTTACAATGGTGTTAACATCATTGCGTATTAAAATGTCTCTAAACTGTTTAATATTCAGTGTGAAATCCGATATGTAAGCGCAAGTTCTAGCCATGCGAAGTGTTTCTGCATAAATATAGCCTTCTCAACGTTGTTTGAAGCGAATGAAGTAGCAGTAAGAAGCCTTCTTACAGCTAAATTAAAATCATCAGTCTTATTATAAAGCCTTGTTTATACTAATTAACAAATTATGAGCCATGGCACCTACAATGAACTTTCAACTACAACTGTTCAACAATATACAGTATTTTGTACAACATCTAATATGGAATTCTTCAATCTATCTGACAAGCAAATCGGCAAAAGCAGGAGCAATTCCAAAGGATATTTTATTTCAATTTCAAGCTGGGCCAAGCCGTGTCGAAGTGACCGAGGAAGTCAACCATGTGGGTCTGAACAGTGTTGAAGAGAAGACTGTTCAACGGTGGTGCGAGAAATTTCGTTCTGGGGACTTCAGCCTCCTTGAAGATGCACCTTGAAGCGGCAGACCTGCAGCAATCCAGGACAACGGTTTGGAGGCCTTTGTGGAAACTAATCCATCGCCGACATTCTGTGAGATTGCGGGAGGTCTAGGTGTCAGTGAAACAGTTGTTGCAGATGATCTGAAGCGCCTCGGAGAGGTTGGAAAAACTGGGAAACTGGGTGGCCCGCGATTTGAGTGATCGCTAGAAACTGTCCCGTTTCGAAATCTGTTCTTCCTTGCTTTTGCGGAACCAAAACGACCCGCTCTGGATCGAGTCGTCACTTGTGATGAAAAGTGGGTTCTGTACGATGAACGAAGACCATAAGGACAGTGCGTTGATGCCAACGAAACCCCCAGGCACCTCCCAAAACCGAAATGCCACCAGAAAAAGGCGATGGTAACAGTATGGTGGCCCGCGCCTGGCCTGATTCACTACAACTTTCTGGAACCACAAGAGGATCCATTCTTCTGCATGAGAACACCAGCCCACATACTTTGCAAATCACCACACGAAAATGAAACGAACTAGGAGTTCAAGTTCTGCCTCACACGCAGAACTTAAACTATTAAATCGGGCTGGTGTTGTTGTGCAGAATGGATCCTCTTCTGGTTCCAGAAAGTTGAAGTGAATCAGGCTTGCCGCGGGCCACCACGCAGTTACCATCGCCTTTTTCTGGTGGGATTTCAGCTTGGGAAGTGCCTGAGGGTTCGTCGGCATCAGCGCACTGTCCTGATTGTCTTCGTTCATCGTACAGAACCCACTTTTCATCACAAGTGACGACTCGATCCAGAACGGGTCGTTTTGATTCCGCAGAAGCAAGGAAAAACAGATTTCGAAACGAGACAGTTTCTAGCGATCACTCAAATTTCGGGCCAACCAGTTTCCCAGTCTTTCCACCCGCTTCAGACCATCTGCAACAGCAGTTTCATTGACACTAGACTTTCCGCAATCTTCGGACTGTCGGTGATGGATTAGCTTCTACAGAGACCTGCAAATCCTTGTCCTGGATAGCTGCAAGCCTACCGCTTCGAGGTGCAACTTCAAGGCTGAAATCCCAAGAACGAAATTTCTCGCACCACCGTTGCACAGTCCTTTCTTCAACACTGTTCAGACCCACATGGTTGACTTCCTCGGTTACTTCGACGCGGCTTGGCCCAGCTTGAAATTGAAAAAAAATATCGTTTGGAAGTGCTCCTGCTTTTGCCGATTTGCTTGTCAGATAGAGTGAAGAATTCCATATTAGATGTTGTACAAAATGCTGTATATTGTTGAACAGTGGTAGTTGAAAGTTCATTGTAGATGCCATGGATCATAATTTGTTAATTATAAACAAGGCTTTATAATGAGACTGATGATTTTAATTAATTGTAAAAAGACTTCCTATTGCTACTTCATTCGCTTCAGGCAACATTAAGAAGGCTATATTTATACAGAAACACTTCCCATTGCTAGAACTTGCACTTACATACCGAATTTCACATCGCATATTAAGCAGTTTAAAGACATTTCAGTACGTAATAGCTATGATGTTATCACTATTGTAAGCTGCGTTTTTAAATGTATCCTTAACAACAAGTTTATATTATTCGCATATAAACTAGATAGATGCAACTTACAAGAACAAATAAAGAAACATTTTAACCTATTTGTTTCAATTCACTTTAAGAGTTTCATGTTGTTTTTATATTTATTTGCTGTTTAATAAAAAAATTCCAATTTTATATCATATGCAACTCTTGTTATGTGATATTGATCCCTATACTAAGGAGAAGACGTCTTGATATTTTCGCTGTTTTCGCGCCTCGTAATTTTCTCTTTTAATATATCTTTCCCGATATTTCCTCCGGAATCGATAATGTCGATCGATAGTGATTGCCTTCTTTCCTGCTATGATGGCCTTCGGCGGCGACCGTAATCACTTAGCTCCCACTCTGATCGGTTAAATCTGAAAGAAAATTGATAATATCGATCGATATTTTTTATTGTTTTCATTCCTGCTATGAAGGCCTTCCATCGACGAAATTGGAATATCCAAGCAGGTTGGCTGACGTGTTCAATACGTCTTCTGAACCCTCAGACTCGTAGAACTCGTCTAGTTATTTTCCACTGTTTTTCTCCTATTTTCTCGGTTTTCTCCTTATTTTATGAAAAATTTCAACACGGCGTCAATCAATAGCTCTTAGCGCTTTATTGATAGTACAAGAAATTGATCATTTTGATAAAAACATTCCCACTAAAAACTTTAACTAACTTTTTTCAAAGGACGAAGAACGCCGCGTGCTACTTTTATTTCTATTTCACAAAAAAATTAAATTACGCAAACATAATTTGAAAAACTCAGACAAGCTAAAAAAATGTTTCCACGAAGAATTTGAATCCGCTGTGGAATAAAAACTAAATATTTTAGACAAAATGAGGAATTTTCAAAGTATTCCAAGCGCTTCACTTTCATATTCTCATTCGGTTTCATAAATCAAATGTCTATAACGCATAAAAGCATTTTAAAGATTAAGAACGGTAAATATCAGTCTTTTTAGTCGAACACTCCGTGGGATGCGCCACGCATTCCACGTCTACGAGGTGTCGTGGGGCAATTTGAATGCGTAGTTGGGCTATACATAGTCGATGAACAAGTCTGTGTTTTATCCTTCTCAGACCACATTACCAATCCACCGAGGCTGGAAGGATAGGTAACTTATTTGGCCTGGGCGGTACCCGAAACAAGAACTTCGGCTTGGCGTGCACGCGTTGGGCGTCTTTTCCGACTGCTCTACCTTGCCGATGAAGGTGACGTTTGACAAAAGTTCAAGGCGCTCTTGACCACCGAATTGAGAGGCAAGGATTTTGTGACGATATTTTCAAAAATTCAAAATTTCGATTTGTATCAAACGCCTTGCATTTTATACTTCTACTCGTTGTTTAGTCTTATTCGATATATTACTATTTATTCTTTAAAGGAAACAAACCTTTTAAACCGGTCTTATGTCCTTACTTTTACTTTTTACTTACTTTTTTTACTTACTTTTTTAAATTGTTACCGTTAATTAATATTTAATTGTCTAGTTAATTGTTTGTAGTTGTTTATTACTAGTTAATTGGTAATTTGTTCTATTTTCTTAGTTTAAAAAAATCCTATTTCTTCTTTCCATTATATTCGATCAATTTTTAGTCTCTTGGACAATTATCATGCCACTATTGGATATTACAAATCTGCAGCCAGAAAACCTTGTCTTGTTCAGGAGGTCGATTGGAGCCTTGCCTTGTGCCAAAATAGCCCAGAAAACACGCAACCAACGCTGTCATGCATTCTGATGGCCATGCTTCATCGTTTTATAGCTTAGCGACTGCCATTAAAAATTAAAGTCGAAGCGTGTTAAGCAAAATAACCAAAGGATAAAGGCCGGCGTTAATCCACCTTCCTTTATGGGATGCGCCATGCGTTCTAATACGGCTAGAGGTATCGTGAGGGCAGTTTGACTGCTTATTTGACCTACACGCTGACTTAGGTGACCAGTTGGCAAATCAGGAATGTCTAATGCGTGACACCGACCTAGATAGACGAAAGAGGTTTTATTGCCATACGCTGGAGGCGAACCACCGATCGATTCGAGGCGCCACTCGCAATAAGGTCCTCTACCTGCTGCGCCACACACACGCCGTAATCGATCATATCAAGCAACATGTCGCTAAGACGCATAAAGTCCTAACACATCGTCCAGTTTGATTACAATATCAAGCAGTGATGAAGCGGGAATTTTTTAAGTAATTATTTTTTAGTTTTTTATTTATTTACGCCATGTAGGCTCACCTACATGATAAGTCTTGACCACTGTGCACTTGGTGGTTCTTGGAAATTATTCTGATTCCAATTTTCTGGCCTACGCTGATTCCCTTCAAATATGATAATGGCATTTGCTGCTGAAGTGGCTCCTTCTATTCAATTTTGCTTCCAAAAAAATCGAAAATTTCACTATTTTTTTGTCCCTTTTGCTGTGAGCGCAAGTGCTACACTCTCAGCACGTTTTTCCTGATAGGAAATCAATAAGTATTTCCTTTCTATTATTCTTCCTCCTCTCCCTCATTCCCCTCCTCCTCCTCCTACTCACCATCTCCTTCTTCTTCTTCTTTAAATATTCCATTGCGCGAACGGAAGATAACAGCTACATGATGACTAGTTCTTTCACCCTCCTGTACGTTTGCGTCACTATCCACCCCATTCTCGAGCCAAAATGACTCACTTGTCGCATTCTAAACAGCTTAACTGCGGTCATCTCTTCATGGTACAATCTGAACCGACGAACTAATATGGTTAAAGGATACTGACAGCCTGAAAATTTTTCGACTGAAAGAGAATGTAAACGTGTTCTATTATTTAGGTAGTCTCAATGCCGTGTAATTCACTCAGCACAGTAAAAAAAAACCGGAATATTTTTTAGGAACTTTAGTAGAACTGATAATTACACATTTACAAAATCTAGCCTTCTTAAATAAATAATGTTGAATAGGAATATTTGGATTTCTAGTTTATTTATTATGCTATTATTAGTTATCTAAATAAAAAATATAAAACGTCTAAACTGATCATCCAACGTGTAAATTATTTTCAATTTTTTACTAGCCTATTTTACATTTTGTGTTTATTGTTACTATTCCTTCATCTTATCAACTTCGACTTTTTAATCTCCTTGATAATTACTCAGCGCATGCTATTACGAGTCTGCAAGCAGAAAACCCTCTTCTTTTTCAAAAGGTTGATATTGAGGCTGTGTCTTGTGCCAAAATGACTCGCTGGTCTCAGCATCGAATCTGAATTGCTGTTTTCTCTGCAAGTACAAAATACAACAATGCCAAAATGCTCCAACGTACTGCTATTTGTTTTCAAATTTTTAATTGTTGTGCTGTATAGGTATACTTAAAAAGACTTGGCCAATTAGCTTTTCGAGATTCTTGTGAATATTTCTAATTCCAATTTTATTATCTGCCCTGATTCCGTTTAAATATGATAGTGGTAAGCTGCTCAAGTGGTTCCCTCTATTCGTTTTTTTTTGTTTCAAAAAATCGAAAAGTTCACCATCTTTTAGTCCTTTTTCACTTTGAGCATTTCTCAAGACGTTTTTCTGACATGAACTAGGGAGGGCTTTTCTTCTTTTTCTTTTCTTCTTTCTCTTCTTCCTCTTCTTCTACCTCTCCTTTCTCTTATGCCAAAAGTGCACTAGACACTATGTGTTGGCGAGTTCCTTCACCGTCCTGTATGTGTTCATTACATTCCCCCTCATTCTTGTGCCAAAATGACTCATTAGTTCTGATGCTCAATAGAAAGAACTCAACAGTCCTATAGTCTACTACATTTTACTACCTGCTCCGACGGACTAGTATTACCTGAAGGGTTCATGTCGCAAAGATGAGCAGCATTGGGTGGTGGTGGTGCGCCAGCTAGTCACAACCAAGCAGAGCACCTGCCGAAGACACGCCAGCCAATCAGAATGCTGATCCAACACATCCTCTCTGAACGGCATCCAATTCTAGTGCGATGTGATTGGCTGGCGCGCTCACATTTCGGAGTGCTGCCCATGTTTGCGACATGTACCGTCTCTAACCCTTCCCTCTAGGCAGTACATACCCAAAGAATTCCCTCAGAAATAGAACGGAGCACACAAAATGTTCTAGAAAACTTGAGCATATTTGAATGCGTAGCACATCTTGAGCAGGTTATCAGGAACTGGCTAGGTTTCCTATAATCTCCATTTTTCAACGAGTCTCCCAAAGAAGTCGTGGAAGTCTTATTTTTGAAGGTTTTCTTCACTGCTGCACCTATTCTCTGCGAGACGTGGGAGCAGCGCAATCGGAGAACGCGCAGTCGACAGTCACGTGGTCCTCGAATTGTTCGTGGTCTCTCTCAAATTTTCGAAAAATATTCAAAGCGAACGGATGTCAGATGACGGGGTGGTGCTGGAGGTTTCCAAAGAACAGGCAGATCGTTCTAGCCGCACATCTGCTATTCAGTTTTTGTACACGGAGGCACGTTGAGCAGATTTTTGACGCCGACACGACACAACGCTCACATTCTGGGGTTCTGTGGGGTTTACAGCGGTACTACGGTAGTTCTGATCCATTCGATCGCATAGGAATTCTGTTGAATTCCTGGTCTGAATCTGACCTGCAGGAATTGGGCATTCCGAAGAATGTATAAAGTCTTCCGCGTCCCTTGTGGAACCTCCTGATGAGTTCTTCTTCCACTTTAGAAGAACTTCCTTATGGGATGCATCCTAACCAGCGGTCGAGTTTCACTACTCCTTCCTTCTGAGCTCTCTAGAGCTCCTATTCCTTCAGAACCCTCCCATCTGGGTACAGGACCAGTCAGATGCGATCCCAATCGTGTGTCGGAAAGAAGGCGCACAGCTGGATGCACACAGAAACGCTGCATTGTTCTGCGGCTTACTTGTGGCGTTTCTTCGGGCTTTTTCAGCATATTCAACTTGCGACGTGTGTCTCCTTCGGGGTGTAATTAATGACCGGCCATTAATTATCGCCACAGCCACCACCGGCCGTCGGTCACGACGACCGACCGACCGGCCGCCGACCGCCATCGTCGAACAGTTGCTTACTGTAGCCGCACATCTGCATATATTCCGTCCTATAGCCGGATGCCGCATCCACGGCTACTGTAGACGCTTATTATGAAGCCGTCGGCTTCGTTCGCTTTCTGATTCTGCAGTGGCTGCTCGGTTATGATTAAATTTTGTCTGAATCGCTCTCCAATCCTGTTTTTAGACATTGAAAATGTGTTTCTGTTTTATTTTAGAAAGCCAAGCGTTATGTATTGTTATCTAAAACTATACAAAAAGTTTCAGTTTTTTTCTAAGCGCCTAATACATTTGTATGAAAGGTTCCGAAAATTGTACTCATTGTTTGAGTTATCGAAAAGTTCTTTATTTTCTAGCAGCAGCAAAATTCCATATTTTTTGTTGAAATGGTTGGTTTGCTTTTCAAAGCGCGCAATGCGTCTGTCGAAAGTGTAGCCATAATTTTAAATTCTTTATTCAATTTTTTACGAAGTTTCACAGCTGCATAGATGTTATAAACATTTCAGAGGCTTCCGATTTCTGAAGCTGCAATGGTGGCTGGTCTACGCTTTAAACTCGATTGAACTGCTGTAAAAACCTCTTTGTAATCCCTATTTTTAACGCTAGAAAGATTTTACTTAATCTTGAAAAGCCTATTGTTAAAGTTTATTTTTGTTTAGAGATATAGAAAAGCATCAGTTTCTTTGAAAAGTGCAAAAATTTTCGCACAATTTGTCGTAAAATGTTGTTGTTCTCACTGTTTGAGTGAATATGAACCTTTCACCCATCTAGTTTTAGCAAAATTAAATGGCTTTGTTGAGGGGAAGAAAAAAAGAAATAATGGTGTGTTTGCTCTCTAGAATGCGCCATGCGTTTGTCAAAGGTGTCGCGATGACTTTAAACCCTTGATTCAAGTTTATTTATACAAAGTTCCACAGCTACATAGAAGTTGTAAAAAATTAGAGATTTATTCTGAAATCGGCTAGGTCCGCTTCCTGAAGCTGCAGTGGTCTGTCGGTTCCGATTATATCTTGTTCCAGTTGCCTTACAAACCTGCTCCATATCCTTGTTTTTAACATTAGAAAGGTGATTTTATTCTTGAAAACCTAGCTGTTTATCATTGTATAAAAATTCTTCGAGAACAGCGGAAACGTTCATGTGAGATGTCCCGAAAAAATGTGCTCACAGTATAGAGGATCAGTGATCTCTATTTGTTTACGATCATCTTTGCTATGATTTGTAACAGTATCGCAGCTGCCCGTGGTATAGAGTCGGCTGCGATGCTGGATTCATTCTGATTGTTCTTGCTCTTCCACTGTTCCTGTGGAATAAAGAAGTAGCGGATCGGTTGAACTCAACAATATACAAGACCAGCGTGGCAAAGGTTCCGATCCCGCTCAACGGATCCCGTTTATGGTGTATCGGCCGAGAAACGAACCCGGGCCGCCCGCGTGGCAGGCGAGCATTCTACCACTGAACTACCGCTATATCGCAGAAATCAACTAAACAACTAAAGCGAAACCAATGCGAGCAATCACCGCGATCGAAAAAATCGGTCAAAATACATTCCAACCTTCTGGAAAATCGAAGGAAGATTCGTGGAAGAAATTCTGCGCAGTCGAGTGATTGTGAATCTCTTTTCTCAAGGGCAGCAAAATTCTATAACTTTTCTTAGAGGAAAGGAAAAGAAAAATCACGGTGCCCGTTTGCTTTTCGGAGCGCTATGCGTTTTTCAAGAGCGTCGCAACGACTTTAGGCTCTTGATTCAAATTTATACAAAGTTCCTTAGCTGCGTAGAAGTCGTTATCATTCCAGAGGCTTATTCAAAACTCGACTTGCACCGCTTTCTTAAACTGCTAAGCTGGCTCAGTCACGATTAAATCTTTTAATCTTGTCAGAAGAATGGGGCCTCTCCTACTGATCAGTGCCGGCTGCGGCTCACGCAGTTTTAGCTACATCTTGTCGATTTCATCACAGTAAGACTCTGCTCTGATGGTTCGGCCTGGTTCCAGAAAGTTGTAGTGAATCAGGCCAGGCGCGGAGCACCACACTGTTAGCATGGTCTTTTTGTGGTGGGATTTCGACTTTGGGAAGTGCCTGGGTTTTTTAAGGTCGACTGAATTTATTTATTCAGTCCGCAAATACAGCAATAACAACGTCTACTCAACAATCACGTCGGCCTCCTTAGTGGCTCGTGTGTAGACGATCTGGCCTCCGTGGTGTACTATGCACTTCAGTACATAGACCCTTCGCTTGAAGTTTATGAAGTCCTGCCTCGGCGAGAGACGCTCAAACCTTCAATCGCTCAGAAACCATAGATGGTGTCATCAACTTGTAGGTCCTTCTTATACCTCCTTATAGAGCTTGTCATAGGTCGCCTGGTCAAAAAGCACCATGTTGTTGAGCTTGTCCCTAACCTTTCCCTCCGACCACTTCTTCTTGGCTTTGCCTCCGGATCCCTCCTTCTTGCTATGAGGGGACTTTCCACCCTTAGGATCGGTCTTCTTTGTTACTTTTAACGGCAAATTATCTCAAACTTGGGTAATTGAACCAGGTGTTCGTTGACATCAACCGACTGTCGGATCGTCTTCGGTTATCGTGCAGAATCCACTTTTCATCGCATGTGACGGGCAGCTTGATCCCAGAACGGGTCGCTTTGATTCTGGAGAAGCAAAGAAGAGCAGATTTGAAAACGCGACAGTTTTTGGCACTCACTCAAATCGTGGAGCCTCTACTTGTCGAGCCTTTTCACCGTTCCGAGGAGTTTCAAACCATCTGTTGCTGCAGTTCCACTGACTCCCAGACCTTCCGCAATCTCACGGACTGTCGGCGAAGGATTGGCTTCAACGAAGGCCTTCAAACAGTCGTCCTAGATTCTTGTAGGTCTGCCGCTTCGGGGGCATCTTCAAGGCCGAAATCTCCAGAACGAAATTTCTCGAACCACGGTTGCGCGGACCTTTCTCCAGCACTGTTCGCCCCACACATGGTTCTCTCGCCGGGCTATTTCGACGGCTCATCAGCTCAGTTTGAAATTGAAATGAAATATCGATCGGAATTGCTCTTCGGACATACTTCATCAAGTCTAGAAGAAACACAATTGCTAAACAGAGGTAGAACTCAAATTATTCCTTCAGATAGAGCGAGGAATTCCATATTATATGCCATATAAAAACGCCATATATTGCACAAAAACGATCAAAACTCTCCAGCCGAGGTAGTACACAATGTTTTCTGTAGGAATGTGACTACTGTACGTAAGGCTAGCAAGCTTTCTCCTCGAAGTTTTGGTTACTGATTCAGCTAGAAAGGATACTCTACCGCTGGATCTTACACATGTGTGTTCTCAAATCTAGTTTTAAATTAGGCATTAAACTTTCTACTGTAAACATTTCAACATTATTTTTGATTTTTCAAGTTATTACATGGCTTGGATGGCTTCCCGTTGAGGAATTTTATTCATTCTTGCCTTTAGCACAAGGGGTAGGCTGTGGAAGATCCAGTTTCCTAGGCCAAAAAGCATATTAAGGATCAGTATTCTTTAGTGAATTTTTCAAGGTGTCAAAGAACATATTAGGGGAGGCGGCAAAAGTATTGAGACAAATTGAAAAAAATTCTTTATCTCTCTATAACTCAATTACAACTCAACGATGCTGAGGAATGTGTGCGCCATTAAGGTCAATGTCTTGCTGCCATCGCTCAGCCAACTTCCTGATCCCATCCTTCCAGAACTGCTTGGGGCTGGTACTGATCCACTGCTCGTTATGGTTGTCGAGGTCTGCTTGGGTCCTTGTGTCCCTTCCAACCAGGAAGCCTGTAGGCTTAAGAAGAAGTGGTAGTCGCATGGAGAGATGTCCGGCAAATACGGTGGGTGAGGCATGTGAACGTAGCCCAGCTGGACAAGCTTATCCGTGGTTACTTGTTCCCGATGGGGTGCGGCGTTGTCGAAGAGGAGAACCTTCTTGAAGCGCTGCGAATGAATAAGAGCGAGTCGCCGGTCCATCTCTTCTATTTCGTTCACCATGGCCTTGGAATCCATCGTCGTGCTCTTGGGAAACAGCTTCCCGTAAACCGATTCATGGGCGCAGACACAAAAGCTCTAAGGTGCTTTTCGCCATGAACATCTCGCCGAACGAAGGTCGGTAACAGGTCACCAGGCTGGCTGCTTGGCAGGGTTAAGGTAGAAGACGTACTTCTCATCTTGGGTGACTATTGAGTCCAGGCTGCTCGGGGTTGGGAATGGGCGAGATTTGCCCGAGTCAGGTCGAATCGTCAGACAGGGGTTTCGGCATGGGACAGATTGGGGTTTTGGCATGCTTCTGGAAAGGGCGGAAGTGGTATCTTCTCACGTGGCCTTCGGTAAGTAGCATACAAGCACAAAAATTCGATAAGCACGAAACCAGACTCCAGACACGAGATATATGGACACGGCATGGAGAGTCTCATTACTTTTGCCCCCCTAATACATTACTAAGCTTACTGTATAAGTACAGTAGACTTGTTAACTGGTATCTTCGGGGCATGTCTTAGAGGGATATCGGTGAAATCTTTCGGCTAGGAAATTGCAAAGAAATTGTTTCTCCGTCAACGAGTCTGCTTTCAATTTACAGCCGTTTTTAAGGATTCACAGTGAAGTGTGCCTCCCCCTCCACTAGGATAAATCCGTTTATGATTTTCTATTCTTCAGAGTGTTGGTTTGTTTTTCAAACAGTATATTCCTGCTTTCAGGACGCAGTAGCGCAGTTGAGGGAGGTGCCTTCTGGCGCGTGCACCCGATGCCAGGTTCCTGGCTCGGAGCTCCCTCCTAGGCCAACCATTCCTCCGGGATCGATGGACTAGTGCCAGATTTGTCTAGGCAGATAAAGCGCTGACTAGTTCATCGGCTTGCCACCGCAAGTCTTGAATGGCCGAATCGCCTCCACGATATCCCGTAGAAGTAGAATGCGTGGCGCATACCAAAAGGGAAGGAGTGACGCCGTCCTTTATCCTTATCCTTATTCCTGCCTTTTCTAGGTTTTCTTATTGCTTTGTATGCTTTTTTCGTGGTTTCCATGTATAAATAAAAAAGCAGCTTTAAGGCGTAGACCAACGTATGAGTGGAGGCAAAGGCTCAAGCTCCAAGCCCGTAGTTAAACAAGCAGTCGTGCTATCTCCCCGTAAGGCCGTTCCAGCCGAGACCCCCACCGTCGTCGAATCGATGCCGGCCGCCGCGCACAATCCAACCTGGCCGCGGCTACATGCGTTCCTGGAGCTCATTTCGTACCGGGCGTTGATTAATGCTCCATTTGCATGCGTCTCCGGAGGATACCGTAGCCGACGACGCCGACGTATTCAGCTGCTGGTGGCACCGCCGCCGGCACCGGCGGCACCAGCCGACCGTCCGTCGCTTTTCGAATCCATAAATCCGTCCGATGCGTTTCTCCGCGACCAATTTCTCTTCGTCGAAACACTCGCGGTTTTTGCCAAATGAACTCCGGTGCACCACGTCACTCACTCTTCTTGAGAACGGTAGAGCGCGGCGAGGCGGAATTGTGTATTCATGAGCGAGTCGACCGGCCATAATTTTACGCGAAATTGCGGACTTTCTTCTACCGGCGGGAGTACGGTAGCCGCTTTCTCTTCACTCAAGTAACCTCATGAATTTTAAAAATCTTTTTAGGCGCTGAAGAGGGTTTTTCTAGAAACCTGAGACAAATTTTTTTAGTTCGAGCGACAGATTCAGGGGTGAGTGCCTATTGAAACTTCAGAAATTTCGGAAGATAATTTAGATAGTTATAAGACCGTAAACTTCAGCAGCATCGAAAACAGTAATCAAGGTAGTCAAGGCAGCATGGAAAGACTCTAGAACTTCAGTAGCCTCATGCGAAAAGTGGTAACAATGCCCCAGACTTCTACATTACATGGTCGGAATATTTATTTTAAACTATATGGTACCCACAGATAAAGGAGGACGGGTTAAAGGTCGATGTTACTCAACATCTTTATAACACAAAGCATTTCATTGGATTTTTCGACTTCTAATAAATTTAAAAGGTCACAGTTTTTTCGGAGTTGTTGAAATTAATCGTAGTAAAAATTATCTTAATTGTCATATCTCTGCCAGTGAACCTCTATTACCTTGGACGAGACTCGAACTAAGAACGTTGAATCGAGGTGAAGGTGACAGCCGCCGCCTCCTTCTACTACGCTAGCACCCTCCTTGCCAATGGAGGAAATAACCTTTGAAGCCATTGTTAGTGGATAAAAAATTTTCTCAGCGAAAGGAGCTGGAGTTTTCGTGGAACCCCGGGTGAAAGCCTTGCTGGGCCATTTTGGCACGCGAATGGTATGCGTATGGGTGAGCCACGAATTGAATAACT
Organism: Heligmosomoides polygyrus bakeri; assembly: GCA_947359475.1. Taxonomy (NCBI): domain Eukaryota; kingdom Metazoa; phylum Nematoda; class Chromadorea; order Rhabditida; family Heligmosomidae; genus Heligmosomoides; species Heligmosomoides polygyrus. The sequence goes on from OX375867.1 coordinate 7,764,152, forward strand.
CTCTCGTTGTCAGCTGTATAGTAGGGCTTTTGCATATGCTGCTAAAATCTTCTGAAGACTTGTTCAAGGAAATTGTAAATCAATAAATTGACCTTTTAATTCGCATTTTTCGGAGGAAGCGAATGACAGAGTAGTTAGTTAAAACCTCAACGATACGCTTTTTGGTGTTAACCACTAGCTTGAGGTAACTAACCCCAGGTGGGGTAAAAGTTTCCTCTTTCTCTTCCATTCTCGCCACCTCCCTTAAAGTTTATCCATTTAAAAAATGAGGGAGGGAATAAGAATAAAGGCAATAGATAAGTCAGCGTTTTACCTTCGAATAACAAATGGTACGAATTTACCAACCAAGGAGAAATGGAAGATTTCAGTCTTTGGTCTGAACCGGATCCGAACCCAGGATCTCGATTAGGGATGCTAGCAGCAATCGGCGCATTTTCTGGATGCGCCACCATGGGGTGGGAATACTAAAGATGAACACATTCCGGTTCCCCAAACAAAAGAACCGTACCGTCTTCCTCAATACCTTGTCGTTTAATGCGCTAGCACTAGTATCTTAACAGGACCTGCAGCTGTCAGATCTCCTACCGTTTCCTACAGTACCCGTCGCTACGAATATGCTCAACTAGTTGTTTGTTGTTTACCATGGAGCAGTCTACCATCCATCGTAGCAGTGCCACCCCCGAGTTCATCAGAAGGCTGCTAAGTGCCGGAAGCAACAGCTTAGCATCTGAGCCCGCTAACGTCTGCTAAGCACGAGCTGGAGGTGTGCTTTGGTGATAACATCAGTGCATACCGTAGCCGAGAGTGACAGGCAAACAACAAATGTCACGATAGCCTTGCGTGGGTCAATTAACGCTGTTTTGAGGATTAATGGTGAAAACACGGCAATTTATAGCGCTGTTTAAGACAAATGTCGGGAAACAAAATCACAGATTGAGCATCTATCTAGGAGAAAGAATCAGTAAAACTAAAAAATAGTAAACCAAAAGACGAGGCAAAATATTCGTAGATGGCAGGAGGAAGGGCAGCAAAATAAGGGAAACACCTGTATCACCTGTATAACCTGTCGTCCCGTTGTTCATCGACTTGCTCGAGCGGGCGCCAGCAGCGTCGCCATTCGTCCCTGTCGCGTGCCAGAGTGCTCCAATGGATCCTTCTCGCTTGAGTGACTCCAAGAGCGTCATATCGCCTGTTCAGGGCTTTCATGAAGAAGTCCGACGAACGCGTTGGTGGGCATCCTGGTGTTCTCTTGACATCCAGCGGAATACAGTCGGTGACGGCTCTCGTCCAGCAGGTGTCTGCGAAGCGCATTACGTGTCCGGCAAACCTAATTTTCGACGACTTGGCCCATGCGACAGCGTCTCTGATCTTTGAAGGTTGGTGAAGCTCAGAATTCCGAAGGCCTTCTCTCACTTGCGTGAGTCGTGTCACTCCGAGCATCGTCCTCCCGATTCCATGCTGCGCGACGCTGATCGCGTGCTCATCCTGCTTTCGTATAGCCCAGGTCTCTGAGACGTATGTTAGGGCAGGAAGAACAGTGGAGTCGAACTCGTCTTCTTCGCGGCTTCTTCGACGCTCTTGAAAGCTCCCCAAGCCGCTCGTTTCCTCCTTCCGTGCTCCGGCGCTAGGTCGTTGGCCATATTGACTTTGAGACCCAGATACGCATAGTTGGAGCATTCAGAGATGTTCTTTCCGTTGAGCAAGAATGGGACGTCAGAAACTCTTCCGTTCCTCATTAACATCGTCTTCGTAAGATTCAGCTGCAGTCCAACGTTCGCACATACATGATCGAAGTCGGCCAGCATTCGCTCCACCTGACTGATGCTCGGTGTTATGAGCACGATGTCGTCAGCGAAGCGAAGATGGTGCAGTTACCGGACGTTGACCTTCACTCCCATGCCTTCCCATTCTAGTTTCCGCATGACGTTTTCGAGGGTGGCACTGAAGAGCTTCGGGGATATGGTATCCCCTTGCCGAACCCCTCTCTTCACGTCGATGACGACATCGTTGTAGAATGCTGAATTGCTACCTGGGTTATCTGGCAATGATAAGGCGCTGACTTGTTCATCGGTTGGCCACCGCGAGTGATAGTATGGGGCAGGTGCGCATTCAAATCGCCGACATTCTCATAGAAGTAAAATGCGTAGCGCATCCCAAAAGGGGTTGAGTAACGCATCCGTCCTTAATTTTTTTTTGCACTTTAGTTTGTGGGCATAAATTATGTTCCGCCAACGCGTCTCCGTTCTTCCCTGTCGTGTGCCAAAGTGCTCCAAGGATCCTCCTTGCTCAAGGGACACCAAGAGTGTTATATCGTTCGCTTGCGAGGAAGTCCAAGCAACGCGTTTATGGGCGTCCTGGCGTTCTCTTGACATCCAGCGGAATCCAGTCAGTGTCTTCAGACGGCTCTCGCCCTGCGGACAGCTGCGAAACGCACTACATGTCCGGCTCACCTAATCTTCGACGACTTGGCCCATACGACTGCGTCGCCGATCTTTGAGCGTGTCGACGAGGCTCGAAACTCCGGAGGCATTCTCTCACATCCTTCCCTTAATCGTATCCTTCCCTCGATTTCCTGCTTCGCTAAGGCTTAGGTACGAAAGAAAAGTGCTGGAAGAGAGATAAAGTCAAATAGGGGGAGGAGCACGGATTGTTACGAGCACGACGTCGTCAGCGAGGTATAACACATAGATGGTGCCGCTACAGAGCCATGAACGATCTTCACATTCTTCCTTCCTCCTTTAGAAGTCGTGTGACGTTGTAATGTAACGTTGTCGATGCTGGGGAGCAAATTGAGATGAGATCACATTCGGGGGCGGGCGAAATTTCTGTTTTCTATTTTCTGACTTCCCGGCCATTTTGAGTAAATTTTTCTCTTTCTAAGAAATGGGCTAAAATATTATAGTCAAAAACCAGAGAAGAGCGTAACATAGAAATTTGCAATGCTTTGTCTAACTGCTAGAATTAAGTCTATTAGGTAGGTGCATATGAAATGACCGATTTTGACTGAAAAATTGACAGACCATAACTGTGCTTGGAGACAACTTTATTAATCAAATAAGCACTTTTACAATTAATTCATTTTCTCCAAAGCGACAATAGTCGAGACATTCCATTTTTGTAAAAATGAGAACTACGAGAATTAGTAAAACATAAGAGGTCATTTTCGACATCATCTCGGTTGCTGAAATTTTCGTCCTCGACATTTCCATCTAAATGCTTGAAAAAATGATAATCGGTAGAGGACAGATAGAAGACAGAATATGGTGGATGTGGCAGAGTTTCGTTGGGATTGGGCCCGTTTGGCTGACCAAAGCCGTTTGCTTTTCGATCACCTTCTGTTCATCACATCAACTTCGGCACAGCACTTCTCCGCTGTGATAGTCTTTCCAGTGTAACGGACCATACCAGCCACTGTCCACCACACGGTCACCATGGACTTCTTTGGATGGAGACTTGGTTTCGGCATCTCCATGGACCTCTCATTCTCGTCCAGATATTGTGCGGAGCAACGACGATTGTCAAAAAGAATCCGTTTCCATCGCAGGTCACGACGCTGTCCAAAAAGGCTCCCTTAGATTGCGCAGCCACAATGAAGCACAGGTGTCATGGCGCTTCAGCGCCTGCCCGGCGGTCAGTTCGTTCGGGATCCATTCATCCGATTTCTTCACTTCCGACCTCATTCAAGAGGCGTCTGATGGTGCCGCCGTCAACGCCGAGATTGTGCGCTGGCTCCCTCACAGTTTGACGCGGATCTGCTCCCACCAAGGCTTTGAGTCGGTCGTCATTAAGGAGTGACGGCGGCCTAGCTCGGTACTCATCTTCGAGACTTCATCTCCAGATCGAAACCTTTCGAACCAGTGGCGTACTGTGCGTTCCTTGGCGAAGCCCTCTCCAAATACAGCGTTGATGTTACGATCTGCGGCCGCGGCGTTGTGTCCATTTTTCGATTTATATAAGCAGAGAACCCGAATACCACGTTGTTTCATTCTGTAAAAACGACGTCAAAAACTCGGCAAGAGGCAATCTTGAGCCGGATTCATCAACGAATTACGGAGATTTAACGGAGAAATCACAGCCGAAATTCCTGGGGCCGGATTCATCAACGACTTACGTAACTTTAACGGAGTAAGCTTATCAAGTTATATGCAGTATCGCTTGATAAGCCTACAATTCTCCGTTAAAGTTACGTAAGTCGTTGATGAATCCGGCCCCTAAAAAAACGCGAATTAACGCGGCTTATCGATATGGCGAGATGTTGGCGTTGTCAAGAATTTCGGCTGTAATTTCTTCGTTAAATCTCTGTAAGTCGTCGAGGAATCTGGCCCCTTGATACAAACGCCATAAATGGTAAGAAAGCGGGGAAGCAAAGATAGTCTCCTTGAAGAGTAGGCTTGGGCAGAATCTGGACCAGAGCCCTCGATTCGGGATGCACACGAGAATCAGAAGCTTCAGCTACTGCGCTATCTGCTTTCCAGATCTACATACGGGAATTTTCCAAGAGAATTGACTCAAAGACCTTCGAATAGTTCCATTTTTGTATGAATGGTTGCGAAATGATTCCACTGTTGCTAGAGATTCCTTGAGCGTATCCTTGACCTATGCAAGGATACGCTCAAGGAATCTCTAGCAACATTGGAATCAGGTATCCTGTGTGTAGGCCAATACATATGCAGTATCGTGTGTGTAGGCCAACATATGGACAAGTCTGAATCGGTGCCTTGCCCGTCTAAGACAATTCTGGCATAAATACGTCAGCTCTAGAAAGGTGGAGTACGTTGGCGGTTTCGGTGCAGACCGAATCGAGCATCGACCCGAAGTGTGTACAGAAGCGGTATCTCCTGATTGCGCCAACTACCAGCTGGACATTAGTTCAGGGCCACTTCAGCCACACAAAAACATAGCCCTTAGCCAAGCCTGAAGAGCTCAGTTGGTATTAGGCATGCTTATGAAGGGTGAGAGCGATTGGTAGCGCAGTCGGAGAAGATTCCGGCTGTCGCGTGCACCCGATTTCAGGTTCTTGGTTCGGATTTCTCGCCGCCATCCCAGACTTCCATATCTTCGGAGTCGATGAATTGGTATCGGACTTGTCTGGGAGGAATAGAGCGCTGACTTGTTCGCTCTGGCCACTGCAAGTCATTATACTGACAAAATACGCCGTCTTCGCCATGTCACGTAGAAGTAGAATGCATGGCGCAGTCCAGAAATTGATCGATTAGCGCAGTGCTTTGTCTTTTATGAAAAGCAAAACAATACGGCCATCAGCCAGGTTATCAACACTTCATCACATTAGGCCTAGAAGTTTCAGTTGTTTTGGGGCTTTGCAACACCCTGGCGAGGTAGAATGCGTGGCGTATCCAAAAAGGAATAACTAACCGAAAGCTTGTGGGCTTATTTTCTACTTGCCAATAGAGAGCCATCATCTTTTTCAAAACGTAATCTTTTGTTGAAGCTGAGGAAATGCCACAAATTTTAGTGTTACAAAACACCCTTTAAACAATTGTCTATTTAGTCTATTAGGCCAAGTTTGCAAAAAATTGTAGAAACAGTAAAAAACTAAAAAAAATGATGGTATTTTTAAAACTATTTCTTCGTAACAGCTTAGCTACTATGGACATTGAAGCTCCAATAGAGAATAAGAGGACAACTGTCCAAGGTAATCAACCTATTGTGAGATGCGCTATGCATTCTGCATACTACTACCGGATTCAGTGAAGGCTGTTTGAATGCGTATTCAGCCAATACTGAACGATTTGCGATGGCCACCGAACAGCCAAGTCTCTGTTTTATCCAAGTGGACAAGTCCACTTTCAATCCACCCGGTTCCAGAGATATGAAAAGCTTTGGTGACCTGGATGGAAAACCGAGCCAAAATCCTGGAACCAAGCGCCAAGCGACAGCAGGCGCCTTTTACGACTGCGCTACGACGCATTTTGAATCGAGATATTGCAGGAATGCTACCAAGAGTAGATGCACAAGGATGCTATTCCTTAACTAGCTAGGGTTCTGGGTGTGTATTATGTGGGTATGGTGATCTCTTGGTGTTCTACTCCTCTAGAGTTGGTTCGCTGGTGTGCGAAGTGCCTAAGCAGGTTAAGGTCACAAAAGGGCGAGATGAAAGTCGAACGCATGGCGCATCCCCTGTTGGTTGTTGACAAACACCGGCCACTACCCCGCAATGTTTACACTAATATGCTGAAGATGTAGGCAATATAGAAAACTGAAATAAAAGGATAAAATGGAAACATAGCGTTAAAATTTATCCAACTTTGCATTAGGTTGTCCGGAAAGTTTGTGTTTTTTCATTCGTCTATTATTGAGTAAAAATTCAACTTGCATTGCGCATTAATGCTACTTTCCGTGCAAAATTCTTCGCTCTATCTGACTGAATAATTTACATTTCTGTTCCTGGAGGGCTTGTTGATGTATGCTGAAGGAGCAATTCTGAACAATATCATATCTTATTTTGACTTCAAACTGGGACTATCCGCAGCCGAGACAGCTAGACGAATCAACCGAGTTTGGTGGCCTAATAGTGTTGGAGAAAGCACTATTCGCCAGTGGTTCAGTGAATTTCAGAGCGGAGATTTCAGCCTCGAAGGTGAGCCCCGCAGCGATCGACCTGGAGCAATCCTGGACGACGAGTTGAAGGCATTGGTGGAAGCCGAACCATCCCAAGCAGTTCGCGGGGTCGTGGAAGAGCTAGACGTCAGAGAAGCTGCCGTTGAGGACGCTCCGAAACGCTTTTGGAAGGTGAAAAACTCGAAAAGTGGGTGCCCCACGTGTTGAGTGAGCGGCAGAAATTGTCACGTTTCGAGATCTGTTCTTCTCTAATTTACGCAACAAGACTGATCCGTTTTTGGATTGAATCATCGCTTGTAATGAAAAGTGGATTCTGTATGACATCAGGAAACGTTCCGGACAGAGGTCGGATGCCGACGAACCCCTAGGCATTTTCCAAAGGCGAAAAGGATGAAAAAGGATAAAGGACGGCGTTAGTTAATCCCCTTTGGGATGCGCCACGCATTCTACTTCTTCAGGATGTCGTGGAGGCGATTTGAATGCGTATTTGGCAATACAATGACTTGCGGTGGCCAGCCGATAAGAAAGTCAGCGCACTTTCCTTCCCAGACAAGTCTGCTATCAATTCACCGATCCCGGAGGGATGGAAAGCTTGGTTGGCCCGGGCGGGAAATCCGAACCAGGAACCTGGTATCGTGTGCACGCGACAGCCGGCGCCTCCTCCGACTGCGCTACACGCGCCCACAAAGGCGAACCTCCACCAAAAATGGTCATGGTTGGTCACTGTTTGGTACACATTGGATCCGACGCCGATTTAATAATTCGGATTGGTCAATTTTTCCAAACCCTGGTTAAAAGGATTGTGCAAATAACGACATTCTTGAAAAGCTTGGATCCTAGGGCGGTTCGGATAGGGGCCATTTTCAGCAGTAGAATTTTCAGAAAATTCACATAACTGATTTTTGATAGGAAAACTGATATCCTATCCGATTCGAATATCCGATGTGAAATCCGAAGATAAAACAGTTACTCGGATCATCTGAAAATCTTTCCTGTCAAGGCTACTCTTATCTGAATCATTCCAAGATCCGGAGCTTGTCAAAAATGTTATTATTCGCATGTTCTTTTTAACCGGATTTGAAAAAATGACAAATTTCGAATGATCCGAATCAGTGCCGGATCCAATGTCTACTGCGTGGTGGTCGGCGGCTGACGTGATCCACTACAACTTTTTTGGCACCAGGCCAAACGATCACAGCGGAGTCTTACCGTAAAGAAATCGAGGAACTGCACCGAAAATTGCGACAACTTCAGCCAGAATTGGTCAACAGAAGAGGCCCGATTCCTTTGCACGAAAAAGCCCGCCTACACGTTTCACGAATTGAAAAACACGAAAATTGAACGAATTCAAGGCTGAAGTTCTGCTTCACCCGCCATATTCTCCGGACATCTCTCCAACCGTCTACCACCTTTTCAGACACTTTCAGAAATTTCTCACTGATAAAACCTTCTCCAGTCAGGACCAAGCCAAAAGAGCTCTCGTGGATTTTGTCGAATCTCGACCACCTAATTTTTTCGCTGATGGAGAAAGTCTACTGGCGGCCCGTTGGCAAAAGTATGCTGATTCGAACGGTGTTTATTTCGACCAAATCCGATAAGATTTGAGAAAGTCATGATAGTTCAAAGTGTAGCACTCAAAACGCTGAGAACTTTCCGGTGGACCTAACATGAGCCGCGGATTCTTTAGAATTGCTGAGGCGTTTGATTGCGTATTTTTCCAAAAGATTAATCCAGTAGGTGTGAAAAAAAGAGAAAACTTGTAAACTCTTATTGCTCTGGAAGAAGGTGAAATGTTTGGTTGACTTGGGAGCAAAGTCGAACTGGATTTTATTGATTTCTTTTCTTGTTGTACCATCTCCCAACTACTGCGCTATGCTAGGTATACATGAAAAATTGGCGTCTGGACGTTGAGGGTTCGGCCAGGGATTCGAGAAGAGTCAGCAGCTGCTTAGGTTCACATACTTGGACCTTTGATGCTAAGTTGCAATGTGATAGAATGAATCTGAGATCATTCCTAGTTGGGAGGAGCAACGACAAAGTGGCAATTACGTTGCAAGTCTCGTGATGCACCGCTGCTTCGTCCAAATTTTTCTGAGGGCCTCCACATAGCTCACATACAAGTTTGGGGCGGACTGGTGAGGCTGAACAACTGATGTCGCTCCCGTCTAGAATAGACCTTATAGCCCAAATCTTTCATAGCTTCCCGAAGAATAACCATGGCGATTTATGCGTTATACCTAAGCGTTTTAAAGGAACGAAATTCACATTTTTCTTAGATTTCACTGAAAAAACGCCTAAAGTTTTATAAAGATAAAATACCTGGCACTTGTCGTTAATGTGGCCTGCATTTGAGCACGGAAATGCACCACAGAATTAGGATGCAGACCGCTGCGTACGCCCTGTCAGGATAACATGCTCGCACGCTGACGTCTTTCAACGTAGGCCACATAAACGACAAGTGCCTAGTACATATTTTCCTGCCAAGAAATTTCAATCCACTGAAGAGGTGCACATACGTTTCTACCATTGCAATTTTTCCAAAGGTGTTTGGGGTTTTCCACCTGAAGCGAACTCGTCGGCGAACTAGGTCTCGAGTCCGTTCCCCTAAGATCACCCACAAAAAGGCAGCTCAGGTCGTGTTCGAGTGAACGAAGATTGATAGAGAAGCGGAAGAACGGCGAAGTCGGGTGCAGCTCAAAGGTACCGCTGCCAGGCTGGCGTGGGAAAAACTGTTGCTGATCAGTTCCGAGTTGGGGTCGGTGGAGGACGTCGACGACAGCGTCGACGGCAGGGGGAGGGCCCGTCCGGCGGAGCACGAGCAGCGGGCGGGGCTGGCTGGCTGGCGGAGGCCCGGCTGTAGTCCGTCGGAGCCGGAGGAGGCCTAATCGGTGCCGTTGTGCAATGTCGGCCGAGGACCATTAGCGCCGATCTGTCAACCTAAAAATAACGTTCTTCAGATCGAGATCTTTATTGCCCGCTCTCGCTCTCGCTCTCCGTCTCGTTCGCCGGCTCATTCCTCACCGTAATTGCTGGCCGTCGGCTTATGACCATCTACAGTAACCTCTTCTCCTAGCCACTAGAGCTGTTCTAGAAGCGATCTTCTTCGTTGTGTCAGCTGTTGGGGCTTCCGATGATTTGAGAAATTGAACGCCGTCGCTTAACAGCAAATGGTGCCATTTGCCCCACTAAATTCTTTTTGATGAGAAATCACATGGTGCTTACGGAGAAGAAGTCGACTTCAGAGATTTTTCATTTTTTCTGTATTCAACCGATTTTTCAGGCTTTGTTTAAGCGCCTTTAAGCGATGAGCGCTGATGGCTTATATTTAGGTGCTACTATTTTTCTTCTAATTATTCACTGCCGGGATTCCCTAAATTTTCCCGCACAAAAAATCTTTATGGAATTTTATTACGTCTGCTGTTCAAACTAGGTCGTTGCAGGTCGTTGCATATGAAATGACCGATTTTGCCACCTCAATTTCTGGTCGATTTTTCGTGCCGACGTATGTTTCCGTTTCAGGCACGTGAATAGTTATCGTCGCATTGGATAAAGTGCATTAATTGTAATGGTGCCTATTTCGATTAATAAAATTGATTCCAAGTAAAGTTATAGTCTGTCAAAGTTTTCAACCAAAATCGGTCATTTCATATGCAACGACCTAATATGTACATAGTATGTATATTGCGAGGAGCGCAGCAGCGCAGTTGGTGATGGCGTTGGCTGTCGCGAGCGCTCCGCATCCAGTGTTCTTGGTTCTGGCTCCGCCCAGGCCAATCTTCCATTCCTCTGGAAGCGCTGACTTAATTATAGTTTGTTTATCGGCTGGTCACCGCAATTCATTCAATAGACCAAAGACGCATTCATTAGAGACGGCCTCCAAGATATTCTGTGGAAGTCGTGTGCGTGGCGTGTTCCGTGCTAAAAGCTGCTTTACATTGTCTAATGCCGACCTTTATCCTTAATATTATTCTAGTCTATTGTAAGCTTTTCAAGACTATTCTTGGTAAAAAAATAATAATTTTTGCCTACTAAATCGCTGTAATTATACCCAGAACTAATTTTGCATTCAATTTTTACAGACACTCTTCTAAGCCTGAGCCTAAGACTATTGAAATCAAAAAGAACTCTTCTACATCGAAATGACTTTTTGCAGCTTAAACTATCAGACTCTCCAAGATGGTTACAATAATTTTTTGTTCAAAAAGTTTGGCAGGGAAGAAGTTGAAAATAAATAAATAAATAAATAAACCTTGCTCCTCTCTGGTTTGCACCGTCAATTTCAAAAACTGATTTTGTTGATGCCGATGAAATACCCCGATTTTTGAAGCATTACATTTTAGTGCTATCCGAATGCACTTTAAATAATTGTCTATCTTCTTCGTTAATTTAAAATACAAAAAGTAATGAAAGCCATAAAAACAGGAACAAGAAAATATTGAGATAGCGCATTTAAAAACTATTCCTTGACCACGTCTTAACTATGTACTATAGTCATTTCTTTTCCATTATAGAAGAAAAGTGCAAAGGTTCGAAGTAATGAACCCATTGTGGAATGCGCCATGCATTCTGCTCTCGCGTGAAGTGGTGTAAATATTCAATTTCATGTTCCAAAGGTGGGCTGCAAGGGGAGGTGGTGACTTGGCAGCGAATCAGCACCAAGCAGTGCACTTGCCAAAGGCCCGCCATCCAGCCAGAATGCTGACCGCACAAGCCCTCTCTGAACGGCATCACAACTCCATGTGATCTAATTGGCTGACGCGCCCACCCAATGCTCCTCCCAATGCTGTCCATCTTCGCGACATGTACCTTAATTTGTATGAGCAATGACAATGAAAAAGATGAATGCCAGCACAATGACTTCCGCTGGTCAGCCGCCAGACAAGTCAGCGCTCTATCCTCCTTAGGCAAGTCCGATGACAATTCACCGACCCCCGGAGGGATGGAATGCTTGGTTGGTCTGGGCGGGAAATCTGAACCAGGGACCTGGAGTGGAGAGCACCTCCTCCCACTGCGCTACCCCGTCCCTAAAAAGTTTTTGTTCTTAAAAATATATATTACAAATAAAAATGGGCAACGAAGATGATCTTCACTTTTGCTCGATTCCGCTTCTTATCATTGTTCTAGGGTGTTCCATTTCCAAATGAACATGTGAGCAATTTGGTAGCTTCAACGAAAATTAATTGGGTTTTTCATTGAGATGGTATCTCTTTTAAACGCTAAGTATTTGTAGGTAAAAGTCTCAAGTAAACAAATAATAAATGTAGCTGCATAGGTTGTCAAATACGAGGAACGGCTCGATAAAATAGGCTGTTGCAGAGGACGGAAGCCCAATCTGGAGAGGTGCTGGCAATGATGTAAGGTGAAAATCCTACTGGCTGGAGTACTGTATAATTCCCTAACCGATGTTCTACTATTTCTAGTCTCAGCGTCAGCTTCAGCGCTTAAACTAGCGCTCTCATTGCTTTGGTAAAAGCTCTGGGGATGAGCGATATCATAGGCTTTGCAGCTCGGCAATGATTTGTGGATACCCCCGGCCGTCATGGGCTATCTATGGCCTAGGACCAATGCAGGACAAACATCCGTCTTCGCCCTTTGTGGGATGCTTCCCGTTTTAGCCTCAGTCATGAAAATAAAGTACATTTGTTGAGGTAGGAGCCGGAAAGATACTTGTTGGGTATTTGCCCTATCTGAAGCAGTAGGCGTTGCAAGAAAAGTACGAGTAGCCAATCAGGTCACCGACTCATTCAGCAACCTACATATTCACTTCCCCTGCATTTGACCATTCACCAATAATAACTGCATGATAAACAAATTAATAAAAATAAGAATAAAAACAACATATTAACACCGGTTTACTCGTTCCGAGGCTACATACGGAATGTGTCCCACCAACTTTCTCAGGCAAAAACCTGAGAAGTACCTTCTGGTGACGGGACCACGAGATGCGTTCGAAGTTCTATCACGTTATCGGATAAACTAATTAAGAGGTTCTGGTAGCTACGTAGGTCACAGGTGGTATTTAAAAAATCAGGGAATTTCGTAAAAAAAACGTAAAGATTTTTTATTTTTTGAAGATTTTTTGAGTGGAGTAACGAAGAAAGAATGGCTTTCTAGAGACCAGTAGAGAAATAGCATCTGGCAGCCAAACTCACACGCGTTTGTCCTACGGTAAGATGGACGGCCAATCTTGAAGCTTGAAGCTCGACCTCGTCCTCTTTCAAATGCTTGGACTGAAACGAAGCTTGGGTGAGAGTTAATGATCTCGAAGGGTTACTGAAGCGCATTGGCACGTGGTAGCGCAGTTGGAGAAGGCGACGACTGTAGTGAGTATCCCGAGTCAAGGCTCTTGGTTTGGGTTCCACCCAGGCCAACCAAGCGACCCATCCCTTTCGGGTCGGGGAGTTGGTACCACTTTGTCTGGAGAGGACCGACGTGTTCATCGCCTGGCCACCGTAGGTCATTCTATAGGCTAGATGAAGTAGAGTGCGTGGCGCATCCTGTAAATGCCGTACTTCATCCTTTGTTCCTTATCCTTACTAAAGCGCATGCAGGTTTGAGGAAAATTTTAACAAATTTGAACTCTGAAGCTGACCTCTGAAAGTTTATTGCAGTGCAGTATTTAGAATTAAATAATATTTCATACGAATTTTTGAAACCTAGTTGTGTCTATTTTGTTTGGCTTAGGAATTGAACAAATTTTACGTCTGAAAAATACGAACGCAGTAGAATACGTGGCCCAATCTAATGACGATCTGGCGATGTCGACTTATTTCTGCATTTTGTTCTGAAATGACGATAGTTCAGGAAAGCGTAAATCGTTGCCGTTTTACCTTCTTATGTGACACCAGGTGAAGCCCTTCGATAAGGTTAAAACCAAGGATATAGGCTACTTTGAGGGATGCGCCACGCACTCTACTTCTACGGCATATCGGGCAGACCATTCGAATGCATGAGTGTGGTCCATACGATGGCTTGCCGTGGCCAGCCGTTGAACCGATCAGCGTGTTATCTTTTACCGACCTCGGAGGGAAAGAAGCGTTGATTTGGGGCCTGGGCGAAACTTGAACCAAGAACCTCTGATTCGGAGTTCGCACGATAGCTGGTGCTTTCCTAATGCGCTACAATTCTCCGAAAGCCTTCGGAATCAGAACTAAATAAAATCAAAGTGCTCCGAGCGGTGAAAGATTTGGCTCAAACAAAAACCAGCATTGTTGTCCTGAAAGAAGCGATGCTATTTTTATTTTAATTTATTTTATTTTATTTATTGCACAAACTGTGCGCCAAAAATGCTAAACGAACAAAAACTGTAGGTTTAATCATAATACATAACCAGTGCTCTGTTTGAGTGTTTTTCAAACCTTTTGGGAATAATGTAAAAATTTTATTTTAAAAATTTGAGAAATTATAAATATTTATATATTTGGTTTTTTAGGGGTGGGTGGGGGGGGGGGGCTGTTGGCGCAGTAGGAAGAGGCTGTACTTTTCACCTAGAAGTTGAAGTTCATGGTTCGAGTTTTCCGCCCCACTTTAGCGTTCTATCCCTCCTTTTCTAAATTTCTAACGGATAATTCAATAATAATCAATGATAACAAGAGGTGAAGTAATAGTAATAAATTTAATTTAATAATAATAAATGGTAATGATAATAAATAATAAAATTTACGTACTGGCCTTAGGAGAGAAGAGAGAGGGCCTCGGAGTTCCGAGCTTCGCCGACGCTCGAAGATCGGAGAAGTTGTCGCGTGGGCCAAGTTGTCGAAAATTAGGTGGGCCGGCTACGTGATGCGCTTCGCAGACACCCGCTGGACGGACAGCCGTCACCGACTGGATTCCGCTGGATGTCAAGAAAACACCAGGACGCCCACCAACGCGTTGGTCGCGCTGTTCGCTTCCCTGGAGCGAGGAGGATCCATTAGAGCACTCTGGCACGCAACTGGGACGAATGGAGACGCTGCTGGCGCCCGCTTGAGCAAGTCAGTGATCAAGGGAAGACAGGTTATACAGGTGAACGTAATGGCAATAGTAATAGCAACTGTAATACTGTCAATTATACATCGCGGTGTTACAAAATCTCTCTGCGGGATGTGCCACGCATTTTGCTTTTGCTGGATATCGTGGCGGCAGTTTTGATGCATATCGGGCCTTAGAACGTCTTGCAGGATGACCAGCCGATGGGTATGTTTTAGGCCCTTGTTGTGGCCTTTTTGTTATACGGTCCCATATCGATCGCACAAAGCGAAGCGATCAATATGGGGGCGTATAATAAAGGCGTTAGACAAGCCTCGTACCAGTCCACCAATCGAAACTCGACTGGCTCAGACGGGATTAGAACCATGCGTCAATTCTATGCGCACGTAATGCCTTTTGCGTTCTCCAACTACGATCGGCCGATTTCCGGCCGCTCCCTTCACCCCTCCCCCGGCTATCTACGGTATCTACGCTGTCCTTTCGATACGTGTCGTGAAGATATGCAGCATTAGGAAATGGGAACGCGCCAGCCAATCATAGCCAAGCACAGCACCGACCGTAGCAACGCCAGGTAATCAGGGTACAAATCATGCACGTCCTATCTAAATGGAACGCCCATTTGGTGCGGCCAGATTAGCGGACGCGTTCCCACTTCACAGAGCTGACCACATTCGCGACATATTCCGTAACCCCGAACTCCTGGTCCACAGAGAAGTTCAACAAATTGATTACGAGAAAGGAGCCGATGAAGCGGTTATTATAGGTGAACTGAAACAGGAAAATTCAGACACTCCTATCCTGCACAACCCACGAGGCTCGGTAGCGCAGACGGATGAGGCGCCCGCTGTCGCCTGCACCAGGTTCCTGGTTCGGATTTCCCACCCAGGCCAACGAGCCAACGAAGATTCCATCCCTCTATGTTGAATTGGCAGACATCAGACATGACTGGTTTGGGTAGGATAAAGCGCAGATTTGTTCGTCAACTGGCCAAATTGTTGAATGGCACGTACGCATTCAAATCGCCTACACGACATCCCGTAGAAGTAGAATGCGTAGCGCATGCCAAAAGATTGAATAACGTCAACTTTTGTCCATTGTGCTTTAGCTGTAAAGGCACTTTAGCCTTGCTGCTGTAAGAATAAAGCTTCTGGTTAATATAACTATACTAAAAAAAATTCTTAAAATTTTTGTGCTTATATTTATTTTAAATCTTATGTTTAATCATACTCCTTGATTCGATTGTATTTTTACTGTTAATTATTTATTAATTTATTATGTTTACTTATTTATTATTTATCTACTATTTACTTTTTGTTGTTTTTTATAACTAGGTTTTTCAGTAACACCTTGTTTCACTTCTTCCAGTTGTCTAAGAAATTATTTTTGCAACAGAGTCAAGACCTATTAAAGATGTGCGCTTTAATATCCAGCTTATGGTTTTAAATTTTTTAGAAGTTAAATTCTATGAAACCCTTTGAGTCTTTATCGATGAAATATAGCTGGATTTGATTACTTACTGATTACTTATTTCCTAATGTTTCTCAGTGCTGCTTTAAGGAAACAAAACTAATAAGTGCTTTTATTTTATAAAATAGTGGAATAATATTTTTACCGTGAATATTTTACAAAGCATTAGGCACTATGTATCGAAAAAATATTAATAAATGCTTTTATTTTACTAAACAGTGGACCAATTATGGCGATTTTTTGATGAAAACATTGGATACATTCTTGGACACGTATTATTGCAACAAATTTGAGATGACAGCTTTACTGTACGCTTATTTATTTATTTATTTATTTATTTATTTATTTATTGCACCCCAACACTGTTGTCTGGACGATCTCGGTTCACTTCACCTTTTGATTCTTATAGGTGTAAAGAATATAGGAAAAACGGCGACGACAATCGATTCCTCTTGGAGTGCACCACGCATTCTACTTCTGTCGGTTTTCGAATTTCCAACCATGCCTTCTCCTCGAAGTCGATGAATTGGTACCACACTAGTCTGAGATGGCTAATTATGTATTTGTTCATCGGCTGGCCAGCGCAGTTCATTGTATAGTTTGAAATAGTTTCTGCGACATTCCTTAGAAGTGGAGTGCATGGCCCATCTTAAATAGAGGTTGAATATTGCCATCTTTTATTCTTTTTCGTTTATAACTTGTGCCAAAGTGATCCACATGATTTTTGTGGAATACTCCAAGGGAAGAATTAAGAATTCAGCCGCCAGAAGGTTCTGTCAGCAATTCAAAAACATCAAAAGTTTTGCGATTTTCTCTTCCGGTCGAGCTTAAAGAACTAACGGTAAGTTAGTAGAAACTTAAACTGCAAAAACTGTTTAGAATAGATGCACTGGCTTAAAAATCGTTGAGTTAAGAGCACTGCTCCTATGAATTTGTGGAGGATGTATCCTACTCCTGGGCGCGTGTAGCGCAGTCGGAAGAGGCGCCGACTGTCGCCTGCCCGATACCAGGTTCCTGGTTCGGATTTCCCGCCCAGGCCAACCGAGCCTTCCATCCCTCTGGACGGTGAATTGATACCGGTCTTGTCTGGGAAGGATAACGCGCTGACAGGGCCACCGCAAGTCATTCTATTCATTCCAAATATGGATTCAAATCGCCTCCACGACGTAGAAGTAGAATGCGTGGCGCATCACAAAAAGGATTGAATAACGCCGTCTTTTACCCTTTATCCTTATCTCCTACACTTACGATTAGTCGAGAGGGTGAACCCTGAGCTGCCAATTGTGTTCGTGATCGCGTCCCCCGATTTCGTGTAGAGGAGCAAAAGCTAAAGCTTTTGAACGATTACTTTTAGACCGTTCTCATCCCGTCCACAAAGATCGACTCATTTTTGTTCTTAGCCGAAAGCTTACAGAAGAATGGGGGTTCTACGATACCCGTTGAAGTAGAGTGCGTGGCGCATTCTAGGCAGCGACTGGTTATCGCTAGGTTTTAACCTGCTCTCCAAGTTCCTACAAGAAAAACACACAGGGTACCTTTTCCAAGAAGCTCAAGCTCAATAATTCAGCTGCTTTCGCTCACTTTTGGCTGCTCCGTAGATGAACATTATAGGTGATATCAGTCGCGTAAAGGCGTGTAGTAGCGCAGTCGAAGAGGCCCCCTTCTGCAACGTACACCCCGAATCAAGGTGCTTCGATCGGTTCCCGCCAAAACCAACAAGGCCCTCCATCTCAGAAATGTGGGTTAATTGGCACCGGACTTATCCGGGAAGAATAAAGCGCTGACTGGTTCATCGGCTAACCACCGCAAGCCATTGTATAGCCAAGTACACATTCAAATCGCCTCCACGATATCCCTTAAAGGTAGAATGACTGGCGCATCCCAAAAGGGATTGACTAGCGCCGTCCTTTATTCTTTAATTTTCCTTCGAGGAGCCTGCTAAAAGTTTAAGCCTATTCTGTATCGCGAAGGATAAAAGCTTCGGGATTCTGAACGAACAACGGGATCAGAGAAAGACTGATCATGACCCATTATATAGGCTAACTACGCATTCAAATCGAATTTAAAGTTCAAAATGAAGGAGCTAAAGACTGTTAGGTTCGCAAAAGTTGAGAATAAAAAGTCTTATCCGGTATTGGCCGCAGATTTTTCAGTGAATAGTGAATCAGTAGAAAGGAAAATTTTCCACTTCAAGCGATTCATTTGGAAACAAGTGCGCTGAACTACATAAAATTAAATTATCGAATAAAGATTTTGCTGATGAAAGGTCAATAGCATGTTATGAAGCGATTTTTTAAAAGAATAGTTCATTTATTTTATAACGTTTAGTTCAAATTTTACATTTTATCACGGTTTTGGCTAAGAAATATTGTTCTTCAAACTGCAGTCATGCAACCTAGTGGTATGTGAAGAAATTAATGCGAATATCCTGTAGAAGTGGAATGTGTGGCGCACCCCGAATATGTAGGGATTGTTCAGTACCGTCCTTTATCTTTTTAAATGAGGAAAACTACTTTAAGGCTGTTTTTAAAGGAGGAAACCTACAGTAGGAATTTGTAGAAGACTTTTTGTTCTGTTCTTCCTTTATTTGTTCTATCCTAGTCGGGAAGGACAACCCCAGGGTGCAGAAATTCTGGTTGTATTCATACGCCACACACTCTTATCGTGTGCTAGGACTCTGCTGAAGCTCTGGGATGACTTCAGGGAAGGCAATGCCCTCTCCGAATTTTCCACAGGAAGTGAATCTCTGACCATCTTTGTTTTTGGTAGGAAGCTTACTGTAGAATGGGCTCACCATGGTTTTCCCCGGCCTCACAACGCTCCAGCCCAACCTCGTCCTACCGTAGTCCCTCGACAAGGTACCGTAGACTCCAGCCTTCGTTTCTAGGGTCTCTTAGGTTAGAGCGGAGTTCAGCAGCTCCAGCAGCTCTACCAGATCCCGAACCCGGTCCAAGTCACACAGTCGTCCTGGCCTACTGTAGCCCGGCTGGCTGGCGGCCGCGACGGGGTGTTGCCCGTCGCCCGTCGGTCCGTCGGTCCGACGTCGTCGGTCTATGTGCAGAGTTGAGGAGGGGCAGGCGGCGTATGTTCATAGCGTGTTGATGGATGACGGTCCGCTCGAAGTGCGAGCAGAGACGAGTGGAATCTCGGCTCCTCGTCGGCTGGGCCGCGCCCGCCTGGCCCCGTCGGGCGCCCGTCGGCTGACTGGTTGGATGGATGGCTCCTGATGCCGGCGGCGCCTTTGATGTCGACGCCGCCAAAGAGCCGAGATAACCAACTCGGCAACTACACGATTCCACCATGACTAAAGCCAGATTAGCCGGCCGGCCGACACGACGACGACGTCGAGTCGACGTCGGCCTGAAGGAGCGAGCGGCTGTGGGATGTGGATGGATGGATGGCTGGGACAGATATGAAATTGATCTGGTCAGTGGCAGGTTTTCCTGGGATTCTGAGGGGAATCTGGGCTACGGTAGGGCATCGTTGAAGAGGCTACGGTCATATAGCCAGATGCCCATCTCTCCAACCAATGGAAAAACTCTGTGATTTCTGGACACCATTATTAGTCCACTGGTCATCCATCGAACACCAACTTTTCTGGGGAAAGTTGAACTCGTGGCGCAATCCAATCAGAGTGCTGGTATGTGCCAAAGATTCTGAATCGGTGAAATAGTGCTGTTCAGAGCAGTACACATTCGGGGTAAAAGGCCGCTGCAGACAGATGCAACCTAGGTAGAGGCCCAAAAATACGGTATGCACATCGATTCGCATTGGTTGGTATTGATTCACTTAAAGACTGCCACAGAAGAACCACGGAGAAAAGTTGAATGCATGGCATCTGCTAGCCTTCTCCAATCAACGGCAAAGTTCTGAGATTTGTAGACCACATTCTCGTTCCGCTACTAACCGAGCAATCTCCGAGAAAAGTGGAAGTCATGGCGCGATCCGTGCGGATGACTGTTCCTTCAAACCGATTCCTGGAATTTCACATCCGCAAAAAAATTAAGACAGTTTCATAAGTTTGAAATTTACATTTAGTAGACTGCATTTTGAACTTTTGAAGCTGAAGTAAATTTCGAACTCTTCTTTCATTTAAGGATTCACTATTTTAGAATTTTAGCGACGAGATTGTTCCTTTCCTATTTGTAATGAAAATAACGATACAACGTGTTGTTTCTGATTGTTATTTTATAAAACAATACACATTTGCTCTAATTTCTTCTGTAAAAATAAATAAAATAACCGTTTGAAGAAAGGGATGCTTGTTACGGTAGCCATCAGAGGATGGTATCTGACCGCCAATTCCCTTCAGAAAAATGATTCGATCCCAAAATTTTGTGCGTAATTTTTACAAAACGCAATAACAAGGAGCGTTTTTTTGTGACTGAATATCAAGCTTTGAATAAATGTTTAGGCTTTACAAAGGATATAAATCGATGTTATTCAATAACTATGTGGTATGCGCTACGCATTGTATTTCGATAGAAATTCATGAGGGCGATTTGAACGTATAATTGGACTGGTTTATATCTTATACGAACTTTTTAGACCTCTTCGTGTCCCATTTGTTTTGGCTTAGAAATTGGAAAAGTCTTATGTCTGAAAAAGTAGAAAACGTGGCGCAATCGAATGACGACCTGGCAATGTCGCTTTTTTCTCAGCTTTCTCTAAAATGGAAAAAGTTTAGAAAAGGAAAGTCTAAATGGTTTAAATCTTAGGTTACACTAGGTAAAGCGTCAGATAAGGATTGAACTGAAGAATAAAGGACAGCTTCAGGCAACACTTTTGAGGGATGCGCCACGCACTCTACTTCTAGTGCATATCGTGGAGACCATTTGAATGCGTATGTGGCCTATACGGCCGGCCGATGGAATCAGTGCTTCATGCATCCCAGATAGAAGTCGGCTGGCAACCCACAGTGTTGAAAGCCTTAGTTGTTTGGACGGACCCAACTCCAGAACCTTGAATACTAGTGCAGCCGGCGCCTCTTCAAACCTCTCTATCACCTCCCCGTGAAGGATTTATAGGGCGTAGAGTTGTACTGGCAGAACTTGACCCTCTACATGAAGTCCGTGCTGTTGAGAAAGTTGAAGAATGCTGCCCTTCTGCTCTGAATGTCCTTTAGAATCTAAGCTATGCTTCTGCCGACTATTATTGGTTGATCGCCGGTCAAATACTGGCACTAATGGATTGCAAAATGAAGTCGACTACACGGCGCGAACATGCGATTGACAACTGTTGAGCTTAGAAGGTCCGAAGAAATAAGGATAAGGATAAAGGACGGCGTTATTCAATCTCCTTTGGGATGCGCCACGCATTCTACTTCTGTCGGATGTCGTGGAGGCGAGTTGAATGCGTATTTGGCCATACAATGACTTGTGGTAGCCAGCCGATGAACAAGTCAGCGCTTTATCCTTTCCAGACAAGTCCGGTACCAATTCACCGACCCCGGAGGGATGGAAGGCTTGGTTGGCCTGGTGGAAAATCCGAACCAGGAACCTGGTATCGGGTGCAGGCGACAGTCGGCGCCTCCTCCAACTGCGCTCCCCGCGCCCGTCCGGGCGTGTACCGGCACCTTCGACCGAATGTCACAACCACAGAGTTGTCTGAACTGAAGTTTCTGAGTAGGCAAACCCATTTGAGGTCCAAATTTTAGTGGCCTTCAGAAATTTGACGCTTCTGGGCTTTTGAATCACCCTTCTTTGAGCTTACATCTCCTAGCACCTAAGAGATCTGACTAGTGCGGAGAAATGTTGTGCTGAAGTATGTGATACATAGCCGTACTATACATTTTACCCTCGTATAGCACAAAGACGGTACTCTAACTCGTCGATATCGAAGTTCGGAGAAATACTGGGATTTTGGAGAAATGCTGACCTTTTTTCTTTGAAAAAAGGCACTAGTCGCGAATGCGGACAACATTGGGTGGTGCGAACACGCCAGCCAATCTGACCACACCGACAGGGCATACAACCAATCATGCACAATCAGTACCCTGATTGACTGGTGTGCTGCCAACTTCCTATGCCAACCTCATTCCCGAAATGGACTCAAAAAGGAAAATATGGTCCCAATAGTCATAATAGCCTGGTCTGAATTTTGGCCATTTATGAAGGAGAATTTTTTTTCACGGCGGCCGATGTTTTGACGTTATATAGAAGTACTAGGATAAGGATAAAAAGCGGCACTAAATTAACCCCTCTGGTGATTGGATGGAGCAGGTTCTTTATTTGGTTTTTGGATAGAATTTTGCTGACATAACAACGTCTTCTTAGAAATCGAATTTATTGAATTTAAACTGCATTACTTTTCCTTTTTCTGCGTT
Organism: Heligmosomoides polygyrus bakeri; assembly: GCA_947359475.1. NCBI lineage: Eukaryota > Metazoa > Nematoda > Chromadorea > Rhabditida > Heligmosomidae > Heligmosomoides > Heligmosomoides polygyrus. The sequence continues at coordinate 7,786,491 of OX375867.1, forward strand.
TTACTCTTCTAACCAGGAGAAGGTCTCAAGCGTATGTCTGAACGAAAAAATTGAAAAATTGAAGAAAAACGTGTTCTGTTTCTGCTGAGTCCTTGAACCCAAAGAGCTACGGGCCCTCGAAGTTTTCGGTACAGCATTGTATCGCCAGCGCATACGTGCGCGCGCTGATCTATGGGATGTGGCGAAGGGCCCTACAGCAAGCGAATCGAGGCTCAGCAGGGTGCGATTCTGCTTCACAGATGCTAGGCCAGGTGTTCGGCTCCCCTGCTATGCACCATTTTTGCACTTTTTCACGACTGCTGCCTCCTTTAACAATTTGCTTCCTACACATCTCCTACACATTTATTTCACTCTAAATTGTCAAGTAAGGGTCATATTCGTGATCAACATCTCAAGTAACCCCCATAGACGAACTCTAGAGGAAATCGGTGACCATAAACTCAGTCGCTCCCACCTATTGTAGCTTACTGTACTACAGTATAATGCAAAAAACGGATGCCAGATTCCTGATCAGCACCCCGAATAACCCACCCCCCCCCCCCGGGAAAAGTGGTGACCACCATCTCGACAGCCCTAGTCACCCGTACCTGCTGTAACCCATACCTGATTGCCCATTGATCTGCGCTCTGTCCAGGGCTGAAGTTGCGAACCGCTCGAACAACACAAAAAAATCGATAATTTGATCATTATCGATTTATGGTGAATTACATTGCTAAGGCGAACTTCGGAGTCGTGTTCAGTGACCTCGATTTCCCCCAAAAGCTAAACCTTTGGACCGCTTGAACGACGTAAACAAAAAATCGATAATTCGATCATTATCGATTGACGGTGATTGACATTTCAAAGCGACCTTAAAACTTAAATAGATAAATAAATAAATAAATAACAAGCTAAAGATTTGTAATAGCGACCTCGACTACCCTAGGACTGAAGTTTCCAGGCACGTATAAGTCGTCTGGGTATTTTCCGCTATTTTCGCGCCCCGCAAATTCCTCCCCTATTCCCCTCTGCCCGCCCCCGATTTTCCCCTATTTTTCTCCTCTATTTTATGACTCAGCGTTGATCGATGGTGTGACCCATTGTTTAGCGGCTTGTTACATAGTATGATATTTAAATTTTCTATATTTATAGTACCCTTTTCAATTGCTGTGCCAACAGTCGAATATCACATCACCAACAGTCGCGTGGAGCATTCTAATTCCCCGGAACGAAGAAAAGCCAGTTATTATAGGCGGGGTGAAACGGGAAAATACACGAAGTGTCCTGTCTAAGAGAAATGCAGCTCCTTAGCGCAGCGGGACAAAGCGCCGGCTGTCGTGTACATCTCGAATCGAGGTTCGGGTCTCCCTCTCCGGCCAGATAAGCCCTCCGTTCATGCGGGGTTGGCGAAGTGGTACCAGACTCGTCTGGGAAGATAGGACGCTGACCTTCCCATAGGCTAGCCACTGCAAATCATTGCATTCATTCAAATTGCTCCGCGACATCCGGGTTGAATGGTGGCGTATTCCGAACAGAGACTGAAATAGGCCAACTTTTATTGTGGTTTCCTTTTATCAAAAGCATTATTTTCAAGCACTGTGTCTCAAGACTTGTGAGAATCTTTTTCTGCTATAATGTCAGAAGCTTTTTGCGGGTAAATATTCGTCGAAAACAATTTATTTTTATGAATCAAGATTTAAATTAGAGCTCGCACTCATCCGAGTCACTCAAACTTTCCATTTGGAGTCGTTAAGTTCTTGCTGGACTTGCCTAGAAAGAAAACGCATAAATTTGTTGACTGGCTTGTCAACAAATTCATGCGTTGTCAACTGGTCAATTTGTCAACTCACTACCATGAGTCATTATATTTTATTTATTTTAATAATTTTTTTATCCAATTGCTCAGAAATTTTAGTAAATGTTGGTGCTTCTTAGCTATGCTACAATCTTGCATACCGCTGTTGTGTTGCGTCAATAGGGTGTTTTGTTTATGACACGTTATTTGGTTAACGTAGAACAGATAAATATAATAATTTTATTGTTTCATTTGTAAATGGGTTAAATGGATAAAATATAGATCAAATACGCAAACAAATTGTCTCCACCACATCCAGCAAAACTAAAATGCTCAGAACGTCCTAGACCGAGATTTTCCGCACTTTATATCTTTCTTGAGTAAGCTGTTAAAAAGAAACTTCGGTTTTTTCTTAGTATTAGTCCGTCGCAAAATTAATCGCCGAATCAGATCGCCTGCTTCAAACCGCTATAACTCAGCCTAAAACAACTATTAATCAATATAAAACTACCAAAATTTATACATTTTTGGCAGCGAAGAGGTAGTGAAGTTAATTCTTTACAATAAAAAGTGAGATCACAGGAATTGACGAAATCAAGGAGGGCACTTTCAATATCGGCTAAATTAGTGAACTGTTGATGATGCATGTAAGGATCAAGGGCTCGAAAAAGAGATAGCCAGGGGGGGGGGAAGGTCGAGAGAATATGGTGGAAGAGGGAGAAATTCGACACCTAAATGGATCAATTTCAGCCGAGTGATTTGTGAGGTGTGTGGCCTTGCGTTGTCCTGCAACAGGAGCGGGCCCTCCTCTATCCACCACTGCCGGCAACAATTTCTGCAACTTCTCATAGATTTGGTCTAAATCATAACATCAAGACTGCGGTGTGACTGTCTGACCGGGTTGCAGAAAGCTGTAATGGATTAGGCCTTCAGAACACCACCACAAAATAGGCCCAACTTTTTTAGGGTGAAGGTCAGGTTTAGGAAGGGATGTTGGAGGAGCATCCTTATCTGCCCCGCTTCCTGTTATCGAAAGGAACCCGTTTCATATCTACAGTTACGATATGGCATCAAAAGGCCCGTTTTTAAAAGCGAACTAGCAGGTCGGAGCAAGTGTCGAGACGTGCTCATCGATCAGCTCATGAACCACCCACTTCGACGTCTTCTTCACCTCGCCAAATCTCGCCAAATGTCCTGCTACCGTACTGCGATGTACGCTAAGGTTCTCTACTAACGTACTTGTATTCGTCTTTGGATTTGCTTCGACAGTTCTCCTCAAAACTTCATCATCAAGCGACGGCCTGCGTCCGCGACCCGGCTTTCCTTCGAGATCAAAATCGCCGGAAGCGAATTTTTCGAAGCAGAGCCTCACCGTTCGTTTGCAAGCGCAGTCCGTTCCAAAAACGCTGCTAAAGTTAGGCATGCCTCTGCCGTAGAATGCCCCAGTTTAAACTCGTAAAGCATGATGACTCGATGGTCGCGTCGGTTCATGATTTAATGGAGCCCTGGAGGTCGGCTGGGAAAATTGGAGCGAGATTCGCATATGCTTTTTGAAAGAGCAGGATAAAACCTACCGAACGGTATGTGCAGCTTTCCCTGAGAGGGAGGGATTTCGGTCAAAAAACCTATTTATTTATACAAACCTCGAAACGAAAATTAATTTTGCGACAGCCTAATATATAAGCCTAATATGTAGCTTTTTTGAAAGTGGCTTTAATCCCACTGAAATCGAAAGAGATAAGCTGCAGAAGAGCCACTGAACTACACTAAATAGTAGGTTTTTGCAGCCTTCTCTACCTCTATTGTTTTGTTTTACGATAACTGATGGGTTAGTAGCGCAGTCGGATGAGACGCCAGCTGTCGCGTGTGCGCTGAATCCGCAAGGTCCTTGGTTGGCGTACTGCCCGGTAGAACAAAGCGTTTCATTTCCTGGGCTTGAAGAGTTGGTATCAGAGCTCTCTGCAAACATAAAGCGCTGACTGCTCCATCGAATGGCCACCACAAAGCATTGCTACGGCCAAACACGCTTTCAAACTGCGCACACGCTATCCCGTAGAAGTAGAATGCGTGGCGCCTCCCACTGATTGACCTTGACACAGTTTTTGTTATATCAGGTGCTTGTTTACAGGCGTGATAGTTTATGCGAACAGAAATTTCGGCATCAATCGGATAAAAATCGCGATGTCCTGGACGAATGCATGGCGAAATCTCTCCTTTTGTCACAAAAAATCGTCACCTTCTTCTTGGGAGGTTGTTTTAGGCAATCGAGCCCCCCCCCCCCATCTTCGTCGAAAAGCCAGGCTGTGGCCAGGTTAAGTGAATTTCGTTCGTTTTTCTGTGTACGGATGCGAATCTCGATGCAACTCGTTCTCTTCTAAATTTTGGACAATAACTCGGACTTCGTTTCTACTTATTTTTCTGTGAACAACCGTCTATTCTGAACAACGCTATCTGTAATTCTAAGGTCTTCTTTCTCCACTTTAAAGTGTCCCATGTCAGATCTTTACTGGTGCTAGCTCAGTACCCAAGTTTCGTTTTAATTCTACCTTTTTTTCGAGATTCGAGCCATAGCTCGACGAAACGAAAATTGAATTTTTTAGCTCTTGGAAACATTCTGTTGTACTCTTTAATTTTTTTGATGATTTGTCCTGTGAATGTTTAAAACTTTGCATTTTTCTTTATGTAATGGCACGGAATGTCTTGCCAATTTGTGAGGTGCGACATTGAAGCAAAGGTAAAAATATTCGAAGCATTAAAACGGCGGATATTTTTGGTGCGACTTAAAAAAAGACACTGGAATATTGTCCATCCGGGGCGGGCCGGATTCATCAACACTTAAACCCTTGGGTATGCAGAGTATAAGGGGTAGAGATAAGATGAGAATCAGAGACGTACGTTTCATCGTAGGTATCTCTACCTTCTATACCCGCGGGTTAGTCGTTGATGAATCCGGCCCCTGGTATAGAAATGAAATCGCATTCAGTGAGATTAAGCACTGCAACGCGCTATCACCACTGTGCTGACATGGAAAATTGTGTACATCTGAGAAAAATTCTCTTTGTGAGTCTTATTTATTTATTTATTTATTTATTCTGTACATAGGAAATCATGCAATTACAGTTAAGAAACGAAATTAGACCAATTACAAGGTGGAATAAACAAGTGATTACTAGGTTACAATAGAAGCCCTAAACCTCAAAAGGGGGTCGATAAAGCTTCCTGAGCATATCCATCCATTTTTATTTTTCACTTATTTTTATTTGTTTTATAAATAGGAGCAAAAAATTGTCAACATTTGCGGATGAAAATAAAAAATTTTGTTTCTTGCTTACAACTCCAAATTTGATAAATAAGTAAATAAACAAATAAAATTATATATGTAAAAAATATTTAAAAATTTGAAAAATTAAAAATAAATAAGTTGATTTTTTATTGCGTTGATGCAATGTGTTTGAACATAAAATGTTAGTTATATTTTCATTTGAAAAATTTAGCTGTTAGTACAAGTTAAAACACAGTTAAAAAATATATCACCTAATACTGCACTAACAACTACTATAAATTAATTAGTTACCTTCTTCGTTGATGAGCCTTGGCTTGTAAACATGTTTTGTATGAAGACAGAGGCAAAAGAAAACATGTTTAATGCTATTGTTGTTATTGTTTTGTTTGTTGCTGTCATTTGCTTGTGATTGTTGTAATATTGTGATTATGTTGTTGAGTAATTTTAAAAGATTTAAAGTAATTTTGCAAAATTTAGAGTGGTTTTAAGTACAGATATGCGCCTGATTTTATCCAATTCTATTCGATTGTTGTGACTTGAGTTTAGAATTATCAAAGTACTGAGAGATTATAAATAATTAAAATATAAATTTGCAACTTATTCTATTATAAAATTGCTAGGTTGCAAATTTTATCAATGGTGTGGAATTCTTAGCTTGTGGTCAATAATAGAGTCTATTTTCTTGTTCAATTACAGAGCAGCATGAATTGGGACTTTATCGAAAGCTACGAGGAGTCAGAATACTCTCCCTGGGCTGTTTAAAAGGTTATTTTTCCTTGAATGCATCAAAAATTCAAACCCTGCTTGATGGGTGAAAATGAGTATTTTACATTTATCTATCATTATTCATTTATAACGTTACCAGCCACAAGTAAAAATAAAATGTCACAGTAAAATACCAACAAACCCAATCAAAAATAAATGCAACTGAAAGAACTCATTTATTTAAATATTCTGCACATGGATAACCATTTAAGCGCAAAAAAAACGCAAAGGAACATCATTTAAAGTCACTGTAGGCAGGAAAAAACAAAACAAACATCAAGAGTCAACCTAGCAAAGAGGAAAACATTTAAGCTGCATCCTGAAGATACCGGTCAAGAAGATTTTATACTGCCTTGTAGAGTTTCGTAAGACGTGTTTCTTGGATAATTTCAAAAATCAGATCCAACACGGCAAGTGAAAAACTGAGATTTTTTACTGCTTTTTGGCCAGGAAAACTGGATCTTTCACTGACCATTTCTTTTTGTTTGGTGAAGAGAAGCCGTAAAACTTCTGCAGGGAAATACGGGTAGAACCGCTTATTGCCTTATGTATCGTAATTAGGTTGTCCCATAAGTCCCGCCGTTTTTTCAACGATTCATTGCGGATTTCGCCCTCGGTCTCTTGAAAATGTCTTCTTATGTTTTATTAGTAACCACGGGTGGTTGCGATTTTTAAAAATATGGAACGTCTAAGCTATTATTGTGTTGGAGAAAGTGCATTAATTGTATTGTGTCGTGTTCGTTTTTTTCGATTAAAAAATTGCTTTAATTTTTATTTGCTATACTACAGGGTGCGTAAAAAGTATTGACGCAGTAAATGACGGCTGTGGAAATAGTATTGCGTAGTAAGTTTTAAAACAATCCCTCGAAAACTATGGAAAATGATCTTGCAAACACGATAGAATAACTCGTAATCGACATTGGCTCCTTTACTGTGAATACAGGAGCGAAAACGACGGAAAAATTCATGAGCACGCGCCGCAAGCACTTGCTTGCATTTCGTTCCGTGCTTTTAACAGGGTAGCCTTCTGCGACTGGTCACTTCTGTTGAAAGTAGCCCAGACCTCATTCTCCAAAATCGCCTAAAGAGAGTAATCCAGCGAATTCATGTTCAAGCTGTGCTCGTCTGAGAAGCTGTCCACACCTGCGCGCGTTATCTGTTTGCCATTATCAGACAGAGGTTGATAATCTTGGATTTGAACACTATCGTGCTTGGACATCTTGTAGTCATCATCTGTTATGACAAAGCCGCGGCTGACGTTTGGGTTGCTGACCTCTTTCCTCACCAACCGTTTCGAACAGCGCCTAATTCTCTTGTTAAGGAAGCGATCAGCTGTCTGGGTAACAAACAAAAAAGGGCCACCGTAACCACGACGGTATCATGTTTCTTTAATTTTTACAAGACTATTTTTTGAACACGATATAGACAACAAAAATAACACACAAAAACTTTGAAAGGTAGAAAGAGAAAGTTGGGGCTGAAACAAAAAGTAGGTGCGTCAATAATTTTTACGCACCCTGTATACAGCTTTCGAAAGAGAATGATTTGCTTTATCAGAGCATCTATTGCATTTCTTTTTTCATTTCGATTTTTATCAATTTTTAGCTCGTTAAAGTGAAAAGTGAAAAAGTGAAGTGGCTATCTGCGCAGTTGCTCCTCTCCGCTTAGGATTGGAATTTTTCGCGCATTTTTTATAGCGTTTGGAAGACAATGTTCTGTACTACAAGAATACATGTTGGTCCTATTTGCTCATTTGTCCTTTATTGATTTTTATGCTATCTAATTGGGACGTCCGAAGGACAGGGCATGTACATTGTTATACCCATGTACACCAGGGTCTTCTTGTGAAGCTGTTTTGTACAGGATTCAGTCTGGCGAATTCTCTTCAATATTTCAAACTGAAAACTGCGGTGCCATATTCTAGAAATGGTCCAACATGCGACTTGTAAGCACTTTTTGCTAGAAGAATTTTGATTTTGAATCGATCACTTCTTGTGTTAGAAGAAGAGACTGAATAAAACTTGTGAAAATGAGGCGATTTGAGCAGCCGGTATAAAGTAGTACTAATAAGATTTATTCATATTTATTTACTTGCCCAAGGCGTAAACAATAAGCCTTCGAGCCACAAACAAACAAACAAAAACCGAACAAAACAAAACAAAAATCACTAGCATATGCATGCCAACTGCCCATTCAGAAAGTAATTCGAATCCATCATAATTACATTACTTCCATTACGTTTCTTTCCTTGTATAGCGCACAAACATATGCAATCAATCAATAAATCAATAATCGGAGTGGGGCGCATTCAGAGAAACAAAACAAAAACGACCAGTGTATCCTTTTACAGCTAGAAATTTGAGAAAAAAGTTTGTTTCGTAGGATCGTTCAGTGTACTGTTCTGTTTAAATTGGTTTGCTTCTCTTCCAAATTTTTTGCTGTTGTCAAACGGGCACGGTGGAGTCTCCTCCTCCTCCCCTCCCAGTAGGACAGATCTACCAATTATTATGCTACGTCTTCAACATCACATCTAATAGCCCTAATTTGAATGTTCGTCAAGGGAGGTGCACTCTATAGGCTCATGCGCAGAATGTCGCCGCATATTCGTATTTCCCCAGCAGAAAAGTAAAATCCTTGAGGGTGTTGTACGTCAGAAATTCTGATCTATCTGCGTCATTGCTATCGAAATTCGAAGTTTGCGCTTTCGTCTTACGGATCTCGTCAAGATTCCATGCTCACCATCAGGTGGAGAAAGTCGGGAAGAGCCTTCTTCACCCTCCTACCCATTCAGTCCTCTCAGTCATTCCTCCTCCGCTCATTTTCCTCCTCGTTTTGCTGCGATTTCCCCTACCGTTGTCGCCACCACCACGCCACCTACCGTACCTCTCGCGAGCGTCGTCGCGCGGGTCGCGTGCGGCGGTGGCAGTCGGCGGCGCACGCGGCGTCGCCGGCGGCCCCACCCGCTGCGGGCGGCGACCAATCGCCGCGCTCGGAAGCCGCGCCCTCGGCCCGCCCCCGACGTCGCGGCCGCACAGTCCGCCTAATGAGCTGCGATTTGTTAAGTGTGCGGCCATGACGTCATCGGAGTTTGCTGGTGGGCCTGCGCAGGGCCTAAACGGCCTCGGCGTCTTCTACTACGACTCGTCGCAAGCGCAGCAGCAGCAGCAGCAACAGCAGCAGCAGCAGTCGACAGCGTCGGCGTACTTCCCGCAGACGACGGCCGTCGTGCCGACGGCCGCCTTCAGCAGTCAGTCGGCTCAGGATCCGGTTCGTTTTGTTCGTTTTTTAAATTTTTCATCGTTAAAAATGTGATATTCGTCCATTTTGTTGTCGATTTTGCGTCGTCGTCGCTGCAACGGTGCGTGTGTGAGATAAGACGGGTCGATTTCGGCATGGAAACCCGCACGCAAACACACTGCTGCGCGTATTTGGAGGCGACGACGATGCCGATTTTCTACCAAATCCCCACACTATAAGATCTGTGTGTATATATGTGTGTAATGTGACACACAGGCTACACACACAGGCTGACAGACAGGTGCACTTCTAGTTTCAATCAATCGAAAACTGCGTATCGCCTCAGAATTAGCCGCCGGTTGGCTATTCACTGGCGGCCGGGTATTAGTCGTCATGATTCCCTAATAAATCCTCGTCGTTCTCGTCGTCGTATGTTCGCCTTGTGGCGCGGCGCGGCTGTTGCTCTTCGGCTGCGTCATAATGATTTGTCGTTGGAAAAATAGGATTTCGTGCTGCGATCGATAATCGACTTTGAATTCGACTCGATTCACCTGCCCGAGCTTCTATTCCCTTGTTCCGTTGCCTGCTACTCTTATCCAAACCATTTATAGTAGCTTTCCACTCTGTTGATGTCCGTCTAACCCGTTAAAAATTATATTTTCCGCTTTCAAAAAGCTGCGTTTCACCGTAAATTTTGTGCAGTTGAATTTCTCTACTTTCTGGAGCCGTTCTTCTTTAAAAATTCTATTTTTAAAGGCTTTTCAATGCGAAAAGTTGATATAGTCCACCGTTTCTATCAGTATCTGCTGGTCGCAGCGAAACTGAATGAGTCGGTGGAATTTTTCTCGAACTGTATAGGACTCTAGGACTCTCCTACGCAGCATCCCATCGTCCGGGGTGCCAGATTCATTAACGACTTACAGAGATTTAACGGAGAAATTACAGCCAAAATTCTTGATAACGCAAACATTTCACCGTATCGCCTGCTGATAAGCCGCCTTAATTCGCCATTTTCAGGAATATCGGCTGTAATTTCTCCGCTAAAACTCTGTAAGTCGTTGATGAATCCGGTCCCTGGTTTCCTACCTTTGCCATCGTGGTTAAGTCAAGATTTTTTTGGAGTTTCCAAAATTTACAGGAATCTGCTTGTGGCTTCTGCATGACAAATTTGATGCATTTTGCGCCCAAGATCAGGGTTTTGTTTCGAATTTTCCTGTCTGCTCTGGAGAAGGTGTGATCGTCTAAAAGAGCAAGCTTGAAACAGTTGTCAAGACTAGGATTCTAAAAGCTTGAAATTATTTGAAGCAAGAATCTACTGGTCGAGTTAGAAGGGCGTTTTGGAGAGCTTGAAGTTTGGCAGCCCATCAAAACCAAACCTAAAACTGGTAAAAGCGCAGAAAGTCGGGTAAACGAACTTTTAGGCAGCTCACTAGCATCTTACAATGCTTTATTGTCCTGTCCTCTTTAGAGCAAATGCTTAGCTAATTTTGATGTTGATGAAGGCTCTTGTAGGATTTTTCGCAAATTCTGCATTTTTTTTTAGCAATTTTTGTGCCTTAGTTGAACTTTTTTGCCAAGCCCATAAGTCATCTATAACGTAAACAAATTTTGAACTCATGTTTTTTCTGATTAAAAATGGAAGGTGGTTTAACACAAGTCTTTTTTCAGCATTATTTGAAGTCTCCTTTTTATGAATAATGTTGTCCGGATAAATTTTTATGGAACCTCTTCTTTTTCGGCGAAATTCTGCTCCCGTTCTTCTAGCGGTCATAAAACCTTAATGCCTTTAACCTTAACAACCTTTTATGCATATCTATAGTAAGCCAATGGAAACATTAAACTAACCAGGAGTTATTCAGTAGTTTTGCAGAATTTTTTTGTTAAAAAATTTCAAAATAAGACGCAAATCTTCCTTTCAAGGAACTTTGAACGATGTGTTTGCTTATCGACAAAAAATAGACCTCGGACTGAACTTTTTCTGCAAAGCGCTCCTGTTATAACGTTATCTGACACCTTTTCTTGGAGCTGAATTTTGCTCGGCTCCTCAAGCTGCCTATCAAGTCTCCAAACCAGCCTTACTGAGTCAGAAGACTTGAAATCCCTATTCAGAAGACAAGCTTGAGCACTATGATTAAGTAATGGCTAAAGAAGGCTTCCATAGATTGCAGGTGTTTTAGAGTCCTTAGAGATCAAAATTTTCGTAGCTTTTTCGAGATTTTCCTTAGATTTTTTTAGCACCAGCAGAGTCAAAATTTGTTTTTAATGTTATTCGAATTTTCTATTGGTTTTTGCTCCAGTTTATAGCTTGGTTTCCAAATTTTTCCTTTGGAAAGTAAGATTGCAGCACCTGATTAGCTTGAAGAATTCTATAGAACACTTTGAAAACTGACGATACACTAATATTGAGTTACCGAATTTATCCTAATTGGAAGGGCCATATTCGCGCCTCCTTTCTCTCCCCTAAATTTCTACGAAAGATTCAGCTACTGTCCCATGATGTGAAGATTTTGATCTAAATTTAGTGGATATGGTTGTGTGGCATGGGATGACCTGACTAGTTAACACCTTACGATTTCCCCTCCTTACTAGGATAGAACCTGAGCGAGCTTTGGACATGACCTCTGTGCCTTTATTTTGGTTGCTGGCACTGCCCGATGACGCTAACTGCTCTCTCTCTCTCTCTCTTCAGACGTGCGATGAGGTAGGGATGGTGTCGGCTCAGAACTGCTGGCTATCTGCCTCATGAACTTGTTTCGGATCTGTGTCCAGAATAATCTAACGGCTGAAGAGATTTAAGCGGTTCTAGATCATCTTCTGGCACTTCCAGCCGAGGTTTTTCGGGCCGAAGAACGGCCGACTTCTGAATCCGAGGCACGTGCCCAATGTATTGCACTGTCCTCGTTCTAAGCCTATCCTCCTCCTCCTCCTACTCATCCTGAACTGACCACCGGGGACCGGAACAGATTTCCATGCATGATATAGGGCCTCTGGACGCTGACGCGAGCGAGATCAGATGGCGATGCGACGACGACGACCAGGACGACGGACGAGCACCGCCGCACACACCGCCACGGAGCGCCGAGCGTATTAATCACCGGGCCGCGCTGCTCCTAGATTTACGACTCTTCCACCACCACCAGCCCAGACCACCAGCCACCAGCACTCCGACGAACGCCACGTCCGGACAGCGACCATGGATCGCCGGCGACGACGACGATGGCGACGGCGACGTCGTCGTCGTCTTCGTCGCGCGACTCCCTGCGACTGGTGGCTCGCTTCTGTTCTGCTGTTGTCCCTTTTCCCGGCGATGATCGATCACGTTTTCACGTAGAAGTGTGTCCGAGTTATTCCACACACGTTGTGACGATGGTGACCGCGCATTGATTTATTGATTGAATTCTTACGGTAAATCGATCAGCGTTTCAGTGAGGAGAGGCTGCCTTTGCTTCTGCTCTCAATGTTTCTTTGGATTCCTAGGACTATGTGCCATCTTCTAAACCCACCCAGAAGAGCTTTCCGAGCACCTTTCCCAGCATTGTGTAGGTCTTCAGACGACTTCAGACAATCTGCGAATCCGTACCTTATTCCTGCCATCGATCAGTATCGATACATCGTCCATAATTCTTCAGACTTTGAAGTAGCACAGAAAACCTAGGATGTTACTAAGAAGAATAACGAGGTTGGGATTTTTCTACAGTAATTCCTGTAGAATTGTGTGAGCTGTAGTCTACGTTTAACCTAATTTCCGTCTTCTGCGATCTCTTGGAAGGTCAGTTGAAGCTGTGAAACCCTTTCTCTGTTCAGGCTGTCCGTATTCTGATGCTGAAAAGTTTCTGATGCGTATAGAGCTATGGAACCAGTCAGTTTAGTTCTAGAAGATCTCGCCGAAACCTGGAATCACCTTCGGAGTCCTGCCGTCAAACCATTTAATCCCGACTAGGCGTGTTCCAGCTTTCTCTGAGGGAATCAGAAGCTAAATCTTCTGTTTTTGATATATTTACTATTATAGATCTAAACGCATTCCTGAAGTTCATCTATAATGGGTAGAGGAGGTCTTCTGGAGACAGTCGGTCTTCTATTTCTTACCCAATCAGGGCACATCTTTAACTTTGAGAGCCACAAATTGATCCTGCGGTATCTTACCACTTCTAGATCGATACATATATTTGATATGGGTAAGGGAAAGAAGTTAAAGACCTCCCTTTGTCCGCCGTTTTGACTTATGGTTGGTTTTCTTGTCCTAAACGCTCTTTTTTAGAAGGACTGTCGAATTCAGTATGTAGAACCGTCAGAAGTGGTTATCGACGTCGTCATCGTGGTTTTCGTCTACGTCTCCTACTTTCACGCCTTCAGCATCTAGCCTTTCCTAAGCATGCCGCTTTCAGATGCATTGTCTTCCTTAAAGCTGACAGCTTGAAGTTTCCTGAAACATATGAAGCCAAAAATGGGTCTAGTTGTGTTTTCAACTGGCTCATTTTTGGGAATTTTTGGGTAAAAAGAGAATTTACCCCAATTTTTTTAAAGTAATGATCTTTATATTCTCTTCTTGGGCTGCGTACGAAAGTATGTTTGTAGTTTTATATAAAGCTCAATCCCCTGAGCTCTCTAGCCAAGAGTTCCCTGGTTCATTTTGGCACAGAAGCGCTAGACTCGTTCTCCAAACTGAAGCTTTCAAGTCTTTTTGCAAACTATCCGGAACAGAAAGTCGTCTCAGTTGTCTGGAGTTTAGCCTGCGATGATAGTTGCGGTCTATTCACTGCAGTACTTTTCTAGGGTTGTCTTCTTGTACAGAAATCCTTTTACTTTGACCGTTCTATATATCGGGTTTAGATGCATCTGCTGTTCTTATATGAGGTTCGAACTTGCGTACAGTGATTAAATTACCGTGTCAGGTACCGCTGAACTATCGAAGAACCTACTTCGCCTATTCTGACCCACTTTGGGTTAACCCTGTCGAGGTATCGGGGCGGCTAGGTTTTACCGGCTTCTTCAACATCAACAGGGAAGAGCTTTAGAAGACGGGACTCTAAGTCTTGGCATAGGGCTAGGCTGAGAGAATGGGTCCTTCTGGGGTCACGTCCTACTCCTTCTGGGCTAGATGTGGGAACCATTTAAGATCCTCGCATTCCGAGCTTTTATTCTATTATCACTGAAAAATTGAGGCGTAAGCAGCCTGTCTAGACGTTTGAGTCACTAAAAAACCTGTGCCTAAATTCCAATCAATAAATCAATACTCCTCTTTCAGAACCTCTGCTACCCACAGCAGTCCGTCGACTGGACCAAAGATGACAAAGACGAGAAGAAGGACGGCGGTGGTAGTGGCGGTGGTGGCGACGAGGAAAAGCCCGGAGTGGCGGCCGTCTATCCCTGGATGACACGGGTGCATTCGAGCTCCGGTGAAGGTAACGAGACTTCTTGCTTTCTTTCTTATGTTCCTTCTTTTCGGTCACACATTCATCCTTTATCTTTTTCGTGATATATTAATTTATGCTGATCCTATCTATCTATTGGTCGTCAACATCGCCGACCGTAAATACGGACAGAACACGTTAAATCCGACGTCGATTTCACAGCCAAGCAGAGAGTGCATACACGCTCGGCTCGTCCAGTTTGCTACCGTAATCCACCACTGCCTCCTTCTCCTTCTCCTCCTCTGAAATTCAATACGCTTTGTTCTGCGATGTGCGACTCCAGATGCGACTGGCAGATAAGCGCCGATGTATTGATTCAGCCTGGAAGTTTCCCACCGTCCACGGTCGTCGTCGTCGTCGGAGAGCCGATGGAGACGATTCCGATTCCCTTAGTCAGAACGGCGATGCCACTACTACCCCGTGAGGGGGGGGGGGGGGGAATGGCTGAGCCCAGGGAATGCGGTTCTGCAGATCGTCTACAGGATACAGTAGCCCCGGGTTGACGACGACCGACAGACGTCTTCCACATGCAAACGCTCGGTGACAATCAATCAAGGCGGCACGCAAACTTCTCCCCAGTTCTTCTCTGTCCGTCTGCTGAGCGGCTTCGGCGCCGCACGGATGGACGGGCGGGCCGCTGCGCGCCACCACCACCACCAGCACCTCGTGATGATAAATCGACGTTGCTCGTCGACGTCGTGGTTCCTTGAAATTGAAAATCGATCGATAACGAGAAATTTGACGAATTCCGTCTCACGGGAAGAGAACAGAGACTGGAGGAGTTGACACTAATGTAGGGGAACCCTGACCACGGAACCGTCAGTAACCTACCGGAGGTCACTCCAAGATGAGCAGCTACGGGCGGATACCAGGAGTCCATCTCTACCATGGGGTCTTCCGTGCGGTCTTCTGAGTAAGGTTGACCAGGAGTTTGTCATGGTGAAGGAGGGCTCGACCTCGACATAGGGCCAGTGCGTAGGGGAACCCTGAAACGGTTAGTATGTAGCGCGTGGACTCTTAACTCAACAAGAGCGGCCACAGGCAGATTCCAGTGGTCTTCTGGGGGTTCGCCGTTTTCAGTCGCGTTTCCGACGGTCTTCTGATGGGGAGCATGACGAAGGTAGGTTACAGGGAGAATTAGGGTTAAACAGAGGGTTGTCGTAAGGAAGGAGAGATGAATGGGGACCATTCTTACCACATATTTAGTCTGTCCAGGCTATAGATACGGTAGTGCAGGTCTAAGAGGTTGGTCTATCGTCTCTTCTCTTTAGTACATTCAAACGTTTGTTTTAAAAAATCTCAAAAAAAAACCTTATAAAGGCTTGCTGCCCTCAGTGTAAACGTGCTGTCTAGTTGTGGTGGGTAGATCTACCTCTGCACCGGGGTATGGCACCCCTCAAGACAGGTTTAGAGAAAATCTGCATTAATGGGCACGCATTTATTTATTTATTTATTTATTTATTTACCAATTCAAATTGCACGCTGCAAGAAAAAAAGTGAACCATAAAGAAAATCTAATTGAATTGGCTCTTTAAAAGGTTAACAAAAGACGAGGAGAAGGGTGTAGGGTTCTTTAAAAAATGAGGAAATTGGAAAAAACTCCTACTGCTACATATAAATTTTGGGATGTCGCAAAATTAATCACCGAAACGAACCGCTTACTTTAAACCGCAATAACACAGTTTAAACACGACTTTTTTCGGTTTTTCGGTTTTTCCTTAGTTTTAGACTGTCGTAAAATTAATCGCCTGCTTTAAACCGCTAGAACTCAGCTTAAAACAACTCTACTAACCGAAATAAAACCACCTAAATTTATACATTTCTGCCAACGAAGAGGTAGTGAAGCTAATTCTTTACGATAAAACTGAGATCACAGAAGTTAACGAAACCAAAGAGGGCACATTCAACATCGGCCAAATTAGTGAATTGTTTCTGACGCAAAGGAGAATCGAGACCTCGGAAAAAGAGATATTCAGTGGGGGGGGGGGGGGGAGGGTCGGGAGATATGGTGGGTGAGGGAAAACTTCGATGCCTAAATGGGTCAATTTTCGCCGAGTGATTTGTGAGGTTGCGTTGTCCTGCAACGAGAACGGCCCTCCTCTAATCACTACTGCCGGCCACAATTTCTGCAACTTCTCATACACTTGGTCTAAATCACAGCAGCAAGACTCTGGTGTGGGTTTAGGAAAGGATGTTGGAGAAGCATCCCTATCTGCCCAGACAAATTCCCGCTTCCTGCTACCGCAGAGGACCCATTTTCCATCTACAGTTGTATTACGGCTTACAAAAGGCTTATTTTTAAGGCGAACTAGCAGGTTGGAGCAGGTGTCGAAACGTGCCAGACGCTGCTCGTCGGTCAACTCACGAGGCACCCTCTTCGACGTCTTCTTCGCCTTGCCGATTCTCGCCAAATGTCTTGCTACCGTACATGATGTACGTCTAGGTCCTCTGCTCACGTACGTGTATTAGCCTGCAGATTTGCTTCGACGGTTCCCCTCAAAACTTCATCGTCAAGCGACGACCTGCGCCTGCGACCCGGTTTTCCTTCGAGATCAGAATCGCCAGAAGCGAATTTTTCGCAGCAGAGCCTCACCATTCTTTCGCAAGGACAATCCGTCTCAAAAGCGCTGCTAAGGTGAGGCATGCCTCTGCCGTAGAATGCCGCAGTTTAAACTCGTAAGGCATGACGGCTCGATAGACACAATTCATGATTTTACGGAGCCCTGGAGGTCGGCTGGAAAGATTAGAGCGAAATACACATATGTTTTTTGGAAGGAGCTAGAAAACGTCTGCTAAACGGTACGTACAGCTTTCCCTGAGATTAAGGTTAAAAATTATTTATTTATACACACCTCGAAAAGGGGATTAATTTTGCGACAGCCTAATATTTACGCGCCCATTTGCACTATGAGAAACTAAACCGTTCCTAAGCTTTGACAAAAATGGTTACGATAGGATAGGAGCTTCTAGAAGAATGTTTAGCTGCGATCAAAACTCTTGCGACAGGTGGGACTCGTACTCACAACTTCTGCTTTCCGGGCAGCTATGCTACACCTTACACCATCAGCGGTGATTAGCCGAACAGATCATCCACAACATTTTCCTAGAGGCAGTCACCTATCAGCACTCACCCGTGATATCGGGAGAAGCCGGCCGCTGATTTCAGCATGGAACCGGCTAAGCTGAAGGCCATCTTACAAATGATGTTTTCCATTTTATTTCTTTTTTCTGTTTTTGCTTTAATAGGGCTTTGTATACTGTTCTGAGTCTCTTGTTTCTATTTTAATTTCATAAAATTTTAGCTATTATTTTGAGCGTTAAAATGAAGCCTAAGAACTCCGGCGACACTGTCGATGTAAGAGGGCAGCGAGATGGAGCACATCTGCACGACCAGTTCCCTTCAAAGGAGCCTTTTCACATCATAGTCTGCGCAGAAAAGACTGCATTGTTTAAAAAAAATTAAACAAAAATAGGGTTCTAATTGGGGTGGAAACTCACGTTCTGCTCTTTGACAACGGCGGCGAAACTGAGAATAAACTATTCTACGGACAACATCCTCAACTATCTAGAATATTTTTCTTTGCGAAGAGGCCATTCTTTCTATTTTTGCTTCGCTTTTCTTCTATCGTCTCCCTGACTAGGACCCTAGATCCAAAACATCAGCAACTTGCTGTGTTTATGTTTGCACGCAGCATTGTACGAATCTAAATAAAGGCTGGTTTTATTATATTTTGGCTAAGAATGAATTTTTTCGATTTGCATTAGCTTTCAAATTGGCTAAGATATTTGGTTAAAAATACGTTTTTAAGGCATATCTGAATAGGGAACCCAATTTCTTACTCATACAAATGACTAGCTATTTCTGTCAGGCGCGATTTTTTTTGTTTTTGCAAACATGTTGAAAAATTCAAAATTTTTCTATAAGCAATAAATTAACAAAAATCCATTTTGTTTGGTCCGCTTCCTTGCTGCTGAAGCTGAAACGATCTTTTATTCTTTTAAAGTCAAAAATTTACATTTACCATATTAATAATCTATATATATTTGTAACGAGAGAAGCTTGAAATTTATATTTAACATATTTATTACCTATTTTTTTATTCTCATTTATCATTTATTTAACAATCCGTTTTATTTTTATTTGTCGCTTATCTAACAAACAACTTCTGATTAATTTTTACGTAGAAGAAGTTCATTGCTTGTTTTTAGTTTTAAAAAAGGCTGTCTTCCCATACAAAAATATAGGAACAGTCTCACGCGGAATTCCGATGAAGATTTTTGGTTTTGAATAAGCTTTTGAGCAAAGGAGCTTTTTGACAGGATCCAAACCTATCCAAACCTTTTGTATCGTCTGCATTTTTAAGGCATTTTTTTATTTTTTATATTTTGCAATTCTTACAGTTACTATTTTTTACAATTTTTTATCTTTTCACAACTGTTTTTACTATTTTTACAAAGAAGTGACGCGGTGTTTTCAAACGAAACGAGGAAACTTGAGAAAAATCTGGTTATTCCTGCAAGCCCAGGGCCATTTCTATGAAAAAATTTTTGTATCTGAATGGAATTTTGGTCTTAATTATCACCAATTGTTGTTAAAATCCAGTTTACAAACCGACAAAAACAAATGCGAATACGACTTTGAGATTGGATCAAAAATCCCGTTTTCCTTCGGATTTCTTTCGAGGAGAGATATTATCCTATACGTCGCAGAGAAGAACCCTTCTACAAATTCTTACCGTAGATTTCCTCTTTCCATAACCACGCATCATTATTTTAAATCAGTACCTGTTCTCCTTAGTGGGCGCGTGTGACGCAATCGGAGGAGGTGCCGGCTGTCGCGTGCACCCGATACCAGGTCCCTGGTTCGGATTTTCCACCTAGACCATGCCTTTCATTCCTCCGGGGTCGGTGAATTGGCACAAGATTTGTCTGGGAAGGGTAAAGCACCGACTTGTTCATCGGCTGACCACCGGAGGTCATTTTATGCCTAATTATGTACGCACTCAAAGCACCTCCACGCCTTCCCGTAGAAGTAGAATGCGTGGCGCATCCCAAAAAGAATTAAGTAACGCCGCCTTTCATCCTTTATCCTTGTTCTCTTGAAAGACAACGGCAGCATAGTCAACTCCTTTTTCCCGTGGAGGTAGAATGCATGGCGCATTCCATCCCGAGCGATTCATTAACGCTGTCAGCTGGATGGAGTTTTGGCGATTTGTGACCATTTTTGCTTAAAAAACAAGTTATCACAAAACAAAACTCAATTTTGATTTTCGAAGCGAGCGGAAACCCAGTTTATTCGATCAATTTTTCGGATCAATTTCTTGGTCGTAAAATCAAACGAAGAACTGGAGTTGACGACTGTTTTTCTACCTATGTGGTCTCCCCAGATCAGTGTTCTCATTTGTCAGCTGCAAATGACATTTCTATTGTGCATTTCAAATGAAATTGCTCTGATCAATCACCGCGGCGTCGCTACAGATCGGGTCGGCGATCAATTCGCATTCTTATAGCCATCAATAACCGACGTCAGACACCCACCCCCCCCCCTTCTCCGTCGTCGTCGTCGTCGTTGACAGTGTGTTTGTGGAGAGAAGTCCGCTGAAGGAGAAGGTCTCTGGCCTTTTTATTCGGGTGCGAATTACCGTACCTGAGAGAGTGTTCGAATCAGTGGGCTGCGACGTGTTTCCAGAAGGTTTGCGCCATGCGAAATTCTTGGATTTTTCGTTTGCTGGAAGTGATGCTAAAGTCCTAAAGTTGGAAGGGAAATCTGGAGGCTATATTTATCCGGAAAGCATGCCATCGAAGTACAATACACACCATATGATCTCCGGTATACGCCATGTCCCGGAGTTATCGCCCGAAGCGCTATAGTGATTGAATTTGTACGTGCATACAACGTTTCCTGCGCTGAGCTCCTTTGCTCTAGCGGTTCCGTATTTTTAGCAATTTTTCTATATTTTTGCTTGCAGACTGAGCCATGTGCAGTGATCAGACCTATACAATTTTGGTTTGGAATTGCTTCTTTAGGCATGGTCCATGGAGATTCTCATAAAGAAATCCATTAACGCGTCTGAATGTGCATCGGCGCAAAATTGATGGCCGCTAGATTATGTAGGTGGGAAATACTGACTGAATGTTGTTCCCTGCCGACCGCACTTGGTGTCCCTTATGCCTAAATCATCTGCATCGCCTGTCGTTCCTTTGATCGTTCGATTACTTGGTGCCTGCAACGTCTCCATTCGTTCCCCGTCTTGTGTCAGAGTGATCCAGTGAAGTTTACTCTCTCGAAAGACACGAAAAGTGTCTTCGCAATACATAGATTCAGCGGCGGGAAGAACGGAGATTTCTGTGGAATTAAACGTAAAGCACCGTGGACTGTCACCTCTAGAGTACGCCATGCTTCAGCAACATTTCAAGGTAGTGTCGATGATTGAATGGCTTGATGCCTCAGGAACTTCATGAGAGACGTCTTGAGAGGGTTATTTTGTTGAAGCGGCTGCTTGCAACCTTTCGTACAGGTTACATTCTCTGTTTTATGTGGCGCAGTCAGCAAGGTTCCACCTCGCGCATGCACATCGAATCGATCCACGGTTCTGATCTCGTCCAAGACAGAAACTATGCCGCCCATCCCTTTGGGAGCGATGAATTCGTAGAAGGCTTGTCTGGAAAGGAAAAAAGGCTTCCAAACCAGTTGACCATTGAAATTCTATTATACATGCCTTCGCAATAGCCACGGGAATAGAATGCGTGGCACATCCCACGAAGAGCTTGATGTTATATCTAGTGGCTGAAGGATTGAGTGGAGATTTCTCTACGACCTGCGTAATTTGATTCTGAAGGATTCCGCATACAATTTACGTGACTTTGACGAAGAAACCCACAAAGGCGGTTGAGTTTTGGGCACCTTCGAAGCTCTTTCAGGACGTTTAGCGGCACCAGCGACACAACTGGTAGTTTCAGTGAATTTGACCGATTTTTTCAACATAATTTTATAGCTACAGTATCATTTTAGTTGTCAAAATTGAAGGCTACGCATTTAATTAGCACTGTGAGAGCCTTCAGGATTTCGAAAAATCTGATCAATATGGGCTAGACTTTCTCTTCTCCTTCTTCTTCTTCTTCTTCTTCTCCTTCCTCTTCCTCTTTATCCTCCTCTGCAACATCATCAACAACCGAGTGTTAAATATCGATTGAATGGAATCAATACATAATTCTTTCTGGTCATCTACCACCACCTTCTACCGTAATCCTAGCTCGGTAGTAGGTGTGAGCGGGCGGGCTAAATGGCCAATAAATGTCATGTAATAGCCGAGTGGATTGGTCATCATCGTCACGCTGCGACTATATCGACCCGGCGCCGCTACCGTACTCCCGTCGGACGTGCGAACCGGCTACGAAGGAAGGAATTCCCCCCACGTCGCCGCCTTCTGTTAGGGAGAAGAAGGCGTCCAGTGGCCATAACGGCCAAGAGTACTTCTCGTCAGCCGCCAATTACCGCATCATCCGACACGGCCAGACTTCCTGTGCGGCTTCCCGACAGAGTTCCGTCGGCGGCTACCGTAGCCGTCGCGTGTCGAACGGCAATCCGCTAGCGCTTCACAGCTAATCGTCGATTTATGTGTTGACACGCCGCGACATTCTACGGACGCTTTTGAATGCGTCGCGCTGGGGCTAAATCTGTCGCACTCACAGTTGAAACGAAGAGAGAAGACGTCGCCGACCACAATAAATCTGGCGACCGGGTTTTTCGCCGCCGTCGCGGAGAGCGCACGCAACGCGCAGCTGCTTTGACGCATCGGAAGCCGCTGCTTTTTGGGTGACTTTATGACCTTTTCTGCTGGAGAAAAACGAACCGGCAGCGTTGCGATTTTGGGGGAGGAAGGGTTGAAGGATGCGACCGAAGGTTTTTTGCAGGCGAAATAGAGTGGAATTTCTTCAGGAAAGAAGGAATATTTTGGTGGAGAACGCGTAGAAAATGAGAAGTGCACCTTCAGATTAATTCTGACTAGTCGCCAATCTGGCCTACATGTGGATTAAAGACGCTACCGGGCTGTGCGCCGTCCAAAGGTGGCGTGTACGGTCGAAATCCTGACTGGCTGTTACAGGCTCGGTCTGAGCTCATAATGGTTGTGATTGTAGCGTCTGTCCGTCTGTTAGTGCGTCCGTCCACCCTAGGTGTGCTCATGCCGTGCCATGAGCGTCTGGACGCAGAAAACTGGAGAATAGTAGCATCAGAGCACCAGGACATGCTTCTCCTTCTCTTTTCCTCCCATTCATCACCATCGTCTTCTTTTTTCTCTTCGTCGTTTTCTAACTTATTCAAGTGAACGTTTCCGATGGCAACAGCCCTGAAATATTTCCCGATCCCGTTCTCCTAGGGTCTTCTAGTCCTGGCTTCAAAAGCGTGCTCCTAAGCTACTGTATGTAGCTCCAGATCGAAGTGTATGGTGGATATGACGGGTGCGAGGACGGTGTAATGAGCTCGTCGGTGATGGAGAAGACCGAGAGGAAGAAGTTGTGCGCTGTCACAACACAGGCACCGCTGATCCATCTGGCGGCTTCTTTGAGGTGAAAGCTGCCTGCCTGGTGGCGGCCGCCCGCACCTCACCCTCCGTCGCCGACGTCGTCGTCGTTGACGTCGTCTTCCCGGCAGCAGCGGGCAGTGCTCGTAATGGATTGACAATGTCAAGCGCCCCCGGCCAGCGCCGAAATCGCATCCACTGCCCTGGTCGCAGACGTTTTTGCGCCCGTCATAGACGACGTGGCCCTCGGCAGAAGTGGCTCTGGCCGCCGGGCGTCAGTCCAACAGCGGCCTGAGGATGACGTATGATGCGAAGGGTGTCTGTAGGGGCCCAAAACAAGCTCACGAGGATAGACGATAGCTGACTGTATCCAAAATCCGCGCCTACCTCTAGGAATTTCCTTCGAGCATGGTCGACAATCGGTGCAGTCTGATGGCCAAAACCACAGGATTCTCTGAGGACAATCCCCCTTTTAATTTTTTATCATGTAGTTAGGAATTCGCTAAACAAATAAATAGTCGTTGGCCGACTTCGCTCATAGACACTGACCATAAGAAGATCGATAATCGATTAAATTTTTTAATGATAAACTCTAGGAGGAACTCCTTTCAGAAATGGTTAAAAATAGATTCAGTCTGCTCATGGAACCTAGGAAGATGTTGCTATGTTAACCGGTAATCGACCGTGCCTTTAAGAAGCTTATGAAAGTAATCGATCGATAATAGTTACCGTAATAAGAGCATGAAGCTGATCGATAATTCTTTGGCCTCTTAAAGCAGTGCTACTGGAATTTTTTTTCGGAGGTGGTCGAAAGTCGACTAACCATTCATAATAGTCGATAATCTACTTAGTCCGCCCTAATAAACTCATAAGGCTAATCGATAATCGATTAGACTCTGATAATCGATAATCGATTAGGTGGTTGAAAATCGGTTTACCATTGGTCTGTTAGCGAAAGCTAAGTTTCTATTAGGATCTCACTGTATTATTCGACAACCGACCGCGCTTTTAAAAAGCCCCAAAGAAAATGCATCATAATAGTCGATAATCGATTGAGTCTTGCATGGGGTTATAAACTATTTGATAATTGAATAAATTGTAAAAGGAGCAAGTGGTACAAAGAATTCTTTTTGGAAATGGTCGAAAGCCTTTATAATTTGCTCTAGGCTCAATGTTCTAGAGGATCTAACGATAATCGACTACACATTTAAGAAACCTATAAAAATAACCGATCAATAGTAGTCGATAATAGACTTAGCCTACCGTAAAAAGGTTGTGAGCTTAATCGCTAATCTATTGGATTCTTAAAACAGTAGATGTTACCGGAAATCTTTTCAAGATCGCGTTATCTTCTTACGGAATTCATGAGATTGTATGAGAATTTTCCCGCATTGATCAATAATGTTAATCGCCATGAAGAAGCCCATAACGACAATCGATAATCGATTGAATCCTAGAACAGCGACTTCCCCCAGAATTTATTTCCATGATAATCGATCTAGTCGAATAAGAGAATGAGGAAGGCCGCGTAAAGATTGTCGACAATCGAGTATGGCCATTTAAAATGACTTTAAGAAACCCATGATGATCGATTAAATTCTAAAACGACGATCGCTCGACAAATGTCTTTAGAAGAAAATCGATAATCAATCTCAACAGCGAAATTTTATGAGAAGAATCAATAGTCGTCTACTCCTATGTACAGCGACTGCAGAAGAAGATAATCGATTATTGATTGAATCCATAAACCGCGGTAGCCTTGAGAAACCTTCTTCGAAGGTAATCGATAACCGATCTAGAGTACTGATGTAGTCAGCAAGATCCCATGATGACAATCGGCAATCGACATAACGCAAAGACAATTGCCGTACGAAACCTTTGAAGAAAATCGACAATCGATTGATTTCAAATCGGTCGCTTTAGTGATTGCCGTGGCGCCATGCGTAAGTCACCAGAGGGACTCCACTTGTATCCCATGCCCTTTTTACGATTGACGACTTGTTCGAATGAGCATCAGCCACGTCTTCATTGCGTGCCAGAGTGGCCCAGAGGGAGCGTAGCGATAAAGGCGACGGCCGTCTACCTCCAGTCGTACCGTAGTCGTGCAGGAACGTCCCGAACTACTGCATCCTTCCGATTCATCTTCCTCTGGAGAGACACCGGGTGGCTGAAGGGCCTGAAAAGAGGGTAGGAGGAGCCGTTGAAGCAACCTAGAAAGGTTGTCGGCTTTCTTCGCAACCAAAACCCAGGTAGAAGCGCCGCCACCATTAATCAGAGCGGCTTAATTAAGGGTCTCGACCACGACGCCCTAAATCTTCCAGGCGACTTCAACAGCCGTGTGTGCGCAAAAAGCACCGGTCTCGGTGGCTAATTTGCCGCCGCTCTGTCGCAGATTCCGTCGCCGACGACATCGCAGTCGCAGTGCGATGCGACGCGACGACCATCGATCATCAACCGCGTGTCGTTTACAACCGTACACGATCGAGGTCGGGACCTTTGCCGCAAAGGTCCCGACTGATGGCCTGTCCACGTAGTGTTGTGACACCGGTGCCATCCCAACCGGCCACTGTAATCTGATGATAACGGTCGGTGAAGATGGAGCCACTGAGGATTTGCCTCCTCTCTGGGATGCCACTGGCAGTTCAGAGCCAAAAAGATCCCTTAAGGTATGACTAAAAGATAAGAGGATAGATTACGGCGTTAGGCTATTCATTAGTGGGAGGCGCCACGCATTCTACTAGATTGGCCAGAAAGTTCTGGCGGTTTGACTGGTCCAATCCAAACGATTATAACTTTCTTCATACTCACCGGTTTCATTAGAAATAAGCACCACTCGAATCGGCTGCAGCTCACGCAATTTTCGATGCATCTCGGCATAGTAGGACTCCGCTGTGAAGGTTCGGCCTGACTCCGTAAAGTTGTAGTGAATCACGCCAGCCGCCAATCACCACACTGTTACCATCGCCTTTTCTGGTCGGATTTCGGCTTTGGGAAGTGCCTGAGGGGTTCGTCGACATCAATCCTCTGTCCTGATCGCCTTCGGTTAACGTAAAAAAAACAATTTTTAATCACGAAAACAGGTCGTTTTGATTCCGGGGGAGCAAAGAAGAACAGACTTCGAAACGCGGCGATCAATCAAACCGTGGGGCATTAATTTTTCGATCTTTTCCACCTTTCGGAGGCGTTTCATACTATCTGCAGTAGCAGTTCTACTGACTCCTAGACCTTCCATATCTCACGGACTGTTTGAGATGGATACGCTTTCACGAAGGTCTTCAAAAAGTCGTTGTAGAGACTGTAGGTCTGCCGCTTTGGAGTACATCTTCAAGGTTGGAGTCTTCACAATGAAGTTTCTCGAATAACCGCTGCACGGTCTTTTCTCCAACACTACTCGGCCCCCACACACGGTTGATCTCCCGGGCTGTTTCGACGGCGGATTGGCCAATTTGAAACTGAAATAAACCATCGTTCGGAGCTGCTCTTTCGACATACTCCAGTAAGTCTTCGAAGAAACAGAATTGTTAAGCATAGGTGAACCAATTATTTCGTCAGATTAAGCGAAGAATTTTATATTAGGCGTGATATAAAATGCGAAGTAGGTTGAATAATGAATCAGTAATAAACAGACGAAAACTGTTTGCACAAAAACCCTTAGAACTTTCCGGCCAAGCTAAAGTAAGGACAAGGAAAGATTTTGAAAACTCCGATAAAAACTCCGATAGTTCTTAAAAATGTTTTTGATAAGGAATACAAGGATATTGGTCGGCGTTTTTCATTCTCTGTTTGGAATACGCCTTGCATTCTATTTTTACTGAACGTCTTGAGGCGATTTGAATGCGTATTTGATCTATACAATGGCTTGCCGTGGCCAAGTCAGTGCTTTATCCTTGCTAGACAAATCTGGTATTCCAATGCACTGACCCCGAGGAGTTGGAAGCATGGCTGGCCCCTGCGGGAGCCGAAACAAGAACCTTGAATCGGCCGTTTCTGGCGCTTTCCCTGACTCTGCTACCGGCTACAAAGCTACGTCTGAATACATTATGTAGCTGGCTTTAAAAGACTTTCTGTGGTCCTCACATGGACTTGTGAAAATCTGGTTTGCCAACGACGCGCTGATGAATCCAGGAGCCATCCCGATATCACGGGTGAGTGCTGATAGGCGAGATTGCTAGGGAGATATCGTGGATGTTCTGTTCGGTCAAACAGCGCCGGTGGTGTAAGGTGAACATCGCTGCCCGGAAAGCAGAAGATGCGGGTTCGAGTCCCGCCTGGCGCAAGAGTTTTGATCGCAACTAAACATCCTCCTAACAGCATTCTGAATTTAATCTCTGAAGAAGACAATCTAGACCATAGTACAGCGCTTTAGAGGCATCGTATGAAATTCGCCTTCAAAGCGGCCAAGGCATGGCAGCTAAGGAGGACACGGATGATTCTCAGACGAGATTTTCACGACCTAAGAATGATTGAATGAATAGAAGAGGTTGATGCGGTGAACGGCTTCAGATATCTTCTGATTCCTGATTGAAAGCCTGAAAAACCCTTTAGTTTCTGAGGCATACTCGCCGATCCAGTGGAAGAAGATGAAAACCAGCCCGCAGCAGCACCGTCAAAACATCCTCGGACACCCTGCTCCAGAAGACGTCGAGGAAAACAACGGCGATCTCTGTCTTCGAGTCTCCTAGACCAGTCCATTATGCGACATCAACACTCTAGGACACCTGTCTTCATCAAGAAACGCTCTCCAACTCCTAAATAGCCACCCATAGCCGTCCGACGCGATGCCGAGCGATTTTTTGCCGCCTAGTCTGTCCGTCAGCCGCCGCTGACGACGGCGACGTCGACCCTCGATGACCTCTCTCTGAACGACGCCGACTCGAATTGTTGCATTCGTCGATCGCAACGGCAGGTGCTCACGATGCGATTAATTCGTCGTCGTCGTCGCACGCGCGGCAATGGCGACGGCGCGACGATTTATCGTGCTGTCAGCGAATCCATTAATTCGTGTTTTTGCCCCGTATTATTACCGCTCGGCCATCTCTCATCCGGCCGGCGTGCCTCGGCCGTTCGTGGCGGGACACCCCCACCACGAACACTGGAAGAATTCGTCGACATTGTGGGGCAGCAGGACAAAGGCGTTGAGCGGACGGTCGTCGGTGACAGACATGGGGACCGAGCATCTCCTTCGGACGCCCATCACCGTAGAGGAAATGGAAGCGAAACGCAGTAAGTGCGAGGGGTGGTAACTCTGGGTTCGGCGTAAGGTTTATCCATAGCAGCAGTCAATACAAGGACGAAGAGTGGATCACAGTGTCCCGGGATTGAGAGTCGATCGTGCTGCCCTCGGAGTCGTCCTTGGGTTCGCTGTCGCTGTCGTTGAGCTCCTCGTCGCCGCTCTCGTCCTCGGCGCTGCCGGCCGCCGTCGTCGCCTCCACGCATCTCCTCGATCGCTCCTCCGCCTCGGCTCGCTAGAATCAATCGGATCAGAGAAGGCGTGGAAATCACAGAACGCTCAGCTAGCTTCGCTTACACCTCCCCCTTTTTACCAAAAGATCGTGACCCAGAATTTAGCTGAAAGATGCGTAACTGAACCGATCCCTAGATCAAACTGAGAAACACCTACCCTATTCCGGTGGAAGGTAGTCTCCCAAATTCATGGCTGGAACGATGGCTCCATGCTGCCTTGCCCACGCGAGAACCGCATTCCAGAATGGCACAACCGCAAGCGAAGCCTGGTGGCCCAACACGAACTGTCCGTGCTTACAGCGCGTGAGTGCCACGTTCATCCGATGCGGATCGTCCAAGAACTCAGCCGCGTCCGCTTGGAAGTCCGTCTTTGTGGTCAGCAGCACGACCACGTTCTTTTCCCTGCCCTGGATGGCATCCACGGTGGACAGATCGACGCCGGTGTCGCGCGCGAAATCCGCAAGCCGTCGGTGCTGTTCTTTGTAGAACGTGATTATACATACACTGCTCGCGGCGATGCCCCTTGTTAGAAGACGTCCTACCAGAGTGGTGCAGACCATAGCCTCCGCATCATTGAAATGAGAGTGAGTTGCTCTCCGAGAACTACCGCTGACGTCCAAGAACATGAACGGTAGGGACTGATTCGGGAACCGCATCATGTTCAACAGCATGTGTCGCTCCTCAGCCGCCGTTCCACTCCTCAACTGCCCATCGTAGACGAAGTGGTTAGGGAGCTCGTTCAGGAGAGGATGCGCCCTGAACGTGGTGACAAGGGGAGCTATGGGGACGGCCCTCGCCCGCGTTAGAGCGTCCATCACGCTACGCGCTCCGAACTTAGCGGCGGTAGAGTGCCGTGAACAGCGCGCATACGGCTCCAATTGGTGTACATCGCCGATGTAAATATGGCGCGCTTTCGGCAAACGGCTCAGTATTGCGGCAAAGACGGGTTCTGGTACTTGCGAAGCCTCGTCGCATATGATGAGCTCGAAGTCGTCCAGGTAGTTCTTAAATATGCCGCCCTTCCCCGTCGCATTCAGCAAAGATGACGTCGTTATTGCGACGACCTGCGGCTGGTACTTGAGGAACATGACCTCGACGACCTTGTCAATCAAATCGGAGACGTCCTTCTCAGCTAGGACAAGATCCTCCCTTTCCTGCTCTGTCAAGAACTCCTGGCGCTCCCTATTCTGCATGTGAGCCTCGAACACAATCCGGCCATCCCTGAAGCGCTCACATTCGTCCAAGGCTTCCTCCTCCAACTCGTTCCTGTAGAGATCAGGTAGTCGTTTGAGGACCTCATGCATGTCGGCAGGAGTCGCGGCGATGGAGTCGTCGAACACTACCGATTCAGCGATGTAACGGCAAACGGCTAGGTCGGCGAACGCGTCGAGGGACAGGATGGTTTCAGTGATCTGGGCGACGGCTGCGTTCGTGGTGGCGGTGAGGATGATGTGCGCTCCTCCCCGCGCCTGTCTTGCCGCTATACAAGCACCGACGACGGTTTTGCCGGTTCCGAACGCGGCCTGTATCCCCACAATCGGGAAAGGTGTAGTCCCGATTGCCAGGGCCTGTCGCTGG
Source organism: Heligmosomoides polygyrus bakeri (assembly GCA_947359475.1). Taxonomy (NCBI): domain Eukaryota; kingdom Metazoa; phylum Nematoda; class Chromadorea; order Rhabditida; family Heligmosomidae; genus Heligmosomoides; species Heligmosomoides polygyrus. Next base: position 7,816,524 of record OX375867.1, read on the forward strand.
TCCTCCGTCAGAATTACTGACCGCCTGTTGATAGATATGGGTGATCCGTCTACGACGGAGATGGCTGGCACGGTGTTCTGCTGGTTCTCTTCGACACATGACAAGGGTGTGGCTCCATACACCGCGTCTAATATTCTCCTTCCGCAACTGTTCGTAGGCACATTCGTGAACAGTTCCATCTCGGAGACTGCCTCATATGCTGGGATTGCGCTGGAAGGGAGCTTGCTCAGCTTTACGCATACATCGAGGAAGGCCGAGTTGTCAGCTATTCGGCCCGCCCGCATGGCGGCACGATAGAGGGAATCGTCGGACCATGAGTAAGTTTGTAGAATCACGCGAAGTCGGCGCTCCTCTCTTGCTCGTTCCACCCGATCCACTGACATCCGGAGGAATGCAAATGCTCCCATTATCCATACTCCAACGGGGCGATGGCGAGCCCATCCGGCTTCAGAAGTCATGTCGTCCAGCACGAATTCCAGGCGCAGAGGGTACCCAGCCAAGCTAGGTATCGTAGCGGTGACTTGGTGCGTACGGCGATCATCTTCTAGAGTTGCGTAGGAAGCCAAAGCTGAGGAGGCGGCATTGAAGATTTTGCCCATAGTCGCAATGGCCGACGCTCGATCGTTCGTGTAGCTGTCGAAGTCTCTGAGGCGATCCTCGAACCATGCATGCTCGTCCGGGGAGATTTTATGTACTTCCATTGGAAGCATGGCTTCGTCCGGATTGGCGGGGAGAAACAGTTTGACGAAGGAACAGAGTACGTCGCGAGCGGCTTCCGACGCGGGCGGTTCCGAAAATCGGACAGCGCAAGACGATTTCCGTCGGCACAGGGCCTTCATGATCTCGTTCTCCTGAACGTGGGGCCATGGGAAGCGGGCTAGACCACGCGTTATCGTGACAGCTTCTGGGCTGTCTTCCATCGCCATTTTGAAGTTATTGACGGCAGAGCCATCACCTCTACGGGTGACTGAGAGGACAATCCCGTACCGCATTTCCTGCCAGACGGGCGGTGTGACGAAGGCGAATCGGGCCACACGAAAGAAGAACGTCGGGTTGGAATCCAACGCAGCGGTGCGAGGGAGACGTGCGCGTTCGAGATCGGCAGCTGGTGACGCGAGAACTGACGCAACCGGCATTAGATCATATATCCATACGAAGTCGCGGACGGAGATGACGTTGCGGTCGTATCCATAGGTCGAATTCTCTACGTTGAACGCGAAGCGGTCTAATAACACACAGTGCAGCTCTCTGCGGTCCGGCATGAAGACGAAGAAATCTTTGGCTTCTAGGATGAGAGCGTTGCCCTTGACCGCTACTATCTGATACAGGACGGGTCGCTTTCCCCGGATGTACCTCGGGGCAAGACGAGATGTCCAAACGCCTTTAGGTGCTATCGCTTCCGGTGGTGGCTGCGGCACTTGCCCAGCGTCGCCGTTGAGGACATCCTGGATAACTCGCTCGGCGTCGCTGCGAAAAACGATGGCGTCCTCGAGGGAAGGGAGTTCGAGAAATGGAATCGATCCTCTTACGCGACCGTTGCGGGGTGTGATGACGGGAAATAGAGACCGACAGAACTTCCGCGAAAGATAGCCGGCGTTGGGGACCTGCCGATATTTCTGCTCAGGAAGCTCATTTGTGACCTGTGACGCCATCAGCTCGTGGAGACGTAACTCGCGAGGTCGAACTAGGTGGGCCCACGGGTGACGTCCAATTGATCTTGTCACACAGTGATATCAAGGCATTACGGAAGATAGTCACTACCGCGCCTTGGGCTGCGTTCTCCACGGCGAGGAGTTGGGCCGCCAATTGGTTAGAAGTAACCAATCCAACTGATTGTGAATGGGGTGCGGATCGGGATACCCGCTGCATGGACGTTACCGCGTACCCCTGGTCCGTAATCGTCAATGCGCGTCCACAATCGACCACGGAAGGGTTGGTCGGTTTCCAGGAAAGAGCGAACTCTTTGGAGTCGCTTAACCAGACATTTCCTAACATTTGACCCTTCATTTTTGAGAGATACAAAAATTGGCATGACTCCTCGTGGGACGGGGACCACACCATCACTGAACCATCACGAAGAACGCACGATCCCTCTTTGTAAGCGCAGTGTCGCATGTCGCCGACAGGAGACTCAGGTGCTGCGGTACCGTGACGTCCGTGAACGGTCGTCGAAACTAGATAACAATTCACGACCGTAAGTTTGCGTTCGATGCAGCAGCCAAAGGGGGCCGAGGGCCATTCGAATTCCAACGGGTTAGAAGTTTTGGCTACGCTGCCTGATTTAGACAGAGAACCGAACTCGCACCTGCCGTGCTGCACCATTAACCGACAGTGTTCAATGGAAACGGTTTTATAAGACTCCGCGTGGGATTCAGAACGAGCACCAAAGAAGTTGACGGAATAGAAAACCGTCTGTTCGACAATTTTGCATAAGGATGCCGGTGAGTCGTACCGCTTAGTGTTGGGACGATAAAGCTGGATCGTCAGGGCGCGCAGCGGTGTAGAGACGTCCGGTACCAGCTGGGAGCAGTTATACGACAAGGGTATGCGCCAGAACCGTTCACCTCCGTTCGTGGGGCAAAACCACACTGGTTGGGAGTGACCCCCAGGGAGATATAGTGCCATGATTAGACATACGAACAGGGTTCGAACGTAAACAGAGCCTCTACCAGATCGACCCGAGGACGGAGTCGAAGAAGGAAAAAACTGATTTAGAAAGCTCCTCGTTCCGTTCCAGCAACGCTGACACTCGTGCGTTAGCCTGGGCAAGGGCAGCCTTACTTTCCTGTAGTGAAAGCGACAGTGCATTTATTTTCTTACTGGCTTCGTCTACCGTGAAGTCCTCAGATGGGGTCCAAGATGTTGAGGGTCTTTGGCGAGTCGGTGCACTACCCCGATTAGAGTTAGTAAAGTTTCCAGAGCGCGTACCTGAAGACCTCGTTCCTTGTTGGCGTCTTGGAGAAGGGCACTGATTCGCAAAGTGACCGGAACCTCCACAGTTATAGCATTCCATAGACCGACGATTGCTGTCGTCACCGTCCCTCAGTCGATTAGCAGTGAATCGTCTTCGCTCCGGAGTCTGCCAGCGTCTGAAAGAATTGGAGCCAGTTTCAGTTCTTCTACGTGTGGATGTATTGAACCTCACCTGACGTGGGTAGTCGATGGCGCTGACTCCCACTTGTGGCGGTTGACCCACAGGGTTAATGAGGCGATCCGCGGCGGCTTCGGCTAGAAGCTGCTCCACCGTTTGGGCTTTGTTGACGGCCTGCTCAAACGATGAAGGATTATCTAGCTTAACGAAATATCTGATGTCAGGACGCAGGCGGGCTACGTACTCCTCTAGCACGCGCTCCTTCTGCGTTGAGGGGTCCTGACCCGCGGTGACCGCTCGAACCAAATGTAGGAGACGATTGGCGAACACCGCTGACGGCTCTCCTGGTTCCTGCTTGCAGTAAGACAATGTCTGGCGGGCCAGGTAACGCTGATGGGGCCCTTCAAAGAACTTCTTCAAGTGAGTCACGATAGATTCGAAGGACCTCCGATCTTCATCAGTCAGTTCCTCTATCTTCTCTCTAGCGACGCCGTCGAGGTACGCTATCAAAAGGTTGGCCTTCTGTTCCGATGACATCGGTGTCGCACGCATGCGTGCGATGTCCTCAAACCGTCGCAACCAGACTGAGAATTGGACCCCGTCCCCGGTTCCAGAGAAGGAGGCTATTCTTGGAGCGGACGAGTCTGGTAGCAGAGTGGCGACCGTGGGCATAGACCGAATACGGTCATCGATCGCCCCAAACGAAGTGTTCAGTCCTGCGAGTAAGGTGGCGTTTCCTTCCCTGATTTCCTGGGCCAATCGCGAAGAAGTGTATCGAGACTCCTGGCGAACACCCGCTACAGCGTCGGCGGTCACATCGCGAAGAAGCTTTGCGTCCTTCCCTCTAACAGTAGCTGAATCGTCCAAGTCGTGGAAGACGCTTAGTAAGGGGTCCATCCAAGCGGAAGTATTAGTAGGGGCCTGGCAATCTTCTGCTGACGTGTCCTCATGCTTCCAAGATATGCTATGTTGATGGGTATCTTCGACCCGGGACTCACCCTTCTTGGTCTGTGACCTAGTAGTAGGTGGGCCCATAGCTGCAATAACAGATGAACGGCGATGTAGTACACGGGTGATGAACCAGTGAACAAGGGTGACTGTCTCGCTAACTCAAGCTTTTTATATCCTCTTGAAGGTGGGCGGAGCGACGAAGAGGAATGTGGATATGCCGCTGTGGGATGTTCGGAAGTATTCTCACCCGACATCAAGATGGGGAACCTAGCGGAGATCAACATGAGATGCCTTGCGTCGTTTACATCTTGCATTGTTCCGGCTTAATGTAACGATATAAACAAAGCCTGCGGTGGAATGAAGACATGCTGTATCTGAGAATGTTATCTATCGGAGATACCATGGGTATGGGAACGACACCAAGCCGCGCTAATGTTGTGAATTCCTAGGCCGGCTGGGAGATGTCTGTGAGAACTGATCACGTACCGTACTCTGTTCGGAACCTCTATAGCCGTAACCTAGGAAAGTGGTGCAGGAGCGACTGAAGCAAAGTCGAGGGAACGAGGAAAAAGCAGGAAAAAACTATCGGGTGTGCCCAGTTATTAGTGAAATTCGTCCTGGCGCTAGACTCCGGGAGAGGAACAAAATCGGCGGTCGCTATGACCAAAATATACAACCGGGGTCGAGAGGAGAAAAAAAAAAAAGAAGTGATAATAGCAACTCACAAACGCGTGGTCCTCCCAGAGCGGCAGAGACGGAGTTCGACGAAGTCGACTCGTGATGACGGTGACGCGACGATGGTTCAACCACACTGAAAACACGACGAAATGTTACGACTATCCAGCACTATATGAGCACTATGATGAAAAAAAAAGAGGCAGTAATAAGGAATAAACTGACCTGTGGGTCCAGAAGAAAAGCTCCGTCGTCACTGAGCTGAACCTACGTGAGTCATCGAATTCAAACGGGCGGCTGCACAAGCGTTGCGACGGAGCGCGCTTTCTATCACCTCAGCGTGAGCGATGACTCATGCCTGCCGCTAAGCTGTGAGGAGAAAAAGGCAAGGGCGAGACTAAGAAAGGAATTTAAATAGGGAAACGCACGCGCTGTTGGATTGCTTAACGCCACAAAACGAAATCGAGTGATTGGTCACAATGGAAATTACATTCCGAACGCTTAAACTAGTATTTATCTCGAATATGGGCCTATTAATATCCACTCGCCACTGCAAACAGCAAAGAAAAACCTAAACGGACTCACCTTAGAATCACTTCGGGCCACACATCGCACTACTCCTGGCATATGACTTTATCCGACGCGTCCATATGCGTTGACTTCACCAGTACTGAAAACTAACCATCGCACTTTGCTGCAAAATCGCCGCTACTTGCGGAATCTCTGCGTTTGACGCCACACTGAGCTGCTCGGCCATGCTAACGGTACCTCAACACACATACATCTAAAAGAGAGCTCTGAAAAATAGCTTTACAAGCTAACCGATCGGATTTCTAATCTAATATACCGTAATCTAAAAAAAAAAAAAAATTGTCGAGGAGAGGATGCAGACGATCGCGACTATCGGCTGGCCCGGCAGCCGCAGGCAAAGTCAGATTGGCCAGATCTGTTTATGCCTCTACGAGGCGGCGAAACCGAACAAAAACTCAAAGACCGAAAATTTCGTACCTCATCTTTCCCGAGGACGTGACCCCTCACTCGCTGCTACCAGTAAGTGCGAGGGGTGGTAACTCTGGGTTCGGCGTAAGGTTTATCCATAGCAGCAGTCAATACAAGGACGAAGAGTGGATCACAGTGTCCCGGGATTGAGAGTCGATCGTGCTGCCCTCGGAGTCGTCCTTGGGTTCGCTGTCGCTGTCGTTGAGCTCCTCGTCGCCGCTCTCGTCCTCGGCGCTGCCGGCCGCCGTCGTCGCCTCCACGCATCTCCTCGATCGCTCCTCCGCCTCGGCTCGCTAGAATCAATCGGATCAGAGAAGGCGTGGAAATCACAGAACGCTCAGCTAGCTTCGCTTACAACGCTATAGAAGGTGCTGCAGAACAAGGCTATTCCGGAGGCTTACAGCTTCACTGTAGACCGAACACATTTAACAAAATAAACATTTTTCAAGCAGAATTCATCTATCTAAAGTTTACATAATAAATAATAGTGTTTGGTCCAGAAGGACGATGTTGTTGAAGCATGAGTTGAATTCTTGAACCCTAGCCGAGCTCAAAGAGGTACCGCCGAATTCTCAACTTTCCAGCATCAGCAGAATAAACATAAAAATATTGCCTGAGATTAAACTGTAAAAATTTTGTGTCCATTCTAAAAATGTAGTTATTTTCCTTTAGGAAGAAATAAATAAATAATAAATACGCATGGTCAATTAGAATCAAAATTGCCTCTCTTTAAAGAATTTTTTTATCAAAAATTTACCCTTACAGAGTCTCCCTAAAGAAAAAATGTCTACATTTTTGGAACGGACACAAAAATTTTTCATTTTTTTCATCTCAGGCAATATTTTTCAGTTTATTCTAGTGAAGCTGGAAAGTTAAGAATTCGGCGGTACCTCAGGCGAACCGAATTCGGTTTGAGTTCGGCTGGAGTCCAAAAATTCATTGCATGCTTCAACAACATCGTCCTTCTGGAGCAAGTATAGGTGGTCCCCCTCCCCCACCCTAGCTCTAGGAGCCAGACTTCAGAGCATTTCAGGTCTTGCCAATTAGATGGTGTAGATGATCACGATATAAAGATAAGGTTAAAGGACGGCCAGCACCAAATCTCCTATGGGTTGGCGACGAATTCTACTTCTGAGTGCTATCGTGGAGGCAATTTTAATGCGTATTTGCTTAGAACATTTCTTTAAAAATATTAATTTTGCTGCCCCGATAAGTGAACGCGCGCAGCTTGAAATTTTAGAAAAAGTTTTGCTTTTAAGGAAAAATTGTGGTTTAAAACATATTCTCGAGCACAAAAAAAAGATCCCTTTTAGCGTGGTAACAAGAAGAGATAGAGCTATCCTAGTCGGGAGGAGGCGGAGCACAAAACTAAAAATCATGTAACAAAATGATGACTTGTGGTTCACAGAGCGGGTACTAGAGGTTAAAATAACAGGGCCTAGGCTTACAAAATTTGGAAAAAACAAAAACTGCTAAAGAAACCAAAGGTACCTTACCACGGTTGTAAAGCTATGGGCGCCCCTCACTATGGCGGATGGTGGTTTACAACCGCGATAATTTTTGTTCGTTTTTTTTCGTTTGTTGGCTTGTTTTTTGGGAATTATTTTGTCTTCTTAAAGCGGCTACTTCAATCCTAAGTTGATTTATTGCATAATTTTTAGTTTTGAGCTCTCCCCCTCCCCCCTGACCAGGATAGATTCGAAGAGATCGCGCCATGCATTCGTCTAGCTGGCTGCAATTTTAATTTTACTGATAGTGCAAATACTGCTAATTTAAAGCTACAAAGCTATGATCTAACAAAATAAAGATATGTATAAAGTTACAACTGTTTTTGTTGCATCGTTTGCCATTGAGCAATTTCGCGTGTGCAGATTTTTTTACTATCAATCCAATGCAATATCGCGACCTTTTAGACGAGTGCATGGCGCAACCTCTTTTTAGCGAAAAAACGTGTTTTTTATGTACTTTAAACCAGGCTTAAAACCAAAATGTTTTCTTAAAAATGAAATTTTTTTCAAAATTTCAAACAGCATTTGTTCACTTTTTGGGACAGGAGAATTGGCAAATTTCAAAGAAAGTCATGCTAAAAAAAATTGCTTGGCAAGATGTGGTGGATCTGTCCTAGTCGGGAGGGTACGAGTTGATCGCAAATAAAGTGACAATTGCGTTTGTCATCCTGTGCCCCACAATCAAATTTCCTGAATTTAAATAAAAACCCTCGCTCAGTGGGACAGAAGTTGATGCTGTCGCCGAGACTCAAGTAAGTGATCGGAGGCGAAATTCACTTTGGGATCGATCCGAAGTGATTCTAACCTTTTCGTTTAATCTGGAGGACGTTCGCTTTGAATTGTAAAATACCCAGGTAAATTTCAAGAGCATCGAGCTTCCTTAGCACGTCGCCCACATTGATTGGAAAATGGAATGTTGGCGTGTATGACTGACTATATCTCCCAATTTAGTCGTAGTTATTTTTTAATTCTCACTTAGCACGCTTCAAATCGATTGATTCCCGACGACATGTGTTGGTTTTTCGCGTGAAGAATCGTGGGAGAGGCGTTCGACGAAGAAGATCAGCAATAGCACCATCACCAGTGCCCCTCTGAGCGTGCGTGTCATCAATCATTCGGACGGAATGGCCCGGTTCTTCGTGCAGCGATTTTTCCTGCTCGACGTGCAACGTGCAACAGCGTTAGTCTGGGATGAAGTCAAACAGAACCCTTGATCGTGACGCGTGTCGCGTCGCGTCAAATCGCGCCGCGCTGCGACGCGCGGCGCGGCGACGGCGGCAACGATGACGACGACGACCATCTGCGGTCGGGAGAAGGGGAGATTCCCACACACTTCAGCGACGGATTTGCATCGGTCGCGTTCATCGATCATTTTCCCCATCGAAATCAAAACGCCTTCATCAATAACTGCTGCTGCTGCTGAGATGGTGGATGATCTGACCATTTAGAGGAGCAGAGCAGAGAAACTGCGTGAACCGTGCCCGAACGGGCCCGGTGGTGACCAGCCGTTCGGCGAACGGAGGGATAATTTTGTTCAAAAATGGTACCTGACGTATTTTTGAATACATATTGATACAGGAAGAAGAAAGTGTGCTTCAAATTTCGGCTCTTAAAAGAAGGTGAAGCCAGTCCTTAATTAGAAGATGCTGGACTACTTGACGGCTGCTGCACTTTGCGCTTTACTGGTTTACAATGCATAATCTCAAAGTAAAAATTCAGAAGTTTTTTTTTTAATTTTCATAGTGTTATCTAGCGTCTGAATGCCAACCAACCACTAAAACTAGGTGGCCATTGAAATCGCTATTGGCCGAATAATGGGGCCCTCTAGAGTCTGGACCAATAGGAAAATCTGCCCTACTTTGATTGGTCGACTTATGGAGTGTTTACCCACTTTATGTTTACCTTACCAATACCATTACTTTTGTGAAGCGGACAGCTTTGGAGAGACGTTTTCCTTACTCACTCAGGCGTTTGCTCGCCTCGTAAGTCGCTGGCATCGAACTGTGCGAGCGGGCAATGTCTCCATTCCTGCCTGTCGCGTGCCAAAGTGCTCCAATAGATTCTCATCGCTCGAGGGACACGAAGAGCGAAGGAAATAGGGCTAGTCATATTTTAAAGATTTTCTAAGGCTTTTCTAAATGAATCCACTCCTTAGAAAATCTGGCAGGTGCCTCACAGCCTGTAGATAAGCAGCCAGATAAAATCAGGGAACCGATCTATTTAATGCATCGTGGACTGTCGGAGATGCCTAACAAGGAGTGACTCTTCTGAGTAGAAGCGTTGCATCAGCTTCGCCTGCCTGAAGTGCATGTGGTACATGTCGCGTAGGTGAGCAGCATTGGTAGGTGGGAGTGCGCCAGCCAATAATAATCAAACAGAGCACAGCACGAACACATGCCATTCCATCAGGGTACCGACTGAATACGTCCTCTCTGAAAGGCATGCCCATTCAATGCGGTCTGATTGGTTTAGGCGTTCCACCTACCAATGCTGCTCACCTACGCGACATATACCGTGCATGTTAACCTGTGAGCGATTCAAGCGAATTATCGGTGACCGTCGGTGTTATTAAAGGACTTTATAAGGTAGTCAAGGTTTGTACTTCCTTAGGCTGCTCAAAACTGTGCCCTCTTTTACCTGCAAGGTAGCTACATGTGCATAGAACTGCGGCTAAGCCAGGCTTCGATATTAGCTGAAAAGTCCAGCAGATGTTTGAGTTCGCGATGCCATTCGGAAAGTGGCCACGAGAGGTTTCTTTTCAAGGCGTGATACCCATGAGCATTTAAAGAACTAAAATATGCCTCCTCTTCTTTTTCTTCTGAATTCGACAAGGTAGTTGCGAGTTGTATTAGGTTGTCCGGAAAGTTCTCGGCGTTTTGAGTGCTTCACTTTGAATTACCATAATTTTTTCAAATCTTATCAGATTTAGTCGAAATAAGAACCGTCCGAATCAGCACACTTTTGCCGACAGGCTATCCGTTGACATTTTCCATCAGCAAAAAAATTAGACGGTCGAGATCTACAATATCCACGACAGCTGTTTGGCTTCATCCTCATTGGTGAAGGTTTACCCAGCGAAAAAGTTCTGAAAGTGTTTGAAAAGGTGACAGTCGGTTGGTGAGAGGTCTGGAGAATATGGCGGGTGAGGCAGATCTTCAACCCCTAATATGAGAAGGCTTCCACGATTGCCTGAGCTTACTTGATGCGGTATTTCAATGAAGATTTTTTGTAAAGCATTAATGTCTGGAAAGTTCTGCATTCAGTTGCAACGATGGCACAGGAGCAGACGACAGAATTCATGTCTCAATCTCTCCGGATTAGCTGGCGCAATCTATATCCGTTCAAAGTTCTCGAAAAAATCTGCTTCTAATCTGAAGGATCACTATTCTGCGGATGATGGTTGATCTCCACACACTTCTAGGTAGAAGATGTCCCAAGCAATGAGTCTCAAAAACCTGCCAGCAATACCTCTTACGTCTAGATCACTGCTCACTCTCTTGGTATTACCTGGCGCATCTGTATCCTTCTGCGCTTCGGAATCAATGATGAGCAGGTGGTTCATCCCGTATTGCCAACGTTGGGTAGAGGTGTCTAGATTCTTCCTACATGATGTTGCACAGTGCCCCTACTGCACATTTGCCGCTGTGCTTCCGTATGGTGAAGCCAGTCGCAGAACTGGCTCTTCGGAAGCTGCCAATCAATAAATCAATATCTCTCGCAGTGGCAAAACTATTTATGGTGGCCGAAATAAATCTGGGGTGTGTGACATGAACGCGGACGGCATGGGGCTGATTCGAGTCGCACCGTGATTTACAACGGCCATCCGCACATCACTAAATCGTCCACGATCTTTCCGTATAGAGCATTGGGAGGTTTGGAGCGGAACATCGAGAGAATTGGGGTGTCCATAGTGCCTTCGTGACAGCGAGACTGCTCATCCAGCTTCTCCTAAGCCACGGATAGAGTAGACGATCTGAATTCGGCTCTATGCTCTAGAAAATTGCACAAATATCATCAGAACTTGAATAATACTCTAGGATTTGTATTAATCCTGTTTATTGGTGAAACTGTTTGAATTTTGAAGTTTCCATTTTTGGCGGTCGACGAGAAATCCTAAAAAATCCAGGAACCTTAGTTTCGAAATAAAGGTAAAACATTTTTGACGCCCAGAACTCTATTTTTATTCATATTAAATGCAAAAGTGTTTGCACGGTACCCTGATTATTTATCGACCATTACTTATTGATTTTTGCGCCTGCAGTAGCTTGAAAATATCGATTGATATTGATTGCATCAACCTGCTCACTTGTTGTGAAATTCCTCGATTGGCTATCACAAGCTCCCACTTCAAACAGCTTTCTCAAGTAAAATATCGATCACTATTGGTTGGCGGATCGATAGTATACAGCCTAGCCATTATGGCCATCATGCAGATTCCACTAACTATCCAGAAAAATCAATAATATGACCTAGTCTTCTTCTGAATTGATTTAGCAATTGATTTTGCACTTACGGATAGGAAGACGAAGACATCGATATATTGCTTTCTGTATAGTATAGTCGATTTATTTATTTATTATTTAATATCTATTGTTTATTTATTTATTTATCCGCTTATTCTTATGTTCGCTGTTGTTTGTTTATTTACTAATTCATCTATTTTCTAGGTGGATCTCGAGGCGAGAAACGGCAGCGAACGGCGTACACGAGAAACCAAGTGCTTGAATTAGAAAAGGTACTGTAGTTCAGCTACCGTATGCCATCAGAATCATCCTTTAAGTGTGTCGATTTTCAGGAATTTCACTTCAATAAGTACTTGACGAGGAAACGACGAATCGAAATCGCCCACTCGTTGATGCTCACCGAACGACAGGTCAGTGATTCTTGTCGATTCACTTGATTTTTTTTGTTGATTTTTGACATAAAATTTCTAAAAATTACATCGTCTAAGTGTTTTCCTTTCTTCAGGTAAAGATCTGGTTTCAAAATAGGCGGATGAAGCACAAAAAGGAGAACAAGGTGGGTCGTACAGTACAACAGTGGTGTGAATGCAGAAACTCTTTGCTACCGTAATCTGTAAATTCGTTCATCGGCCCAAACCGACGCAGTAATGTCCCTCAGATAATATATCATATTTTATTATTAGTTAAACAAACATGGTTCTCTCTAGCAGGTGGAGACAGGTACAGTAATGAGTTTAGAGTACGTAAAGTACGTAGTGCATTGAGCCCTGGTGTGAATGCAGAAAATTTCTGCTACCGTAATCTGTAAATTCCTTCACGGCCCAGCATCTATGCATGCTTCTGGGGCTTTTAGCCATAATTGAACGAGTCTGACGGTGGTTAGGAGGTAAAGGTAGGTACGGTAATAAACATTCGGCCGAAATGTCTCCAGCGCGACCGATTTCCACTGAATCGCTCTACTTTAAAGCGCCATATGTCGGCTAATAGCCGGCAGTGCTGTGCTCCGACGACGTGACCGGCCCGGCCCATAAATCGCCTCAAAAATCTGACGGAAAAACTCGTAGCGCATATGTTGCGAACCGAACCGACCGCATGTTGCAACGAAGACATATGTGTGCCAGAAACGGTGACGGTGACGAATGGCAAACGGGGAACCGAATGGAAATTAGTGTTCCAGTGGAAGCCAGCAGCCACTTGTGGTCGGGACTCATGTCTGCAAGGACGGTCGCTCGATTGTGTCTTTAGAAACGCTCTGAAGATCCAGGAATAAAGACCTAGAAAATCACTTTAGTTCTCTGGAGTGCGCCATGCATTGTACTTCCCCTTGTATCACGTAGACGCTTGTAATGTGCGGTCAGTTGTGCAGGCCTATACAGGGTGTCTCAAAAAATGTATACACTGTTTGAAAGGTGATAACTTTGTTCATAGTAAAGGTACTAAAAAGTCAAAAACTTTTACAAAAGCTTAAGAAAATAGAAATTCTGTGGCATATGAGAGCCATGGAATGCGCCATACACTCGTATGAAATTTTCCATTTTATACTCGATTGATTGTGTTCCTCTCGAATACTTGTTATAATTTCTTCACAAATTGGCCGCTTTGATTGATTTGTACTTATTTTAGAGTTTAAAACTTAATTACACATTATACTTGCAAAAAATGGAGGGTATTCTGAAAAATAAAGGTACTATGTGAAAAGTTGTAACGTTGCTGCTAATAAAGGATTTAGAGATATTTGAGACTCACATGAAAGCGCAGAGGGACGGGATTACTGTGGCATGCAAATAGCCAAGATTGTGCCATGCTCCTGCCTGAAACCTTGCACTTCAGACTTGATTGATTGTGCATGGACTGAATGCTTGTTACAATCTTGTTGCTACTTGGTCACATAAACTTGCTGTGCTTCTTTTTTCAATCGAGTGTAAAATGGAAAATTTCAGACAAGTGCATGGCGCATTCCATGCCGCTCATATGTCATAAAATTTCTATTTTCTTAAGCTTTTAAATGAGCCTTTAACTTTTTCAGTAAATTTCCTATGAACAAAGTTATCACATTTCAAACAGTGTATGCTTTTTTGAGACACCCTGTATAATACTCTCTTGTTTCCCGTTCACACTGTCTTCACGAATATTAAGTGATACGGCTTCAGCGGTCATCAGTCAAATCCTTAGATATCCTAGTTGGGAGGAGCATTCATACAGTGCTAATTGCCTACGGCATCCCATACCACATAGTCACACATTCCCTGAACTTTAATGGAAGCCCTCACATTGTGGAATAGCATTTGAAGCTCCTGCAAAAACTCAAGGGAGCGGATCGATACGCGAATCACTATATGTACTATGCTCCCCACCGAATAGGATAGATCCAAACCCATTTTCTCCCGCGACCAGCAGCCGGCTGCTGAATCCCTGAATCTCTGGCTTAGCTACGAAGCTCAAGAGTTGCTGTAAAAGTACGTGTTCTCCGCATCTCGGCCCAGACGAATTTCTGGGCGATTTTTCTGTAAGCAGTTCGGGTTACAGTACACCTGCCACAGTATCTAGAGGTAAGACGCCTGTTGAAAGAAATGTTGATGAATTCGATTGGCCGTGAAAGGCGTGTGAAAAAAGCACAGGTGTTGCCGTATCGTGAGAGCGGCGGCGATTTCATCATAGGAAAGCACGGCGGGGTTCATTTCTTGATGTACAATACGTTCTTTTTTGAGTAAATTGATTATTCAGTGCGAGGTCCTAAAAAGGATGTTACAGGAGGTTTTGTTGCGATCAAATCTCTTGCGCCAGGCGGGTGTCTCGAACCCGCATCTTCTGCTTTCCGGGCAGCGATGCTGCGCCTTACCCTAAAAGGATTTTTCGGCACATGTCGCGTAGGTGAGCAGCATTGGTAGGTGGGAGTGCGCCAGCCAATAATAATCAAACAGAGCACAGCACGAACACATGCCATTCCATCAGGGTACCGGCTGAATACGTCCTCTCTGAAAGGCATGCCCATTCAATGCGGTCTGATTGGTTTATTAGTTCCCGCCTACCAATGCTGCTCATCTACGCGACATATACCGATTTTTCTACGAATTTTTCTCAAGAAAAGTCTAGGCTTCAGCCATTCATTCTTATTCCATTTCGAATTTACTGTGGTAGAGCTTCTTGAGTTCGATACCACTAACGTTCCGAACCACGTAGGTTTGGCCGTTTGAAATTGACAAAAGGGCTCGAAATTTTTCGGCTGATTCGTCGGAGTGCGCCACACACATCGTTCTACTTCTAGGTCGCTACGTTGACACACTTTGAGTGCATATATGTTCCACTCAACTTGCGGGAACCAGCTGGCAGACAAGTCAGTGCTTTCATTCGTTCCCAGACCGCTCTTATCATTAGCGGTGGATCAGTTCTTTGCTGCTGAAAATGGCTCTGAATAGGATCGATTTCTCTCGGCAGAAGCGACGCCTTCTGCCTAGTCATTCCCTTATACATAGGTCGTCAATCCCAAACAACGTACTAATTTCACGTCGAATTGGAACTCTTCCAGACAAAATTGAGCTTCTGAAATTAAAAATAACGTCTTCCAAATCGAAACCAGGTCATTTCCATATTAAACTAGAGACTCTCTTAAAAGGCTGGAATAATCTTTTGTTTAAAAATTGGTATTACTTTCTCTGAAATTTTCTATATAGTTCAGCTGCGAGAATGAGTGTAAAATTTTATAAAATTTTTATTTTTTTGTGAAAAGTAATTAATTAATTTATGTTTTAAATCGCAACAAAACAGCAGTAATCTGGCACTTTAAAAGGTCAGATCGCGCCATACACTCGCGTAGCTGGTCGCGACTTTTATTCGATTGACAGCGTTAATAGAGCTTTCCTGAAGCATCAAAATGAGAATATGTGTGATCGAATTTGCGCAGAGCATTCCCGCCCGGTCAGATGGAGGTGCAGATTGGAATCCCGCCTGGCGCTAGAATTTTGCTCGCAACAAAACTTCACTATGAGAAGAGGTAAAACTCCATGCAAACAAAAGTTTTGATTTGATTATCAATCGAATAACAAATGCGACGTCTTGATCAAGAGCATAGGAGACAATCTCTTTGTTTTCCCACTAGAAAAAGACCGATTCCAGCTTTTGAACACAAGCTTTAAACCATTATTGTTCCGAAAAATAAAAATTTTTCAATTTTTAAGCAATCTGTTGTTCCTTATGTGGTGAAATAAAACTTGAAAGAATGTTATACCAAAAATTTTTCTTAGAAAAAAAATTATTCTGACCTTTTTGAAGAATTTCTAGTTAGTGGAGAAGAAGCTCATTTTAATTTGGAAGCGTCGCTGTGACTTTAAAGTCTTAGGCTTAGGCTTAGAAGAGTGTCCAATTTGGTGCTGTGATGTTGCTGGTGCGATAGTGAGACCTGGCCCCAACTTATCCCCAATTAAACCCGTGGGTATGCGGTGTAGAATGGCAGACATACCCACGTTGAAGTTGAGGATTCATCATAAACCCTATCCACCAAATAGTCGCAGGTTTACTGCTAGGCTAAGGATACTCCGCGATCCTCTTCGGTATTTCCGCATACCCGGGTCGGATTTCGCGCCCAATTGCCAAAAGTGCGCTCCGGTCAAATCAGCTATTCTCGCAGATCAGTTGCCATTTCGTCCGCGATCTCGCAGATGAAGCGGAGATATCGCGAATGCGTTTGAAATCGGGTAGAATGTGGAATGAAAATCTTCCTCTCGTGCTTTTTAGCATGTGCTTCTTATTAAAGGCCTAATAGACCTGATTTTTCCTTTCTCCTAAGATTACAATTTTAATTTCAATTTTATTTATTTTGTACCCTCAGCCTATTCGTAAAACCTCAGCCTTTCCTGTAAAGCCTATACTTTGTGTCGAATAAGGTTTCAGATGGAGCAGTTTATCCAGCAGCTTGACGACCGTTCATGGGCTAAAATTTTCAAACTAAAAAATCTAAAAAAAGCAAGTTACCCAAAATTTCAATGGAAACCTCTACTCCACCAGTTCTGCAACAGCTTGTTTTAATAGGAAATTTTTTTTGAATTTATTCCATTGATCATTCTGGTTGCTACTCATTTATTGGGGTTGGTCGTTAATGTAGCCTACATTGGGAAGTAGGAACGCGCCAGCTAATAACAACCAATCAGGGAGCCCACCGAACACACGTCAGCTAATCAGAGCATCGCACTTATAAGCCCCTTTGGGTAACAAGCCGCCCGTTCGACCCAGCGGCCTGACTGGTTTGGTTTGCTTCTCTCTCACCCATGTAGGCCACATAAACGACTAGTACCGTCATTGTAGATTCTGTGCGGGTTTTTTCACCAACCTTACTTTTTGAGGTCATTTTTTAGATAAATGGATCGTTTTAACAGGATCTTCCGCCTCTTAGTGACTGATTTTCAGGACAAGCCGCTCACCCCGCAAATGATGCCGTTCCCGACGGGACCGTTACCGTTCGCGCATCTCGGGTTTCCGCGGAATTTCCTGCTGTCGAATCAGTTCTGAGCGAAGACGGCCACCAACGTCACTCAGTCGACGGATTCCGCTGAATGAATTCATCTATTCTATGTCCATCGTGTGCTTCATTGTACTAGTTCTTCTTCTGTCCTCTGTTCTCTATTCTTACAAGGCTTTCGAGCTTCTTGATGCGCGGCGTTACTGTAGCCTACAGTAAGCGGAAAAAGGATCCATGTCGCCAATTCGGGCAGCGGCGTCGACCGTGCTACCCGAGGGAAGCGTGCTCTACCGCTGCCCGAATTAGCGACATGTCTCGGAAAGCCGCGTCGCGTCGCCCGCAGCCGCAGCAACAGCAGCAACAGACACACGTGTACACCCCGTTTATACTATTCTACTACTATCTATGAGACCGAGATTTCATTCCACATGTGCTTACGTGCAGCTTTAACTTCGTTCTTCCCCTGTAGATCATATTCTTGTCTCTTCGTTTCCTCCTCTTCCGTTCATTCTATTCATTTTTCCTTCACCTTCTTCTTGTCATCAGCGCTTTTGCTCTTTCTTATTCGAACAGTGTACGACAACCCACAGGGTCTGTGTTTTTCATTATACAAGGTGTTCTCCTCCAGCAGACAAGGTATTTTTCAGCTGAAAACAAGGTACTGTATTGATTTTTCTTCTCTTGTGTTCTGCATCGATTGATATTGATTGATCAAGGTGTTTCTGTTTTCACAGGGTATTTTGCACTATGTACTGTGTATGTATGCGAAGAACTCGTCATTGTCGATTATTTGCTAATCGTAAGAACTAGCTAGTGGTGTACTGTACTTCTACTACAGTACTACCGATGCCTATATTTGTGATGTGCTTGTGTTTGCGTGTGTGTGTGTCCGATGGCGAGTGTTCGAATCGAATACTCGACTTGAATACCGACCGCTCTCTTTCTCTGTCGCTTCAGAGACTGGCGTTGTCTCGAACGTTCTCTCTTCTTTTCTCCGCCTGTCTGCTTGTCTCACCAGCCTCTCTCTGTCTCCGGCTGCACTCTAGCTGTCTGTCGCACTCCTATTTTCTCGCCCTTTTTCACATTGTGATGTTTCCTCTCATCGTTCGTTTCGCTTTCTATCTCTCGTCGTCACCAGTGTATCAGAGAATAAAATATGATGATTTGCTACCGTACCTCTTATACGACGCCGCTATGTTGGTGTCCTTTAAACTGTTGTGCGTTTCACGACGCAAAAATACTGGCCGATTCTGAATACCTGGCGAATTCGACTTTCGTTCGGAAAATAGCCCAAACCTGCCTATAAAAATATCTTAGGCTTGCAGTTCTTTTAAAAATTCATTCTGCACTCGGAGTGTCCAACCTTTGTGTTGCCTATTCCCTGAGGTTAATAGAAAAGAGCTAACATCTACAGTAACCAGGGAACAGACACGTGTCCACGTAACTGTGACACTTTCGAACTACATTTCACGATCGCAAAAACGGTAATTATTTTCGCGAAAGATCCTATGATGCCAAGGAAGGAAAGATCTCATTGGCTGTTATCTCCTGTATCACCTGCCGTCGTGTTAATCACCGAGTTACTCCAACTGAAGCCAGCAACGTCTCCATTCGTTCCTGGCGCCTGCCAGAGTGCTCCAATGGATGCCCCCCGCTCGAGGAACACGAGGAGCGTCATATCGGTCGTTCAGGGCTCTCACGAAGACATCCGACCAACGCGTTGGTGGGATCCTGGTGTTCTCTTGACATCCCTACTGTGGCGTGGTGCGTCAAGGAAAAGAAGAAATAAGCCACCAGAAAAGGTGATTTCCTTCGATTTCGCATCGATTGCGGTCCAGTCGTCTTGATCAACAGGGCTGAATTTCCAGTGGCTGGGAAATTAATTCATTCGCTTACTGTTACTACAGCCACCCTTATTGGTGCATCATATCTTACGTTCTGACTTGAATTCC
The DNA here is from genome assembly GCA_947359475.1 of Heligmosomoides polygyrus bakeri. NCBI lineage: Eukaryota > Metazoa > Nematoda > Chromadorea > Rhabditida > Heligmosomidae > Heligmosomoides > Heligmosomoides polygyrus. Next base: position 7,835,615 of record OX375867.1, read on the forward strand.
AATGATGTCCACTCCTCTTTCCTCGCGTCCACTTCAGATGAATCGCCGGCAGCCACAGAAGAGGCAATGTCCCGATGTCACCCCAACGCAATCGTCGCCGACTGATCTGAGCAGCCTCGCAGAATCGATCCTATCCGACGAGTCAATTCCGACGCATCTCCGCACAATAATTTCTTGTCTCCTCGAAGACAGGAAACAGTTACATGTTATGCTTGAACACTGCCGTGAGTTGGCACAATCCATTGATAGCCTGAAGGCTGAAATTGCCTCTCTCAGGAACATATCACAGCCAGTCTCTTCTCCTAATCTTGATTCTTCTCCAGTATTTGTCTCCGATAATCCTTCCGCTCAGACACGCCATCCTGTTCCGCCTAGTACTCCTTCTTATGAAGAAATAGAGAGAAGGAGATCAGTTGTCATAAGTGGTCTTATTGAAAGCCAAGCAAGAGTTGCTTCTGAAAGAGTGCTTCATGACTATTATGCTGCTCGTGAAATTATGGATCATTTATCGATTGACTGCCCCATCGTTGCTGTCTACCGTCTTGGTCGTCCTAAATCAAATGCTCCACGTCTCGTAAAGCTTGTGTTGCCCTCCTCCTTCTTCGCTTCCCAAATGATTCGGCGTGCACCTCACATGAGGTACTTCAAAGTACCGCGTCTCTATCTTCGACCTTCTCTCACCAAGCAGGAGAGGGAGCGCCGGAGGGATGAAAGAGCACGCGATGCTCGCCGAGAAGTCGAACAGAATAGCCACGTCCCTTCAACTGATGCTGTTGCTTCGTCGTCTAGCACACAGTCAAATCAAAATTCTTCTATCCCTCCTGCCCAGTTAAACATGTAATGCATCTTCGGACCACTGGTAGAAAGTTTTCATGTTTTCTGACAAATATTCGTTCTCTCATGAAGAATATCAACGCGTACGCCTTCTTGCTTACACGTTCCGATTTTGACATCTTATGCCTAACTGAAACTTGGCTTGGGTGCGGCTTCGATGTTGCTACTGCCCTGGGGCGCCGGGCTGCGTCGTTGGAAGTCCTCCGGTGTGATCGCCTCAACAGGAAAGGCGGTGGAGTTGCAATGTTTATCCAGAAAAAGCATTCTCCCGTTCTTATTTTTAAGGAGTCAATTGAATCTGGCTATGAGATCCTGTGTTGCGACATCACCATTCGGTTTGCTGCTGTTCGCCTACTCTTACTTTATAGAGCCCCGTCCTGCTCCCCATGTTTCACAAGACAGATGTACAAGGCCATAAGTGACCTGATCAGCTGTGACCACCCGACAGTCGTTATGGGCGACTTCAATCTTCCAGATATTGACTGGAGAGCCCGTCCCAATCCCACTGCCAAACAGTCCTTGTCTAAATCATTCCTTGAGATGTGTGAGTCCCATTCATTAGAGCAACTGGTTGACAAATGCACACTAGGAAATAATATCCTTGACCTTGTTTTAAGTAACCGGGTGGGCTTAATTGACTCCGTCGTAGTTGGTCCCCCCATTGGATCCAGTGATCACTCTTCTGTCACATTTAAAATGAATCTGCCTAAGGAGTCAGACCTTATGGTTGCCAAAAGGGACTATAGCACTGTCAACCTACAAGCCGTTGCAAACTTCCTCGCAAATGTTGACTGGTATTCCTCCCTGGACTCTTTAGTCAGTGTCAACGATAAGTACGAAATGTTTATTGCAATTCTTCAACATGCCATTGCACTATTTATACCTATGATTAGAGTTTCCCCTAGCCGTTCCGCCTTACCGGGCTTCCTCAATTCCCTCTACATCAGGGTGCTTAATGCATGAAAGATGGCAACGAATACTGGTTCTGTCAAGCACCGGAAATTATACGACAAGCTGAGAATTCGGTTCGAACGCAAGCTTGCCAAGTATAATAAATCAATTGAAAGAAAAGTCGTCGAATCTAACAATAAATCAGCTTTCTTCAAGTTTCTCAAGCACAAACTTCGACCTAAGCACACAGTTTGTACCCTCGTAAACACTGATGGCAGGATTGCTCGTTCCGACTTCGAGAAGGCTGAATTGCTTGCTGACAGTTTTGCCCAAGTATTCACCAAGGACAGTGAGCAATATGTACCTGACATATCACCCAGGTTTCCTGTAATGCCTGACTCGGTATGGTTTCATGCTGATGAGCTCTATGGCCTCCTTCATAATTGGCCTCCGTCCTATTCCTTAACACCTGATGATATTCCACTTATCGTGATAAAAAATATTGCGCATATCATAGCTGGGCCCTTGGAGTATATTTATAATCTCAGTCTCATGAGGGCTGAGGTGCCATTGCGATGGCGGATTTCATATGTTACGCCTATTCCTAAGAAGGACCCGCTTTCTTCACCGAGCAACTATCGCCCCATAAGCATCACCTCGGTGTTTGCCAGGCTTTTCGAAAAAGTGCTAAAAGATCGCATTACTAAGCACCTTAATGAGTTTTCCATAATCCCCTCTTGTCAGCATGGGTTCCAAAAAGGGAAGTCTACAATAACTGCTATGCTTCAATGTCTTAATGACTGGACTCTCTCCCTAGATGGTGGAGAATATACGGATATTATCTATCTAGACTTCGAAAAGGCCTTTGATCGGGTTTCTCACTCTAAACTTATGTGCAAGCTTCGAGTAGTCGGTATCCATCCGCGCATCATTTCCTGGATCCAGGCTTTCCTTGGCAATAGATTTATGGCTGTAAGAGTTAACTCTACAGTTTCAGAATTTAGGAGTGTCACTAGTGGTGTCCCGCAGGGCGCTGTGCTATCTCCCGTACTTTTCAATATCTATACCTATGATCTCCCTGAGCTTATTATCCAGTCTGGTGTCAAGTGCGTCGCTTTCGCTGATGACATTAAGTTATATATGAGTATTTCGACGCCTAAGGACTGTATTCTATTGCAACAGGCCTTGAACCAGGTAATCGGTTGGTCAGCAGAGTGGGGTTTGCCCCTTTCGAGTGAAAAGACAAAGTTGCTTCACATAGGAAGACGAAACGCTAGGTATGACTACCTATTTGACGGTGTGTCAATCGCCAAAGTTGACCAAACTAGAGACTTGGGGTTCTTCATCACTCGCGACCTTAGCTTCGACAGTCACTGTGAGCGTATAGCTGCAACAGCCCATGGTGTTGTCCATCGCTTATTTCGAGCTCTTTCTACCGATAACCCATCTGTGCTCTTGCGAGCATACAAGAGCTATGTTCGGCCCCTGTTAGAGTACGGCACTGTTATCTTTAACCCTTCTAAGATTAAAATTATCAAGCTACTGGAGAGCGTGCAGAATAGCTTTACTCGGAAGTTGCTTGTACGACGAACTGGTTTTTTATATGATGGACTACCTTCCTCCCACACAAGGAACTTCAACCTCAGACTTCCCACACTTGAGCAGCGACGAAAGAAGTTCGACCTCATTCAACTCCACAAAATTATTGTTGGTGGGTGTGGGATCATGCCGAGTGAGCTTCTCACTATTAGACCGTCGCTGACCAGGGGGTCGACTTCGAAGCTCATTGCACCTAAAGCCAAACTCAGTTGTAGAACAAACTTTTTTGTGAACAGAGCTGTTAGTAGTTACGTCAAATTCTCTAAAAACAAAATCATGCCCTCATCTATCAACGCGTTCAGAAACATGGTTAACAGATACCTCGGTCCCTGATGCACGCGCTCTCTCATCACAATTCTGCTATACCTATTTGTTTTTATTTAACGTTGTCTGTTCCTTGTTTTAACTTTTTTTTCTTTTTTTTGCTATGATTTAGTCACTCACTTATTTGATGGAAGGTGACCAATGTGTTGTTCTCTCTTTTGCGTTTGACAAGGTCTTTTAATCTTCGCATGAGCTTAGTCTCGTGCAATAAATATATATATATATATATATATATCCCGCGGAATCCAGTGGGTGACAACTCTCATCTAGCGGGTGTCTGCGAAGCGCATTGCGCGGCCGGCCCACCTAGTTTTCAATGATTTCGTCCATGCGGCAGCATCTCCGAGCGTTTTCGAACGTCGGCAAAGCTCATAGGATAACTCCAGAGGCTTTCTCTCACTTGCTTAAATCGCGTCATTACGAGCATCGTTCTCTCGATTCCTCCGCTGCTTTGCTATGGCCCATCTCTTGGAGGCATATGTCAGGGCAGGAAGAACGGTAGAGTCCAGTAGGAGGGCACGGAGTCGGACCTTCTTCGGCTTCTTCTCCACATCTTCGATGCGCTTGTAAGCTCCTCAAGCTGTTCGTTTCCTCCTGGTCAGCTCTAGTGCTGGATCATTGGCTATGTTGGCTTCGCGGCCCAGATACACTTAGCTGGAGCATTCGGAGATGTTCGTTCCGTTAAGCGAGAATGGGGCATCAGAAACCCATCCGTTCCTCATGAACATCGTCTTCGTAAGATTCAGCTGTAGTCCAACGTTCCCACATACACGATCGAAGTCGGTCAGCAATCGCTCCGCCTGGCCGATGCTCGGTGTTATGAGCACGATGTCGTCAACGAAGCGAAGATGGAGCAGCTGCCGGCCGGATGCATGACGTTTTCGAGGGTGGAGCTGAAGAGCTTCGGGGATATGGTATACCCTTGCCGAACCCCTCTCTTCACGTCGATGACGACGTCGTTGTAGAATGGAGAGATCTTGGTCCACTGTACAGCTCTCGAAGGACTCTGATGTACTGAGTAGGAACACCCTGAGTGAGCAGGGCTTCGATGACCACTTCAGTTTCGACAGAGTCCAATGTTTTGCAAAATAGCGGCAGAGTGTAGGAACCGAACCCCCGTCGCTTCTCTTGCGAATCAGCACCTCATCCTCCGCACCACCTAAGTAACGGTGGATTTGGACTCGGAAAATTGAAATTTTGAGTGCGCCACAAAAATAGCAGCGCATAGTTTGTGACTGTTTAGACTCCTCATGTATGATACTATTAGCTTACGAGGTATCGACGTCCTGCTGTGACAGTTTCCTGGTAGGATTTTAACACTAAGCAAGAGTTTCCGATGTAATTCAGTGATATGGCGACTATTTTAACGCATAGAAGCATATATGAGAGGAGGTTCTTCAAGTTTATCAGCGGCTACCTTGCACTCTTAACTTTTTTACTTTAAAAAACTCACTTTTATGCGACGTTTGGTGCTCTTTCACTGATACTGTTGCACTGCCTTCTAGGAATTTGGCCCCTCTGATCCCAATAAAATAAAATTTTCGAATAACAAAAAGGCTAGGAATCTTAATCAAATTACTCAATTAGCTCCAAACAGCTGACAGTTGCTTGATTGATTCGATCAGATTTGCGGTGCGGTTTCTCGTTTGGATTTGATTTGGGCTCTACGCAGTTGCACCGAACAGACTTTAGACCATAGGTAACCATGGGGTACCTATACCCATCCGAAAGAGAACGACGATTCGTGAATACAAATTGTACCCTTAGTCTAGTTCCTCAGCCCGATTTGCCTACCCCACAGCACCAATACCGTACCCACAAAATCGAAGTGAATTCGGATTCTGAACTAGGACGAAATGAATTCTTTTTCGCAAATATTCACCACTAAATAAATTCAGATGTACACCAGCTATATACTGTCATCATCGCAGCAGTTATACGTGATTAGATGCATTTCTCTGGGAAGGTGAGTAGTAGTCTTTTTTTACTAACGAAGCCTGGCAGGCGTATATACCATTTCCTCGTTGAGTTGAACACTTTTCAAACCAAACTGGACAAATTCCAAGCAAAATTGGACATTTTTTTGAATCAAATTGGACACTTTTAGGGTCAAATTGGATACTCTTTTGAGCTAAACTAAGAGATTTCAAATCACAGCGAACTCTTTCAAATCGAAATGAGCTTCTTCTAGAACTAGAGACTTTCCAAAAATGCTTGAGTAATTTTTTGTTGAGGGAAAATTTTTTGATAGCTTTCTTTGAAGTTTTAATTCACATTCCAATAAGTGTACACAAAAACAAGGTAATTTGAAATTTGAGAAAAACAATTTATTTTTTTTTGAGGAAGAATGATTTAAAGCTTGTTTTAAAAAGTTTCTTATTATGTCAGAACAGAGACTGCGCCATGCCCCCTTCCAAAACTTTGCGCGATTTTTATTCGATTGATAGCAAAATTTCTGTTTGCCTACAGTTTCACACCTGCAAGCGGTGAAACATAAACAATTGTAAAAATGCACATATGCTAACTTTCTTGGTGCATGTAAGCAGTGTTTACCCTATCAATCAAATGAACGCTGCATTGAACTTTTTGAGTGCATGGCGCGATCCATTTTTCAATGCAAGACATGAATGCTGCCTAGCTGCTCTTTAACAATAAATTTAAATTATTATTTTTTCTCGAAAAGTAAAAATTTCATAAAATTATTTCACTCGTTCGGGCAACTAAAGTTTTAAAAAATCTCAAAAAACCTTTTTCTAAGTTTTCCTTGGACAAAAATTATTTTAACCATCTTGGAAAGTCTTTAGCTTAATCTGTAAGAAGCTCGTTTCGATGTGGAAGACGTTCAGTTTGATTTCAAAGTTCATAAGCCAGCTAGAAGAGGGACCAATTTGACGTGAAAAGTGTCCAATTTGGTTTGAAGAGTGTCCAGTTCGACGTGAAAATGGTAAACATTCTCGAGCGACTTTAATACTACAACTAGGGTTGATGTGGAAATATTTAAAAAACCCAGAGCAAAAAAAAGCGAAAAAAATATGCTTCAGATCAAACAGATGTTGAAGCATTGCATTGTGGGATCCATATCGAAAAATGACTCCTGTCCTGCAATCAACCTACTTGTCTTGGTCTCTAACTATCCCACTTTCTATTTTAACTAATGTCCTGATAGCCACGAAACAGGCATGTTGCGAATGTGAGCAGCACTAGCGTTGAAAGGGTGCCAACTAAGCGTAGCCAATCAGAGCGACAGAACACACTGCGACCAATCAGCGCTCCACCCGTGCACTCCTGCTCTTGAAAACACGCCCCCACTCGATGCGGCTTGATTAGCTGGCGCGCTCCCACCTCTAAGTGCTGGCCACATTCGCGACTAGGACAGAGTACGCTTACAAAGGAGGGCACTGATGTCGGTCATTATGAAGGCATGGAATTCGATTTTTAAAATGTTGAAAACTGCTTAGTCACGACGGTGAGGGAAATGGTAGTTGTATAGGGCGCAACAGTATTTATTTATTTATTTATTTATTTATTATTTTAATCGGAACTTTTGAACTGACAATGGGCTTAAAACCTCACTGGGTCGTTGGAAAAGACAGAAAAACTGGAAGAGAAACGGAAAGACTAAGGCCATCTTTATGATTTGTTGCCGATAAGAATAGAGTGCGAAAAAATGACAACACTTGCACACAAAAATGACTGATGAATTGCCACCAGAAGACGTCGTTTAATAGGAACAGCTTCAAGAAAAATTCCTTTCAAAACCGGTCGCTATGTAGTGCTGTCCCTTTACGACGTATTGCACTGACTGAGTGTTCATTCTCTGCCCTACTTGACATCGAAAACAAATTCTAAAACAGAACAAGCAGCCATTCCTTGAGAATAGGACACTTGGGACGTATTTCAAGTTAAGGGCTAGCAATCTGCCCGGAAAGCATAAGATGCGACGGTTGAATGCCGCATGGCGCTAGAGTTTTGAACGCAACAAAGCGTCCTGTAACAGCACATTACCTAAATTTATAGCAATTTATTTACAGTTGTGGGTGTGGGTCCATGTCGCGAATGTGGCCAGCATTAGGTGTGAGAAGTGAGGGTGCCGAAGAGTGAGAAGTTAGAGTGCCCCAGCCAATTATAACCAATCAGAGTACCGAATGAACCCCTCCCCTCTCCTCCCAAAGTAATCCATGGTCTGCACCAAGCTACAAAAGCAGCTTTAACCTTATTCAGATTGCGCCATGCGTTTGAATTCCGCGGAGTATCGCAGAAGCTCGCTGAACGCGTAACAGCTTGGCCTAAACAAGTTGTCAGGTGTGAGTAGCATACACTACAGTATGTAGATGGGAGAGGACAACAGATTGGAATATCTTAAAAGCTTTAAAATCGGTTTTTTAAAAAAGAGAAGTGGAGAGAGCTACCCACATCTGACAACTGGCACATGTCGCGAATGTGTGCAACATCGGGAATTCGAACCGCCCCAGCCAATCATAGCCAATCAGTACTTCAACGCTGCACACACCAGCCAGTCAGGGCAGCGACCGCTCTCTGAAAGCCACACCCATTCGATGTGGCCTGATTGGCTTACCCGTTTCCATCTCCCAATGCTGCCCACATTCACGAATAGGGATAAAGTGGGTAACAATTCGGTAATTTCTCTAGAAAATCTGTAGCTTCTTGAAAGGCAGCATGTAGGAAGATTGTGGTAATTGTAGGAGGCGCCGAGTCAGCTTATGCCCACAACCGAATCGAGTTTTTTGGTTCGAGTCCCGCCCAGGCCAACCAAGCTGTCTCCACCCTTTCGGGGTTAGTGAATTGAAAACGGACTAGTTTAGATAGAATAAAACAGTAATTTTTCCATCGAGTGGTCAAGTCGTTGGGTTAAATACGCACTCAGATTGCATTTACCAACCATATCCTGTAGAAGTAGAATGCATGGCGCATCCCACAATGGATTGTTTTTCTTGTATCGTTGTCCTTTTATTTCTAATTCGAACGCAAACGTAGTAGCTACACCTCTTCTTCTTCTCGAAGAAGAAGAAGAAGAAGAAGAAGTTATTCCATTAGTGTTGGGATGCGCCACGCATTCTACTCTACGAGATGTCGTGGAGATGAGTTGAATGCGTGTTTGGTCATATAATGACTTATAGTCGCCAGCCAATGAACAAATCAGTGCTTTATCCTTCTCAGGAAAGTCTAGTACCAATGCACCGACCCCGGAGGGATGGAAATCTTGGTTGGCCTGGGCGGGAAATCCGAACCAGGAACCTGGTATCGGGTGCACGCGACAGTCGGCACCTCCTCCGACCGCTCAACGTGTGCCCGATGAAGAAATAGTTTTATAAATTATTTATCTACTTCTTTGTTATTTATAATATTTATTTTTTGCAACGTGATTTCATCTTCTGGCTCCCTCAAGTCATTATTGTAGATTTATTAATTTATTCAATTATTTATGACCTAGGCCACACGTGGATATACAATGTCGGAGCGAAACACCAACGAATTAAATAAATAAAAAAATGCAACTGAAGGCACCTATTCTACGCCTAGAAATACAGGATGAACCAAAATAACGTGGACAAGATTTTTTCGGCATAATTATAAAACAACCAACAATTCGAGAAAATGACAAATAAATTACAACAATACAGACATCAGGGTACGTCATGCTCAAGTGGTTTCGTAGTGGCCTCCCCTGGAGCGGATGCAGAGGGCCAAACGTTTTCGACGATGGGCCAGGCAGGTCTTGCCTGGGAACAGATTCTGTCCACAGATGAGAAGCGGTTCACCGTGGAGCAGGCGCACAATCGCTAAAATGGTAGGATGCGGTCTGCAGAGGCTCCAAGCATCTCTGCTATCGTCCAAAGCCCACAATCTGCCATGGTTTGGGGCGGAATCTGCACCAGCGGCAAGACCCCTGGTTTTCGTGGATAAAGGAGTGAAAATCGACGAAGATGTGTACCAGCGAGACATTCTCGAGTCCGTACTTCCTCCTTGGGCCCAGCAGCACTTCGGTGATGCGCATTGGACGTTCCAGCAGGACTCTGCACTCGCACACAGTGCGAAGAGTGCGCAGGCATGGTGCAAGGTCAATTTCCCTGACTTCAACACGCCTTCGGAATGGCCGCCGTATTCTCCGGATTTGAATTCGATGAACTACAGTGTGTGGGCCTTTTAGACGCTAGGGTCGGCGTCAAACGCCACCGCAATCTGGAGTCCCTGGAGGAATCCTTGCGCCAGGAGTGAGAACGGTTGTCTCCTGATGACCTGCGACCCATCGTCGAAAAATTCGCGAAACGTTTGGCCCTCTGCATCCGCTCCAAGGGAGGCCGCTACGAAACCACTTGAACATGACGTACCCTAATGTTTGTATTGTTGTAATTTAGTCGTTTTCTCGAATTGTTGGTTGTTTTATAATTATGATTTAAAAAAAAATCTTGTCCACCTTATTTTGGTTCATCCTGTAGTTTTCTGAAACCATGCAAAGAGAGACCTGAGACGATACTGGTTTCCACTCAAATTCTGGCTGAACTCTCGTAGATTTCCGTATGTGAAGCATTTTGCCCTGGCTCGTGTTTTTGCTACTGAAACAAAGCATATATGCATGCCAAATACGCATTCAAATCGTCTCTTTGACATTTCGAAGAAGTGAAATACATGGCGCATCAGGCTCAAGACATTGATTGACGTCTGCTTCTTCCGTGGATGAACTTCTTCGAACTTTTGGAAGCAGCACGCCAAGCTTTTGCACGACTACTTCTTGCTCTTCAAGTCTATCCCTAAACAGACATAGAAGAGCTTGCAATTTCGTGCTCGGAATAAACCCACCTTATATATCATCAGTGAAACGGGAAATTTTAAGGGCATTGAAGCGCAGACGGTGACAAAACTGCTTCGTTTACCATTCCTCCTTGCAGCATTCCTTTCCTACTTTCCTTAACATTACTAAAGAATAAAAGACAAAGGAAGGCGTTGATCCGTCAATCCCTTTTGAGATGCGCCATGCGCTCTACTTCTACGCGATGTCGTGGAGACAACCTGAATGCGTATTCGGCCTGAGGTGGCCAGTCGATGGACAAATCAACCCTTTATCCTGCCGAGACCAGTCCGGGATCAATTCTGCGACCCCAGAAGAAGGAAAGGTTTAGTTGGACAGGATCAAAACTCGAGCCAGGAGCTTCCATTCGGGTTGCACACGACAGCTGGCGCCTCTGCTTACTGCGCCACCATGAACTCAGCCGTATTAAATAATGCGTAAACAAGCAAACTAATGCTGTTGCCTTAATTGAACGAAAAAGAACTTCTCCACATCCAAACAATAATGCCATTTCTTCCTTCCTTTCAATTCCTTCTTTTCTTTCTTTCTCCTCCTTCTGCTAGGCTGTTTAGCCTCGCTGTTTCTCTTCAACTCTTCTTCATCTTCCATTGCCCAATAAGGATTTGACTGCATTGTTGGCCAGGAGGTTGCAGTCGGCAAGTTTCCCATTGTTGCGTTGTACGTGTTATCCGCCAATTTTCAATTTTTTTAAATCGATCTCCATGACTACGTAATAACCGACATCCGCGCCTGTATTAGAAAACGCCTTTTAGCTATCAGGACAGACGATAAAAGAATAAAGAACGTCGTCGATCTGTTTGTTTTAGGATGCGCCACGCAGTATGTACACTTGCACAGGGAGCCGTGATGGCAACCATTTAGAATGCGTATTTGTCCTTCGGACGCGTGTAGCGCAGTCGGAGGAGGCGCGACTGTCGCGTGCACCCGATACCAGGTTCCTGGTTCGGATTTCCCGCCCAGGCCAACCAAGCCCTCCATCCCTCTGGGGTCGGTGAATTGGTACCAGACTTGTCTGGGAAGGATAAAGCGCTGACTTGTTCATCGGCTGGCCACCGCAAGTCATTGTATGGCCAAATACGCATTCATGTCGCCTCCACGACATCCCGTAGAAGTAGAATGCGCTGGCGCATCCCAGAAGGGATTGAGTAACGCCGTCCTTTATCCTTTATCCTTATTTGTTCTTCACCTGATCTGAATGACTCACGATGTCCGCCTACGAATGGCCCACTTAAAAAGGGACAGCTATTGATGTATCTATGGAAACTGTCACATCGCTGCTTTCGATACATTCTACCTTTAAGTCAAACCACGGATCACCTATAGTGTGCCTTTCGTCTCCATCAATAACGAAAGATGGATGACGTCAAAGCCCATTTTGGGGTGCGCCATGCAGTAGACATTGGATCCGACATCGATTCGGATGATTCGGATTCGTCATTTTTTCCGAACCCTAATTTACAAGAGTTCGGAAAAAATGACGAATCCTCAAGGGTACAAAGGTTTACAAGGGTTTACAAGGATTATGCGAATAATAGTATCTTTGAAAAGCTTGGATCGTAGGGCGGTTCGGATAGGGGCCATTTTCAGCTGATGAATTTTCAAAAAATTCAAATAACTGATTTTTGATAGAAAAACTGATTCGGATATCCGATGTGAAATCCGAAGATAAAACTGTTATTTGGGTCATCTGAAAATCTTTCCAATTAAGGCTACTCTTATCTGAATCATTCCAAGATCTGGAGCTTCTCAAAAGTGTTACTATTCGCATACGCTTTTTAGCCGGATTTTAAAAAATTGACAAATTTCGAATTATCCGAACCAATGTCTACCATGCAGTCTACTTCTATGGAATATCGTAGAGTAATTTGAATTCGTATTTGACCCACGAACGAAACGTGTGAACGTTTGGGAATGTGGGAACGTTGGACTGCAGCTGAATCTTACGAAGACGATGTTCATGAGGAACGGACAAGTTTCTGGTGCCCCATTCTCGCTCAAAGGAACGAACATCTCCGAATGCTCCAGCCACGTCTATCTGGGTCGCGAAGTCAACATGGCCAACGACCTAGCACCAGAGCTGAGCAGGAGGAAACGAGCGGCTTGGGGAACTTTCAAGAGCGTCGAAGAAGTCGTGAAGAAGACGAAGAACGTACGACTCCTTGCCTGCCTATTCGACTTCCTGCCCTAACATACGCCTTAGAGGCCTGGGCCATACGAAAGCAGGATGAACACGCGATCAGCGTCGCGCAGCGTGGAATCGAGAGGACGATGCTCGGAGTGACACGACTCACGCAAATGAGAGAAGGCCTCCGGAGTTCCGAGCTTCGCCGACGTTCGAAGATCAGAGACGCTGTCGCGTGAGCCAAGCTGTCGAAAATTAGGTGGGCCGTCCACGTAATGCGCTTCGCAGACACCCGCTGGACGAGAGCCGTCACCGACTGGATTCCGCGGGATGTCAAGAGAACACCAGGACGCCACCAACGCGTTCGTCGAACTTCTTCGTGAAAGCCCTAAACGACCGATAGACGCTCTTCGTGTCCCTCGAGCGAGGAGGATCCATTGGACCACTCTGGCACGCGACAGGGACCAATGGAGACGCTGCTAGCGCCCGCTCGAGCATGTCGATGATCAACGGGACGACAGGTGATACAGGTGATACAGGTGATACAATTACTTGTGATAGCCAATCGATGAACAGATTACGACCATGTCAAACCAGTAATTCAGGAGAGCTAAAGGGCTCAGTAGGAATGAGCGGGACCCGAACCAAGAGCCTCGATTCAGGGTTCGACAACCAGCGCCTTTTCTGACTACCTTACCTAAAAGGAATGTACCTAGAATAAATCGGTTCTCAGAGATGCTTAGACCCTTAAGTCTTTCCTAGTTACGTTCCATTACAACAGAGAAAAAAGGGAAAGGAAAGCTAATTATCAAATTTTGTATAGATCTTCTTTCGTACGAATTCTGAAACCACATATGTGATTGTGAGTCAAACAAAACGTTTTCTGTTGGCGATTTTATCGCATGGTTTGGTAGCTCTATTAATAACGGATAGCGTTCGATTCAAGCAATGCGGCATCTAATTTGTAGACTCTGAAGCTAGTCGAAATAAAGCAGAAATGAGTGATAGGGAAAAAGAAGTTCAAGGCGTCCTTCTTCCGCTGTTCAAGTCATCCTATACCGTACCAAAGCACACTTCTCTTAGTCTCTGAGAGGTTTTGCTTCAGAAAACCAGATGGCGACAGCGATGATATGAGGACCTGACCAGCTTTCTTCTCTTCCCATCTCATAAATGGTTTTCGCATTCTTTGCTTGGCAGAACGTTCTACGCCAAACCTCTAGAACTGAAAACTTTTTACTCTTAGTACAACTCTTTTAAGCTGCAAAATCAGAGAGGATCCTCTGAAGTAGGAAAGTTCCTGCAGTTCTAATAAAGGGTGTTTCAAAATAAGGTGATAAAGGTTTTTAAATTATAACTATGAAACAACTCACAATTTAACAGAACAATATATAGATAACAAAACATAGACACTAGGCAACACTATTCGAGCCCACTTGGCGTTAAAACAGGAGTCAGAACACTTGGTGAAGTTTTCGGCGATGGGCCGCAGGTCATCTGGAAACAGTCGTTCCCACTCCCGACGCAGAGATTCCTTCTGAGCCTCCAGGCTATGGTGGCGGTTGGCAGGGACCCTAGCCTTGGAAATGGACCACGCACTGTAGTCCGTCGAATTCAGATCCGGGGAGTGCGGTGGCCATCCGGCAGACATGATGAAGTCCTGAGAAATGGCCTTGCACCATGCTTGCGTGCTTTTCGTCCTGTATGTGGGGATTGAGTCTTGTTGAAACGTCCACTGCGCATTACTGAAGTGCCGCTGGGACCGAAAAAGTGTCGTGTCACAGACCCGAAGATGTCCCGTCGGTACACATCTTCATTTATTTTTGCTCCTTCATCCACAAAAACCGCGGGGTCTTGCCCTGGGTGCAGATTCCACCCCAAACCATGAGAGCCTGCGGATTTTGACGATGTTCGGCGATGGGAGTGGTGGCTGAAGCCTCCGTAGGTCAGATTCTGCCGTGTTGGAGGTTGTGAGCCTACTCCACGGTGAGCAGCTTCTCATCCGTGAAATGTGCTCGCTCCCACCCACGACCTGCGGCCCGCAGCTTGAGCTGGCGGCATCGATTGAGCCGTTCGCGCTTACTCTTGTCCATCAGGAACTGGACTTTATGGAGCTTGTAGGGCTTGAGTCCATGTTTCTTTCTAGCTTTTCGATGCACTCATGTAAGACTGACACCGACATCACGGACGATTTTTCTCAGGAGACTCTCGAACTCGGGATTTTCGCTTTTCGATGACTTTCCGGATCTGCGGCGTATTGACAGTGCGATTTCTTCCTTGTCCTGGACGACTACCTTCATGGCCAAGCTCCCTACATCGACGAGTTTCTGTGGAGACAGTCGACCGAGCAGATTAACGATGTCGCATTGGCGCTTTCCGTGACGATGAAGCTCCAAAATCGCACTGCGATGGTTTGACATCTTGAGAAAAACCGTAACTGGGACAAAATAACACTTTAAAAATTATAACACGGACAGAAAGATACTGACAAAAAGATGGCGCTGTTGCCGCCATGCTGCTGTTCGCTGCGTTCGCTTGGAAGAACGCCAAAACTTCACCATGTTATTTTGGAACACCCTGTAACAGTAAAACTTAGCAATTCAACATGAAAAGCCGACTCAAATTTTTAGCAGGGATTGAGTTCAAAACTGGTCATTATTTTCACGACAATAATAGTAGAATATAAATGCACTCACTATTTTAACCCAATAAGTAACTGTTGTTCTCAATAATAACTGTGAAGTTATTGAGGAAGGGGAGACTGATTAACATAAGAAAAATAAATGGAAGCCAAGCTACTGTATAACCTGTTTCGCCTCTTCCCCTTGACAGGTAATACAATAAAGTATAGAAGAGTAATATACATGTGAAGAGACCGGACCCAATCACTCTTCGATGCTCATCAGTAAAAAAGTTAAAAACAAAAACAAAGATCCTTCACTTTAACTTAACTCTTAAAAAAACTTCAAAAATAAAAATATTTACAATATAAATAAAAAACGGGCGCGTGTAGCGCAGTCGGAGGAGGCGCCGACTGTTGCTTGCACCCGATATCAGGTTCCTGGTTCGGATTTCCCGCCTAGGCCTCCCAAGCCTTCCATCCCTCCGGGGTCGGTGAATTGGTACCAAACTTGTCTGGGAAGGATAGAACGCTGACTTGTTCATCGGCTGGCCACCGCAAGTCATTGTATGGCCAAATACGCATTCAAATCGCCTCCAAGACATCCCGTGGAAGTGGAATGCGTGGCGCATCGCAAAAGGGGTTGAGTAACGCCGTCCTTTATCTATTATCCACATTAACTAATATAAAGAAAAATAACCCAATCACTCTTCGACGGTCATCAGTAAAAAATTAAAAATTAAAATTTCAAAAGAAAAATGCAATATAAATAAAAAATATAGATAAACAGGAACTAGGGTATAATTAGTTATGTGGCTGGTTAGTTGCTTAGAAGTTTAGTATAGTTAGCTGTATATTTTTTAAGGAATAGTTGCTTATTTGACACGTGTAAGAATGTCGCTCAAAATCGTGAAACTTATTCTGTTGTGTTGTCCTTTTATTTATTTTTTCTTTCGATGCATTTCTATGCACTGAAACTTGATTTTCGTTTTCATTTTTTTTCGTAGAGCGTCATTTTGGATGCATAAATAAATAAATAAATCTTCGCATTTGTAACAAATGTTTCTAATTCTTGAACCACGACGTAAAATTGGTAGCACTTAGTGTAATTTTATTGTCTAACCCAAAGTAAACTAAGGAGACAGTGAGATTTTCAAGCCAGACTAAGATTGTACGCCTATATTTCGAGCAAATACAAAGAATTCTAAGCGTTTCATTATAAATGACAGAAATCTCATTAATTTTTTGTGATAAAGTATGAGTTACGGGAGTAAATTTTAAACTTAAAATCAAAATTATCCCCAATTAAAATGGTAAAATTATTACTGAAATGATTAAATCATCTTATTATATTACCAGGTAAAAATTATTCCGTAAAGAATGTAGACAACTAAACTCAATAAGTTACACTCAGAAATGCTGCTGTAGTGGTGAGTAGTTTTAAAATGTTCTCATAATTGTTAAAACATATATTTAATTTAATATTTTTACATTAAAAATAATTAAAATATCGTTCTTACATATCTATCAGTCATAGCTAGACTAGCATTACCGCCCTGTGGAACACCAGTTCTTTGTTGTCAAAAAACGTCTTCGAAACGTTTCTAACCACGCATTATTTTTGTGTATATTTTACTACTGAATTTAAAATAACGGATGTTTAATGCGCGTTATAGCCTAGGATGTCATGAAAATTTGTAAGTTTAAAAGGTTTATAATCCGAAAAGTATCGTTATGGAAGGCCATTTTTCACTTGGAAATAGGATTTTTCTTATCCAAAAACTAGACATTTTTACACGTCTTTCGGGAACATATTTTCTAATCATAAGTTGAGCTTCTAATCTGCAGACTACGTAGCTTTCGAAGAATTGGTTGGCTGAAGGCTTTCTCTATCTACGTATGTAGATAGACCAGCCTTTATGTAGCTGATCTTTTGGTTTCTCTGATTATTGAAGGTTTTCCATTTTTCCTCCAATTCTGTAAATAAATAAACAAAAAATAACACTGATTCCAAATGTTAGGGTGCAAAAAACATTTTAAACTTTAATACTCAAATAATCGAATCACACTCAGAAAAGTTGAAGCTAAGACTTGGCTAAGCATTCAGGCCACTTCAACCTATCTTAGTTGGCAATTCATCTACCGTACGTTTCCAAACTATCGCTCATCTCCATCGGCAGCAAAAACCCTGGCCACGTCATCTTCTGGTGACCCTTTGGCCGCTGGAGACCTTCTGGGAAAGTTCTGACCGATGGCTGCCGTGCCAGCGAAGCCTTTGATGTCACCGGCCAAGTACTCCGCTTCACTGACACATCCAGATGCAGATCGAAGCAGCTGATAAGCGCTGGCGGGTAGGGGTCGGTCTCTGTGAGAGAAACTTTGATCTAACCATAAGACTTAGCTCACAACAAGCTAGTAAGAATGACCTTCCCTTCTCTACAAAAGAAGACTTCTAGGCAGACCTCTGACCTCGTTACGGTCGTTTTTTCAGCCCTTTGTCGTCTACAAAGGTTGCGAATCGACCGAAACGCAACGTTTAAGTGCCGGCTGAAAAAACGTCTTCTAAACGTTTCCGACGGCGCATTTTTCCTCGGTCGAAGGCCGCGTCCGTCGGTCGTCGTCGTCACAACGCCAGCTCGGCCATAAATTATTACAGTAGCACACACACAGACACAGAGCGCCCGTGGAGGCGTCAGCGGACAGAGCCACGTCGACGTCGTCGTCGCCGTCTCCGACATGAAGAACTCTGGCCGAACCTCGTTGATTTATCGGCAATATTCGGCCAAAGTTTGAACGGGCGGAAGCACTGCTGTACCGTATCGCGAGTCTCAAGTGCACTTTTGAACTTTAGACGACCATGAAACGGGGCTCAGCTACTTCCCTGTAGAGAGGATACGGTGATTTAGGAGCGCCAGAGGTTCAGAAGCAGGTAGCCGAGTTCTGAAGCACCGCAGCAATCATCTAATCTCACGCGACGCAGAAATCGATTACGGTAATTGGCGCCCGACCAATCAGCATCGAGGGGCGGGGCGGGCGGCGGTGGTGGGGATCGACTGGCGGCGCACACGGTGAGTTGAGCTGGCAGCTGGCACTGAGACGGGGGACGAGAAAATTTCGTGGAAAAGGGGTTTTAGGGAGAAAGATAGGGTCCTTGGAAAACTCTAGTGAGCCTTAGGTGCACTCCTTGGTAGGCGGTCAGGTATTCGGAAGTTTTAGGCCGTTATTAGCTCGATTGGCGCCTATATTCCTGGATAAAAAGCCGGGAAAGCTGTCCTTTTCCTTGTTTATTTTGCTTGGGAAACCCTTACCAACTTTTAAAAAACAACGGCGTCATCCGTACAGCCATCCCAAGGCGTTGGTGCTCCAGAAGAACAGCAACCGTTCTTTTTATCCAAGGATTTCTCCAAAGTTTCCCATATTTTCTCCCCGTTTCAACTAAAAATCGCCAGAATTCCAGCCAGAATTTCTGCTCAGAAATAACTCCAAAAGCCTCGTTGTCTCCTATAGCACACCGCACGCATCGGATCTGTATGTGGGGCGATAAATCGAGAAGCGGCTGACGTGAGCCGCAGTCAGTCGTCGTGCGTCGTGAGTCGTCGCTCGTCGTCGTCGGTCGTGATTTATACCAAACGATTGTCGACGCCGAAAATAACATATGGCCGCCATTCGAAATGTAGCGATTATCGCTCGGCTACTGAACACACACACCCAGACAGACAGCAGCACTCTTCGGACAGATTCGAGGAGGTTCGACGTCGTCGTCGTCGATTGCAGGTGCGGGCGTCGCTGATTCGAAAACGGTGAGAAAGCGGGTCTCTGGAAGATATGGGGACTGAAAAATAAATCATCCGATTAAGTAAGGCCATGAAGTGAAAGTGGGAGCTGGGGCTTTCATCAACGACTTACAGCAATTTTACAGAGAAAATACAGCCGAAATCCCCGATGGCGAGGCGAAATGTTTCGCCGAATCGTATAATAAGCCACGCTATCAGGGATTCCGGCTGTATTTTCTCTGTTCAATTGCTGTAAGTCGTTGATGATTACGGCCCCAAAGCAGAAGAATATATTTAAAAGCCTTTTCGAACAAAAATTGCGTCAAGCATCGGGAGTTGGTTTCAAAAGAAGCCCCGCCGAAGTATTGAAATTAAGTTAACAAAAAATAGCCATAGGAATCTAGAGACTTCACTGGTGAAAGTTTAAATATTTCGGGCCAAATTTACTTAAGCTCTCTTCCAAATAGAAGGAAAATGATTAAAAACAAATCGTGTGATTTAAGAAGACTCTGAAATAAAATTCCAAAGTATTCTCCAAGCCAGGAAGACGTTCAAGACTTTTTTAAACAAAAATTGCATTAAAAATGGGGATAGATTTTTAAAAAAACCTGTCTAAACAATGTTGGCAGGGAAAACTTATTTAAGTCAAGGAGGCAAACACCTTCACGAGTAAATATTTATTATAAAAGCAGTCGGGCGTACAGGATTCTGAAATAAAATCCGGAAGTATCGGTCGAGTAAGGAAGACGTTCATAACTTTTTCAAACAAAAATTGCAAAAAAATTATAAGGTCAGAGCGAAAGTTTCAGCCTTTCAGTGTTTTAAACGTTTTCGTCTTCTTTCTTTTGTTTTTATTTTATTTTTCAGTACCTTAAATCTCCCCACCCCTTTTTTTAACTTTCCTCAAGTTTTTATTCGGCGACAGAATTTGCTTAAATACCGTTACAAAGGAAAAATCGTATAGTTTCTTTTTGCTTTTGCTCTGAAAACATATGAGATGCCTTTTAAACTTTTAAAGTGTTTATGCCAATTCACCTGACATAGAATAGAGTTGATAGATAGCTTTAGCACCAATACATAGCAAACGAGGTGCAGTTTTAAAAAAGTGTCAAAGATGTATAATGTTTTGCAAAAGTTGAAGAACCCAGCGTTCATGAAAAAACAAAAACGTGATTATTTCTCATAAAGTTTTATGCTTTAGATCTCGGAAACTCTGCGGCAGAATTATATTGTAATTTAAGCGCTACGTTAGGAAAGATTTATCTACAAAAGAAGTGGCATAATTTCCTCCCAAGCAAACATAGAAGTCCTTAATGTGACAGAAAGTCTTGCTCAAAGTAGGCGATCGGCCAGGAGACGTAATTTTTTGAGGCGAAGCCATTTTTTACTATGAAATAAGAGGTTGCCATTGTGCAAAGGTAAATTTTTCAACTGAATTTAGAAGTCAAAGCGGCGAAAAGATTCGACCCGATCTAAGAAATAGTGCGAACTTTTAGGTGTGCCAACAAAAGCGTTTTTCACTGAAACAAAAATGAGTGAAGTTTGCATTTACATCCCTGAACGGTTTGGAAAAATATAAGAAATCATTAGGAGGAGGATTTTTAAACGCAGTACAAAAAAGCAGAAAGAGGAAGTCAGTAGGCGCATCAGAAGCAAGAGTTCAGTGATCCTTTGGGGGAGGCATTTTTTAGTCTAAAATTCCCGTTTCACTCGGTGCTTATGTAGGTTGAACGTTAATGTCCGGCATTCTGACGGGTGTTTTGAAGTCGAATACCGTGATACTGCAACCGGTTCGAGGAACGAATAAACCCGAGGGTATGAAAGGTACCATAGAAGGTAGAGCCATACCCCGGAGGTGACAGGCATCACATACCCTTCCTTACCCATCCATGTGCGGGCATATCAGGTGAAGGATGTACGGCGACGAGTGTCGTAGGTATCTTTATATACCCACGAGGATTTCTTTACCCTTACTCTCAGACCGATTACATCGGCCTGTGGTATAAGGTAGTCGTCCATTAGGGTGGCAAGGGTCGCGATACTATTGGGTTGAACGAAAAGTCTTGCAACACTAGCACAACATATTACAATACAATACAATATAATACAACATACAAAAACTCAGTCCACGATATATTATTCCCCATCCAATTCTAAGATCCTGCCCCATCTTTCCGGCAGCCTTGCAATTTATTTCCACCAAAATTCCGAGGGCTGTGAGGAAAAGGATTCAGAAACCCCCTTTTCCAGTTGACGTCGATCATCGAACTCTCTACCTCGAAACTTCTGCTTCAGAGCTCTGGACAGGTGGTAGTCAGAAGGAGCGAGGTCTGGAGAGTACGGTGGATGGGGCAGAACATCCCAGCCTAACTCCTGGATTTTCTCACGACTCACTTTCTCGCGACATGAGGACGGGCGTTGCCGTGCAGCAGGTGGACATTATCCCGTTCTGGACGTTTTTGGCACATGCCGTTGGCCAAGCTCTGGAGCTAGGTAGCGTAGACAGATGCTGTGACTGTGGTCTCACTGTCCAGCAACTCCCAGTAAAGCACGCCTTCTGAGTCCCACCAGCAACACAGAAGAATCTTCTTTTCGTGGTGTCCACGTTTCGGTTGTCCTCGAGCCGGTTCTCTGCGCGGAAGCCATTGGCTCTTGCCGGTGTGGTTAACATAAAGAACCCAGCTGTCATCACCAGCAACAATGTCCTTCAGAAAGTCCTTTCTGTGCAGGCGAAGAAGCAGCGACTCAGCAACACTGATTCGGCATGCCTTGTCAGAATCCCGCAGCTCATGTGGTACCCAAGACGAGAAAACTTTGCGGTGCCCAGGGATCTTCTGCTGCCTCACGACGGTGCTTTGCGCACATCCAAGCGTCGCCGCCAATTCGCGAGTGGTTGAATTTGGCTTCACCTTGAAGGCTTCGCGCAAGTTGTCTTCTTCCACAACAGAGAGGCGTCCGGAACGAGGTGGCTCTTCGAGAGAGATACCTCCAGCCTTGAAGCGCTGATACCAACGGGCCACTGTGGAATAGTGAACGACTTCCTCCTTGAATGCAGCGCAGATGTTGGAGGCTGCAGTCGTTGCGGAATGGCCTTGCAGGAGTTCGTAATAGACGGTAGGTCGTGGCATGCTGCTGCTTATCGTTGACATTGGTGCTGTACTCTTCCCCGACGAGGCCTTATATACATAGTATGCCTTAGGAAGCTTCGAGAATGTACTGTGACGTCAGCACACAAGATCAATACTGTAAGAGCTTTAACAAATTTAACAGGCAGTAGCGTAAAGTGTTGCAAGACTTTTCGATCAACCCAATATATAGATGTTCTAGAAAAGCTGGGCTTACGATTGCGTAGAAGTACTCAAGAACCTCATCAGCTGACCTACAAATCTGAAATAACGATGAAAATTAGCTTGCGATGTGAACTAATACTGACATTGTCGAGTCATTACGCCTCTTCAAAATTCACAGGTTTCGAAATCGATGATTGAATCGGTTACAAATTCAGTAGCTCGGGCATGATGTTAAGGTGAAAATGTAAATAGTGCAGTGTATACTGTTGGATTCATATTTATGCAACCTTTTTCTGAAAGGATTATAGCACCCCAGCCTACCCGTCGGATGCGTATAGTTTTGATGGAAGAGGAAAAGTTTCTATGATAATTGCACACTCTAGAAAAAAGTGTGTAGGTTTGAGAGTCGGATTATGTCTCAAAGACTTTTAATATAGAAAAAAAGATTTGGTAGCGCAGTCAGAGGTGTCGATGGTCGCGTGCACTCCGATTCCAGGTGCCTGGTTCGGATTTTGCCCCGCCTAGGCCATCCGTTTAAGCTCGCTGAATCGGTATCGGACTTGTCTGAGAACGGTGGATGCACTGAACTGTGCATCGGTTGGCCATCGCAAGTCATTCTACCAGCCAAATGCACATCCGCCTTCAGGATATCGCGTAGAAGTAGAATGCGTGGCGTATCCCACGGATAGATTGATCAACGCCATGCCGTTCTTCATCCTTTATCCTTTATGAGTGACAAAGACCCAATCACCTAGCTTCCAGTGAGTATCGTAACTGAGCTCAGATTCAGAGATTACACGTTCGCAATGATCTCTTATTGAAAAAGTAGTTTTTTTTTTCAGAAGAGCATTTGTGAAGACATCTCGACAAACCCTAGGACTAACAAAAGACAGTAAGCTATTTCGACCTGGTGAATATGTTAACTTCTAGACGTCGAAGCACAGTTTTATGCAATCTTATGACAGAGCTAGTTTTTCAGTCATCGGCACTGGAGCAAGTTCAGTTGAGCACTTAAAGCTCATAAAGTAATCCATTTCTGAAGGTGTAACCATCTTAGGAGGATAATTAGCTGCTGAGCTAATGGTTGGACGTTTTCAGTCGCTCTGGGAGCTCTATATACCGTCCCTCGTCGATTGGCCAGGGTCTTGGTTCGTACCCTTGTCTATGCAGCATCGCTAGAAATAGCTTAGAATAGAACTACAATAGCCTTTCAAGTGCGGAGCTAGAAGAAAACGCCAGCAACTACTCACAGCACTATCTTAGGCGTGAGCAACTTAGTACTCAGCTAGTCTATGTACAGTACGTCCATATAGGTTACTATACCACTTTTAAGGGTCAGGGTTTGTGAGAAATTCCTGAATTTCCGATGAAACACAGCCGTGCGTTCAGCACGTACGTGATCGATGTCATCAACCAGTTGACCGCTCCTCTCCCTCTCTCTCTCGCTTCCATCAACCGGCGACGGTCAAAGAACGCTCTCGATTCCGATGAATAAATCTGGAGTTGGTTCAGCGATGGCTGCCATTAATGATTATGGTTTTACGGCCCACAATAAAGCAAAGAGCGAGAAAAGTCGTCGACGGCCACGGAAGACACCACCGCGAGGCCAAGAAGAGCGGCCATAAATCGCCGTCGAGAGCGGCTGACGCATGTAGCGGCGGCGGCGGCGGCGGTGGCACCCAGGAGCAGGCGCCGCCGTCGCCGCTGCGTCCGTACCATAGCGCTGATTTATTAAGAGCATTTGTCGATACAACGCGATTTATGGCGAGCAGAGCAGCTCGGCCGATCCTCCGGACGAATTCTCGTGCGGGCTGGAGTGGAAGGGAAATATTCTTCGGAAAGGACACGGCGAAGAGCACGGACAGACGGCGATGACCTGCTTACCCTGTGGACATCCGTATGGACCCATCAATACGCTCGCATGTTCCGTCATCTCTAGGGCACCCTGCATGAAGCGAATTCTCCATTTCTCCACCACAAGTGTTGCTGATGGTTTCTTTCTACCGTCTCAGACAGTTTTCATTCGACTTCTGGAATCTGCATGACCTCCTTACGCTCTCCGGTCTCCCCAGCTGTTCCAGGCAGCCTTTTGGACACCATCTGTCCCATTCAAGGCAGTCAGAAGCATCACTTCCAGCCCAGGCGCATACGGATTGGAGGGGGAGGAGATTCCGATGCATCTTAGTCGGGAGGGGCTAACCGTACGTGCCTTGAAATAAAATAAACCATCGAAATCGAGCACCCTATGAGGCGATCGCTGCGGGACCGCTTGCGCGCCGTGCCACTACCGTACTCTGTAAGAAGCCAGATTCGTGATAACCATCCCAAATAACCCCTCCTAGGCGAGGTTTGGGCGAAATCGGTAATTATTACCTCGACAGCCTTAGCCATTCGTACCTAGGGTAGCCTACCGTAATCGGCCGAAATTTCTAAAACGGATGTGAATTTATTTATTTATTTATTTTCTTATTTATTTATTTATTCATTTATTTGAGGATGTCAGGTTCATGATCAGCCCCCAAATTACCCTCTGGGTTTTTCACAGAAGTACCCAGTTGGTTTTTATGGAATTAGTAGGTTTGGTTCATGGCTATAATGAACACGTACACCTCATACGACGCTCCCTTCAACTAGAATTGCACCGGTAGGACGAATGCAAGTGGTGTACTACCCCGCCACCACCCTACCCTTGGATTCAGCACTCTTCCGCTCGACCGTTCCCTATGCATACGTAGGCTAGACGTCGGGTAAAGAGCTCGTGTGCAATTGCAGATTGCAATTTGAGGAGTTATTCGAATCTGGGGACACATCTTCTGGTAAGGGAATGTTGAAGAAGATGAAACCCGATATTTAGAACATAAAGAAGTAGGGATTAGCTTGTACTCGTCAGAAGTTGCTTTTGTTCGCACTACGTTTTGCTTTTTTCCTCTACCCTTTTTCGGAGTTCCCCTAGTGAACCTTATTCACCGGTTGTGCAGCATAAAACATCTATTTTGGATGTTGATGTTACAATGCAGCAGTCCTCTGTATAAAATAATAGCAAAAGGCGGTACTAATCAAATCCTTTTGTGATGCGCCGCGCATTCAACTTCTACGGCATATAGTGGAGGTAATTTGAGTGCGTATTTAGCCGATGCAATGACAAACGGTGATCAGTCCATGAACAAGTCAGCGCTTTATCCTTTCTGAGAAGTCGTCTGGTACCAATTCACCAACCACGGAGAGATGGAAGACTCGGCTGTCCTGCACGGATCCGAACCAAGAGCCCTTGATTTGTGGTGTAGACGGCAGCCGTGTATCCCTCCAGTGCGCTACACCCCCCCCCCCCCTACAGTGTGATATCATCCAAAAAGTCCAATGTACGGCTCAACAAGGAGTGAGAAAAAGCTGTTAAATCCTTGAGCTTCAGCAACTATAAAAAGGCGTCCAGTCAATTTTCTTTGTACTGCTGAGGGCTAGCTTTAACCAGTTCCTTTCTGGGGTACGCCGCGCATTCTACTTCAACGGGCTGTCGAGGAGACCTCCATACTGCTGTGAGCATTTAGCTACGAAAAAGATGGCTCTATTGGATCCATCCTAGTCGGAGGTACGAATATAGTGTCTATCTCCTTATTTGAATTCGTCCCAAGCTGCAGCTTTTGCTCCTCGACTCGAGCGTGCCCATTCAGGTGAGGCGATAACGGAGCCAACTAATAACTTAGGGTTGTTCCTCCCTACTAGGATAGGATATATCCAAAAATTTATACGCTAACTTAACGATCCTGAGGCGAAGAGATCCTCTTTGTGCGGTTATTAAGGGTAGTGATGTCACGTCAGTTATCATTAACTTCTTAAACTATCCCGAAAGAAAAATCTAAAACCCCTCGCGATTTTGAATTGCTGAAAAAAAACTTTTTCGTTTATTTTAGCTTCAGGCTTCATTTCTTTCTCATTCCTTTCGTTGGAATATTCCACAAAGATCAACGGATTCACTTTGTTACGATTTGGGACCATTTAATGTCGAGCTGAGTCGTAGCGCTATCAAAGCATTGAAACGTTGGCAAACATTCTCAAAAGAGGTGACAAACGTGAAAAACGGAGAAGTCTTGGAAAATTTGATTACGGTAACGATTCACTCGTCCCTTTCCCGATTTATGACTGCTTCTGGAGAAAAGAAGAAAGTGCCCCGGATAGATCCTAGTTGGGAGAGGCAACAGTAAAGTGCCGGTTGCACAAATCATTCCATGCCACACAACCAATCATGTCCACTGTATTTAGACAAAAATCCGACGCATCATGGGACAGCAGTTGAATCTCTCAAGGGAGGTAATGGGGGCGCAAATCACTACATACCCCTCTCCTCCGATTAGGATAGATTCGAAGCTCCTAAAGAAGAAGAAGAAGATGCAGAATGTGAACCTGACATGATTTTTCCTAAGCCAATCTCTCGCTACTGGACTGAAGCCTCTAAATTTTCACGTTGTAAAGCATCGTCGTAAGCAGGTCTCTTGATCTGATGGCCTTTCTTAGATCGTTCTACCTTCTATTTTAGGGTATCGCTTAAATGACGAGAAATTTAAGGCGCCCAGAGCCTGAGCAGCAGCTGCAGCTCAAATACGGTCGGTTCTAGTCGTGATACCAGCTGTATAGCATTAAAACGTTTGGCTTCTTACCACAGGTTAGTGGCACGTGATTTTTTACGAACTATTAGGTTGGAAAAAAAGTCTCTTCACACTTCGAAATTTTTTTTACCCTTCCCCTTGTAAACGCACTAGCCAATGTTGATTGCTGATTTCGTAATCCTACCACACTTGTCTACCGTTCGCACGCGGACACAGGTTAAGACTCTTCTTGTAATTCGTTATCCACCCAATCTTCCGAACTCAATGCCAGATCTACCTCATGGCCGTTTTCAGCACGGCATTCTTCATGAATTCATTAAAGAATCCACAGCACGTCAGGCAGCAGACCAAATTAACCATATATATGGCTTGGGATCTACTACTCATCGCGCCTGTTATGAGTGGTTCGAAAAGTCCTTAAAAGGAGATTATTCACTGAGGGCAAAGCATGGTCAGGAAGGCCAACTGAATAGGACGACACTGAATTACTCCACCTTCTTCGCACCGATAGTTGGCAGACGACACGTCAGCTGGCAGAGAAGCTCGAAGTGTCTCATAGGATAGTAGGAATCCATCTGAAGAATCTTGGCTTTCATGGAAATTTGGAGCTTGGATTCCACATGCCCTGTCAGACACTCAGAAAGGTCGACAGCTCTCCATCGCTGCTTCTCTTCTGTCCAGATAAGGAAGAAAATCGTTTCTTCCGCGGATTGTGACAGGCGAAGAGTCCTGGGTTCTGTGTGCCAACTTCCGAGGAAAAGGCAATGGGTACAAAAGGGAGAGAGCCCTAAGTCTGATCTCAAGCCCAATGTTCACGAAAGGAAGATTCTCTTCAGTGTTTGGTGGGATATCAGAGAAGTGATTTATCGGCAAACTCTCAGAAGTGGAGAGACACTTACTGCTGTCACATACTGCGGCCAACTCCACAAAGTCGTCGCAACTCTCTAAGAAAACAGGCCGGAGAAGTCGAAGGTGATGATCCTGCATGACGATGCAAAACCACATGTTGCAAGACTCACAAGAGAAACAATAAAGGAGCTGGACTGGGAGGTAATGTCACATCCACCGTATAGCCCTAACCTCGTTCGTGCCGACTACCATCTCTTCCGTGCTTTCAAGCAAGAAATTGGAGAGAAATATTTTGGAACTGATGAAGACCTCAAAAATTGGATTCATCAATGGTTCGACTCCAGAACTGCAGTCTTTTAAGCGAGAGGAATTGGAAAATTACCCAGTCTTTGGAGAAGTGTAGTGGGACAAAATAGAGTTTATCTCAGTTGATTTGACTTTGTAGTTGTGAAGTAATAAATCTTTGAAAAAAATGAAGACTTTTTTTCCAACCTAATATTTCAACGTCCGAAACGTTTTAAACAGCTTTCTAACCAACGTTTTTCGAACAATCTATTCGACTATTCGACTATTCGACTATTCGAATGAAATGAATCAATGAATGATTGAACGAATAAATTCGATGTCGAAAAATTTCGAGCAAATGAACGAACGATTTTATTTGCCCATCAATTTTTTGACCGAAAACTGAATTAAACGAATGCATTCGAATAATTATTCGAATAGTCGAATATTCGATATTTCTAGGTTTTTGAATGTTCGTTCGAATTCGAGCATCGAAAAGGAGCCATATTTGAATATTATTCGAAAATCGAGTAATTCTATTTTATTCGAAAAGCGAAGTGTTCTCCGAATGCCGAATAAATCGAGTAACGTTTAAATCTTCAAGCACACTACCTAGTTCGAACAAATTATTCGACTGTTCGAATATTCGAATAAACAAAAAATAGGACTTGTTCTATTCTCGATCAACCAAAAAAATGATCGAGTGGATAAATTTGTCCGGTCAGTCGCTCGAAAGTTTTCGACATCGAATTTATTCGCACTTTCATTCGCTCGGTAAAATTTTTCAAAAGCACAGTTGTCATACTTCGTGCACGCCTCATCTATAGTACATATATAATAATTGAGCCTTTGAAAAATTTTAGAGAATGAATTTGGCATCGTTGAATGTCGAGTAAATAAACACACAAATTTATTCGCCCGACAATTTTTTCGAAAAACGAATAAGCCCCATTTTTCGTTCATTAAATTGAATCGAATAATTTGTCCGAATTAGGTTCTGTTCCTGAGGATTTAAAGTTTATTCGATTATTCGATTTTCGAATAAACTTTAAATATTTGAATGTCGGGATAATATTCAAATATGACTCGCTTTCAGTGTTCGAATTCAAACAATCGATTTTTCAAACCAGAGATGTTCGAATTCGAACGAATGTTCGTAATTGTTTGAATAGCGAATATTCGGCTATTCAAACAAATATTCGATCAAACTCTTTTGGCAACTATCCGAATGTATTCGTTCGAGCGCGACTATACCATCTGATCTATCATTAAGGGAAACTAGGAGATTCAGTGGACGCGACTTATATGTCTCTAATGAAACGGGAAATTTAGGCCATTGAAGCTCAGTCTATGTCAAACTTCGTCGCCAATCCACAGTGCCCCTTCCTAACCTACTTTCCGAAACATCACTAACGAATAGTGAGTTGAGATCTGAGTTGATCTGTCTCTTCGTCAGATGCGCCATGCCTTCTATTTGCACGCGATACTATTGGGTTGAACGAAAAGTCTTGCAACACTAGCACAACATATTACAATGCAATACAATATAATACAACATACAAAAACTCAGTCTACGATATATTATTCCCCATCCAATTCTAAGATCCTGCCCCATCCTTCCGGCAGCCTTTCAATTTATTTCCGCCAAAATTCCGAGGGCTGTGAGGAAAAGGATTCAGAAACCCCCTTTTACAGTTGACGTCGATCATCGATCGAACTCTCTACCTCGAAACTTCTGCTTCAGAGCTCTGAACAGGTGGTAGTCAGAAGGAGCGAGGTCTGGAGAGTACGGTGGATGGGGCAGAACATCACAGCCTAACTCCTGGATTTTCTCACGACTCACTTTCTCGCGACATGAGGACGCGCGTCGACGTGCAGCAGGCAAACATATTCCCATTCTGGACGCTTTGGCGCGTGGCGTTGGCCAAGCTCTGGAGCTGGGTAGCGTAGACAGATGCTGTGACTGTGGTCTCACTGTCCAGCAACTCCCAGTAAAGCACGCCTTCTGAGTCCCACCAGCAACACAGAAGAACCTTTATTTCGTGACGTCCACGTTTCGGTTGTTTTGGAGCCGGTTCTCCGCGTGGGAGCCATTGGCTCTTGCGAGTGTGGTTAATATAAAGAACCCAGCTTCCATCACCAGCAACAATGTCCTACAGAAAGTCCTTTCTGTGCGGGCGAAGAAGCAGCGACTCAGCAACACTGATTCGGCATGCCTTGTCAAAGTCCCGCAGCTCATGTGCTACCCGGGACGACAAAACTTTGCGGTACCCAAGGATCTCCAGTTGCCTCACGACGGTGCTTTGCGCACATCCAAGTGTCGCCGCCAGTTCGCGAGTGGTTGAATTCGGCTTCATCTTGAAGGCTTCGTGCAAGCCGTCTTCTTCCACAAATGGGGAAGTCCAGAACGAGGTCGATCTTCGAGAGAGATATCTCCAGCCTTGAAGCGGGCCACTGTGGAATAGTGAACGACTTCCTCCTTGAATGCACAGCGCAGATGTTGGAGGCTGCAGTTCTTGCGGAATGGCCTTGCAGAAGTCCGTAGTAGAGGATAGGTCGTAGAATGCTGCTACTTATCGCTGACATTTTTGCTGTATTCCTACTCGACGAGGCCTTATATAGTATGCTTGAGGAAGCTTCGAGAATGTACTCTGACGTCACCACACAAAATCAATACTGTATGGGCTTTAACAAATTTAACAGGCAGTAGCGTAGAGTGTTGCAAGACTATTCGATCAACCCAATATAAACAGCAATTACTTACGTCGGCAGACCTCGAAGTCGCTTACTCACGCGACCTGCAGTGCTTGGTTGGCCACTGATCTTCTTCATGAATTTCCATCTACCCGGGTTTACCCACTGAGTTTCATAGTTTCGCATACCTCTCCATCATTATTCGTCCTTAATTTTTAAACCATTTTCACGTCAGATTGGACATTTTCAAATGGAGCTGGACACTACTCAAAGCATACTTGATGCTTCTAAAATCAAGCTGAACATTTTCAAATCAAAACCAGCTCCTCCCACATGAACAGAAAACTAGAGTGATCCTTCGTTCAAGAAAAATTTATTAGCGTACGAATTGGTTTCTAGATGAACAGTCCTCTTATTCTAGTGGCTTATTTTGTGTTGATCACTTTTTTGTCCTTTGTAACGCGAAAACTTAAGGTCAAGGCTTCTCCTTAGATAAATAAATGAATAAGAAATATTTCAAAATACTCTAGATCTCCATTTTGGTCAGCAAACTTTCTATCCTGGAATCAGAATTCTACTCCAAGGCTGTATCTTTGTAGTAGTTTAAGCCACTATTTCAACTATTCCAACACTGAGCAACAGCTCAGAAATAGACCATTCCCTTCTTCATCGAAAAATGATCAAATCGATAGGTACAAAATAAATAGACAGCAAAAACAGGCTAGACGCCAGACACAGGCCTCTCACGGTGGCGAGAGCGTCCCGGCTACCGTAACCACGGCCGGGCGCTCTCAAACTTCTTCTTATCGTCGCCGTCGATCAACGGCGACGATCTTCATCGTCGTCGCTCAGATTTACAGTCGTCGCTATCGATTCGTGGCGGCTAATTCGGACGACGAACTGAAGCTGAAGGGCCAGCAGTCTCGGGCGATTTATTGCCGACCGATAGGATCAGGGAATTAGTAGCAGACTTGATCTGCACTGAGAGAGGCAGTTTTGGATTGAAAGGGACTTCCTTTCTTTTCAACGGAATTTATTTGTGTCCTGCTGCTTCATTTTAGGCTTATTTCAATTTCTGTGCAAAGAGGAGTACCGAAACGGGCTGACAATTTTGCCGCCTTATATATTAACTCGTTCAGATCCTGGTACACGATTTGATTTTTCGTCTGAAAGGCTGCACAGAACTCAGAAAATTTTGCGCTCTATGTATAAGGGTAAAGTATTATTAGGTTGTAACGAAATAAATGGCACTGAACCACTGTAAATTTAAACAGTTAATATCTCGGCTTGCAGGCAAGTTTATTAATCGAAATAAAAACCTTCTGATTCTACACATCTTTGGCAACGTGACACAAGCTTTTTTATCCCAGTAGCATAAAAATCAGAAGTTCTGGAATTGACGAAATCTTCGAAGGCACTTTCGGCATCCTGTTGGTATTTGAATATTTTCCCTACCAAGAAGTCGCCAAGGTGCTTGAAGAAATGGTAGTCTGTTGGGGAGAGGTCGGGAGAAAACGGAGGATGTGGTAGAGTTTCAGTGCTCAGCTCATTCAATTTCTGCAACGTCATTCGTGCTACATGGGGGCGAGCATTGTCGTGCAGAAGGAGAACTCGCCTTCGGCTTACCAAGGCCGGCCGGATATCCTTCAACTTTTTCATCATTTCTTCAATTTCAATGCAGTACTTCTCTGCCGTGATGGATTCACCGGGAGGGAGGAAGCTGTGGTGAATAATTCCCAGCGAACACCACCATACTGTCACCATTGCTCTCTTTTGGTGCAATTCCGGCTTCGCGAAAACCTTGGGGCTCTCATCGCTGTCCAGCCACTGTGCCGATCGTCGCCTGTTGTCGCACGTTATCCATTTCTCGTCACAGGTTACGATGCGATCAAGGAATGGGTCCGTTTCGTTCCGTAGAAGCAGTGCGGACGAGATCTCATATCGTCGGTTTCTTTGCTCCTCAGACAGCTCGTGAGGCACCCATCTTTCCAGCTTTTTGGTCTTTCCGATTTCCTTCAGATGCCGGGCACCTGTGTTGTGACTGACGCCAAGAACCTTCGCTATCTCCCTGGTACCTCTGTGTGGATCCTCCTCTTCCACATCTCTCAGCTTGTCCTCATCAACATCACTATGCCTCCCACGACCTTCATGTTCTTCCAAGCTCTCATCTCCGTTCCGGAACTTCTGATACCAACGATACGCCGTCCGAATTGTGGAACATCCTTGACCGAATGCGGCGTTGATCTTCTCGTCCGCCTCCTTAGCTGTAGTGCCCAGCTTGAATTCATACAAGTAAATGCCTCGGATTACCCTTTTGTCCATCTGCAGAAAAGTCAATAAAACTCTAAAGTTTTCCCACTTTCACATAGAAAATTTGGTACTCTTCGGTAGAGCAAAGTTTGCGCTTCTAAATGATATGCCACATGTTACGGTTTGTTCTTGATCAAACGCGTAAAGACGCGTCAAAAAATGGCGCGAGCCAGTGCCATTTAATTCGTTACAACCTAATAGGTTGTCCCATAAGTCCCCGCCGTTTTTTCAACGATTCATTGCGGATTTCGCCGGCGGTCTCTTGCATAGCGCTATCCAGCTTTCGAAAGAACATAATTTGCCCTATCAGAACCTGTGTTGCATTTCTTTTTTCACCCTGAATTTTGTTAATTTTTAGGTCGTTGAAGTGAAAAGTGAGAAAGTAGCCATTTGCGCACTTGTTCTCTCCGCGTAGGTTTGGAATTTTTTGCGCAATTTTTTGTAGAATTTGGAAGACAATGCTCTGTACTAAAAGAATACGTGTTGGTCCTATTTCCTCACTGGTCCTTTATTGATTTTTAGGCCATCAAATTGGGACGTCCGATGGAGAAGATTTATTTTTACCGACAGCTCCTTCTCTGTGGTTGGACTGTCTGGGTTGTTGTTATATGACATTCGAAAGAGAATGTCTTGCTCTATAAGAATATGTGTCGCGTTTACTGATTTCTATTGAATATCAACAAAATGCCAAAAGGAGAAAAATCGTCTTCACCAACAACTCCTTTTCCTTCTTCAGTTGTTGATATTCGACAGAAATCAGCGTAAGCCAATAAAAGCGACCCAAATTCTTATTGAGCAAGACATCCTCTTCCGAACGACATATAACGTCAAGCAAAAAACGTCCAACCACAGAACCGAGCTGCCGGTAAGAATTCGAACGGAAAGTCGGACGTCCCAATTTGATGGCCTAAAATCAATAAAGGACAAATGAGCAAATAGGACCAACAGGCACTGTTGTAGTACAGAACATTGCCTTCCAAATGCTATTAAAAACTGCGCAAAAAATTCCAAACCTAAGCGGATAGAACAACTGCGCTGATGGCTACTTTTTCATTTTTTCACTTTCCACTTTAACGACCTAAAAATTAACAAAATTCAGGATGAAAAAAGAAATGCAATACATGCTCTGATAGAGCAAATCATTCTCTTTCGAAAGCTGTATAGCGCCATGCAAGAGACAGCCGGCGAAATCCGCAATGAATCGTTGAAAAAAACGGTGGGGACTTATGGGACAACCTATGTGACAGAAAGTCGCCTAGGTTTTCCTTCGGTAACGGGTAAACTTCGAGGATATTTCTCATTACTACGTGAAGCAAAAGGAGTTACTTTACTGATCAGCAAATAATGCATTTTGCAGTTTGCCATACAGTTCTCATTGGTAAGCTTACAAGGATTCGATTGCCACATTCGTGACGTGTATGATTTTAAAACTGATGGCTGATGGCTTGGCCGGAAAATTCTGATGATTTTTCTGATGATTTTTGTGTCGTTTATTACTGAATCAATGAATATTCAGCTTACTTTGCATTTTTATATGGCATTCAATACAAAACTATTCATTCAGTCTGACGTAATAATCAGTGTTTTATCTATGATTACCATGGAAGGGTCTTAGGCGTAGGTCTGAACGGGGGAAATGAATAGTACTGCGAGAATCTCCCACCGTCATGTAGTAGAAAAACACGTTTCGTTTTTGTTGAGTCCTTGAACCAAAAGAGCTCCGGGCCCTCGAAGGCGGGGTACCGTCAGCATGTGCCCACGTGCATGCGTGCGCGCGCTGTTGTATGGGACATGGCGAAACGCTGTTCGTCGAGCGAGTCGGTGGCTCAGCAGGGTGGAGGGTTGCGTCGAAAGTGCTGCACCAGGTGTTCGACTACCGTGCTATGCACTACTTTTGCATTTTTCATAACCGCTGCCTCCTTCACCAGTTTGCTTCCTACACATCTCCTACACATTTATTTCACTTTAAATTGTCAAAAGGGTCAGATTCGTGATTAACACCTCATGACCTAGACATCCCTAGTCACCCGTACCTGCTGTAACCTACCTTAATCGGCATAAATTTCAAAAACGGATGTCAGATTCGTGATCAGTACCCCAAATAACCCTCCTTGCGGCTTGATGGCGATTTAAATCAGCTTGCCCACGTGGAAACACGTGCCCACGTGGAGGGGGGGGGGGAATTTGGGATGCTGATCACGAATCTGACATCCGTTTTTGAAATTTATGCCGATTAAGGTAGGTTACAGCAGGTACGGGTGACTAGGGCTGTCGAGATCATGGGGTGTTGATCACGAATCTGACCCTTTTGACAATTTAGAGTGAAATAAATGTGCAGGAGATGTATAGGAAGCAAATTGGTGAGGGAGGCAGCGGTTGTGAAAAAATGCAAAAATAGTGCATAGCACGGGAGTCGAACATCCGATCATCCTTGAAGCAGCCCCGTACCCTGCTGCGCCCCTCCCATACAACATCGCGCGTGCACGCATGCACGTGGGCACGTGCTGACTGACGGTGCGCTACTGTACCCCGCCTTCGAGGGCCCGTAGCTCTTTTGGTTCAAGGACTCAGCAAAAACGAAACATGTTTTCCTACTATATGAAGGGTGGAGATTCTCGCAGTACTATCGTTTCCCCCTTCAGTCCTACGCCTGGGACCCTTCCCTGGTTAGTAATTGTGTTTCTTCGAAGACTTTTTCATGTCTGTTGAAAGAGTAATTCCGAACGATTTTTTATTTCAATTTCAAACTGGACCAATCCGCCGTTGAAACAGTCTTGCAAATGAACCATGTGTGGGGATGAAGTAGTGTTAGAGAAAGGACCGTGCAACGATGTTTCGAGAGGTTTCGTTCTGGAGATTTCATCCTTGAAGATGCACCCCTAAGCGGCAGACCTACAGCAATCCAAGACGACGATTTGAAGGCCTTCGTGGAAGTGAATCCATCGCAAGCAGTCCGCAAGACTGCAGGAGGTCTAGGAGTCAGTAAAACTGCTGTTGCAGATGGTTTTAAACGCCTCGGAAAGGAGAAAAAGCTCAAAAAGTGGGCGCTCCACGATTTGAGTGATCGGCAGAAATTGTCGCGTTTCGAAATCTATTCTTCTTTGCTTCGCCGGGATCAGAACGATCCGCTTTTCGATCGAGTCGTCACATGTGACGATGAGTGGGTTCTGTACGGTAACCGAAGACGATCAGGACAGAGGGTTGATGTCGACGAAACTACGGGCACTTCCCAAAGGCGACGTCCCACCAGAAAAAGACGACGGTGACAGTGTGGTGGATGGCGGCTGACGTGATTCACTACAACTTTCTGGAACCTTGTATCGTGTTGGAAATGTGCTGATTCGGTGCTTACTTCGATGGAATCGGTTGAGTATGAAGAAAGTTATGGTCGTTTGAAGTGGACCAGAACCTTCCGGCCAACCAATATGTACCGTGTAGACACACCTAAAAAGTCTTAATCTCTGAGCTCTTCGAGGTTATTGTAAGTTATTCTAATCCCAATTTTCTTATCAACGCTGGTTTCGAAACTGCACAAGCGGTCTTTTCGACATTCAGTTTCTAAAAAAATCGAAAACTATTAGGGTGTGGAGAAAGTATCTGCAAAAATTCGACAATTTTTTTTCAAAACAACACAATTTTTATCAACATTTTGTTAATCAACCAAATAATTTCCATCGACATCGACTACTCTCCGCCAACGTTCCACATGACCTCGAATTCCTCTGGCATATAAATTCGGCAACTTGGAGGCGAAAAAGCTCGGAGGTCATTTTCGAGGTGGCCACGATCTTCATAACGCCTCCGTTCCAGATGATGCTGAAGTGATCGAAAAAGGCGGTGGTCACTTGGGACCAGATCTGGGCTGTGTGGTGGATGCGGCAGAACTTCCCATCCGAGTTCCAGAATTCTCTGAGAAGTCGTCTTCGCGATGTGTGGGCGAGCGTTGTCGTGCAGCAAGCCAGAACTTTGTCGAGCCTGGGCTGTTCCTTGCGCATTTTGTCGGCTAGTCTCTGCAGTTGGGTAGCATAGACCTCGGCAGTGACAGTCATGCTGTCAGGCAGCAGCTCGAAATGACAGATCCCATGAACTCCCCATCAGATGCTCAGCATGACCTTCCTCGCATGAATTTCACCTTCTACGAAAGTCATCGCGTTGGCACCACGCACGTTTACGAGCGTGGTTGACGTAGTGGACCCATTTTCCGTCTCCTATGACGATCCTGTCCAGCCAGTTGAAGGTGCGACTTCGGGAGAGCAGCTGAGTGCACATGTCCAGACGTCTTCGCCGCTTGTCGTCGGTCAGTTCATGCGGGAGCCACTGACCGAGCTTTTCAACCATTTCAAGAGATCGCAGTCCACTGTCCACGGTGGATCGGAAGCAGCAAAGAGCAGCAGCAAAACAACGCACACCTTCATATGGATGCTGCTCCGCCAGTTTCCTCAGTTCATTCAAAGATATCGTTGTCGATCGACCAGAGCGAGGCTCATCTTCGAGACTCCTGTTCCCGCTTCTGAAGCGTTCGAACCAGCCATACACAGACCGCACAGAAGGAGCTTCAGAGCCGAATACACGACAGGCTTCTGCAGTGGAGTGCCCAGATTCAAACTCGTAAAGGAGTATGTGTCTAATATGGGTAGATAGTTCGGCCATCGTACAGTGAAATAGGCAAGGAAGACGGAGCTGGATATGCTATGCAGATACAGCAGGACAGTGTTTTTATGTATCACTCATGTTGAAATCTTCAGAACATTCTAGAAAAATCTGGAGTATTGCGAAGTTTTCTGCAGATACTTTACGACACCCTATAGGATTTTTGTGGTTCACTTGTATAGCACAACACTGTGAGCTGGCTGTGTCTCATCAGGTATCGGTATTCGGCCTGAATGGGAGTGGTCCGTACAGTCCTATATTTGTCATCAGAATACAAGAGTCAGGTGCCAGGAAGAAATGAGTCTTCAAGTACTTGACGAATTCTCAACGTCTCAGTTTAGGCGAACTTCCAACAGCGAAAACTTCTAGCTCTCCAAGCGCCTCTTCGCAATCAGCGGCTGGTGATCTGTCGCCGACGATTTACAACCCGATCCGAGATGCCGATCCGTTAATTTATGACGTCCAGCGAGAGCCCATCTTCTTTTTGTCGGCCAGCGCAATGGATGAGCTTGGCGGGCTTGCGGGTAAACAGACTCTTTTAGAAACCTTCCTCAAAACCTTGTGAGAAGTCCAGAATCGAGAGAATACGTGATAGAGACGAAGGAGAGAGCGAGCTAAGGTGCTCCATCGTCAGGTCTCCAGAAAGCATAACGTTAGAGACGACGTTAACTAGTCATTGCCTGGGGTGCACCACGCAATCAACTTCCAGATAATATCGTTGAGTGAATTTGAATGCGTATTTGGTCAATACTGTGAGCTTCAGTGACCAGAATGTATACCATTTCCACGTTAAATTGGGCACCCCCCGAAACATAAGTTGATTCTGCAAACAACGTGGACGTCTTCCCAAATCGAAATTAGTTTTTTACAGGTTAAACTACAGGCTCTCTAAAATGATTAGAATAATTCATTGTTCAAAGAAAATTTCCGTATGGCTTTCGGCACTACATAGTTAAAAGTTCCGACTCCACCGATACGACTTTGGTCTAAAAAATTTCTAATTTCCGCTGAAACTTCGTCTACAGGGGTTATTTGGGGTGCTGATCCGTTTCTGAAATTTCGGCCGATTACGGTAGGTTACGGTAGGTACCGGTGACTAAGGCTGTCGTGGTCAAAATCACCAATTTCGACCAAACTTTGCCTAGAGGGGTTAGTTGGGATGCTGATCACGAATCTGACATCCGTTTTTCGTTTTACGCTGGAGTACGGTAGGTTACGGAAGGTACGGGTGACTAAGGTTTCGTCCAAACTCCAGCGTAAAACGGAAAACGGATGTCAGATTTGTTATCAGCACCCCAAATAACCCCCTAGGCGAAGTTTGGGTAAAATCGGTGACAATGACCTCGGCAGCCTTAGTTACCCGTAGCTACCGTAACCTACCGTAATCGGAAGCAATTTCAGAAACGGATGTCAGATTCGTGATCAGCACCCCAAATAACCCCTGCAGACGAAGTTTCAGCGGAAATTTTTCAGACCGAAGTCGTATTGGTGAAGTCGGAACTTTTAACTAGTACCTGACTTTCTTTGAAGTTGAAACTTTCCTTCCCAATAAGCGAGCATATTGTTTGGAATTTTATCAAATTCTCATTTTTGAGGAAAAACAATGGTATTAAGATTGTTTTAAAAGGCAAGAAGGCGACCATTTTTTGATTCAAAATAAGTGATTGCGCCATGCTCTCGTTAGCCAGTCGCGATTTTTATTCGATTGATAGCAAAATTCCTGTCTGCATGGAGTTTCGCACCTGTAAACGATACAACAAAACTAACCGAAAAAACACAAGTATGTAAGCAGCATTTATATTATCGATCAAGTAGAAATCGCCACGAGCTTTTTGACGGTGTAGAACGATCTCGTATTTTTTTGCAAAAAATGATTGCTGCTTTGTTGCGCTTCGGGATAAAATTTAATTTATTATCTTTGCGCCAGAAATAAAAATCTTATAAAATCATTACACTCATCCGGGCAGGTGAAAGGAAAGAAATAAAAAATTTCTGGAAACGCTATACCAATTATCTTTAAACTAAAAATTATTCTAACCATTTTATTGAGTCTGCGGTTTAACCAGCCTAAAGCTAATTTCGACCTGGAAGTGTTCGATTTGA
Source organism: Heligmosomoides polygyrus bakeri (assembly GCA_947359475.1). Taxonomy (NCBI): domain Eukaryota; kingdom Metazoa; phylum Nematoda; class Chromadorea; order Rhabditida; family Heligmosomidae; genus Heligmosomoides; species Heligmosomoides polygyrus. The sequence continues at coordinate 7,875,386 of OX375867.1, forward strand.
TTTCAAAAGTTTTAGCCTAGTCCCGTCTTGGCGTGAAAAGTGTCACAAATTTGGCGCGAAAATGGTATCTATCTTAAGGTCATAATTTTAATATTAAGAGCTGTTTTAGTATAGAAAGAGCTACCGTAATCAGAACATGATGCTCCTTGTTCCCTGTATCTCCAAGATTTAACCATCAATTTGGCTCGTAGTTCTGAAGGTATTCTCATTATCAGGTTGCTATGATTGCTTTCCAGGTAGAAATCCTGGACTACGCGAGGGAGAAGGAAGAAATTTCCACGTTGTGGCACGCACCATTTAATATGTAGGGTGTCCAGAAGGTATCTGCAGAAAACTTCGCAATGTTCTCGATTTTTTCTAGAATGTTCTGAAGATTTCAGCATGTGTGCTATATAAAGACACTCTCCTGCTGTATCTGCATAACATATCCAGCCCCGTCTTCCTTGCCTATTTCACTGTACGATGGCCGAACTGTCTATCCATATTAGACACGTACTCCTTTACGAGTTTGAATCTGGGCACTCCGCTGCAGAAGCCTATCGAAACTTGTGTCGTGTATTCGGCTCTGAAGCCCCTTCTGTACGGTCTGTGTATGGTTGGTTCGAACGCTTCAGAAGCGGGAACAGGAGTCTCGAAGATGAGCCTCGCTCTGTTCGACCGTCAACGATGTCTTTGGATGAACTGAGGAAACTGGCGGAGCAGCATCCATATGAAGGTGTGCGTTGTTTTGCAGCTGCTCTTGGCTCTTCCCGATCCACCGTGGACAATGGACTGCGATCTCTTGGAATGGCTAAAAAGCTCGGTCAGTGGCTCCCACACGAACTGACGGACGACAACCGGCGAAGACGTCTGGACATATGCACTCAGCTGCTCTCCCGAAGTCGCACCTTCAACTGGCAGGACACCATCGTCACAGGAGACGAAAAATGGGTCCTCTACGTCAACCACGCTCGTAAACTTGCGTGGTGCCAACGCGACGAAGTGCCTAAATCTTTCGTAAAAGGTGAAATTCATGCGAGGAAAGTCATGGTGAGCGTCTGGTGGGGAGTTCATGGGATCTACCATTTCGAGCTGCAGCCTGACAGCACGACTGTCGCTGCCGAGGTCTTCGCTACCCAACTGCAGAGACTGGCCGAGAAGATGTGCAAGGAACAGCCCAGGCTCGACAAAGTTCGCTTGCTGCACGATAACGCGCGCCCTCACATCGCGAAGGCGACTTCTCAGAAAATTCTGGAACTCGGATGGGAAGTTCTGCCGCATCCACCGTGCAGCCTAGATCTGGCCCCAAGTGGCTACCACCTTTTTCGATCACTTCAGCATCATCTGGAAGGGAAGCGTTATGAAGATTGCGACCACCTCGAAAATGACCTCCGAGCTTTTTTCGCCTCAAAGTCGCCGCATTTCTACGCCAGAGGAATTCGAAGTTTTGTGGAACGTTGGCGGAGAGTAGTCGATGTTGATGGATGTTATTTGGTTAATTAATAAAATGTTGATAAACAATTGTCTTATTTTGAAAAAAATTGTATTTCTCCAGATACTTTCTGGACACCCTGTACTTTAACCACTCATTCGCAGGTATACTGCCAGGTGTATTGTGGGATATCTCCGTACTTGCGAGAGTTTCATTGTCCTTATCCCGAGGAAAGGATCTTGGGAAGAAACTACACCATTGTAATAAAAAAGTTTTTGAGAAACTTCTAAAAAAAGAAACTATTGAAGTGGAAAAGATTTTGAGAAGCTCTAAAAACCCGAAAACTTCAAAAAGATTTTTTGAAACTTTTCAGTATAAATAGTGTATATAACAGATCTTTTATTAATATATTTATCTCGCATACAAAGAATCGCATCTGCTTTCTGCAGAGTTTCGTTAATGGCAAAGTAGTTATCGCAGCCACTTTGGATAAGTTTATGATCAATTAAATACGGTGGTGAATATTGCACTGTTTCCGTTTCCGTCTTCATTGTTTTGATTTTTCCAACCACAACAAAAAAAAATCCGCACATTTCTGATCACCACACATTCTCCCTAAACCAAATAAGGTCTTCTTCGCTTCTGTGTCTCTACAGCAGAGATGCGCCGTTCTTTGAATCGATAGCACTGCCTGAGGGACTGACTTCTGCGGGAAGAAGTAGCAGCCAGCAGCAGAGCCGGAGGAGGAGGAGGAGCAGCAGCAGCAGCAGCAGCAGCAGGAGCAGGAGGCTTTGGGAGTTTCTGGCCAGCAAATACATAAATCTCTCGTCGAGCGCACCACGTGTCACACGAGCGCCGCCGGCCGTCCAAAGAAGAGCGCCGGCGCGAGTTCGAGAATAGGGACAAAATGGCTGAATTCGGGACCGAAAGGAATCAAATGGTAGTACAGGTTGATGGCCGGAACAATAGAAAGTGGCCGCTCTACTCCCCCAAAGAATACCGGGTGTCCAGCCAACGTCAGGTATTTATTAGGTTGTCCGGAATGTTCTCAGCGTTTCGCCTGCTTCACTTCGAACTCCCATAACTTTCTCATATCTTATCGAATTTAGTCGAAGCAAGCACCGTTCGAATCAGCACACGTTTCCAAACAGGACATCAGCGAAAAATTAGGTGGTCGAGATTCGACAAAATCCACTGAAGCTGTTTTGGTTTGGTCCTGTTTGGTGAAGGCTTTACCAGCGAGAAGGTTCTGAAAGTGTTTGAAAAGGTGGTAGTTTGGGGAATACGTCGGGTTAGCCAGAACTCCAACCCTTAATTCGTTCTACTTTCGAATAGTGATTAATGAAACGTGTGGGCGGGCGTTATCGTGCAGAAGAATCGGGCCGCTTGTGTTGACCAATTCTGGCCGAAGTTCACGCAATTTTCGGTGCGCTTCGGCGATTTCCTTACAGTAGGACTCTGATCGTGTGATCGTTTGGCCTGGTGCCAAAGAGTGCTAATGGATCACACCAGCCGATGACCACCCCACAGTGACCATCACCTTTTTTGGTGGAGGTTCGCCTTTGGAAAATGCCTAGGGGGCATGAAACCACTGTCCGGAACGTTTGCTGTTATAACGAAGAATCCACTCTTCATCACAAGTGATGATTCGACCCAAAACGGGTCAGTTTTGTTGCGTAAAAGTAGAGAAGAACAATTCTCGATTTTTGCTGCTCACCCAACTCGTGGGGCACCCATTTTTCGAGCTTTTTCACCTTCCCAAAGCGTTTCGAAGCATTTCAAAGCATCTCCAACAGCAGCTTTGTTGACGACCAGCTCTTCCGCGATCCTGCGCTCTGTTTGGAATTGTTCAGCTTCCATCAATTCTTTCAACTAGTCGTCCAGGATTGCTTTCGGTCGACCGCTACGGAGCTCACTGTCGAGGCTGGAATCTCCGGTCCGAAATTCGCTGAACCACTGGCGCACAGTGCTTTCTCCAACACTATCGGGCCCCTACGCTTGACTGATTTGTCGGCTGTCTCAGCTGAGGATTTTCCCAATTTAAGTCAAAATAAAATATCCGCTCCCTCGATATACTTCAATCAGCCCTTCATGAACAGAAATATAAAACAACGTTGAAACACAAATTTTTCAGTCAGATAGAGCGAAAGTTCTGCACAGAAAGTAGCAATAATGCGCAATGCAAGTTGAATTTTTACTTAATAATAGACGAATCAAAACTATTAGGTTGTAACGAATTAAATGGCACTGGCTCGCACCATTTTTTGGCGCGTCTTTACGCGTTTGATCAAGAACAAACCGTAACATGTGGCATATTATTCAGAAGCCCAAACTTTGCTCTACCGGTGAGTACCAAATTTTCTATGTAAAAGTGGGAAAACTTTAGAGTTTTATTGACTTTCTTGCAGATGGACAAAAGGGTAATGCGAGACATTTACTTGAATGAATTCAAGCTGGGCACTACAGCTAAGGAGGCGGACGAGAAGATCAACGCCGCATTCGGTCAAGGATGTTCCACAATTCGGACGGCGTATCGTTGGTATCAGAAGTTCCGGAATGGAGATGAGCGCTTGGAAGAACATGAAGGTCGTGGGAGGCATAGTGATGTTGATGAGGACAAGCTGAGAGATGTGGTAGAGGAGGATCCACCCATAGGTTCCAGGGAGATAGCGAAGGTTCTTGGCGTCAGTCACAACACAGCTGCCCGGCATCTGGAGGAAATTGGAAAGACCAAAAAGCTGGAAAGATGGGTGCCTCACGAGCAGGGTCAAGCGTGGGGTTCGATTTTTGCCGAAAATTTACGACCCCCCCCCCCTCCCAGAGCGGATCTGGTACGACCCTCCCCCCTTGTGTAGACCACCGTTTTATTTCCTATCCGCGTTAATTTTTTTAAAATTTTCTATGCAATTATTGTACCCTTTAATAGGTCCTTCTTTCCAGGTGCAGCGTCGACTGTATCAGATTAGCTCAAGAAAGAGGACAACTGTTTGATTTAGTAATTTGTTAGAAAAAACGCTGATAAAGGTTTTGCTTATGTAATGTTCTGATAATAATATTTTGTTTGTTTACAGTTGAAAATAAAGCACTTTTAAGAGCAGTTGTCGAATTAATCACAACGAGTTCAACCTTTCAGGCTTTCTGAGCATCTCGTGAACACGGAACATTTTTGTACGAGAAGGAGCAACATCTGCATTCGAAATTGTACTCTATACAATGCAGAGTGTTAATTGTTAAAGCTGACTTAAGTGCTTCATCCACAACATTTTTTAGACACTCTCGGAAGCGATGACGGAATGGCAACCGGAGGATGGACTTATAACGGAACTAATTTTCTCTCTTCTGCTGGAAACAGCATCAGAAAGTGAACTTGTACCCAATAAAATTTTAAGCCCCCGTTTGACACACGGCAATAAAACCTGTTTTCTGAAACGATCCTTTGTGAACAGACGCTCCGATTTGTGTCATTTGCCGAAAATTTTCGACACCGTTAATCGCATGGAAGCATGGATCCTGCTTTTTAAAGCGTAGAATCCACACTTCTTATTGTTTTAAAAACTCTGTAAATTTTTCAGAGACGTTGAACAAACTCCGAAATATGGTAGGTTACGTGGAGCCATTGCATTCGCCGATATCATCGATGGAGACTGAGGGTGGTCTTCTCGCGGAAAATTATTCAATCTTCTCAAGGAAAGAACACACGGAAGTGAAATTGTGCTTCATGGAATTCTAAGTCATGAATATTACACAGTAAAAATCTGAGCTTCTTCGCAGCGATCTCCGATATGATTAGGGCTGATCGCATTTAAATTTTTCGCTTTTCAAGAAAAATTAATTAATTTTTACCTGATGCAGATCACCCACACAGTTGAAATCTTGCCACAAAACGTTTTAAGTCCTGTTAAATGCACAGTGAAAAAATTATGGTTTTCTGAAACGAATAGACTGGATCGACCACTGGTCGATATGGCACCGACGTCACGGGAGCGACGAAATTCGACGTTCACAAAAATCACTATAACTCGGTAAGTTTTCCACAATTTTAAAAAGCCAATGTCTTTTTAAAAACTAGAAAACAAGGTATTTCATACGGTGTGAAAATCGGTTTTCAAAAACTAGATCTTCATAGGGGGCGGAGGACTTCGATTTTTGTGCGGAAAAAATTGAAGTGATATTGAATAAGTAATCGTAACTCGGTAAGTTTTTCGAGTTTTACAAAAGCCAATAGCTATTTGGAAACTAGAGAAAAAGCGCTTTCGAACCATATAAAAAATGGTTTTTAATAGGGAGGTCTTCATAGGGGGCGGTAGGGGTTCGATTTCTGGTCCATTGTTGCAGAAATACGTGCCAAAAATCGAACCCCCCTCGCCCCGTATGAAGATCCTTTTTTTGAAAACCGATTTTTATATGGATGGAAAGCACCTTTTTTCTATTTTTCAAAAAGCAATTGGGATTTTTGAATTTCAAAAATTGAACCAAGTTATGATCAAATTTGTGAAGAACGGCTCGCAGACTCTCCACCGTCGACATTGGAGTGATTTCATAGAAATGATCATAACTCCGTGCGTTTTTCGAACTTCAAAAATCCCAATTGCTTTTTGAAAAATAGAGGAAATATGCTAACTGACCGTGCATAAATCATCTTTCAAAAAGGAGGTCTTCATAGGGGGCGAGGGGGGTTCGATTTTTGGCACGTATTTCTGCAACAATGGACCAGAAATCGAACCCCCACCGCACCCTATGAAGACCTCCCTGCTGAAAACTAATTTCTACATGGTTCGAAAACGCTTTTCCTCTAGTTTTCAAAAAGCAATTGGGATTTTTGGATTTCCAAAAATGAACCGAGTTATGATCATTTTTATGAAATCACTCCAGTGTCGACGGTGCAGAGTCTACCACCAGTTCTTCACAAATCTGATCATAACTCGGTTCCCTTTTCGAAATTCAAAAATCCCAATCGCTTTTTGAAAAATAGAAAAAGGATGCTTTCTACCCATATAGAAAGCAGTCCTTAAAAAAGGGGTCTTCATACGGGGCGAGGGGGGTTCGATTTTTGGCACGTATTTCTGCGACAATGGACCAGAAATCGAACCCCTACCGCCCCCTATGAAGACCTCTCTGTTAAAAATCAATTTTTATATGGTTCGAAAGCGCTTTTTCTCTAGTTTTCAAGTAGCTATTGGCTTTTGTAAAACTCGAAAAACTTACCGAGTTACGATTACTTATTCAATATCACTTCAATTTTTTTCGCACAAAAATCGAAGTCCTCCGCCCCCTATGAAGATCTAGTTTTTGAAAACCGATTTTCACACCGTATGAAATACCTTTTCTTGTAGTTTTTAAAAAGCCATTGGCTTTTTAAAATTGTGGAAAACTTACCGAGTTATAGTCATTTTTGCGAATGTCGAATTTCGTCGCTCCCATGACGACGGTGCCATATCGATCAGAGGTCGATACAATCTATTCGTTTCAGAAAACCATAATTTTTTCACTGTGCATTTAACAAGACTTGAAACATTTTGTGGCAAGATTTCAACTGTGTGGGTGATCTGCTTCAGGTAAAAATTAATTAATTTTTCTTGAAAAGCGAAAAATTTAAATATGATCAGCCCTAATCATATCGGAGATCGCGGCGAAGAAGCTTAGTTTATGATTGTATATTAATCACATCTGGAGCTCTAAGATGGCCCAGTTTTCACTCTCTGATGCTCTTCCTCCAGAAGGTAGAATTTTTTTTTGCCGCAAGAAGTCCGTCCTTCAGTGGCGATCGGTGATATCGGTGAACGCAATGGCTCCACGTAACCTACCATATTTCGGAGTTTGTTCAACGTCTCTGAAAAATTTACAGAGTTTTTGAAACAATAAGAAGTGTGGATTCTACGCTTTAAAAGCAGGATCCATGCTTCCATGCGATTAACGGTGTCGAAAATTTTCGGCAAATGACACAAATCGGAGCGTCTGTTCACAAAGGATCGTTTCAGAAAACACCTTCTATTCCCTTGCGTCAACCGGTGGATTAAAACTTTATTGGGTACAACTTCACTTTCTGATGTTGTTTCCAGCAGAAGAGAGAAAATTAGTTCCGTGACAAGTCCATCCTCGGTTGCCATTCGGTCATCGCTTCGAAGAGTGCTTCCAAAAATCTTGTAGGAAAAGCACCTAATTTTCCTTAGCAATTGACACTTAAAATTTTATAGACTGCAATTTAGGACGTAGATGTCGCTCGTTCAGGCAGAAAACTGTCGCGTCCATGACTTCCTGAAAAAAAAAAACTTTATTAAGAATTAAAAAAATCACCAAAAAACCTGAAGAATAAGAGAAAATCCTCTGCCAAAACCGGAAGAGCACGACCCCCCCCCTCCAGACGAGGCCACAGCACGACCCCCCCTTCGATTCCCGAACCTCAAGCTTGACCCTGCTCACGAGCTGTCTGAGGAGCAAAGAAACCGACGATACGAGATCTCGTCCGCACTGTTTCTACGGAACGAAACGGACCCATTCCTTGATCGCATGGTAACCTGTGTAATGGTGACAGTATGGTGGTGTTCGATGGGAATTATTCACCACAGCTTCCTCCCTCCGGTGAATCCATCACGGCAGAGAAGTACTGCATTGAAATTGAAGAAATGATGAAAAAGTTGAAGGATATCCGGCCGGCCTTGGTAAACCGAAGGCGAGTTCTCCTTCTGTACGACAATGCTCGCCCCCATGTAGCACGAATGACGTTGCAGAAATTGAATGAGCTGAGCATTGAAACTCTACCACATCCTCCGTTTTCTCCCGACCTCTCCCCAACAGACTACCATTTCTTCAAGCATCTTGGCGACTTCTTGGAAGGGAAAATATTCAAATACCAACAGGATGCCGAAAGTGCCTTCGAAGATTTCGTCAATTCCAGAACTTCTGATTCTTATGCTACTGGGATAAAAAAGCTTGTGTCACGTTGGCAAAGATGTGTAGAATCAGAAGGTTTTTATTTCGATTAATAAACTTGCCTACAAGTCGAGATATTAACTGTTTAAATTTACAGGGGTTCAGTGCCATTTATTTCGTTAGAACCTAATAGCATATACCCTTGTTTTAGGTTCACCTGTTTCACTTGACCTACATGTTGGCCCACTTCCCCTCCCCCCCCCCCCCCCTAACGCACATGGCGTCGTTATTTTAAAAGGAATGATTGAAATACCTTACGATCGTTGCTGCTTCACTTAGCTCGTCGTGGTTTTCAACTCATTTTTATCTGCTTTTTGCATGTATTATGAGGGCGAGCTTTATGACGGTTTAGTTACCCAAGTTTAAGGTGCGTTCGTCTGGTCTTCGTACTCAATGACATTGCTACCCGAACTGCCGTGAGCGACGCTAGTCTACGGATACTGTAAAGAGTTTCGAGACTTCGATCGACCTAATACAAGCAAGGGCAGCCGGCTCGTAGTCAGATCTCCTCAGCCGCGACAGCCGGCCGTCCGGCTCGTGCTCGCCGCCGAGGCGATATATCGCCGATATACACGTCGTAAAGATAATCGCTATGTGTCCTAGAGCGGGTCAGCGACGTGATTTACGTGCCGCAACAATAACTAACAACTGTCGCCACTGTTTCGAGCCGCATCTAACGTCCGAAGTTAGGCTACCGAGGGAGGAAAGGGTCTTCTGGGAGAGTAATTAATTACCTCTTGGAAAACCGGCCTTGTTAGCTATTTCTTCATTGCTTATTTGCATTCGTTATACATTTCATCACCTAGCTCTGTTTATTTATTTTTGGCAGACAAGATTACAGGTAAAAAAATAATTAATTAGTTAATTAATTAGCTGGCTCTGCTCATTTATGAAAGAACCAGCTCGGCATTGGGTATAGGCTTTCGCTTAGGATGCGCCATGCATTCAACTTCTGCGTACCTGGGATTCTTTCAACGCGCTTTTAGCCTATAAATTTACTTTCACCGATCAACCTCCCCAGTCTTTAAAAAATTATATGTAATAATTAATAAAATTAAGGGAAAATTAAGGAAACTGCCCCTGCTGACTGCAGCATGTGCACCTCTCTAACGGCATTTCCTAAAGATTTCTTGTAGTATAGAAGACTGCTTGAGGATAGATTCTCAGAATATCTTTAAGAAGAAAATTCACAGACGGCTTCCGTAGCCATTTCGTGCCCAAAAAAAATCGCTAAAATATTGACACCAGCAGGTTTATGGAGATACATAAAGGGCTCCTTTCTGGCATATGCTACATGCATTAAACAGACTATAGACTACCTCTTACCTAAAATGTATCGCGACTTTCTCGCGATCATAGGACGATTTCGTGGGGTACTGCTTGTGCCGCCATGCAAGCAAAAACTCCTATAAAAGGGTCATATGGGAAAATTCACATGGCGCTCTTCTCATGTTCCTTTTTTTCTATTCTTTATTCTCTTGAAGGATGTTATTAACATGATCTATTGTGTGTTGTATTTGTGAAAAATACTGTTTTGGTTTAATTACCCAAGTTTGAGGTAAACTTTGTCGAACGACTGGTGTATGTGTGTACCGAAGGACGTAAACTGAACCACCGACAATCTAGCTTAAAATGGATATCCAGTCAATATAAAACATAAGGATAAAAGGATAACGGACGGCGTTACTCAATCCAATCCCTTATGGGATGCGCCACGCCTTCCACTTCTATGGGATATCGTGAAGGCGATTTGAATGCGTATTTGACCATACAATCACTTGCGGTGGCCAGCAGATAAAGAAGTCAGCGCCTTATCCTTCCCAGACAAGTCTGGTACCAATTCAGCGACCGGAAAGGGATGGTTGGCCTGAGAGGGAAATCCGAGCCAGAAACCTAGTATCGGGTGCAGGCGACAGTCGGCGCCTCCTCCGACTGCGCTACACACGCCCATAAAATATAAGAAAGCATAGAAATTCAAAAAAGAAAATAAAGGTGCAAGGTGTTGAATTTTTTAATTGTAAATAAATAAATCAGTGCTACACAACATAAAAAACAATAGAATAAAACAATATAAAGTAACGCTATAAAACAAAAAAAACAAAATAATGCTACACAGTATAAAAACAATAAAATAAAACAGTACAAAAATTAAAACAGTATAAAAACAGCATATAAAAATTTAGTTGCAAATAAATAAAACAATGCCACATCATATAAAACAAACAAATTGGATTCTTTCCTTTCAAGGCAGACATTCTTCAAAAAGGCGAAAAATATTTAATATTATGAAAAAATTCTCCTAAAAAATCGCCTTACCGCAAGTCAAAAAAGGAACTCCACTATTTAAATGGTCATAAAATTCTTATCATCTCAACGCTTTTATGAGTGTTTTTAGGCATGTCTGAAGAAGAACGAAAACTTCCCGTAACATCATACGAAAGGATTGCGCCACGCTTTTGTTCAGTAAGTTGTAATGTTCATCGGACTGATGATGTAAATGCTCTCTACATGACGTTCTACGACTGAGAATAGTTTTCTCCTTTAAAACATACAGTATTACTCCGAGTAGCTTCACGTGAAGCGCATTTACACTACTGCTTAAACACACTTCATAACGTAGCGAACAGGTGTGAGGTTTGTTCATCGTTCTGACCGGAAAATTTTTCAATCTTTGAATTAATTTTTCAATTTTTCAATCTAAATTTCTGAATTTTAGGCTAGACTAGTGGCCAAACAATGAATACTTTTCAAACCAAAATGTCAACTCAAAATAGGGATGTTTTAACAGAGAAGCAATACATTTTCATCAACGACTAAAGCATAAGGATAAAGGACGGCGTTACTCAATCCCTTTTGGGATGCGCCACGCATTCTACTTCTATGGGATGTCGTGGAGGCGATATGAATGCGTTTTTGGCCATACAATGACTTGCGGTGGCCAGCCGATGAACAAGTCAGCGCTCTATCCTTCCCGGACAAGTCTGGTACCAATTCACCGACCCCGGAGGGATGGAGGACTTGGTTGGCCTGGGCGGGAAATCCGAACCAGAAACATGGTATCGGGTGCAGGCGACAGTCGGCGCTTCCTCCTACTGCGCTACACGCGCCCATCAAGGACTAACCTGAAGAAAAATGTCAGCTACATTTTATCGAAAAATTTAGTTCATTCAACCACGCACTAAAATGAAGGCTCACTAAAACCTATGTAGGGTAAAGGATAGGAATAAAGGACGACGCTCAATCCCTTTGGGATGCGCCACGCAATCTACACCTATGGGATGTGGTGAGGTAGATTTGAATGCGTATTCGGCCATGCAGTGATTTTCGGTATCCTTCCCACAGACAAGTCTGGTACAAATTCAGCGACCCCGGAGGGATGGAGGGCTTGGTTGGCCTGGGAGGGAAATCCGAACCAGTAACCTGGTATCGGGTGCACGCGACAGTCGCGCCTCCTCCGACTGCGCTACACGCGCTCAAACCTTCATAATATTAGGTTGTAACGAATTAAATGGCACTGGCTCGCGCCATTTTTTGGCGCGTCTTTACGCGTTTGATCAAGAACAAACCGTAACATGTAGCGTATCATTTAGAAGCGAAAACTTTGCTCTACCGGTGAGTACCAAACTTTCTATGTAAAAGTGGGAAAACTTTGGAGTTTTATTGACTTTTTTGCAGATGGACAAAAGGGTAATCCAAGGCATTTACTTGTATGAATTCAAGCTGGGCACTACAGCTAAGCAGGCGGACGAGAAGATCATCGCCGCATTCGGTCAAGGATGTTCCACAATTCGGACGGCGTATCGTTGGTATCAGAAATTCCGAAATGGAGATGAGAGCTTGGAAGAACATGAAGGTCGTGAGAGGCATAGTGATGTTGATGAGGACAAGCTGAGAGATGTGGTAGAGGAGGATCCACACAAAGGTACCAGGGAGATAGCGAAGGTTCTTGGCGTCAGTCACAACACAGCTGCCCGGCATCTGAAGGAGATTGGAAGGACCAAAAAGCTGGAAAGATGGGTGCCTCACGAGCTGTCTGAGGAGCAAAGAAACCGACGATATGAGATCTCGTCCGCACTGCTTCTCGGAACGAAACGGACCCATTCCTTGATCGCATCGTAACCTGTGACGAGAAGTGGATAATGTACGACAACAGGCGACGATCGGCACAGTGGGTGGACAGCGATGAGAGCCCCAAGGTTTTTGCGAAGCCGGAATTGCACCAAAAGAAAGTAGTGGTGACAGTATGGTGGTGTTCGCTGGGAATTATTCACCACAGCTTCCTCCCTCCCGGTGAATCCATCACGGCAGAGAAGTACTGCATCGAAATTGAAGAAATGATGGAAAAGTTGAAGGATATCCGGCCGGCCTTGGTAAACCGAAGGCGAGTTCTCCTTCTGCACGACAATGCTCGCCCCCATGTAGCACGAATGACGTTGCAGAAATTGAATGAGCTGAGCATTGAAACTCTACCACATCCTCCGTTTTCCCCCGACCTCTCCCCAACAGACTACCATTTCTTCGAGCATCTTGGCGACTTCTTGGTAGGGAAAATATTCAAATACCAACAGGATGCCGAAAGTGCCTTCGAAGATTTCGTCAATTCCAGAACTTCGGATTTTTATGCTACTGGGATAAAAAAGCTGGTGTCACGTTGGCAAAGACGCGTAGAATCAGAAGGTTTTTATTTCGATTAATAAACTTGCCTACAAGCCGAGATATTGACTGTTTAAATTTACAGTGGTTCAGTGCCATTTATTTCGTTACAACCTAATAAATACTTAAAATATTGTATCATATGTGCGAATCATTAACGATAAATTCATACATATAAATTAGCAAAATACCTATATCCAAAATAGGAGTAAGGACAAAGGATAAGGGCGGCGTTATTCAATTCCATTGTGCGATGTGTCATGCATTCCACTACAGAATGTCGTAGGGCTGAATGTCACTGTGGTCTATGCAATGGCTTGCGGTGGCCAAACGATAGAGAAGTTAGTGTCGTTTTATCCTTCCCCGACACGTCTGGTACCAATTCACCGACCCCTCAAGGATGGAAGGCTTGATTGACCTGGGCGGGAAATCCGAACCATGAACCCTGGCTGTCGGTAGGGTATTTCAAGAACCAATAGCCGCAACTCGTCCAGCATATCGCTTCGTTTATTCGGAATTTGGTGTAAATGCGCTTTGTGATTGGAGACGAGGTTGTTTTTGAAAATCAACAGGGGTTGCGAAAAAGCGGCGTGAGCACCACTTACACAATCGATCAAGCAAGCGTCGCAAGGTGTCGGATGTGCATGTACATGGCGCAACCTTCGCCAATAACACAGTAAAAGTTCGAGCTTTTCTGCACTTTGAACTAGACCTAAAACGCGCTATTCATAAAAATAATTATACCAGCAAGTAAAGCTTCAAATGTGCAATTCTAAGAATGTCAGCAATATTTTATTGAAAATTTTAGTCCATTCATTCACTCACTAAAACGAAGGTTCACAAAAACGTACAATATTTAAGCACTAAGAGTGAGATTCATGCAAAAGAAGCAGCAGATGTACAAAAAACTGCGCTAAACGTATTCAAGACTAGGAAGTTCAGTAAAGGTGGAATAGGAGAAGAATGTAGAACCACAAAGAAATAATTACAACCAGATAAAAATAGACATCGATACTTTCCCTGGCTACATCTATTCGTTTCCGAGAGGCTGGAGGTAGACACGAGGTAAGGAAATGCGATGTCGTTGAGAAAATTAACCTACAACAATGATCTACCTCGTAGCTCTGCAGGTCACCACAAGGAGTTATACAGATCGATGGATAAGTAGTGTAGTTGTGCGCTTATTCGACTATTCGAATAATTATTCGAATTATTAGGCTTTCGAATATTCGATTTCGAACGTAAATCAAAAATCAAGAAACCAGGAATTATTCGAGTAATTTATTCGAGTAATTATTCGAATACCTAAATAAGCACAACTATAATAAGAAGATCACATGTGCACTTAGGGCCTGTACATACTTCGCGTCGACACCGTCAGGCCTTTGTCATACCATCGCTCACTCCGAGCGACGCCTAATGATATGCACCCGTATCGATCCCATCGCGCCGCCCGAACGATATGGGAGCCTATCATTAGGCGTCGCTCGGGGTGAGCGATGGTATGACAAAGGCCTCAGGGAAGTATGAACAGGCGACGAAAGCGGCGTGAGCGACAACAGCGACGGGAGCGACGAACGTGGTGCGGTTACGTAATTGCACCATAACGCCTAATACTTGTCATTTAGTCAATCAGTCAACACAGGCATTAACAAACAGTCATGCTACCTACATCATCCATCTGCCACTCAAAAGAAGTATAACAGCGTACCTTACCTCGATCTGAAGAACTGCAAAATAGGACCGGTTTCCTTCGAACACTAGTGCGCTGTGGTTCAATTACGTACACCACCCTCCTTCCATCGCCGCAGTCGCTCCCGTCGCTCCTGTCGCCGGTGCGAGGTGAACAGGTGACACAAGCGACGAGAGCTACGGGAGCGACAGCGGCAGCGTTGAACAGATTTCGACGGCGATCGCTCGATTTTAATCGATTTGCATGTTTTGCACGAGCGACGAGTCGCTCCCTTCGCGAAGTATGAACAGGCCCTTATATCACAGATAAGGGTCCATAACTCAGAAATGGGTGACAAAAATTTAAAAGAATATGACAAAATCGAACCCTTTCCACAGGCATTAAAATTCAGACACAAAACAAAGCGCAAACGATCATTTAGGCAGACCAATAAGACAAAATTCTTCTCTGACACGTCCGTGAGTTCTTCTCATCTCGAAAATTTTCAACCAGTTCTCCTCAAGCCAATGAAAACCCGCCGTCAACCTCGTTAAGTACCTCTTCGGGAGTCCTGAAACATTGATATTGCGGTAGTGTGAGCAAAATTTTGTGCCTACGGATGACTCGAACCTGTGTCCGTACCTTACTGTGGAAAGAACTTTTGTTTTACCACGTCGAGCCCCTACCCAACGACGCTCAGCCTTCATTGTGAACCGAGTTTTAGTCAAATTCACCTAATTTTACCGTAGTTTTAGCCCAGCTTAGGTAGACCTCTGACTCGAATCAAATCTTGTAGCCTGGCTAGTAATCGTAAGAAACTCACCAGGGAACGACTTCTCCCTCTTGCTCACATCTCAGCACCCATTTTGATCGCAGCACTGTCACCTTGCCGGCTTCTACTTGAGCACGAGTCTTCAGATGCTTGTCGGTTGTCGCCACCACGAGGCTCATATCTTCTACTGAAACCGAAGAGAGGACGTGCAAAAGCCAGAAAGAATCGACGGAAATCCATCGCTTACCAGGATTCGCGACAACATTTGCTCCGTATCTCTTCAGAATCTCCATCAGGCGCTTACGCAGCCGTTCATCGGTTCCGAATAGCACGCAGATCGTGCGCCCTACGAGCGGCGATTCCGTCCGAACACACTTGGAGTCGACCACCGGAACAGCGCCTGAAACTCGCATCGGCACTAGTACTTTTACGGAGGCTCCGCCGAAGTGGGTTTAGGTATGCTTGAAACGTAGAATTCTTCATCGGCTGACTACAGAAAATTTAAATTGGCTACAAGATGTACCGCAGAAGTGAAATGCGTGGCGCGACTAGAGGCGACTTTCAGGACCTTGATTGACGATTGGATGACCCTTGGCCCATGTTGAATACTAGACATGGGATCCGAATCATGCATTTTCGGATATCCGGCCGGATTTATCCGGTTTCGGATTATCCGAAATCCGGCTCGGTCGAAAATTGCCCTCATCTGAATCATCCGAAGATCCGGGGTTTCTAAAATTGTCCTCATCTGAATCATCCGAAGATCCGGGGTCTTCAAAATTGCCCTCATCTGAATCATCCGAAGATCCGGGGTTTTGAAAACGCAGTGATTCGGATAAAATCGGATAAAAATCGGATAATAGGAGGTTAGCGCGCCTTGCTGGCAAACTCTGCGCCATTGATAACCTGACTTTTTCGGGCAGATTTGCAATCATTTGGCGGGAATTCTCTCACAAGGGAAGGGTCTGATAGCGTATATCTGAATGGGGAGAAGGAGTCATCCTATTAAATAGGGAGAATCCCCACCCCTCAATTACTATAAAAATGTGTTTCATTTTTGCCAAGTCGTTAAACCCAAGGAGTGGGGGTTCTTGAAGCCACAATTGAACGGCGCATCACGAATTTGGGTTCTTGTACGACCACGATGCCTCTGCCGGCAAGCAGCTCGGAGCGCAATGGGTAGTGACGATGCTTCATGGGAGGAAGGTCGGGGGTTCGATCCTCATGCGCTGCTGCATTCCTGCTTTTTAAATGATTGGTTGAGATCTGACGTCTATACCATTTTCAGGTGTTTTCTGCGCACTTTCCAGTTGCATGCTGTGGTACTCAACAGGTTGATGCATAAATATTCAACACCTGTGATACACAGGTACAACGTTCATAAAGCAGCACTGGACACAATGGGCAGGGTATAAATGCTGCAGGCTCCTCTCAGTCTGTTTCCATACATCGGCCAATGACCTCGAGTAAAACATCCTGCTCGGATTTTCAAAGGAGACCATGATGTGACGTCACATGTGGTTAAAACGAGAAAGTCTGTGGATCCCGGAATTTGACCTAAACGGCATCAATACACTCTTTCTCTCATCTTTGCCTGTCATCTGGAAATCAGAGGTCTGCTGGAGGTTCTCTAAAACCTAACACCAAGAAAGTCGCCTATGCTCGAGTGGTGATCCACTTGCTCACGCTGAAGTGTGGTCCACCTTTAGATAAGCAGCCTTCATGGGAATAACACCAACCTGACCGAATGGATGGCTAGCATACCCACGGACTTCGAAGCACGTCAACTTGAAGTTAACGAAGACGAACGGCTGGAAGTGGTGGAAAACCAGAAGAAGGTTGAGATCAGCAAAATGAACTGATAGACGTGGAAAGGCTGGCAAGCAGTGGGCAAATGATAACGTTTTCGGCTGGAACTCTTGTTTCAGAGGAAAGGGAACGTCTTCAGTTGGATTTCGCCAATGGAGCTGATCTCATTTGTCCATATATGGAAGCAAACTGTTAGGAGCCAGTATCCTTTATGCGCTGCTCGTATTGTGACCAGTGCTTATGTTCCATGCACTTTGTGTCTGTATATCACTGATGTTAAACGTTCATACATCGTTATGTTGAACAGCTTTCCAATTGAGTTTTGGTTTAAAAACCGGTCAGTAATAAACAAGTGGCAAAAAGGTTGCTCTCACGGCATACATCTGGAAAGACTGCACAGCAAACATTTAAAATGGTGCAGATGTCAGAATCGCTCAAATCAAACAATAAGTTGAAATGCAAAGATGCAGCAGCGCAGAAAAGTCGAACCCTCTACTCCTTCTCATGGAGCAACGTCGCTATCCAATGCGCTACGAGCCGCTTCCCGCCGGCAGTATTGCAGGCGTACAACACTCCCGAACACGTGAGGCGCCGATTCCACTGTAACTCCAAGGATCCTCTACTTCTCGGGCTTATCGATTTGGCAAAAAAGAAACACATTTTTATACTAATTGAGGAGTGGCGATTATTCCTACATATGGTGGGATGACTCGCTGTCTCCGTTCAGACGTACGCTTCAGATCCTTCCCTTTTCAGAGCACGAGAAATTTCTTGCGGGGCGTTTCGGAATCGTTTCATTATTGTTCTTGTCAGGACTTCGCTGTGCATTACAAACTCACTATTGAATTGGTATTGGCTCTTTGGTGTCTTATAGCTGTTTTTTGTTTGTTCTGGAAGCGCAACATGGCTCTGCGGAGGGCTCCCCTCGTAAGGCAGCCAAATACGACATCTTTTACGTAGCGCTGGTGTGTTCCACTTCATTGGTGAATTAAGCTAGGCCAGATACAATGTAATTGGGCATTCATGTGCCTTGCTACCAGGGCATATAAACACTTAATTCAAGGTGAGGCCCTCCAAGCTGCTTTGCGCGCTCGTGGCTTCAATTGGTCAAGGAAATGAAAGCGGAGTTACTGATGTGTTCCGTCTTTAAGAGATTGCGTGCCCCTATCATATCACTTATCCGGTTGTATCCGAATCGGATATCCGAAATCCGGCTCGGCCGAAAATGGCGTTATCTGAATCATCCGAAGATCCGGAGTTTCTAAAATCGCCCTCGTCTGAATCATCCGAAGATCCGGGGTTTTCGAAATTGCCCTCATCCGAATCATCCGAAGATCCGGAGTTTGAAAAAATGGCCTATCCGAATCATCCGATTATCCGGAAAATCGGTGTCGGATCCAATGTCTATTGAATACCCTTAGGGCCTGTTCATACTTCGAGCGACAAAAGCAACAAGAGCGACAAGAGCGACTAGGGCGACTAGAGCGACGGATGGAGTGTGGAGCACGTAATTATTCACATACACCACACTACGTCCGTCGCGCCAGTCGCTCCAGTCGAAGTATGAACAGGCCCTTAAACTCTTTGGAAACTCCTCTCACTTGCTTCGGCAATCATCCGCTTCGTGATCCTTTTCGGTTTCTCTTTTGCTGGACTCTTGTCGGAGAGTTTGCTGCTTGCCAGAACCTTAAACAGCGGTTATCAAGAATCACTTGTTTCATCATAATCCCATTAATGGTGGCTAGATCAACTGAGAGTACAGTTGCCTCCTCGACTGTGACCATTGTGGGGACAGTTCAATAGAATTATGTCCTCAAGGGGAAGGCTGCGGGGGAGGTTCAAGGCGCTCGCGCGGCGCGGTATTAACGAACGCCCTGTCTCGTGGAGTGACGTTGGGCGAAAATCATCGAGCACAGTTTAAGCGCAACAAAAGTGCAAAGTGCTCTACGTGATCTCAAGGGCCCTATTTTCGTCCACCGACATTCCGCGCGACGGGGCTTTCGTTAATACCGCGCCGCTTTAGCGCTTTGAACCTCCCTCGCAGCCTTCCCACTTGGAAATTGAAACGTCAATCTACTGCCTCTACTGCGATCGGCAACTATACGACAAAACGCTTTCCATCCCCTTTCGTCTTCAAAAGCCGTTCGAAGTCAATGAAGCCAGGTGGGATTCGCTCAAAAACGATGACCCCAGAACGGAATTGGAACCCCTCTACTTCTGGCTCTTCGTGAGTGAGGATCTTATCCGCTACACCACCAAGGCACAACTACCTATCAGCAACCACCCAAAAATGTGCTCAAATCACATTAACGACACTAACGGAAGTAAAGTGCGTGGCGCATCCTTAAGACTTATCTACTCGACTTTTCTACTATGAGTCGAGTTGGAAACCCTCGCTCTAAAGCAACTAGACTGACCTGTTCGTATTCTCGAAAAGTGGCCATCGTGTCCACTTCTTCCACGTCCTTGTCGTGGCGGATCCTTCGCATCACCGGATCGATGAACTTGCCGTCGCGGATACCAGCGGCAGTCATCTCCACCACCTAACAACAGCCACAAGAAATGACTACGTGCCATTGGCCGCAAAGGGACACCCCTCAGCCTGTTTATAGTTTGCGACGGAAACGATGGGAACGACATGAGGGGAACATATATCATTTTCACGTCAAATTGGACACTTTTCAAAGCAAGCATGATGCTTTTGGAAGCGAACAGGATCTTCTAAATCAAAACGAGCTTGTTCCAGACTAAACTGGAGTCTCCAGGAGACGGTCACAATCATTTTTCTTTGCTCAAGGAAAATCCATTATGACACTGTTTGAATTTTTTAATTCGATCGCCCCTATAGTATTGGTTTTGCTTGAAAACACAGATATTCTGTTAAAAAATCCAATTTTCAAAGAAAACAATGGTTCATAGATTATTTTAAATCGAAAGCTGGCAGCACCTTTAGCGTATCAAAATCAGAGATGGTGCCATGAAGACGCCTAGCTCGCCAAGATTTTCACACGATTGATAGTGTAAATGCTGCCTACTTGGGACAGTAATGCGAATACATATTTGTGTACTACTCACGTTGTTATTATACCCTTGAGAAGCTTTTAACTTCACACAACCAGAATTTTTACCATTAATCAAATAAAAATCGCGAAGTCTTCGACGAATGCATGGCGCAATCTCTTCTTTTAGCACTAAAATTGTTGCCTTAATGCACTTTAAAACTAGCTTTAACCCAATATTTTTCCTTGAAAAACAAAAATGTTATAGAATTTCCAACATGAAAATCGCACAAAATTTTCCTTGAAAAATTATTTCAATCTTCTCGTAAGGTTTTTTTTAATGTGTAAGACGCTCGTTTTGATTTGGAAGATGTTCTGCATGATTTTCAAAGCGTCGAGCTTGCTCAGAAGTGTCCATTTTGGTTCGAAAAGTGTTCAATTTAACGTGAAATTGACATATATTGATTTTTTTGGGCGGTCGGTCAGAGTTAATCGATCGGTGGTTTGCACAAGCGATTCGGTTGCTCTTATCGCGGACTGTGAGCAAACCCATAGTTCACGACGGTCGCGATGGCGCGACTTGGACACCGAAAAAAATCAATATGTACGCGAAAAAATCAATATGTATCGATTTCCCGAACGCGTCCTTATTGTCAAAACTATAAACAGGCTCCGACCCTCTTTGACTGAAGAACTTAAACGCCGTAAAGGTTTACAATAGCTCAGCCACCACCCGACGCGACCACACAAAAATAATCGATATCGATCAGCCGCGATGCCTAATCGATACCGGTGATTCCTATGCAGCCGCCTCAAGTATAAACTATGGCCAATTCAACGGAATCCTTCTACACCCACCAGCCAATGTTCTCTCCTGATAAATCCACCCTTCGGGTCAGTGATGTTCCAACCGCGAAGCTCCGCTGGTGGCTCCTAAACAGCGGACATGGAATCTTCAGATCTCTCACACCCGAGGAGATCTCAAGAGATCACCTTCAGGAGTGGTCCATCAGCCCGAGACGAGAGATGGTAGATGTAGTCACGATCGACACGACTCAACCCCGAAGAGCAGATGGTTATCGTCCGGTAGATGTCGCCTAGGTAGTCTGACTTTTCAAGCAATTTCCCCATTCTACACAAAAGCGAAGAGGGGCGTACCGTCTCGAACAGCCAGCTGATAGCCCAGCTGACCATCCTTTCCCTTGTCGGGCACAATAGCCACCACTGCCACGTCCAGTTCGTTGTCACCCAGGTAGGCTTTGAGCTTGAACCAGCCGTTCTTCGTCATCCTTCAGAAGAAAGTCGAATGTTGTCGAAATGCTTAGTCATTTTGTCTTCCTACTAGTAATTTGAAAGAATTTACGGATCTATACCAGTCGGGGAGGTGGGCACATAACTAAAAATTACGCAACCAATTGGCTTAGGATTTACGGACCGGCCTCTAGAGAACAGAATAGGACCCAAAATACAAACAAACAAGCAAAAAACAAACAAATACCCGCGGTTGTAAAGATATTCCGGCGGGCAAAGCGTGTACAAACACAGTTGACCACCGACTGACATCTTATAACTGGGATCCGTCATGGTGAGGAGCGTAATTTTATGTTGTTTTTTTCTGTGAATTTTGTCAATTTGGGCCCTATTTTGTCCTCTAGAATGGAGAAATTCGCTCCATGAATCCCAAGTTAATTTGTTGCATAATTGTTAATTATTTGCCCCCCCCCCCCCCCGACTAGGATAGATCCGAATTTACTTCTTCGAAAACGACAACACAAAAATGAACCGCTTATTCCCAAGTCTTTAAGAAATAAAGAGACCAAACCTGGTGCCAGGCTGATAAGTCACATCCTTCCTTTTCACAACAATTCCCTCTTCTCCGGCTGCTAGTGCTTGAGAGAACAACGTCTCCACCTCTTCCCTGAAAGTGACCCGTCTAAGCAACGGCATAAGACACGATCCTAAGGGCAGGCGTTGTGCAGACGGTAGGTGGTGCCAGTCTGGTGTGCACAAAGAATCGATTTTTTACCCATTTCGCACTCAGGCCAACAATACTTACCTTTCTTCGATTGGAAGCAGACCTTTATTAGAAGAATACCGCTGTGGCTAAACTCGCAAGGCATCCTATACACCAAATACACATTCTGATCGCCTCCACGACACAAAATAGCGACAAAATTCATGGCGTGTTCGATTAGGGAATCATTAAAACTACCTTCGGTATAGAAATTCCGAAAACATTAATAAAAAATAGAATTAATAATCAAAATAATAATGAAATTCAGAAAAATAAAAAACAGAATTCGTGGTGTATTCCAATAGAGGATGAAAACGCATTTTTCATTACTTTCATCGCTTTGTACAGTAATTGAAGGCACGAGAAGCTTGAAGGTCTACTCTGGCCTATTGAGCTAAAGCGTATTTGGCGCAGCGGTATGGGGCGTCGAAATTGCTAATCGATCAGGTTCGACGCTCCACCTAGGCGATGCAAGCGTCTCTTCGTTTTGTGGCCGGAAAATTATTCTCGAGGCCTGTCTGTGATAGTTCATCAGTTGATTTCATTGACTCAGACTCAAAAAAAATTCTCGATTCATATCACGTGAAAGCGGAATGCATGGCGCATACCAATAAGGATCTATCTTAGTTAGTAGAGCGATCCCAAATAGGAACAGCGAAATACTGCCATGTCGTAACCTAGTTCTCCCTCTATCTGTCATTGTACCTCCAATTTTATCGTCCTTGTCGAACATAAGCGCTGAAGTGCTCCCCTCCCTCATCTTCTATTAGGTTGGTGCATAAGTTCTCGGACATTTGATCCCTCCTGAATTGAAAGCGCATTTTCCCGCCAAATGTCTCACATGTATCAACGCGTAAATGATCGATCGATAGAGAAAGGAAAGAGCTATAAAACTGTTCCTAACATTTACTTCTGCGTTGTTAACGTCAGCTATTATGGATGAGCAATTCATCCCAACTGAGACGCATATTCGGCACGTCATGTCATTCCTGCATCAATCTGGCCTCAATGCCAACGAATCGTATCGTCGCCTGAAGGATGTTTACAACGAGAGTGCTCCTGCTCGAAGTACTGTGTACCAGTGGTTCTCGAAGTTTGCAGTTGGTGAATTCTCCGTTGAAGACAATGAACGAGAAGGGCGCCCGATGACACTGGATTTGGATGGCCTCCGAAGTGGAGTGGAAGCGGACCCATACCAAACCGCTCGCGAACTATCAAGCACTCCTGGTGTTAGTCACTCAACAGTCGTTCGAGGATCGAAGTCGATTGGCAAGGCGCAAAAATTGGGTCGCTGGGTACCTCACGACTTGACACAACATGACATGGATCGCAGAGCCGATGTCGCTCTGTCTCTCCTTACCCTCAGACGTACCCACGGATGGCTGGACAACCTTGTCACCGGGGATGAGAAGTGGATACTCTATTCTAATTATCACCGGCGTGCACAGTGGGTTGACGCAACAGCAGAGGCAGAGGACGTTCCGAAACCCGACCTTCACGTGAAGAAGGTGATGTTATGCATTTGGTGGAGCGTTCTTGGCATAGAATACTGGAAGCTG
The DNA here is from genome assembly GCA_947359475.1 of Heligmosomoides polygyrus bakeri. Lineage (NCBI taxonomy): Eukaryota > Metazoa > Nematoda > Chromadorea > Rhabditida > Heligmosomidae > Heligmosomoides > Heligmosomoides polygyrus. The sequence goes on from OX375867.1 coordinate 7,899,205, forward strand.
CTGGACGAAGGGATAACAGAGACGGCAGCGGTTTACGTCAACCAACTGGGGAAGTTGAGGGCCACCTTCAAACCACACGAGGAGAGCAAGTGAAGGTGTATTTTCAACACCACAATGCTAGACCGCATATACCTAACGCTAGAGGTTATGGGCTTAAGAAAACAGAAATTTTCTGACATATGAGCGGTATGGCTCGCGCCATGCAATCGTCTCAAATTTTGTATTTTACTCGATTGATCGTGTTTCGCTTGAATACTTGTCATAATTTCACCACAAAGTGGCTGTATCGATTGATTTGTGCTTCTTTTAAGGTTTAAAACTTAAAAATACACTAATACTTGCGAAGAATACAGGGTATCCTAAAAAAGCAGGTACTGTTTGAAAGGTTCTTTTAACATTGCTGCTAGTGAAGCTTTTGAATATGTTTGAAACCCATGTAAAAGCACAGGGTAACGAGATTTCTGTGGCGTGTAAATGGCCAGGATTGCGCCATGCGCCCTCCACCGAAACCTTGCATATCAGACTCAATTGAATGTGCATGGGCTGAACGCTTGTTACAATCTAGTTACTATTTGACCAGATTAACCTGTAATGTGCTTCTTTTAACGTTTTCCGTCGCCCACTAGCTGCAATTATGCCGATTCACCTCTCCATTCCGTTTGAAAGTTGCTTCATCAGTCCACAGAATCCGCATTGGAAGATGGGTCTACTGCTCACATTTAAATTGTGCAATCAATAAACATGTCACATGTCTCTCACGTGATTGGCGCAATCTTGACTGTTTGCACGCCACAGAAATCTCGTTACCCTGTGCTTTCATATGAGCCTCCAAAGTCTTCAAAAGCTTCACTAGCAGCAATGTTAGAACCTTTCATATAGTGCCTGCATTTTTAGGATACGCTGCATTTTTCGCAAGCCATAGTGTACTTTTAAGCTTTAAACCCTAAAAGAAGCATAAATCAATCGACTCTTCTTTGTGAAGAAATTACAACAAGTATTCAAGCGAAACGCGATCAATTGAGGGTAAAATGCAAACTTTCAGACGAGTGCATGGCGCAGTCCATACCGCTCATGTCCATGTCAGAAAATTTCTGTTTTCTCAGGCTTTCATACGAGCCCTTCACCTCTTCAGTGCCTTTACTGTGAGCAAAGTTATCACCTTTCAAAGTGTTTTTTGAGACATCCTGTATATTGATTTTTTGCCAGGTCATCGCTTGCCATTAATCGATTCGCGTCCCCTCTACGAGCAACTCAATCGCTCACGTCGCTCGCGTCGCCGACTATGAACAACGGGGAGTGACCCCGACTCTTTCTGAACTCCACAAGCTCAGTCAATACATACAATCCTAAACCACTGGTACGGTTCTTAGGCAGTCACTTTGGGTGTGTGAATTCATTCTCGCGAGATGTCCAGAAGGTACCCCAGGAGCCTACACAGCTAATCGGGAGCCAGTAAGTAGAAAATCCAGCGTTTACCTTGGAGGGAAAGCCTAGCGGGTTCTTTCTTAAGCCAGGAACAGCCTATGCATCCAAAATGGAGTCACGGTTCAGTCGATGCTAACTGTCAACAGGAACCCACTTCGTATGTATCGTTTTCCGTGGAGCGATTGATATGATATCCACATGACCGTGGTTGTCCTTGAGAACACCGGCGTCCAGCGCTCTTAGACGTTGGTAGAGCGGTGCGTTCATTATGGATTTCCCGTTCAAATACAGCAAATCGAACACCACCACCGCTGAAATGCTAAGAACGAATTCTAAAAATACACCTTGAATGTTTCTTTTATCAGTGGTGATAGAAAGCAACCCTGTCGCGGTGGAGTGTACATACATACATACAGGAAGGATGAACTATAGCACTCGAGCGAATATATTCGAATAATTTCTTCAAACAATTATTCGAATAGTTGGACATTTCGATATTTCTAGATTTTCGAATATTCGTTCGATTTCGAACATCAATGGCTTTAAGATGTTGAATTCTAACATTCAAAGGGAGCCATATTCGAATATTATTCGAAAATCGAATATTTCAACTTTGTTCGAAAATCGAATAACTTCAAATCTTCAAGTACAGAACCGGATTCGAACAAATTATTCGACTATTCGAATATTACAGTAAACGAAAAATGAGGCTTATTCGATTTTCGATTTTTCGAAAAAAATTGATGAGCGAATAAATTCGTTCGCTCATTCGTTCGAATGAGTGAACGAATGAGCACAACTACAGTATGAACCCCTCTTCAACCACGAAGAACTTGAAAAAACGTTCGTACCTAATTGAACGTTGTCGGTTGGGTCGATATGTCGGAAGGAATGGCTTCTGTGCTCGGAGTTCTGCGATTTGAACTGCCGACGACCTGGAATATAATCATCTTGAGCTTTACGTGAAGGCAGAACGGCCTGTTTAGAAACTTAAGGAGTAGACTTCACTGCCGGAGTGGCGTTCTACCCCCGCTTTAAACAGAGGCGTGGCAAATGTCTGCAACTTCAAGATCTCGTAAGGTAGCCATTGAACTCTCGAGCAAGCCCAGGGGTTGGGGGTGGGCGGGCAGGGGACGAAGGGATAGAATGCTCGACCCCCACTTCACTATGTCTTAACCAATAGTGAATATAACTAATCCCCTACTGCCGTTTGAATGTTCCCGCGAGCCTGCTACAGTATTCCCAAACCTGCACATCACCCAAACCGTTGTCATCGGAGCTCCTTTCTGTCACTGAGCGCGCAATCAGACACAGACACCTCTAGGAAGGATAACACCCATCCAAGCTGTTCGTGCTAAAACCGCTCTTGTCGCTCAATGGGGATTACGCATTGATAGAATGTCTACCCGTGGGCCGAGGCGACCCACGACGCAACAGAAGCAACCGCATCCCGCATCCTACAGTATCCCGCAAACCTGCACATCAACCTCCAATTCGAACGGCAGTAGGAGACTAGTTATAAGTAATACCGTCTTAACCTCTTTTCTTGACCTTTAAAAACTTCAAAATATTGTCAAATAACATTGCCGCCCTACTCACACAGCTTCTTCAGTTTCTTATCCCATAGCATCAGCTCGCAGTCTAGTATGCAGTCTTTGACCGACGATCTGAACATCGAATGGATACGCCCGGACACCAGATCTGTCAGCGACGATGAACCGCCATAGTCCTGCAACCTTAATCTCCTGTAAGAAGACGGCAGTTCACGCAGCTTATGAAGAGCACCACCAAACCTTCGTGAAGTCCTTTCCGTTCCTCGTGTACCATTTGTACTCATCGCAGGAGATTTTATGAAGCAGCACGTGTTCACCGTCGTATTTCGTCTCCACGAAGAACTCTTCACCACAGTTCTCCTTCAGCTGAAAGGAGGAACATTAAAGAAGATCGCGGTGGAGATATATATTTTGCCTAATGCCCTCCTCTCCAATCTGGAAGTTTCTACACATCATCCACGGTGCCTCAGTTACATTAAGGCAATCGATATCGATCACATGCACTGAGACGCATCGAGATAAACATAAATGGACCGTATTTGGCAGCCTTTCTTAAAAATTGCAGTATTCCAATGTGCAGTAGTCAGCCCAGACATTCAGCGCTCCTAGTTGGAATGCGGAGCAGTAACGTCCTACACAGCATTACCATATCAGGGTTGCTCCTCTCCACCCTCAAGCTAGGAAACTATCCAAAAACACTCTACAGAAGCAGAGAATAGCTGGAGGCTTTAATGCATCCAAGACCAGGTTTTTAAACGTCTGTAAGTAGCAAAATAACAACGTACCACCTCCCACCAGCCGTCTTTGGGTAGCCGGGCCAGTAGCATTGGACGGAAGTTCGCGCCCAGAGGCGAGTCAATGCTCGCTGAAGGTGCTGCGACTTCAATGAGGTCTCTAGCGATGTTCCATCGGTTTACGGCTTCAGGACCGAGCCATGATAGGATCACGTTCGTCGCTACACCGATTGTTGACTAAACATTTCAGTAGGATTTCAGAACAAATCTCGCCTCCCTGAAAATTTTCAGAAAATCCAGGAATTCTCAAAGTAGCACAGTACTTCAGCAGTGTTTATACTTCAGTCACCGCACAGCCTCTACAAAAAGTCATCAGTATCGATCATACACGCTGCCTAATCAATACCGGTGGTTCTCATATGTCACGCGCCGAGACTTAGATGTGTACCATTTCCACGTCAAGCTGGACACTTTTCAAACCAAACTGGAATCTTTTCTAAGAAAGCTTGACACTTCTGAAATCAAACTGTACATCTTCCACAGTATCTCAAAGTGAACATCTTCTAGATTACACTAGGGACTCTAAGAGAAGGTTTGTGTAATTTCCTTGTCCGGTTAGGCGCCACACATTCTGCATCTGGCGGCATCGTGGTGGAGTTTTGAATGCGTATGTGGCCTATACAATGATCTTCGATGGTCAGCCAATGGGCACGGCAGTATTTTATGCTTTCCAGACAACCCAAACATGAGAATCTAGACCTAGCGCAGAACAGCTTTTATCCTCCCAGAGCAATTTGTCGACTGTAGAGGGCTAATGGGCGGAATAGGATGAGAATTTAGTACGACTTTCTCTGGAAATTTTTGATTCACTGCCCCAATAAGTGAACCAATGAAATTTGAAATTTTATATGGATTTTTATACGGAATTTTTGAAATTTTATAGGGATTTTATCTTCGAAGAAAAATAACGGTTTATTAGGTTATTTGGATCTTTCCTAGTCCGGGGGCCATATAACTAAAAAGTAGGCAACAAAATGAATTGAAGCTTACCGAGCGGCTCCTAGAGAACGAGCTGGAACCTAAGAGAAACCGAAAATGAGCGAACAAACGAAAAAATAATAATAAATCGCCGTGGTTTACAACCGTCTCGGCGGACAAAGAGCGACGGAATGGAGGCATGTCGCGTGCTGACCGCCGCCTGACATGTCATAACCAGGATCTAACATGGTGAGGAGGGCGCATGAAGCCGCATGCCGCGTGCTGACCGCCGCCTGACATGTTATAACCAGGATCCAACATGGTGAGGAGGCACACAACTTTGCCTGCTTACAACCGCAACAAATGTAATTTTTTCGTTTTTTTTTTCTTTGTGACCTTTCTTGTTTAGGTCTCATGTTGTTCTGTAGGAGCCGCTCGGTAAGTCTCAAGTGGATTTGTTACATATAATACCTTTTAGTTATGTGCGCCCCCCGGACTAGGATAGATCCGGTTATTTTGAAGTGCAAGAACTCTGCCTAATGTTGAAAGAGTGGGTGCGCCATGCACAAACCTAGGACGCAGCGACTTGCCTTGATTGATAGCGTGATAGCAAAAATTTTGCATGGAGTTACACACTTGTCAATGACGCAACAAAACCATTTTTAGAAAACAGACATGTCCTCACCTTGCTGTTTTAAGAAGGTAACACTTACACCATCAATCATATAAAAATCGCGACGACTTAGACGAGGTCGTGACGCGACCTCCTCTTTCGATATACTTTAAGAATGCTGAATGCTGTCTTTCTGCGCTTCAGAATAAACACTGAACCACTATTATTATTAAACAAGACAGACATGTCCAGTACGTTTCCAGTGTCAAACAGTACGTTCACTTATTGGGGCAGATGAGTTAAAAATTTCTCTGAAAGTCATGTTTTTTCTTTTTCCTTATACAAAAAAAAACATTCTGTGTTCGAGATGTCTAGATTAGTCTTGAAAAAGCTCGGTTCAAAAGATGTTCAGATTGAATTCAGAAGCGTCAAGCTTGCTTAGAAGAGCGTCCAATTTGATTTGAAAAGTGCCGAATTTGACGTGAAAATTGTATAAACTACGCCAGAGACTCAGCAAACTGCTATGGTATGTCTGTACAAAGTCGCGAACTTGAGACCACTCCCACAGTAGTTATGCTTTTGGTTCATTAACCAGCTCGTAAACTCACTTCTCCTTCTATTGTAGCATCTAGTAGTAGACAAGATTTGTACATGAAACCGGGAAATGTAATGAATAAAAGCATACCTCTACATTCTTTATCATCACACTGAACAGCCAAAACAGCTCGTCCCGAGAGCAATTCCTGTAGAGATACTGGAGGTCGTCAGTGCCTGAATAGTGGTGTACGAGAAGATTCGATTTCGACTAAATACCGATCTGCTCATTAAATCCGATACATGCTTTAAATTTCTCACCTAAATTCTCACTCATGTTGTCCAGCCTCTCATTCACCTCAGCAACCGACAGATGTTCGAAGTCTTCAGCGGCGATACGCGACGACACTTCCGCGGCCAGCACATCACACACTTTGGCTGCATTCTATCGAATAAACCATTGATATTTTTTTAAATAGCCAATATGGCTTTTGTAATATTCGGCTTATATAGAACATGAAGTAGGGAAAGCAACAAAGCCAATAGGAAAGGGAAAAGGTTCAGAAGTAGAAACTCACCGGCACATTAGCTTTTGGTATGTCGGACGAAGTCAAGGCGAGAGCTTTACAGACTCTGTCTACTAGTTTCTTCTGAAACAGTTCAACTGTTTGACAAAGAGCGCTACAACGCGGATAATTCAAATCACCTCTTTAATGTTCAGGCTTCTGTTGTCCAGTGTACTCAGTATGAGCCGGAGTACCTGAATGCGAAGATTGAACCGTGAAGGACATTCTGTGAGAAGAAACACCAAAGCGCGGAATAGGCGATCTTTCCGCCTTCGTCTTGAGAATGTACTTAGTTACCCAATGATATGGAAAAGAAAAGGGCAATGGTGAGTCGAACCTTCTCAGACAACAGAGAGCTAATGAATAATGAAGACCTCTAAGCAAGAGTACGTAAGGCAGTGATTTGTTGTTTTTCGATTCATTCAACTTTATATTTCGGAAAATAATTTGACAGAGTTCTTTCTATTGTGCCCAAGTTAACGGAAACTGAAGAAATTCCGAAAGTTTGCGAAAGAAGACTCCCATCCCTGCACGTAAAGGACGTAAAAAGATCGTGGTGCAGATTTACTTACTTACTTTGATACTTTGATGGCCCTTTTGTCGGCTGGAGGTCATCTCAGCGGAGACCACAACTCTTCCAGACCGCTCGATCTCTGGCTGCTTGCATCCAGTGAGGCAGACTCCGTTCTCTGAAAGATCTTGAGAATGAGCCTGCACATCGTGTTGGCGGTCGTCCCAGTTGTCTCTAACGGTCTCTTGGGAGCCATTCTGTGACACGGTAACTCCATCTATCGTCCTTTCGTCGAAGCAGGTGTGCGGCCCAGCGATATTTGGACTTCTTGCACTGCAGCGGATCTGCTGATTGTGACTTCTCCCTTAGCTCCGAGCTTCGTAGGCCTTCTTGCCATTGCTGACGAAGGCTTGTCCTCAGAAGACATCTCTCCAGTGCACGATGTGTAGTTTGCATCGCTCTGGTGATTGTCTTGTTGTCGGGCCAGGTTTCCGTCGCGTAACACATCGCAGGCAGTACAGAGGCGTTGAATATCGAGGCCGTGAGGCCGGCATCCTTGACCTGATCGGTGACTTCGCGAATCGAACTGAAGGATGTCCATGCTGCGCGTCATCTGCGGGCGATTTCAGGAGCGAGGTCGTTATCCATGTTCAGCTCTCTTCCCAGATAGACGTAGGAGTGGACCTGTTGTAGAGCGACTCCACTCAACCTTACGAGTCCCATGTCACACGACCGGTTGACTATAAATCGCGTTTTGGACATATCGTGTCCAACCCAATCTTCACTGCCACATTGAGCTCGTTCAGCATCTCCTCGACTTCTGCTGTGCTGGTAGAGATCAGAACAATATCGTCGGCGAAGCGAAGGTTGCTGATCCGTTTACCGTCTACGAGGCAGCCGTTGTCGTCCCGGTCAACGTCCTTCATGGCATTCTGGAGTGTCGCTGTGAATAGCTTGGGCGAAATCGTGTCTCCCTGCTGTACTCCTTTCCCGATAGGAATTTTAAGCTTTCGATCGAACAACTGGATGGTAGTCGATGTGTTCGAGAAGCACTCGTCGAGAAGTCGGATGTAGGGCGGTGGTATGCCAGCATGCACAAGCGCGTTCTGAACGGCGTTGTTTTGCACAGAGTCGAACGCTTTCCGATAATCCACAAAGACAAGGACAAGTGGGAGGTGGCATTCGCGGCTCCTCTCGATGAGTTGTGAGACGGTTTGAATATGGTCCATGCAGGAGAAATCCTTGCGAAACCCTGCTTGCTCCACTGGATGATACTCATCCAAGCAACGCTCCATGCGGTTAAGCAGTATCTTGATGAAGATCTTGTACATAACCGAGAGCAGACTGATGAGTCGATAGCTGTTAATATCCTCCTGTTGATCTTTTTTGAACCTCTGCTCACTTCCTGCCAAGCACTTCAACCACTACCTTCGTCTTGGTAGGATTCCAGATTCATGGAAGGAATCGAAAACAGTTCCAATTTTCAAAAAACAGGTGCAGATTTGTGGCAGATAAAGAGAACGAGTTTCTTGAAGCTTCAGGAGCCCTGTAGTAAGGGTATAGGAACCTGTTTGGACATAAAAAGTAGAAGTTCATTAGTGAAACTATTTCACTTTTTTAAATTGTAGACTAACACAACCATGACCATCGTTTTCAAATCCCATATTCTGCTCTAGCTACCCCATCGGGATTTGAGAACGGTGGTCATGATTGTGTTTGCCTAGAATTTTGAAAAAAGTGAAGTAATTGTACTAATAAACTTCTACTTTGAATGTACAACCGGCTTTCTACGCCCTTGCTATATGTAGAACTCCTGTACCTTCAGAAAAAAAAACTCGAGCTTTTTTCTCTTGCCACAAATCTGCACCACGATCTATGTCCTTTACATGCAGAGATGAGAATCTTTTTTCGCAAACTTTCGAAATGTCTTCAGTTTCCGTTAGCTCTGGCACGACGGAAAGAACTGTGTCAGAACATTTTCCAAAAAATAAAACTGAATGAATGGGATTGTATGTCAAGGAAGGAGCGCCGTTTTTTCGACTAGAAATCTTTTCCTACCGGATGTATGGCCGTGTCGAAGTCCTCTTCATCACCACATTTGTCTCGACACCCTTCCAGAAACTTCTCGAAAGTCTTTTTCCGAATACTGGATGCATTGGGGCCTTTGGCATCGCGAAGTTTCGATAACAGCACACATAAGTCGGCAAATTTTAGAGATTGCGTCAGCATTTCCTGAAAGCAGACGATCGAATTCAAACATTCAATGTTCATTAGCTTAGTCTACCGAGGCGTCCCGTAGGTTAGCAACAGGGGCGATCGATATGTGACTCTCGTTCATAGAAAGTTCATCCTGTTAAGGTCAACACCAGGGTACTGCCTCCATCATGCAGTTCTTCGTAGCATAATCTCTGTACGCTGTAGATCTCACAACTCAAATTCTCGACTTATACTGCTTCCTTATCCAGAAAATTGACTACATCGGACCAAGACATTTGTAGAACTCATCGTAGGACATTGGCATCGGATTTAAAACGTATGGCTTTCATAGGAAATGATTGTGTCTCCCTTACTCCTAAAGGGCCAAAATTTGAGAGTACATAATTGTTGCATATAGGGATTGGGAGACAGGATTGTCAACGGCGGATATCAGGACCGGCTAACCGTAACCTTAGGCGTCGGGTGAGACGTCCATTGTGCAATCGCAGAACAAGGCTAGGGAATGGACCCCATGCTGTGTCATGCAAGCTGCTCGTATGGAGACTGTTTTCTTCGCTCAGGGGGAGTCTGCGGCTGGGTTCTGCGCTCTTCGAGCGCAGGGCCAGGCTAGGGCAGGGACTCCATGGTGTGTGCCATAATGCTGCTAGTATGGAAACTGATTCGTCGCTCAGGGGGAGTCCGCGGCTGGGTTCTGCGCTCTTCGAGCGCAGAGACAAGCTAGAGAAGGGACTCCAGGGTGTGTGCCATACAAGCTGCTCGTATGGAGACTGCTTTCTTCGCTCAGGGGAGTTCTCGGCTGGGTTCTGCGCTCTTCGAGCGGCGAAGCGCAAACGGCTGAAACGATGCGCAAAAAAGGCGCAACGCCGTGTAGACGTCGGAACCTCCCAGATCTCAGATACTCACCTGAAATGCAAGAACGCCGCGACGCACGGAACCGAACCCCCGACATCCGTCGCATGAAGCAAACCTTCTACCACCACCTACTGCACCGCGATCCACTTGCCCACGGTGCCATCGCGGGCGCACAAGACATCGATCGGACTTCGCAACGCGGACGCCGACGCGCGTTCTCTAAGCTGAGAGGGCGCAGACAGCAAAAGTCTCGGCGCGACCCGCAGCCGGTTACGGTGAGCCGGTCCTGATATCCGCCGTTTATAATTGTCTGATTGGGAGAGGGACGCTCCCTTATAGGCACGGATTTCATCGATGCTCATGTTAGCACAGCATGTTGAGCTTTCCTTGCCGTGATCCACCACAGCTCTAGGATCCCCTTGATACATGAAACTACAGTCATAAAAAGTAAAAAAAGAAGAGTCGCCATCACAGCAGTGGACCCCTAACACGACTGCGCCAATTTTTGCTGCCAATCAAATGAAATTCACGACAAGCTCGACGAGTGCATGGCGTAATCTCTTCATTTCGTAGACAAAACTGCTGCCTTTCTGCACTTTTAAATAATTAAGAAACAACGAGTAGTTTAACCCTCAATGATTAAAAATTTTATAAATTTTCAAAGCGGAGAGTGTCACCGTACACAAATTCCTCTACACCAGAATTCAACCATCTGAAGGGGGGAGGTCCGCGTTTTTCATTCCCTTTTCGGAATGCGCGGCCTCTACATGAAACCGAATGCGTATTTTGCCTATACATGGGCGCGTGAAGCGCAATCGGAGGAGGTGACGGCTGTCGCGTGCACCCGATATCAGGTTTCTGGTTCAAATTTCCCGCCCAGGCCAACTAAGGCTTCTATCCCTCCGGGGTCGGTGAATTGGTGTGAGAAGGATAAAGCGCCGGCTTCTTCACCGGCCGGTCCCCGCAACTTATTGTATGGCCAAATACGTATTCAAATCGCGACCACCTCCCGTATCAGAAGAATGCGTGGCACATCCGAAACGGGATTGAATGACGTAGTCCTTTATCCTTATCCCTTATTTGATCTATACAATGATTTGTGGTGGTCGGCTACTGAACAGCTGGTTTACCCTACAAGTCCACAAATTTACCGACACCGGAGGAATGAAGGCACAGTTGGCCTTGGCGGGAAATCCGAACCAGGAACGAGGATACGGGTGCTCCCGACAACCCATGTCTTCTCCTGCGCTACCACGCGCCGAAGCATACTGTACGTAGGCGAATGTGAAGATGTATAGTGTTTCTTCTTCAAACCACTCAGTCACCCGGTGGTTAGTTGCGACATCTATCGCGTGGTGTCCTCGTTGTTCATCGCTTCTACGGCCTCCCGTAGTCCTAAGCATGTTTGCATGCAGCATGTTCACCACCTGTTCTTTTAAAATGACTCCTAGTGAAGCCCTCCTTTAGTTCGTTGTTCCTTGGCAATGCTTCCCAGTAGCCCGTCCTTTAACACCATTCATTGTATATATTTCGATCTGATGGCTCAAATTTACTCTTCAGGAGCTTTTCGTGGAATGCTCGGGACTCAGCTAGCACCTATCCCTCTCACTGCGTTATCGATTACTGCTTGAGCGCATTGGTGTGATTATGAATCTGTCAATATTCCTCCAATTTGGGTGATATCTTATCATACCAGTGGGTAGCAGTACGTGCGCATGATAAACCTCAACGGAGCAAACGCTTACCGTACACCGTAGCTTCAGAATAACACTTAATTGTTGGTTATGAACAAACAATTATATAGTGGTAGATAACACTTTGTATCTGTGTACATCTCAAAAATGGTGAAAATGTATTTAAACGTGTTGACTACACGTAAACTTGGACACAACAACAATCACTACCACCACCTAGCGCTTAATTATGTACAAACTAATCGCTAAAAGCTAAAGCAGTTCGCGGACTTACACTTTCTATTAAGACGAACATTCCGGTTATCCTGAGGCGGTCAGCTGAGGTCAAACGAACGACGGAAAGGATTTGTTTGAGCAGATGAGTAGCTAGTTTATGCAGAAAAAGTTAACAATGATGAAGACTAACTAAAAGAACCCGAGTCATAGAAGACAAGACTAACAACGATAACATATAACAACAATGACGGGTTCTGTGGAGGCAATACTTTACAAATGGCCTGTTGCCTCTTGAATCGTCCTGATCAGTTCGGTCTTCTCACGCAGCCTAGTCTTTCTTCGATTAGTCCTTTCTAGCTGAGCTTGCGTCTCCTGCTCTTCTGGAGTCAGCAGATGGCGTCTGAACGAGTACAGTGTTAAAACGGTGTGCTTCACCAAGCAGTAGTGAATAAAAGCCGGAATTCTTCTCTATAATACGGTTTTTAGCAGCTATACTAGGCAGTTCTTATGCACGTAAACCTAAACCGAGCGAAACTAAAGGATAATGGATAAAGGATGATAAACAATACAGACAAACATAAACAGTTCATGCCTGGGATGTGCCACGCATTCTAATTTTTCGAAATATAGGTGAAACAGTTTGAATGTGTGTGTCAGTGGAGTTGACGTTCGAATCACTAATAAAGAGTCATTAAGACTCGACTCACTCGATTACCTTAAACAACGAAGATTTCAAAAAAATGAAGGAGTGATACACTTGAGCTTCTAAAGACTTTTTTATATGCCTTTGCCTTACATGGTTTAAATCCAATTTATATCCTAGTTCATTCAAGGTACTTAAAACCTTTTCTACGTAAACTCAACACCTCGTACAGCCAGCTAGGTGAGCGACAATCCAATTTCTCTTGGGCAACTTCATCCCAAAAATTATAGAAAGGAAAAAATTAATCAGAACTCAAAGCATATGCGCAGTTGAGTGTTTTTCAATCCTTTTGTGAATAATGTTGAAATTTCAGTTTGATTATTCATATTCTTATTCTTGATTATTCACAAAAGGTTTTGAAAAACACTCAAACTGAACATACAGATGTCATGTATTCTGGCTTAATCTACAGTATTTGTTTCGCTTCTTATTTACGGCGCACACTTCATGCAATATAAATAGAATAAAAGGATACTGGAATATAAACTCACTTGCTGATATTCTTCAACAAGGCAGATTCCCAATCACCACCGTTGACATGAACTTCGCGGAAGATGCGCATAATGTTAGGGAACGGCAAGTACATCGGTCCTTTTTGCCACCTAAAACAATTCTTTCTCGTCGTTCACAAAAAATAAAATTGAAATTTCAACGATTTTGAACCCACTTCACATATCGCTGTATGGGAAGACGTACGGCTCGCATTCGTCCTCGGCGAGCGGCGCCGAGCGCCTCTCTGGCTGTATCCATGGAAGCACACAAAGCAATCGCTCCCACGTCCAACGGGCCATCCAGAACATCCCTCGCGTGTCTAGGGAAGGATAATTGCCAGCCATTTTTCGAAGAGTCAAAAAATTAATGAAGCTTTCACACCTTGATATATAGACCACGTCCTTATCCGGGAACGTCTCCTTAACACTCTTATTAGTGAAATCCGGCAGCACTGTCTGGTGAGTATACTGTCCTCCGTAGAAGCCAACGCATCTGAAAAAGTTGCTTGTGATCAGAAGAATTCTTTTAGTAGATTCCCGACAAGAAACGGTTAAATTTATGCAAATGCGATTATGACTCCCTCCTTAGAATCCCCTCCTCCGGTGGTCGCCACATTAGCATCTATCGGTAATCATTATTGGTCGATTCAACCTTCGTAAATCTAGCCCAGCGGCCATTGCTTTCGCGCGGATGGACACGCGGACAAACAGATGACTACCTATTTTACACGCTTACAATTATCGCCTCAAACTGGATAGTTATTTAAGCAAGTATGGCACTTTTGAAACCAACCTGAACACATTCCAAAACAAACGAGCGTCTTCCTGATTAAAACAGATACTCTCCAATCCGATTAGAATAGTTTTTGCAACTATTAATAATAATTAGAAATTGGTATGACTTCCTTTGGATTTTTTTTTTCTGAAACTCCCTACCCAAACCAGTAAACGCACTGTATGAAAGTTTTACTTTTCGATTAAAAAAATAGTAGTTTAAGCTTGTTCTAAAATGCAGGAAGACAGCAATTTTTAGTGATAAAGAAGAATTCTCCTAATGAAAACAATGGTTTATAGGTCGCCTTAGCCCCAGTTTATAGTTGCGACGCGGGGCGGCGCGACACCATAGCTGGAATAGATATCGATCGGGCAGCACGAAAAGTCGATATCCATGTTGGTCGTGGTGCCGCGCCTCGTGGCGGCGCAAGTATAAACTAGGGCTTAGACAGCAACCGTTTTTAAGACGTTGCATTTTTTCTTTGATATATAGCAAAAATTATATAAATAATTATGCTAACTCCAAAAACTGCTCACTGCCATTAATAATTCCAAAAATTATTCTAATCGTATTCGGAGAGTATCCGTTTTAATCAGGATGATGCTCGTTTTTAATTTGGAAGATGTTTAGATTGGTTTTAAAAGTGCCAAACTTACTCAATGAAAGAAGCGACAGCGTGATTGATAGTGAACATGCTGCTTACTACAGCAAAGAAAACATATGTGTGTTTCCCCAATTATTTATTGTAACATAAAAAATGCAACACCTTAAAAACTGCTACTTTCTTGCTGTCTTAATCGACCTGTAAAGCATTATTTTCATTATAAAATCAAAAAATTTTAAATTTTAAAACAACGTGTTCACTTATTAGGTCAACAGAGTTTTAAAAAATTTCAAAAAATACTATTATACCAACTTTTCTTTGGACAAAAAAATTATTACAACTTTCTCTATTTTAGTGTGGAAGACTCTCTTTTTGATTTGAAAAAATGGTGAATTTGATTTCAAAAGCGTAACGCTTGCTCAGAATACTGTCCAGTTTGATTTGAAAGCGTCCCACTCGGTTTGAGAAGCGTCACGTTTGGTTTGCATTCTCCAATTTGACGTGAAAATGGTACGAGCTAGGCTGCTGTTAATTTCGTTAAGGGAAAAAGCACCAGAACAGGTCTAAACTTTCCGCAAATATTTCTTACGCTTCTGATTCTAAGGGAATAAGAAACTCCATATATGACATTCTTTTAAAGCATTACCCAAAAGAACTTTTTTTTAAACGAAAGTTGCAACGTATTCGAGTAACCCTTGATAGGTATTTATTCGAAGAAACTGAAGAAGACTAGAAGGCTGCCTGATGGTAGTGCTTTGATAGATAATCGACGCTACACTATGGCTACACGCTACAAGGCGGAAAGAAGCTGAAGACGAAGCTAAGCCATAACTCACTTGTGAAGCCATTGTTCAGCTTCTGGAGTGTTCGGGAAGTTGACGAAACTGATATGGAACGGGGTTCTCGAGTCTAGGTTCTCCTGTAAAGCACAATTATACATAACAGTAGTATCTAAAACTTTTAAGTTTAGAACCAACAATCAGCGCAAATTTGGAGTAAATCTGGATAAAGACCAGTAGGATCCACTCAATTATACCCGTTGTATGAACCGATTTTTAAATATTAACGCTAAAATGCGCTTCCATCCAATTTTCTCCAAGAAGAAAATCGAAGCAATACATAGAAGACTCACACTAATGACGTATTGCATCTGATTCCCAAGCTCTGACTGGATGCGAGGCTTCTCCTTGAACATGTACTGCAGGTCGAATGCAATCTTTGGCGCCTCGTCAACCCGCAACGTCGACAGCACCCTTGACCCTTGGGTTATGTTGATCTCTGAAGGACAAAAGTATTTCTCAGGTAGACTTCTGAGTAAACCGGAAGGAACCGTACTTTTCCTGTTCCGCATCGGATTGTTGATGAGCTGGTAGAGATCTGGTCCGTAGCCCATTTCTCCTCGTTCGAACTTCTCCTTCTGCAAAATACCTGGAAATACTTGAGGGCTTGAGACCACGGTGCTTGAATATTGTACCTCTTCGTCGAGCTTCGAAGCGAACTCCTCTTTCCTTGCATTTTTCTTCATTCTGTCTTTCTCCTCGCGACGTTGCTTTACAGCGACAAACTCCAGGAAGGAAACACGCTCGGCAACCGTCTCAGTAGTGTTCAGAATGCTAAAAGCTCGAAAATGGAATACTTCATCCTGTTTAAGCACAAAAGGCGGCCTGGTGGGTTTATACACCGCTGTGGATCTCGAATAGACAGCGTTCTAGGGGTGTAGCGGGCGACACTCGATCATGGATATTAAACGAAGTGTTAGAAAACTGAAAGCTGACCATCACCCACATTTGCAATGATTTAAAGCAAGCGTGACTTCACGAAGATCCACTTCTTATTGCTCTACTTGTTTACTGTAGGGTTAAACTCGAATTGGTATGATACGAGCTTTATTGCTCGACTGACCTTTCGGCCATAAGTCTCAAAAATTAACGGTTCAATTACCCAAGTTTGAGAAGAAGGCGACATCGCCGAAAAGTGAGCCGAACAAGAAAGCTTGCACCATCTGGGATTCGAGTTCAAGTCTACAATAAACAAGTGGATTTCTGTCAGAGACGAGATTCGAGAAGGGTCGAACTTGGCAGCTACTTCTTATTGGGTGCTAAAGAGGTATAGAACCTGGTCGCATAAAGAGAAGCCTAAAGAAGAATAGGTTGTCAATTAAGAAATAACCGTCTTGAAAGTATAACTGCTAAAACGATAAAACGACACTATAAATAAGCTAATGGAATCTTGGTAAACATATACAACTGCTTAAAAGACAACTTACCGAAACCAGTCGTCGTCCGACAACGATTTTGGGACGAATGTTCCCATGTAAGCGAATATCTGAAGAAAACAGAGGTCAAGAGGCTACAACATATTGCTGCAGCACACAATTTCAATGGTCATGGCCTACCTCCAGCTCTTTCATAACTTCCTTGAGCTTCTTGTGGTGTTTGAATGGCGTCACCGACCAGACTTTTTCCGACGGCATCAGAGCTTTCAGCTGCTCCTCATAGTCCACTTCGTTGGTAGACTGCGTCTCTTGTTCAACGGTCGCTTCCGCCTCTCCGTACCTACACAGAATTATAATAACAAGCTTATTCGATTGAAAACATATTCATAAGCTAATAATAGGCATCTTCGAGAAAACCAGCACTGGAGTGCAGATTGAGCTGGGCATGGCAAACCTCTACAACCCTGACGTGACATAAGGTAAGGACATTTGATGAACCCAGCCGTCTCCTCGATATAATTTCAGATAGGCTCGCGCTACCTAACTTGAGTTTATTTCTGTTGCAGCGGCAGTAGTTGAAAATAAAATTAGGCGCATGTCTCCTGGAAACTTTACGGTGGAATCCTAAGGCGGGGTGAGGGGGTCCTTATAACGGTAGCTGCGCCCTACCCCTCGTTCTTCCAACACGTCCACCCCACCCCCAACCCCAGAGCCTCCTGGTAAGCCCCAACAGAAAGTCTCCTGGGAAGACCTAACTATAAACAGAACAAAACAAAAACGGGAACAAACAATAATAAACAAAAATGCGCCCCAGGCGTCACCGGATCACCCTACGTATCGCGCCACGGTGAATCAGTCGAAGCTCACGCATTCGGTAGTGTGGGAATTCAAAAAAGCCAATTAGAAGCCGGAATTAGCCACTTGAGCCTTTATATGCTTTTAATAACTATTTTTTCAATATTCCCGCGACGAGACCCGCTGTTTTCACGGAAGGGCATCAGGTAAGTGCCATCATATGTTATGTTGGGTAAGTTTATCTTCAAATACTATTTACAAGTAGTAGCCCACCCCCCTCGCCTTGGGATTGCACCACCTTCACTTGCCCAAAACACGTTTACGCTCCCTACTACAGTTGTAATGTCTATCTAACCACTCTCAGCATTTTCATAGCACCAGTTTCTAAATAAAACCCTCGGACTTTGCCGAGCACAATAAGTAGAACCTCTTTTTCGACTTGTAGGCGCAGATTGGCCTAGAGGGGTAACTTTGTAGGACAGCCCTGTACAACCTCTTATACGAAATTAGAACTTAGGGAGTACCGGTGTGTTCGAACCCTATGACGAACTCAGCTAGGCCATTTCTGATTCTGTAATTTTTCTGTAATTGGACATATATGTGCGTTCTTAGCAAGCGAATATCCACTGATAATCAGTATCCTCCTGAGCATACTTGCTTTGAGTTGCGCCTAAAGCTGTTTCTGACGCCAATAAGGTCTGGTGTGAAAAAAGTGGTACCAAAATAGTGTTTGATAAACTTACAACCGAAAAAAAAACCAGCCTAGGCTGAACATCGTAGCTTTGAAGTGAAATTCAGGGAAATCTTTACGGGGCCACGCAGCTGCCTATCCCTCTGCTAATCAGTCGCTGCAACTAGTGATATTTGCGTGCTTGTCCGGCGCAAATAGGGTCGGTGGGGAGGGCGGTTCTGTTGGGCAGAAAATCCATAGAGCGTCCTTAATGTCCCTCATCCCTGGCTCCAACGTATAGAGCCTGTAGTAAGGGCGTTCCATGGCTAACAAAAACCTGGTTGGAGTCGCGCGGCTGTAGGCGTTGCGCACAGGACAACTCGGACGGATTTTTTCCGGTTGTAGGTGTATTGGCGAGTCCAAAATAGACAAATGCATGTAGAAAAGAAATAGAAAAAACATAAAATTGGCGTGAAACTCACGGTGGAGGATCCTCAGCAGCTTGTACAGAGTACATCCTTGGCTGGATTTGTTTCGTTCTAGCACATATCGGCCGTATGAGATTTAGTTCTGTCAAACAGCGGAACACAGTGCGTGATATCATTGGCAGAAGCATTTCTGAAGCACTCTTCAAATATGTAGCAGTACATTATCAATGCTGTTCACGTGCACATACTACTTAAACGATAGGTGCGAAGAAAAACGAAGAAATCAACAGAAACTATTTAAACGAACGATAATGAAAACGCACACTGCCAAAACTGAGAATTAAACACCTTCGTCGGTCCTGACCAAGGTTTTCCTGCAAACCAATAGTTCCAGTGGTTAAAAATGAACAGTGTATCCGTAGAACAGACAAGTACCACCTCAAAACCGCTTCAAGTATCGCGAAATCAAAACGATGCGAAGCAAAAAACCGTGCTCTGCAATCGCGGCAGAAACACCTAAACTCACGCCTGCAAAGATTTGAACGTGTCTCAGACTCGCTGGGGTGACGACTGCGGGACGGCGCGGTCACTCTCGGGTCACATCATTGGTAACTCGGCCGTGTCGCAGTCATCACCGAGCCGTTCCCCGATGGTGACCGGACGCTCCCCCGTCGGTGACGCGGATCTGTCAGGCGCACGTAGTCTGGTGCGTTGCCCTGTTATCGTGTAGGCCAAATTAACGACTAGTACTAATTGAGCTCTACTGGAATTTTTCCTGACACTAGAAAGAAAGTTCAACGTCCTTCGTAATAATGGAGTCATCCGATAGAAATATGCATCTTCGCTATGACATGTCGTTAATGTGGCCTACATGGGAACGAAGAGGCGCACCAGCCTATCAGAGCAGGGCTCGTACACGCAGCAGGGTGAGGGATGAGAGCTAGCCTTTGAGAGCTAGATGCGGAGGCGGAGCAGGGCCAGCCAATCAGAGCACAGATCGCAAATGCTCGCCCTTTCGTTCTGGTGCATCGCCCTTTCACCAGGTAGGCCAGATTAACGACCACTAGCAATCCAGATTTATGTAGAACCTAATGGTACATCTTTTTATAGTCAGAAAGTTGGAGGACCTACATTTTGATGAAATCAGCCGATAGAAATGACTGAATGCTCCTCTTCTCTTATCTTTCTAGGAGCTATGACTGGTCGTTAATTCGGTCTACATGGGGGAGCGGAGACGCACCAGCCAATCAGAGCATGGTTCCTGCAAGCGGCAGGGTAAAGGCTGAGACCTCGTCTTTAATCTAGAGGCAGAGGTCGCTGACGTGGCCTACATGTGGAGGCGGAGAAGCGCCAGCCAATCAGAGCACCGATCGTACATGCCGCTTTGGTCTGATGCATCGCCCTGTCACCACGTAGGCCAAATTAACGACTAGTACTAATTCAGATCTACTGGATCTGTGTTTTTCTTGACACTGGGAAGGAGTCCTACATGCTGATGGAATCAGCTAATAGAAACTAGCTTCCATCGAATAGCTATGACATGTCGTTAATGTGGCCTACATGGGGAAGCAGGAATGCGGCATCCAATCAGAGTATGATTATACACGCATCTTCAGGTGGATCGGGGCTGTCTTCATCACTGCCCTAACATTCTCGTTTCGCACCCTGTCCCGACGGGTCCATCCACATGCCCACCTCAGCATCCTCATTTCGCAACGCGCAGTTGCCGCTCCTGCGCCTTACCAGGGCCCAGCACTCACTGCCGTAGAGGAGGGCAGGCTCACAACTGTTCTATAGAGCTTGCCTTTGAGCGTCCTGGAGCATCTACGATCGCAGAGGATCCTTGTGGACTCCCTCCACTTGAGCCAGGCTGCGTTTATCCGTCCCCTGACCGCCTGGTCCACAGTTCCTTCCTCGGATAGGTCACTTCCAAGGTAGCGGAATTCTTCCACCTTCCATCGCTGTGGACGTCCGCGCTCATCAAAAAAAATCGTTTTAAGGGTTATTGAGGCAATATTCTTTCCTGGCTCATTCGAAAGAACTCGAAATTCTAATATAGGTGATGGTAGGGTCCAGATCAATTCCAGTTTCTGGACTGCCAATGCAAGCCGTCTGATCCTCCCCTCCCTCTATCGATTGTAATCACACCAAATCTGGTCGACCTACAGGCTCCCGTGGTTGCCTGGGTCACCATCGCCTCCGCGGCGAGAGCTGTCTGGCTGAGTGCGAAGCGGCGGGTGTCACTACGCGAGTAATTGTCTCCGCAGGCACTGTCCCGCGTCTTTGCCCGCGCCGCTTTCAGGCAGAACGTCCCCCTCCCGTTCACCGAGGCACATCTCGTTGGTTGTCATAGGGGTTGATGAATGTTGCGTACACGTTTTCACCCCTCTTTTTCAGGTCTTTGAAAAAAAGCGTTCAGCAAAACTAACTGCGGTTCTGGAGTCCGCTCACAGAGCACTACATCCTGTCAAAATAGCACCACAAATCTCCTATGAGTTGAGAACCCTTCCTTGTTAGCTGATCGGTTAGATATGATCCTTGATTCTTAGTTCGTCGAACGGTTGGATACTGGACGATAGAACTGTAACGCTTGTTCCGCAACGATCGCTTACGTATGGTAAGTAATAGGGAAACTGCTCCATATCGCATAAGAGTTTAGTCGCAGCTCATCATATTTTCATGACTCTTAAACTGTCAGGAAAACGCCACGAATTCCAGATATGTACTGAATGTGACGGTAATCAAGTGTAACGAAACGTTTATGGAATTAGTCACGACAGTTGTCATGACATGTCGGAAAAATATGTGCAAGGAGATACGCCATTTCATGTCATATAACAATATGATTTCAAGTCGCAACAATCGCAAGCAAATAGAAATACACCACATTCAAAGACAGCGTTATACATGCGTCTGGGATCCACACAATGAATCTCCCGTCCGTAGAATAGCGAAACGTTCCTGAGGAGACTAGTAACAAAGTAGTGGGACGACGAAGAAAAATATTAGTCGAATATAATAGTAATTCATTCAAATGTAAGACATTACTGTTTACACGCTTAACATAAGCTCATACTCAGACTCGGCGCCGTGGCGCGCGCGGACTTCGATCCTGGCGCACCGACATTCGTGCCGGGACCCATCATCCGTTTCACTATACAGCCATATCAACAAAAGTACGTGGCGGGAAATGATAAATTCACGTATGAGTAAGCATTCGTAGAACACTTGGAGCATCATCTACTATAAGAACTGGAAAGAACTTGGGCTTTCGTAGAGGACCCGGTGGTGTGAGAGAGAGAGTGGGATGAGAAGGAAGGTGTGTACGGCATCTGACAGAAAAAGTTATCACTGAGCGAGCGACTAAGCCGGCTACACAGCTACATACACATTCGGGCTCACTGCGGCGAGTTACTCGATGTTCGATACCGGTTACGGTAACCTTTGTCGTGTGAGAATTAGTCGTTCTAGTGGGCTAGAGATCCGCGCTGCCTGAAGAAGCCGGCCGTCTTCTAGACTTCGGGGCGATCAGTAGTGGTCCTGCTGAGGTCTTCTTCCTTTATGACCGGTGGCGACAACTCAACAGGCGAGTTTCGCGGCTCCATCTCTGATGAGTTGTTGCGCTCGTCTTCCATACTGAAAAAAAATCATTGTTATAAAGTGGAAGCCGTTATTCTTGCGAAGAGCTTAAATTTTGGGCACTTTGGCACTCAAGATTTTTTTTTCAATTTTGGGCATCTTGCGAATATAGTAGTACTCGAAAAACTCGAAATTTCGAATATTCGAATTCGAATGTATTCGAAAACTCCAGTTTTTGTGAATATTCGAATTTAAACACATTTGAAAAGCGCGACTTTTGAGTATTCGAATCCGAATCCATTCGAAAAAGGCGATTTCTTGAAACCTCGAATTCGAATACATTCGAAAAACGAGATTTTTTGAAAATTCGAGTTCGACTACATTTGAAAAGTACAACTTTTGAATATTTCCACTCGAAAAACACGATTTTTTGAATACTTTAGTTCGAATACATCCGAAAACGCGATTTTTGATTACTTAAGTTCGAATAAAAATCACTCGAATACTTACTCAAATATATCATTCGAGCACAATTATACTCACGCACTCCGCAACTAATCGCGTGAGTATATCGATTGCCACGCGACGCTATCGATTTGCACGGCGGGTACGATGAACGCTCACAATGTATGACCTATGGCAGAATCTTACCGAGTACAATGCCCATGAAGCGATGGTCAAAGAATGCACATCTGGACGCAGCTCAAGTTAAGGGGTACCATCCTGGGGTCGGATTCATCAACGACTTACATGACTTTAACAGAGAATTCACAGCGCAAAACTCAGACAACGCTGCTTATCCAGCGATATGGTGAGCGATAAGCAGCGCGATCTGAGTGAGCGCTGTGAATTCTCTGTTAATGTTATGTAAGTCGTTAATGAATCCATCCCCTGAAGGGATACAGGATGGTCTGCCGCCTTAGGGTCTGTTCATACTTCGCGACGGGACCGATTAGCTGGCTGGGAAAATCATAGGTATCGATTTTTGCCGAGCGATCGCCAAGCGAAAATCGATACGTATGATGTGCCTCGCCAACCAATCGCTGCCGTCGCTCCTGTCGCGAGGTATGAACAGCCCTTAGCTTCACCTGCATCTAAATTTCTTTCTCTACTACTACATCTTGGAATTCTTAGCGCTTTGTGCTGAAAGGCTTCCCTTTTAGGATCAACGACCGAAGACATACCGAGCGTAGGTGATTTGTGTGTCGTCGCAGCGAGAACCAGATGAACGCCGCCTTCCTGACATGTTACGCACCAGTGTGGCTGAAAAGGTGGAGCTTTAGGCTTCAGATAAGGTGTGCTTCATTTTTAAAAAGTTTTTGAAAACTTACAAATTCGTCGAACGAATTCGCCCAGGGTCTCTTCTGGTTCCGGTTCACGTGCCCATTCCTGAAAAACGACATCATTAGTCGACAGATTTCCCACTTAGTTGCTGTAAGGGCTTTAGCGACACTAGCAATGGATTGACCTCATTCGGGTTTAAAGTAGCCATCAATTATGTGTTATAAAATAATCGATATTAGATTTTCATGTAATGGCGCTGAAAATTTTACCTGTACTTCTCCCTTTCCGAAGAGTAAGAAGAAGATGATACCGAAGACGTCAACAGACATAGCCAGTAGGAAGCAATATTTCCAGCCGGCGGGGTTCTGAATCATTTTTTTGACGTTGCGAATATTGTTCTTTTTTGCGTTTCTAACCAATGGTGTCGTTTATTTTTCCAAAAAAGTGCGGTAACACGGGGCTTAGATGGTAGATACAGCAGATACAAAGACTGAACCTTCAAGGAGTACCAAAAAGTGACGTATGCATGGCACAATCTCAGACTGATTGCTAATTTAAGCCAGAGAGGCACATACGAAACATAACGCTCCTGGCAGCATTGTTGTGTAAGAGCCGCTTCGGTATCGATTGTTTCCAATTTCTAATCGATATCGAACCGGATCTCGCGTTGTCGCACCACATGGCAACGCAAGCATAAACAGTGTCCTATCCGCTTATATTCTCTGAAGAAAACGTTCTAATACTTTTACATAGCTCTAAAATTCTTAGTTAATTAAAAAATAATCGATACAACGTACATTAACTGTGAGATGCTGCGTGATGAAGCCGCCAAGACCAGCGAGCGCTCCGAAACCATTCGAAAAACCCATCAATATAGAGGCGTAACGCGGCGCGATATCGAAGTGGTTGACGTTGAATCCTGAGCAGAACGCGTAATCAATAAATCGATCGAAATTGATTGATGACAGGGAAGTCTCACCGGCTACGTTCATTCCACTGAGCGTGGCAGCACTGACGAGGCAAGTGACGGCCAGTGTTGGATCGTGGATGAACGCCAGCATAGCCAGGAACAGCGCTTCCCCGGTGAATCCTGAATGGCAGTGATATGACGTCACTTATCGCCGCGGCAAACAAGAATCGATATCATCGATGAAATTAATCAATTTCCTCAATCAATATCGATCGATTTTTATACCTAAAGAACAGTTGATCGGCCATTGCTTTCGTGTAGCCTTTAGGGTCACCAAGAAACGAAGGTCGTTCTTATTGATAATATGTGTTCAAGTCTGCTCGGATGCATACGCAGATGCGCAGACGGATTAACTATTTAACATATAGCCTCTAGTATACGGCTCACTAACTGTGGTTCTGTTAGTGATTGCCTAATCATGGACATATTGCACGGTCTGCGAACAAATCCACTCATCGTAATGTAAAAGCCCATTATTATCGATCGCTATTGATCGCCTAATCGATTTTTTCGTTGCAGACCACATCCAGGGTTATGTTCTCTTCTTAAGCGGAGAACAACACAGAAACTGATAACACTGAAGAATATTTGCTACCGATCGGACGCGCAAATGGAGAAAGCAGTTAATCAGAATTGCCATATATCGAGACTAATCGATCGATATTGATCGAATAAAGGGGTTGTTCAAGAGTATGCAAAGGTCGTGACATTTGCGTCGCCCCTTCTTAAATTGAGATTTGCACAAAATTGGATGATATGGATCGGGGGTGTTCAACCTGGTCGGACACACGCATGGATGTATGGACAAATTAATTTGGCGCATAACGATTCCTCGCATACAGTAGATGGATGGATGTTTTTTTTTGCTGCACTAATGAGCGCTAAAGGCATAGGAGGTCGGTGGCGCTGAATCGCGTCATGCACTCGACTATCGCTTAATTTTCGACGTGATTGACTGGTTGTACGTCAATTTTAGACGTTAGAAAGAGTCACTGAATTACTGCGCCCATCTCAGCGAACTTTAGGGCATTTTATCGATCGGTATTGATCGTCGCATTGATCGGATTCGGTGATCACCCTATGTTAAGCGCCAGCTGGCATAGACTGTAGTCTTGCCGGACATACGCACCGGCGCTTGGGCGCGCGAATAGGGTTATTTATCGATATTTCCACATAGGTGGACATCGATCGATATTGATCGGCGGATGGACTTGTTCTAGGATACCCAGATCCTGCGTCACCCAAGTACTGGCTTTGAGAAAAATCGACATCATAAGCTACTGGAGTTCATTGGCCGGACGCACGTACGGACGGATGCACGGACGGATTCCCTTCGCGCTACGTGTCGAAGGGTAAAATGCAACGCACCTAGTGTGTTGAACATCTTTCGCACAGCGCCGGTGCTCATTTTACCGGTGGATCGAAGCCAGTCGGCCAGTTGTCCCGAGATGAGGACAACGATGGCCATCATCAGTTGAGGAAGCGCCGAGATGAGGCCACTCTGAAAATCGGGCCATTTATGGGGCCGCTGAATTAAGAGGAGAGTATCGCAGACTGACGTGTCGGATGTCAAGGTGCAGAACGTCTCTCATGTAGGTGAGTTGGTTGCCGAGAAGCAAGAAGAACGTCCACGAGCGGCAGAAATTGCAGATGGCGATTGCCCAGACGGGCGGCGACAGAAGAATTGTCTTCCATGGTACAGTAGTTAACTGGAAAGAGAGTCTTCAGAGGCTGAAGGCGCTAAGAGATATCAAATCTCACCGTCATGTTTCCAGTTGCGACTTTGCCGACTTTCTCAGTGATGAAAGTCCGCTCCTCATCCGTGATATATGGGTGATCGTTGGGAGTACCGGAGGAGACGTACCACCAGCACATCGCCCACAGGATTCCGGAACAGCCTGAAAGGGCAGTATTTACCCACAGGAAGGCCTTGGAAAAAGTTGAATGACGGAACCGAGGCGAAAAAATCGCCCTGAAACCGGAATTCTGGAGTATCGGAAGATTTTGGCATTTTCCTAATCGGTGGGGAGGGGGCAGTCTGAACATGGATATATTGTGTGAGTGAGATCACAAACACCACATTGTGGATCATAGAAGCCAATGTTAAGAAAAACCATAATACAAAAGATTAAAAAGTAAACAAATAAACATGCAACGGCAAACAATAACAAGCGACCTAGTCAGCAAAACAATACCACTATCAGGAAAACGTAAGAAATGCCACAAAAACGCAAGGACATAATTGACTGAGGAGCCTGTGCAAAGCATGTGAATCGATTAATACCGAGCGATCGCCCAGAAACCAACCGATACGCATCCTTTGCTCGGGGCGACTGTTGCTCCTCTCGTCGTCGCGAACGTGGACTATGAACAAGGTTACGCAATATAGCATTGTATTGTATTCAGACTGCCCTCATCTACCCCTCCCCCATTAAGAGAGCGTATGGAACACAGGAAGAACACTCACCATAGACGTAAAATGGTGCCGACCACGAGAAGTAGCTGACCAGCGCTGCCGAGAGAGGAAGAGCGATCATCACTCCGACGTAGCTGCCGGTGAAAGTGGTGGTAGCCAGCTTCGAGCGCTCCAATGGTGGCGCCCAATGTCGCCAGACACCGTGCATCGCCGGATAGGTGACACCCTGAAGTGGCGGTTTGTTGCTGAGGGAAAATCAGATTAAAGTAGAAGATATTGGAGCAAATCGCCCTGCGGAAGTGCATTTTAGACAAAAGGGTGACTAGAAAAGTATGCTCAGACTATGTGACAAAATGTCACCCTTATAAAGTGTCGGTGTCTATTGATAAGAGATCTCAAAGACATGGAGGGAAACGTGAGAGATATTAGTGGCGCACTATACTTATGCCGCCGCCGCACGGCGTGGCGCTGTAATCGATATCGATTAGGCAGCCCGCAGGATCGATATGGAGAACAATAATGCTGCCAGGCCGCGCGCCGGCTGAGCTATAAATTACCCGTATTGCCGAGGATGTCCAAAAACTTCTTCCACGCGGATTACTATGCATCTGGATGCGCCATGCACGTCGCTGATGGCTTTCTAGCTGAGGCTATTGGTAGGACGATTTTTAACTCGTCAAAGTTTCTCCTCCCAGGTTTTCACGAAATCGAAAGGAAACAAGGAACTAACCAAGGCCAGTCCTTGTACGACTTGCATTACCATCACCATTACGTCAGTGAAAGGATGGTATTGGAAAGCGAATGCGACGATGATGTTGAGTATGCTGGCGACGGTCACTCCAAAGCAGAACAGTCTGAAAGATGGAGTTTGAAGAAAATAATTCAAATGGATGGGTCAATAGTGAATAGATATGAAGGAAATACGACCCCAGGCGAGAGAACCGGTGTGGTCTCTTGCTGAACAATTTAGAGGGGTTGATCTCATGAAACAATTCCAGAAGCGGGTTTCCACAGTGATAGACGGGCGCGTATTCGCTCAGTTCTCGTGATTGGCTGAAGAAGTTCCCTTATTCCTATGTGGACCACATTAACGAATAGCACCAGAAAGACATCTGCCGTCTTTTCCATACACTGAACCTCGCAATTCGCTGTACAGACTATGAACAAAATAAAGGGCCGGAGTGAATGGATCCCTTTGAACAGTGCCACACATTCTTCTACGGGATGTCATAAAGACAACTTGAGGGCGCATTTGGGCCATAAGATGACTTGCGGTGTCCAGCCGATGAACAGTGGTTTTCACCTGTATCACCTGTCTTCCCGTTGATCATCGACTTTCTCGAGCGGGCGCCAGCAGCGTCTCCATTCGTCTTTGTCGGGTGCCAGAGTGTTCCAATGGATCCTCATCGCTCGGGGGACATGAAGAGCGTCATAGCGGTCGTTCAGGGCTTTCACGAAGAAGTCCGACCAACGCGTTGGTGGGCGTCCTGATGTTCTCCTGACATCCCGCGGAATCCAGTCGGTGACGGCTCTCGTCCAGCGGGTGTATGCGAAGCGCATTACGTGGCCGGCCCACCTAATTTTCGACAACTTGGCCCACGCAACAGCGTCTCTGATCTTCGAACGTCGGCGTAGCTCGGAACTCCGCAGGCCTTCTCTCACTTGCGTGAATTGTGTCACTCCGAGCATCGTCCTGTCGATTCCACGCTGCGCGACGCTGATCGCGTGTTCATCCTGCTTTCGTATAACCCAGGTCTCTGAGGCGTATGTTAGGGCAGGAAGAACAGTGGAGTGGAATAGGTGGGCACGGAGTCGGACGTTCTTCGTTTCCTTCACGACTTCTTCGACGCTCTTGAAAGCTCCCCAAGCCGCTCGTTTCCCCCTGCTCAGCTCTGGTGCTAGGTCGTTGGCCATATTGACTTCGCGACCCAGATAGACGCAGCTGGAGCATTCGGAGATGTTCGTTCTGTTGAGCGAGAATGGGGCATCAGGAACTTGTCCGTTCCTCATGAACATCGTCTTCCTAAGATTCAGATGCAGTCCAACGTTCCCACATACACGATCGAAGTCGGCCAGCATTCGCTTCGCCTGGCTGATGCTGGGTGTTATGAGCACGATGTCGTCAGCGAAGCGAAGATGATGTAGTTGCCGGCCGTCGACCTTCACTCCCTTGTCTTCCCATTCTAGTTCGCGCATGACGTATTCGAGGATGGCGCTGAAGAGCTTCGGGGATATGGTATCCCCTGCCGAACCTCTTTCTTTACGTCGATGACGACGTCGTTGTAGAATGGTGAGATCTTGGTCGTGAATCCATTGTACAGATCTCGAAGGACTCTGATGTACTGAGTAGGAACACCCTGAGTGAGTGAGTCAGTGGTTTATCCTTCCCAGAGGGACGAAATGCTTGACTGGCCTAGGCGGAACGCGAACCAAGAACTTATGAAGAGTCGTGTTCGGTCAACACCTTTTCCGAGTACGCAACCACGCGCCCATGGAAAAAAGTGGACAAAATACGGCTTCGAAATAAAGTGTGCGGCGCACCCTATAGGGATTGGCTAGGGTCATCCCTTGCTATTGGCGCTTTGAATTCTCACGCTTAGGGATAAAGATTGGCGTCAACCAGTGGTTCTGCGATGCGCCATGAATTGCGGTTCAACACGGAATTGTAGAATGTTTGATGCGCCCAGATAAGGAACTCGGTTGACCCGTGCTTAGAGTTATGCCCACAATGCATCCTTTATGAATATAACTGCTACGTGGCTGGGTTCTTCAGAAGCGAAGCTGTAAACGCGTACAAGAACTGGTGCAGAGGCTTTCCTCGAGCCCCTTCACAGCTCAGGGAGCTGTTTTATCCCCCTATCGCCGACATTCTGTCACCAAATTAGCAGCGATGAATGCCGTTAGGAACGAGCGACCGTAAACTGTCCGTAGCGGTTTAATCACATCTTCGATTCCGTCGGGAATTCTGGAGCGTGATGCGGACAAAAACAGAAGGCAGATAATTTCTTGTTGACGATCGGACACGTCGCCTATTTGTAAGGATGTGAAAAAGAAGTTCAACTTAAGATGAAGTCTAAAAATAGAACGCCGCGTCCGGAACCTGTTCCTAAGACACGTATCACGGTGCCCTTCAGAATAACCGACCGCAGCTGCCCTACGGAGAAGATTTGTTCCTGCAGATTCGGTTACACTATTGAGTGTTCGGCGGTGCGGAACCTACAGGTCTCAACAGAAGACCAGACAGCGATCACCCTTGTGGACATTTATATAATGTGATGCAGTTGGCAGAAGACACTGCGACGACATGCGTGACAAGTCAGCCGATTCGGTTTCCCTGGGTGTCGAAAAGAAAGGCCGCTCTGCCTCTGCGATATCGCAGAGAAGTAGAAGGCATGGCGCATCCCAAACAGCAATCGACTTGGATCGGTGTGCTCGGAGCGCAGTGAATAGCGGTTAAGCAACGGCATCGCACCCTTTGGGTGCTTAAGCTGCTGAGGAAACAGTGGAAAAGTCTCTGGCACGGTCTGATATACCGCATGCACACACCCTCAACACGGCGCAGTACCGTAATGTGAAGGAAGGCAGTCGGATGTGGATTATTCTGCCGTCTATCTGTTGAAGTCGAATGCTCGACAAAATTTGAGGAATTGTAGTAAAATGCGAGACAAGAATCCTTCAGGATATCAGAGAGAAACGAAATGCGTGTCTTCAGTCCTGTGAACCCCTGAAGATCACTAAGAAATCAACGAGACGGCTAATGATCCCCGAAAAGAAATGAGACATCTAGAACGAACGAACTTGTTCGGGGCGAATTTGGCGGCCAGGATTCCGGCTGGTATCTGAGATGCGGCGTATCCGTAGAAGAACGAACTTTCCATCATGCCCAGTTCGGTGGCTGTCCATGTGAATTCTGGTTCCTGCAACGAAACACATGTTGTTCTCCGCAATCTGGAAAACTTTGATGACTGCGGCAATTCTGATGACTAAACTGGCTCCGATAGTGCATCTATCAGTGACTACATATCAGCTGCAAACACGATTCTGCTCAGGACCCGTTTCTGACGTCGGCGCGTGCTAAAGCTGAACGTGAAGATACGCATTTGCTCTACAGAAAAAAAAGCCACTCATTGATTAAGTCACACTCGCTGACTCAGAAAGCCAACCTTCGAACGAGTTCCTGGTTGGAAGCGGGACGATAGATCGATCAATTCCTATGTTTTGCAATTTTTTCCGAAACGTTGCGCCTAATTCGGTGGCACTCTGTGACTTCTTTCCGATGCAGTTCGCCGAACAATTTCACTGTGCTACACAAGAGTGCATCTAGAAGAAAGGCAGGGCACGACAGATGTAGTATTTTCAAGGCACTTTTTGTTCGCAGACGACATCAAGAACCCAGAAGTACAATTCAGTGCTGGTTTCGCTAGGAGCGCGATTCCACTGTCACCATCAAATCAAAGCTGCGCCTATTTATTAAATCCGTCCGTGAGTCCGTACGTGCATCTGTCCGGTCGAGCACCGGGAGAGAATCCCTTCCGTCACTCGGGATCAACATAAACCGAAAGCGACAATTATCATTATCAGCTATCAATAGCATCATTTTTGATGGGGTGATAAATCGACTTTATCTACCGATACTTACCATATGTTACTGGGTTAATCCATTCGAGAGTTCTTGCATGTGTCCGACCGAGCATCGGACGCGACACTTTCGCGCGAACTCACTAGGGCACCCCAACTGCACATTCCTAACCATGTGCATATCCAGTTTATGACTGGCGTCCTATCAAATCTGCAGCTCAATATTGAGCTGTAGTGTCGATTTCTATCCTGCGGAAAATTGGGATTATCGGTTGATATACCACTATTTATAATATAGTTAATACGTTCGTGAGCCTCTCCATTGTTCCACTGGTCGAACACCGAGAGTGATCGTTCCGTTTAATTCACCGGACACCAACCCCTGCTTACGTCCATACTCTTAAGCGGCTATAACCGTAACTCAAGTCGTCTCAAATCGATATTTCATTATCGATTTCTGGTTTCGATTTTCGCCCGGTTGAAAATGGACATTATCAGTCGGTAGTCGACATATTCCGTACAACAGAGCTAGTGAGCCTGTGAGTCAATAGATACGTCCTTGCGTTCGTTCGTGCGTCCGTCCATGGGTTCAATGTATCAAATACAAGGTGTGAGAGGATTCTTGTAGCTTATAATAGAACTACATCTACATGCTTTGAATTACATACGTGCTTTTCAGCACTGATCTCGATGAAAGTCAACAAAAAAATCAATCATCCGATATCGATCAATAATATTGACTTTGTTGATGTTGTCTCTAATGTGGGAATGACGAGGTGAACATGAAGACCGAAGGTGTGTTGGCCTTGTAATAAGCAAATGAGATAGGTGAGTCGATCTGTTTCCAGTGGCGTTAGATCGATCGGTTATTGATTGGTTACTCTCGGTGCGAGGTAAACCGATCAATAAATCGCTTGACTAGTTCTCCCGATCGATATTTTGCTATACCTTCCGCGAGTCAGTGCATTCGCACGATACTAGGGTCATGTGTATTGGGCATAAGTTACTGTAAGAGTGCACGTCACGTAGACATC
Source organism: Heligmosomoides polygyrus bakeri (assembly GCA_947359475.1). NCBI lineage: Eukaryota > Metazoa > Nematoda > Chromadorea > Rhabditida > Heligmosomidae > Heligmosomoides > Heligmosomoides polygyrus. The sequence continues at coordinate 7,931,640 of OX375867.1, forward strand.
AGCAATCATTGACATCAACAAATCAATAATGGTGTTTATCGATCGACCGATTTTGTCGTAAATCAATGATCGGGTCGTAGATAGATTCTGTCTACCTGTTGTCAGATGGCTATCGTGTCCACCTCTCTTCCATTCTGGGGAATCAAGTTCTGTCAAATGTCGTTGCTTATCGATACCGATCGATATTGATTTATCGATTTTTTATGAAGTGGAACCTGACGCAGACGGACGGCTTAGGTGATACTTGCGTAAGTACTTCTACACTGAATTAAGCTTATGGCTCACACTCACATCCAGTGTTCGCGCGAGTGTATGGACGGACGTATACACGGTTGCACGGAAGGATTACCTCGGTAGGCAGAAGGAAGTATATGAAGCGAATTCCAAGGTGACTCACATGTGTGTCGCCCCAGGCGTCGGTGAAGTTGTTCATCATACGGTTCTTCGCCACACCGAAATTCGCTCGAATGCCGAACGCGATGGCGAAACCAATGTGGGCCAGAATCGAGATCTGCCATCGGATTTTCCTCAGGAAGAAGCGGTCCTGAAAGGAACAACATGAAAGATCAGGCTCGCTGATATAAGCGCTGGAAACGATTGAAGAACAGCATGACGGTTTTGAAATCCAACTCAACATCTTCCGAATGAAAAAGGGTGTGTTCCATGAAAATTAGAAAAGAAACTTTGGACGAAGAAAATTTAGCATGATTTTCTTGTTATTTTAGTACATGTCGCAAAGGCGCGCAGCATTGGTAGGTAGGAACGCGCCAGCCAATCATAATGACCTCTGATGCCCATTCGATGCGGCCTGATTGGCTGGCGTGCTCCCACCTCCCAATGCTGTGCATCTTCGCAATATGTACTCTTTTATTTAAGGTTCGCATGCTCAAATAACTGAACGCACAACGCACTGAAATTTTACAAAAATTATTTTTTAAGGAAGATAATGACTCAAAGCTCATTCTGAAGCGCAGAAAAGCAGCATTTTTTAGTGTCAAAGAAAGATCGCGCCGCGCACTCATCTAGCTCGATGCGTTTTCATTTGACGGACAGTAAAAATTCCATTTGCCTAGAGTTTCAGACTCAGTGGTACAATAGAAATGGTTTAAAAAACACATATTTTCACTTTAATGTTTCAAGTAAGCAGCATTTACACTGTCAACCAAATGAAAATCGCCACTCGCTAGACGAGTGCATGGCGTAATTTCCCTTTTCAATTCGCTAAAAAATATTCCTGATTTTATGCACGTTAGAATAACCTTCGAATCACCATTTTTCCTTGAAGGTTTTTTTTTGCAAAATTGCAAATCATCATCACTTTTCTGGTGCAGGCGAATCAAATAGTTTCAAGAAGAATCGTACAATTTTTTTGACAGCAATTATTCTGACCTTCTGCAGGAGTCTTCAGCTTAATCTGAAAGACACGTTTTGATATCGAGTTCTGAGGCGTAAAATTCCTTACTAGAGAAGGGTTTCGACCTCCCATGGAGCTTCAAGTTGAGACCAGGATCATTAGAAAGAGAGCGGCATGCTAAACGTTACGAATATGGGTGTCAAATCTGCAAAATGAAATTCCTGTGCGAGTTACGGCCTGCCGAAATCGGGTGGCCTCACCACAGGCTGGCCGTGCGACACAGGTGGCGCCAGAATGGTGAGTCGTCAGGGCTCCGTAAGGAGCACCCACCAGCCGCGGCGGTTGCGCAGGGGTAGTGCTCCAAGTCGTCAGGTGCGACGTCGTTGGTTCGGTTCCCGTTGCTGCCGGTTTTTTGCAAATCATAATTTATCTTAGAAATGACTTTTTGTTTTGAATTTTGACACGTGTTTAATGAAATAGCCCGGAAAACTACCATGCACGTTTGAAAAATGGTTGAAGGCAAAAACTGCTATGGTGACATTTTTATTTACTATTTTGCACAAATAGAGTCCAAATCATATATTGAATAACTAGAGGTGTTTCTAACAACCTTGGCATTCATGGAACCATGAAAAAAATGTGTGAAGCAGACATGTTGCTCACATACTGCACATCTTATACACGCAGCATCTCTACTACTGCAACAAAACAGTCAATTGTAGCAAGATTCAAACAACAATTCATCAGGAGCAACAAACACATCTGGGTGATCATCAATGTAACCTGCCTTATGCCATGAGTATTTCAAAAGGTTTGAAAAGTTTTAACGTAGCAGTTTTTTGCCTTCAAGAATTTATACAAACGTGTATGGTAGTTTTTCCAGCTATTTAATCAAACACGTGCCATAATTCAGAGCAAAAGGTCATTTCGAAGATAAATTATGATTTGCAAAAAGAACCTCCAGCAACGGGAACCGAACCAACGACGTCGCACCTGACGAGCGGGAGCACTACCTCTGCTCCATCGCCGCAGCTGGTGGGTGCTTCTTACAGAGCCCTGATGACTCACCATTATCGCGCCACCTGTGTCGCACGGCCAGCCTGTGGTGAGGCCCCTGATTTCGGCAGGCCATAACTCGTTCAGGAATTTCATTTTGCAATTTTGACACCCGTATTCGTAACCAGTATTCCAAGCTCTTTCTAATGATTCTGGGCTCAACTTGAAGTTCCATGGGAGGTCGAAACCCTTCCCTAGTTAGAGCAATGCCCGATTCAATTTGAGAAGCGACCAATTTCATGTGAAAAATGTGTATTTGCAGTAAATCCTGTATGTCGGCCAGTACAGGGTGGCCCATAAGTCCTGCAACAAAATTAGGAGACCTTATTGGTTGTCTTTTTCCAATCGCAAAAAAACCGCATACCGACAGTTATGTAGCATATACTTAGTGCTATACTTCTGGAAAGTATCATGGTTGTAGCTGCTCTTATTACAAAGTAATGCGCTCTCACGTAAAACTACCGAAAATTCTTCTCTGGCCCGTGGTGGGGCGCTTCCGTTCCGATGTGACTAAATTTCGGAAGATTGGTTGTTGAACATGCAGTATGATGGTATTGTGTAGGACAGTGCAAAGGCTTCTCAAGAGTGAACATTGGATGAACGGATCTGAACTACAGTAGAAGAACGCTATTAATTTTCTGATCATACACGATGCAGCAACCAGCTGGAACAAATTCAATATTCAGCCATGTTCGTAATCTATTACTAAGCAATATGCAGTTTCTAGAATACTACAAGGAAAGCTCTACAAGTCCACAAGTGAGGTGAAGACTCAGCTATGAGGAGAAGAGAGTAGAAGGAAAAATTTGTAAGCGCAGTTGGAGGGCGTCGTTCGAAATGGGTATTCAGCCTCTGCCTCATTTGATGAAAAATTTCTCAAAGTTGAGCGATCCCAGAAAGGTCAAAATAATAGTTCGTTTAATGCTACCTTTGCGGGAACCTGATGATATAAAAACAACGGCCACGCATGGCAAGTTGTTGTCATACACGATTTTCCAAAATGCCTCCCCTCACACCCTAGGTTTTTGTGTAAAAAGAGTGAAAATCAATAAAAATGTTCGTTTGATGGGAACAAAAACTTAACACCATATATTAGAGACTCAATCGCGCTGTTTAAGGGCAAAATGCGCATTCTGGTAAAGCGATTCCTGTAACAGCAAAAGAAAAGGACGTGGTAGCGGTTCTCAGTCCATCTGCAAAATATTGCACCTGCGAAAGACAGGCTGTGAAATTCCTAAATCTTTAGATTTTCAATCTTTGTTTATTAACCATCTTAAAGAAAATGTCTTGCTCTATAAAGCCTGGGAAAACTATTGTTCAATATCTTCTTTGGAACGAATAAGAAGTAAAACTCCGTAAGAGGGGCTGCGACGTGAGCTGCAAAGCAACCCACACGATCTGAAGGCTCTTATCAATCCAGGAGTGGTCCCTTATGAATAATACCGCTCCACCATAATCTACAAACCATGAGCAAACATGGTTTAAAAATCTACCAAATTTAGTGCATTCTTAGCCTTTTTATACGCCTATGTTTTTGTTGCAGGACTTATGGGCCACCCTGTATATTCGTGTGGCGCTAACTCAAACAGTCGTCTCTGATGAGAGACAGACGACCTCCGCTTGAGGTTTGAATCCCTTCCGCCAGCCGTTGTGCAGACGAATGCATGCAAGGATTTTCGGAGAAACGGACAGAGAACCGGCGCTCCTCCGACTGCGCTACACAGACACCGATTGGTTTCCTTACAAGCTAATAGATGTCTAGTGAATCCCTATTCTCCAAGGAGTTCTTCTAGGACCTCAAAAAACAGCGTAAGACGGGGAAGATCTAATTCCGGAGAGTTTCAGTGCAGTTTCGCTCCTTTTTAACGGTTGAATCACCTTTTCAGAAACGGGTATGTTACAGTAGACTTCGTTGTTTTTCTCGTTGAACAACGCACAACGAACTGTGGTCAATCACCGTAGAGAACTGAAGAAGATCGAGGGAGAAGGATTATTCTTCACAATCTAAAATGTCCAAAAATTGACGAGGTGGTGAAGGTCTTTCGGTTGTAATATGTACTATGTGCTCTCTTTTTGTTTATAGTGCCCTGTCAGGCACTGGTGGCCACCCGTCACTTCAGAAACGTCTTTGGTAAGTGATATGGCATGACACTGTCACATCTGATTCAGGTTCCTGTGACGTCTCCAAATTTTGTAGTTCCGTGCACAAAAAGCGATTAATTTCCTTGTTGATACCCGTTACTGCCCTCTCCTGTGTCACCTGTCCTCGTCATATAGGCGCCAGCAACGTCTGTGTTCGTCCCTGTCGCGTGCCAAAGTAGCCCAGCAGGTCGTTTTCGCACGGCGTACACGAAGAGCGTGATATCTTTTGCTCAGGGGTCTCACGAAGAAGTGATAGCGGGCAGTGAAATCTGGTCCAGTGATCGTCAGTGAAACGGCTAGCATAATTGGCCCACCTAATTTTCGACGTTCCACTTTATGCTTTAGAGAGAAAGAAGTGGTTGCAAAACATTACAGCATGGTTCCTTCTCTTAGGTCACAAGCAGTGCTGAGTTGCTGTTTTCGATAGCCGCAGGGGTTTCTATTAGGTTGTCCGGAAAGTTCTCAGCTATTTTCATTCGTCTATTATTAAGTAAAAATTCAACTTGCATTGTGCATTAATGCTACTTTCTGTACAGAATTTTTCGCTCTATCTGACTAAATCTACCACTATATAATTGAGTCAGCTGCCCGCGCTGTAGATGGTGAGGCGTATCTCACGCAGGTTAGAAACCTGCATGAGATACGCCACGTCGAGCCCCGCGCGACACAATGTGCCTTTCAACATGCTGCTGCAGCCGAGGAAGCACAGCCTGCTCCTGCTTGACACAGCGGCATCTGCGCGCGTTTCTATGCGTCCTGATTCCGAATACGTGTCACCGACGTCTGCCGTGATCATGGAAGGACCCCTAAGGGGTTGGTGGAGAAGGGAAGTAAGAGATCCCTCTAGGGTGGACCAGGAAGGAAAGGAACAACCTGGAGAACGGACCAGGACGGGGAAACCAGCAAGAAGAGACCAGTAAGGGGGTCAATAGTGGAAACAAGGAACTGCACAGGAGTTGGGACCAGGAAGATGGGGGAGGGAGGGGGAGGGGGAAGACCAGTAAAAGCGAGCCAGCAATTAGATCCAGTAAGAAGAAACGAGTGAGGGGTAAGGTGGATTCGGAAGATTCGGAAGACATGTCAACGATAACTGGAAACACTACCTGTTGAGCATGAGGTGGGGTTGCGGACGAGCCACCTGAGGGCAGAAGTACTGCGCAGCACAAACCAGTGGCGTTACTGGACGGTCCGGAGAGAATGTATGTGATGAACGCACGGAAGTTGTGAACGGCTTGATGTCGAGAGACAGCTCGTCAAATCAATCAAGTGTGGGGTCCTAATAGAGTTGGAGAAAGCACTGTGCGCTAGTGATCCTGTAAATTTTGGACCGGAGATTTCAGCCTCGAAGATGACTACCGTAGCGGTCGACCTAGAGCAATGCCGGACCACGAGTTGAAGGAATTAGTGGAAGCTGAACCATCACAAACAGTTCGCGGGATCGCGGAAAAGCTAAACATTGGTAAAACTGCTGTTGCAGATGCTTCGAAACGCCTTGGGAAGGTGAAGAAGCTCGAATCGGCTATCTCCTCCCGCATTCCGCTTATTCATCGGTTAGGTTTCTCGCTTCTATCTCGAATAACCCCGGGTTTAATCGTTGGTGAATCCGGCCTGTGGTGTCCTCCGGTTACCCTCTGGCCGATTATTTCCCAATTGCTCTCAACCCGGAAGTCGCTTGGAGTATTCCATCGAGAACTACTTTAGAAGAAGTCCCGTTCGCTTTCTTGCACTGGCTCCATTTGGCGAATCGGCTGAGTCAGGTGCCTACGTGGAAAAAGCCCGGCAACGAACAAAGCGCTCCAGTTCACTGGCCACGATCATTGGCCAAGGTGCTGTGTGTAACTGCCACCGAATTCCACTCACTCACCGAATGACTAATACTGAGTCGGTGATTATAAGGGAAGAAGACCGAACACTCAGGCAGCTCAAGGTGACACGCATGGTGGAGAATTAAAACAACAACACACCAGCGCACACACGAGCAGGCTTTTTGTCGCGGAAAAAAATGCCGGTTTTGAGCGGCATGATGGATTTGAATGTTTGTATGAAGGCACGACAAGGAAGTAGATCTGATTTATATAAGTGAGAGTGGAGGTTCTCAGGCAAAAGAAGCATGGATATGTTGTGTACGCAAAGGAATCTTTTACACTGCATTTATATTTAATTACAAAGTCTTGAGCGGAGGCTCAGGTCTGAAGAAGAAGAAGAAGAAATTTTTACTCGGACCTACCTACACTTTTCAATAAAAGATGTTTCGTAAATCGCCCATTATTTTTTGCGAAGACAATACTCTTTGCTAGATAGCGACAAAATAAAAAAGTGGAACCTACACGTTTTAGTCATGCAGAATGGTAAAGATGTAAATGAAGTTGTAAATATCGGTAATTATTTTTGCGACGCTATAGTATTATAGCTCCAGTGATCAGAAAATCCAACAATGACTTTTTAGACTTCGTTGAAGTGTGATGAGAAGCTATGTAACACACTGGAGATCTGGCAATAAATTTCTTCAAACTGGTCATTTTTTTCGCGAGACTATGGTAATTAGCGGACATTGGTGACAGCAGTATTACTAGCAGGCAAAAGGCTTTAAAATTTAAAATTAGGAAGTCATGTGAATAATTGCTGGGAGGAACTGATACCATTATGTGACGTAAAGTTCCACAGAAGAGATCTTACCGAAAAGATTCTGTGAATCGGTCACTATTTTCGCGACGCTATATGGGAGAGAAATGATTTCGCCATATGGCCACAATTTCTACACCGTAATCTCTTGCTGTCTGCGCCCTCCTAGCTTAGAGATCGCGTGTCGGCGTGCTTGAAATTCGATCGATGTCTTGTGTGCACGCGATGGCTCGATGCATTCAAGCGGGTCGTGGTGGAGTGGGTAAGGCGGTCGCTTCATGCGAGGGAGGTCGGGGGTGCGGTTCTCCTGGGAGTCGGCGGATGGGTTCTGCTCGGGCAGCTTGGATTGCGACCGCCCTGGAGTCCCTTCCCTGGCCTGATTCTGCAATTGCACAAAGCACACTCCACCCGACGCCTAAAGTTGTATTAGGGGGGGGACCAAAAGTAATGAGACAAAATGAACAAAATCTTTATCTCTCTATAACTCAATTACAACTCAACGATGCTGAGGAATGTATTTGCCATTAAGGGCAAGGACCTTGCTGCCATCGCTCAGCCAACTTCCTGATCCCATCCTTCCAGAACTGCTTGGGCCTGATGTTGATCAACTGCTCGACATGGTTGTCAAGGACTGCTTGGGTTCTTGTGTCCCTTCCGACTAGGAAGTCCTGTAGGCTCAAGCAGTAGTGGTAGTCGCATAGAGAGATGTCCAGCGAATACGGTGGGTGAGGCATGTGAACGTAGCCCAGCTGAGCAAGCTTATCCGTTGTCACTTTTGCCCGATGGAGTGCGGCGTTATCGAAGAGGAGGACCTTCTTGAAGCGCTGAGACCGAATAAGTGCGAGTCGCCGGCCCATCTCTTCTATTTCGTTCACCATGGCCTTGGAGTTCATCGTAGTGCTCTTGGGAAACAGCTTCCGGTAAACCGGTTCATGGGCGCAGACCCAAAAGCTCCAAAGATGCTTCTCGCCGTGAACATCTCGCCGAACGAAGGTCGGTAACAGGTCACCAGGCCTCACCCAGACTCGCTGCTTGGCAGGGTTAAGGTAGAAGACGTACTTCTCATCCTGCGTGAATATTGAGCCCAGGCTGCTCGGGGTTGGGAATTGGGGGAGATTTGCGCGACACAGGTGGACTCGTCAGACTGGGGTTTCGGCATGAGACAGGCTGGGGTTTTTGGCATGCTTCTGGAAAGGGCAGAAATGAGCTAAATCTACACCTTTGGATGCATAAGCACAATAGAAACCCGACGGAAAAGCTTCCATGAATCGGCCGCTATTTTCGCGACCCAGTAGACCCAACGGAAAAGCTTCGTTGAATCGGCTACTATTTTCACAACAGTATGGCGCTTCACCAGGTGACGCTGACTAACGCTGAATCAGCAGAGAAAGGACCTCAGATAAGGCTTGAGAGATTTTTGAATAGAAATTAAGTTTTTAAGTGATGTGAATTAATAGAGCTCCAACAGAAAGCGCTATAATCGGCCGTTATTTTCGCAACACCATGATTACTTGCCAGATATGTGACGATGAAATCAGAAAGAAAACTAACCGTTTCAACGAGCGTGTGCAACTGCTCCCGGTGTTCCCATTTCTTCGTGGAAAACGTCCGCCGAACGGAGTTCGTCACCAATTCGCCCGCTTTTCGCAGTGATCGTGTAGTGACCATGTGTGATCTTAAAGACATTGAATACTTCGTAATGGCTGAAATTAGACGTAAAAATGCATAGGCCGCGAAGAAAACTCGAGAAAAAAGGAATCAAACGTACAAATAAAGGTTTGGCTTGAACTACGGACAGGAATTTAGCGATTTTGCCCGAATAAGATTCACCTCCCGTTTGTGGTACAGCGGCAGGAGGTGCAGCAGGCGTATAAGGATCGAACGGGTTCGCCTTTGTGCCAAAAATGCTCAAGATTTAGATATTTTCGTGGATTGATGCTTTGCTAGCAGTTATTGTGGGAAAGGTCTTCCATTGATGATATGAAGTTGACTGCAGCTGTTGACCAAGATTCTTCCATTCACTCAAGCATTAGACTCCTTCTACCAAGTGAACGTACAACTAAATTCGGCACTCAAAAACAGTTCACGATTCCTCAGTCAAGAGCCGTGCATGACGCATTCCAAGTGGACCGATCTAGCAGAAGCGAAGTTCGTCTTTTAGCTGCGCTACAATCACCTCTCTGTTTTGTATCAAAGAAATTAACTGCAAGCGACAAAAATCTTCGTGATCTCCTTAGCAGGGCTAGTTTAGGGATGCTCCATGCACTTCCCTTCTACTTGACGTCGCCGCTTTGAGATTGACGGAATTTTCCGGCACTTCCGAGTCAGAGAGGTGCTTGTAGCGCAATCGGATGAGCCACCTACTCCGGGATGCACGACAGATCGATCTAAGGTTCGACTTCTGTCGGGGTCAACCTAAGCGCTCGATCAGTGCTGATTCGGGGAAGTGGTTCTAGACGTGTATGTGAAGAAAGAAGCGCTGAACTGCCCATCGCCTGTCCACCACAGATCAAATACACGGTCAACACTTAATCTAGTACCTCCAGTAGAAGTAAAATGCATGGCGCATTCCTGGAATAACGACGAAAGCAAGGCCTTATCCTTTTTTATCACCAACAACAGCAAATTTTGCATTAATTCTGATTAATACAGTGCTAGATCTCTTACATTGATGAGAATATCAACGATTGCTGTTGTTCTACTGGTTTCAGGATGCGCCATGCACTCTGGCTTCATGCGATATTTGACCGAGTGGGATGTAAGAGACAGTAAATAGACAGGCACCTTCTGATTCTGCCACTTATGTTATTTACCACTTATATGTCAAATTTGACGCTTTTTAAATTAAATATTCTGTTCAAAAAATTGATGTTTAGTATAACTTTTTTTAAACTAAAAAATACTATTGCCAATAAGTGAAGAGTTTTGAAATTTTCTTAAAAATTGAAAAGAAAATGTTTAAGCGAATGGTTTAAGGTATATTAAAGAGTCCAGAAAAACAGCAATTAAAGGGAAAGAGCGCGCCGTGCACTCGACTAGATCGTCGCGTTTTTTATTCGATTGATAGCGAAAATTTTGTTTGCACGGGATAGCGCAGATGTGCAACAAAAACAGTTATAAGAAACACATTTGCCAACGCACGTGTTTCAAGTAAGCGGCGTTTGCACTATCAATCATGTACAAATCGCGGCGATCTAGTCGAGTGCATGCTGTCGACGTCACCTTTTAGTTCACGAAATGATTTTTGCTTTTATGCGTTTCAAAACAAAATATTTTTCGCAGAAAAGTAAATTTTAATCAGATTTCAAATTATAATAGATATTCACTTATTGAACCAGGAGAATTAAAAGAATTCAAAAGGAAGTCATACTGCATTTTCCTTTAACGGAAACGGTTCCAACCGTGTTGGACTGTTATCTTAGTGTGGAAGAAGATCGATTTGATTTGAAAGGTGCTTAGTTTGACTTCAAAAGCGTCATTCTTGCTTACAATAGTGTCGAATTTGACGTGGAAACGGTGCAATACATTAGTCTACAGAAGTAGAAGTGTCTGGTTACTGTATTTGTCTTGTGGCAGCTGAGCGCCTTAGAAGCAGAATAGGTCCTGAGTTGGATACAACTCTGCTCAGTAGCACTACAACGACGCCCGCCCCCCCCCTCCTAGTCGGCGGATTTAGCTGGGGGTGCTACGGAATGGAAGAAATAATTTTTGTTCAAAAACAGAGTTACTGGAGGTGAACCAAGCTCGCGTCTGATCGCTAGCTCAACCCCAGAACGTCTACAGCAAGAAGCAGGCCAAAGTTCAGGAAGGGGATCAGGACAGCGGCGACGACGAGTGAGTCGTTCTCGTAAGAGCCAAATTAATAGGAACTGTAATGGCGTAACAGTGTGTGAGGAGGACGACGACGGGGAAAAGGTTCTGACGCGTCGCGGAACTCCTTTATGCGGTGCAGCGCCGCAAAGCGGAATGACGACTATTCATCATCATCAGCGTCTAGCGTCGTCCTCGTCGTCGTCGTCGTCGTCCTCGTCCTTGTCGTCGCGTCGCCGTCGTTTCGCTGTGAAGCTCCGCCCCGTCAGAATCTTTAGAGGTGGTGCCTACGGGGTGAGGAACGTGGAACCGTGGTGGAATTCGTGGCCAGAATCGCCGCGGCGAATGGAATGTTCCAGCCACTTCTGCTATGCATGGACAACACAGATGGCCTGCAGGACCAGTCATTCGCCGGCATGAATTCCTTGGAGCACTTGAGAGCATATAGCTGGACATCCTTGCCAGTCAGACAAGACCCCGGGCAGAATTAGTCTCGACGCCCTTTGCTTCGGAAGAATCGACAATAATTCGTCGCGTTCTTCCCAACCGAAGTGCATTCAGACAGGTACTGTAGGAGTGGAGACAGGACGAAAGGGACACTTCAACACTTCAACTGATTGATCAATAGATATTCTATTTATTGCAAAGAAGCCATACGATGCTGGAAGGACGGATGCTGGCCCATTACGCCATCGGCGCTGTTTGATCGAAAGAGACATCCACGATATCGAAGACGTCCACTATGCCGATTCTGATAATTCGGATTGGCTATTTCTACAAATGCCGGATGAATGGCTCATTCGAGTAAGGGCAATTTTGAAATACCCGGATTTTAGGGTAATTTGTATAGTGGTGATTTCGACCAGACCGGGTTTTCGGGGGTTCAGGTAGCTCATTTTGATCACAAATTCGATATCCTCTCCTAATCGAATATCCGATCCGAAGAAAAATAATCGAAATCAATTAATTGAATCATCCTGAAATTTGTTCTAGCGAAAATTAAACTTATGAACTACTCACTATCCACAAAAATCCAGCTTTTCAAAGACGCCATTATGTGGCATTAATGGTTCGTTGATCCGGGGTTTGAAAAAATGGCGGATCCGAATTATTCGGCGTCAGATCTAATGCACAGCAGTCTATGTATAAGAATCCGTACTGGAAGCGAACCTACTCGATTCAACTAGCTGGATGCACTCCAGAAGACAAACGGCTAGAACAACGTCTTCTGAGGTACAGCCATCCTACTTACCATCACCCTGAACGAAGGCCTGAATAGACGACGCTGACCGCTCAGTGCACTGTTACGGTCTTTTACGGAATCAGCCAGCTGAAGGACTCTAACCTCCTAGTTACTGTACTTCTGCTGGTTTTAAGTGGCCGGTAAGCGGTTGATGAATCTTGTGTCTGGTGTCGATGGATTGGTAAAGGATTAAGGATAAAGGACGACGTTAATTAATCCCTTATGGAATCCGCCACACATAAGGGATGTCGTTTGGGCAAGATTGGTGCGTTTTTGGCTATGCAATGACCTGCGGTGGCCAGCCGATGAAGAAATAGTGTTTCATCCCTTCCAGACAAGTCTGGAACCAATTCCGGCATTGGAGGGATGGAATACTTGGTCTGCCTAGGTGGGAAACAAGAACCAGGATCTTGCGATCGGGTGCCCGCGACAGCCGGCACCTCTTTCAGCTGCGCTACCAAGCGCCAGGTGGATTGGTATCGGACACATCTGGCCACCGGTCAATTGAACCTTCAACTGCTTCTATGGCGGCCAGTCGAAGTAGCGCGCATCATGAAAACGGCCAGCCTCTCCTTCTGAACCGCTCTTCTTCTTCTCCTTAGCGTTTAGTCCCGCGCAGTCGCAGGGTCCGCTGTTCTTAAGCCGAGTTAGCCTAGCGGTTAGTAGTGCACTTTTATGCCCGAACGGTCACAGGTTCGACTCCCGGCTCCGGCACGCCATGCCCTATGAAAATTGCAAAAATGGCAACGGTTCCAGCGTCAGGCCCAGGTTGACAGGTCGGCTGATGGAGAAACCTCGTTACAAAACGATGATCGAAACTCCTTCTGAATAGCAATCTTTGATCAAATGTGCTGCACCGGTGATGTGGACTTCGTTTTCGGTATACGCCATAATGGTGGCTTTGTTGCTCTCCACAGACTGGAGTCAGCCCAAGCGGTACCTTCCACTGCTGAGCTATGCACATCCGTCCATCATCATCATCATCATCATCATCATCATCAGCAGCAGCAGCAGCATCAGAACGCTGTCTTAACACAAGATCCTAAGGGAACGCACATTCTAACGGGGTCAAGAGGCTGGAGATACTTCGGAAAATGGCTGCGGATTACTGTCGAGGACCGTATGCGATTAGCGGTAACATCCGCCGTGGTTTCCCATTCAGATCTCGGACACGCCGTGCGCACGTGTGTGCCCGTTTCGACCTTGAGCATTGGGGTTTGCGTATTTTTAAAGAAAAATCTTGTTTTTAAAGGCCGCCGGAGTTGTCAGGTTTGGCCTTGGTTCGACTCATCACTCAGAGATAGACAGGCTTGAGGCGGATTGCGGCTGCCTACATGGCGGGAATTGCTGTGGTAACTATAGGGAAGACGGATTAGATATTTTCCTTCGAGCGCTAGATTGGAGTTGGAGCACACTTTCCTCGGGTCAATCCTTCGCGTGCTAGCCATGCATCAACCGGTTCATGTAATGTTTCGTATGCTTGCTCCTCTACTGCATGGCGTGGCGCGTCGTAGTGCTGTCGGGGGAAGCGCTGGCTGCGCCTGATTCAATGTTCTTGGTTCGGGTCCCACCTTGGCCAAGAAGCCCATCATCCCTTTGTGGTTGGTGAATTGCTACTAGACTTGTCTGAGAGGAAGAGCAGACTGATTTGTTCATCGGCTGGCTACTCCATATGGGTCAACTTTGCATTGATATTGCCTTTACGACATCCCGCAGAGGTAGAATGCGTGGCGCATCCCAAGAGAACCAATTAACGCCGTCCTTTGTTCTTTGGCTTGAATAGATCACACTCCAAAGTACCTTCCCTTGTTCAGTGTAGGCTAACGTTAATGTAAATGGAGGACAAAGGACGGCCTCAATCAATCCCTACTTGGGATACGCCACGCATTCTACTTCTATAGAATAGCGTGGAGGCAATCTGAATGCGTATTTGGCCTGTACGATGATCTACAGTGGGCAGTTTTATCTCTCCCAAACAAGCCTGGTATCAATTATCCAGAGGAATGGAAGGTATGGTTAAGCCTCGATGAGATCCGAACCAAGGACCTTGAATCGAATGCAGCCGGAGCTACCTCCAACTGCGCTGCACCACGCTCCCAGAGGAGTGAGGAAAAATAGGGAAGTTATTGTGACAAGGGCGCCCATTATATTGCTCTGCTTCCAGAGGCTCGGATGAAACCGTGCTCTAATCCAACTCCGCGCATCAATGAATCTATTCCGCCTTTCCTTTAGTTTTTATAGCTCGACATTGTCGGCGACTTTTGATGAGCTCGGTGACTCGTTCCTAATGAGGACATGGGGAATTGATCAGAGAATGGACGAAAGAAGATTGTCATAAAGTCGTCAATCTGGAGCTCTGAATCAGTAGGAGGACCTCCTATACGGATTTGAATGGAAATGTCGAATTAATGAGAAACGGTAGCCGTCAAAATGAAACTGCTGAAGCCTGGCTGCCGGTCGTTTAATTTTAAAGTCCAGCGAGAGCGTAATTGCCTAAAAGACAGTTAGAATGGTCAGATTGTCTCGTCTGTGGTTGAATTGAACTCCATTTCGGCAGTTCCCCTAGGGTTATGCAAAGGATTAGAAAAGGACCTACAATCAGTAGAGCGTTCTTCGGAACGGCCGGACGACAGCGGCAATCAGTAGAAATGAACGGTTATTTGTGGAGAAGTAGACGATAGGTAATTAACACGTAATTAACGTGGGGAATTAACACGAGAACATGCTCAGGGTGTCCCCGCATACGCGCGAGGATTTCCTTGACCCTGACCCTGAGCCCCTGAATCCGTCCCCATCTGTTCATGTCATAAGAATACGCCATGCAGTTTACTTATTCGCATTCTCTTGAAGATCCACATTTGTGACGTGGACCTTCTTACAACTACAGCGGCTCAACGTTTCGACATTTCTCCTCGGTTTTCAAGTGCCTGGCTCAAACTAACTTAACAGTTCGTATATCACGTGCCAGCGAGTCATTGAAAGGATCAACATGACTCGCTGGCACTGGAGATGCGGACTGTTGAGTTGGTTTGAGACATGCACCTGAAAAAATTGGCGGTCACGGCCGAAAAAATGAGCTGCGGTAGTTTTTAAGTCCATGTCGCGAATGTGAGCAGCATTTAGAGTTGTGAACGCGCCAGCCAATCAGGCGCGCACCAGACAAAAAGGGCGTGTAAGGTCGGTTATATGACTGGCTGGCGTGCGTATGGTCTGTGCCTTGACTGCTGGTTATGATTCGCTGGTAAGCTGAAGAAGAAGTTAAAGGCAAGGCACCTCTTAATGCTGCGCACATTTGCGACATTGACCAATTTTCATTGATTTTAGCAGTAGAATTCCGAAATCTAATCGCTCAAATTATTAAGGATAAAGGATAAAGAACGGCGTTACTCAATTCCTTCTGGGATGCGCCAGCGCATTCTACTTCTACGGGATGTCGTGGAGGCAATTTGAATGCGTATTTGGCCATACAATGACTTGCGGTGGCCAGCCGATGAACAAGTCAGCGCTTTATCCTTCCCAGACAAGTCTGGTACCAATTCACCGACCCCGGAGGGATGGAAGGCTTGGTTGACCTGGCCGATAAATGCGAACTAGGAACCTGGTATCGGGTGCACGCGACAGTCGCGCCTCCTCCGACTGCGCTACACGCGCCCACTAGCTCAAATTATTATCGGCTAGAAATCCGGTGAATAAGTTACTAACCAAAGGGTGGTTAAGGGCTTAAAGTCAGTCAAATCTTTTATAGGATGCGCCACGAATTCTGCTTCTACGGGATACGGTGGAAGTGGTTTGTACCCTACAATATATCTTCTGGTGAGAAATGATGGAGAATTGGATGTTGTACATTTCCCAGACAAGTCTGGGAATTGTTGGGGCCTGTTGACCGACCCTGGAGGAATCTAACACCTGATCGAGTTGGGCGGGAGTCGAACCATGAATCGATTCAAGGTGCATATGATAGCCGACGGCTACTCCTACTGCGCCAGATGCGCCATTTGTGAAATTTTATTAAACAACAGGATCTATCCTAGTGAGGGGGGATGAGCGGGACTTCAATCTCTCTGTTTGACAGCGGACGCTGAGATTAAAGTAAACTATTTTACAAAGGATACACTCTGCGAGAGATGCAATCAAAATGATCCTCCTACAATTGCTGATGCAAACAAATATTATTGGAAAATTCGAAATTTTAACGCGGTGCTCAGAAGAAAAAAAGGAAGAAAAAATAACTGCACGCCTCTGAAGACATCGAACGAGTAGAAAAGTACGCCGTACAGTGAGACTCGTTCACAAAATTAACGCAGAATTCTACACAATACAGCAGAAGTATAAGTACATCTGAACTGTGCCTTCCGAAGGCTTGAATCTGAAAAGCGTTGAAAGCTTGTCAAAGGACTGAACGAACTAAAGCTCCAACTACACCTAGTTCTCGACTACTGCGGCGCTGGCCGTCACTGGCTGTGGTCAAAGCTAAATCGGTCGACAGCGTGAGAGTAGCTGTCTGTGTCAGAGCGACTAGAGAAGATCAGCGGAAAGGGTGATGGACAAGTGCAGGAAGGATTACTAGCCGCCTACGCGATCCGCTTGCCATCCGGCGGAAAAAAAGGCCACGTCTCAATAAGGACGATTAGATGAACCGCATTTTGTCGTGGCTGGAGATGATATCACACACAGGGGCGTAGGTGGCCAATATGCCGCCTGGAATAGCAGCCAGAAGATACCGTTACATCTCAAGCTGATCGTCTACACATGGGCAAAGGAAAAAGGACGGGGCTTGTGAATCCATTTCTTGGACGCGCCACGTGTTCTACATCTACTTGATGTCGTGAAGCCAATTTGAATGGGTATTTGGCCTGTGCCATGGCTTGCGGTTACAGACGATGAACAATACAATTTTTAATCCCTCCCCGAGGAATCTGGTACCATTTAAGACCATTTAAAACTCAAGCAGTTATTCTGCTAGGCTTCTCGGTGTACTTTTGACAACTCCCGCGGAATATTCTCGGAAACGGATCGGGTCCAGCGGGTGTCAAAGAAACACACATTACCTGGCCGGCCCATCTAATCTTCGACGATTTGCTTCAAATAACGACGTCTCTGGCCCACAAGTGTTTTGACAAGTTTGATCTCAAACCATGCAGAAATTAGATACAAGGATATCGCGGGCATTGCGTTCGGTCAAACGGCGCCGGTGGTGTAATGGCGTAGAACAGTCCCGCCCGGTCGGCAGGAGGTGCGGGTTCGAGTTCTGCCTGGCGCTAGAGTTTTGTTTCGCAAAAAAAAAACATCAGAGCAAAACTCTAGCTTCAGGCAGGACTCCAACCCGCAAGCGCTATTTACCAAGCAGGATGCTACGCGATTACACCGCCAGCTCTGTTTGACCGAATGCAACATACCCGATGTCCTAGAATTTAATTTTTAGATTTCTGGAGTTCAGACTTGTCGACGTTTAAGGGCCAGGGACGCTGTTGTTTGGAGCCAATCGTCGAAGATTAGGTGGGCCGGTCACGTAATGTCTGTTTCGCTGACCTCCGTCTGACCCCAGCCGTAGCCGAGAAAACCCAGCGCGAGACGTCAAATGAGCACCGAGAAGCCTAGAAGAGCAACGGTTGGACTTTTCTCGAAAGCACTGAACAATAGATACGACGTCACCTACGTGGCCCCTTTAAATCATCGTCCGTGTTCACTCGCAGTGATCGCTAGATAGTTCACAATCATCCTTGCCACAGTTGTGCACCATCGTCGCACATAAGTCCCTCTGGGCTATTTTGACACACAACAGTGATGCATGAAGATGATGCTGGCCCCTTATTGAGCTAATCAGTGATCAACGGGATAACGACTGATCCAGATGAATTTATGAAGAGTCTGAAGCCGTTGTGCAGACGAGGAACCTCGCTCTCTAACATGGTAGTGCTGACTGCTGACCTTCTTCAAGGTATTGTATGTTAGAAGAGGTGTCCAAAAGGCCTCACGAAGTGGCCCGATCCAGACGTTAGGATAGCCCCACAGCTCTCTTGGAGTCTATCAGGTACGATTAAAGGAAGAAGACAGACGTAAAAGATGACCTAAGCTACGAGGCCAGGCGACCCCATCGATGCGATGAAGCCCGCCCTTTAAGAGGTGACCTCATGTTCTGCAGCTTGCAGAGGAAAGTGAAATTGGACAATGCATCCACAAGCACACTAAAGGCGGCCTTTTCAAATGAAACTTTAATGAAATGCGGCCGTGAAGACGCCTAGAAGCTTCTTCCATGGGCTCAAATGAATCTTTGGTACAGCGTCGTATATTCTTAATGAGCATGATGACGTGACGATTTCCAGAAGAACAGGAGAATCATAGCTGTCGAAGAGTGCAACGGCGAAGGTTAATGCTAGCAAGAAGTAGCAGAAAACACAGGTCATCAGATGAAGGTCTATGGATTGTGGTGGCCTGAAGTTGACCCCTCTTCCTGCTTTAAACAAAAGTAGTAGGCAGGTAGAGCTGATAGATGCGTCGAGAGAAGGCCAAGAGGTCCAAGAGTGAACGTAGAAGGCTATCATAATGAAGGATAGCCTTCTACAAGGCTCCTTCGGCCGAAGTCAGCGCTGAGCCACTGTATCAGAGGCCAGATAAAGACAGGGAAACTCAGCAGAGAACGTCACTGACTAACAGTGAAGAATCCTGCAAGTCAGGGTGATTACGGTGGTCGATAATGCGATCGTAGTCGTAGTTATCTCGCAGGAAACACAATGATAACCGCAGAACCGGTTCTCCGGCAAGCTCATGGCGCAGAGGAAGCGCCAGAAGACGACGCAGTCAGCAATCGTCGGGAAGCGACGAGAGGAAACCAATTCAGAGAAATTCGATGAATAGCTGCACACCCACCCACCACGTTCCGTCCGTTGACGGTCGAAATAGTGCTGACTGCATGGACAGATGAACGCTTTTTGTGAGACTATTAGCCCGTGGAGAACCGCGAGAACCGGCACGACATGGAGAGCGTAGCGGCCACATAAATAAATTTTGAAATGGATGCGGAAATTGTCTGCGATTAAATTAGAAAGAGCAGGTTTTGTGCACCAATGGGGGTGGCAAGGGCGGAGCATGTCTCAGTGCGAAGTTTGAGAACGTCTGAAGCAGGTAATCGGAAAAATACACAAAAACGATGATCGGTTAAATGAAGTTCGAGATAGCGTTCCCATGGACAGGCGGCTGGCCTATCCATGGAAGCGAAGCAAGGCGGACCGAGTCAGTTACATCCCTTATAGCGCTCAGAAAGGGCGGCGCCGACGGCGAATCACCAGAAGGTGACGCGCTTGATGGTTCGCCGAGTCGAACAAGCACAGCGCTGGTGTTCTACGAGTCGAGCCGGAGGAGGTGTCGCTGTTTGGTGAACTTCCGACACGATCTGTGTGACTTCCTTGTTTGGTCAAACAGCGCTCTTTGAAAAAGTCTAAGCTTTACAGTTGTGCGCAGTAGCGCAGTCGGATGAGGCTTGAGCTGTCGCGTACAACTGATTCCAAGTTCTTGGTTCGGATCGTGACCAGATCAATCAAGCCTTTCATCCTTCCGGTGACGGTGAATCGGCAGAAGACTTGTTTGGGAAATACAGAACGGTGGTCTGCCACCGTCGGATTTACTCAGTCTGGTGGGCAGGATTAACCTCAGATAGGCGATACCGTTCGGGCAATCAATATTGGTCGAAGCCATCGATTTTTGTTCCAAAAAGATCGCTCGAAGTGGAGGTTACGAAAATATGCTAGTTGTTGGGCATACTTCACTGCAGTCGAACGGTATTGATCGATATTGATTGACAGGTCGACGTTGATTGCACCCTGATCAATCGATATTCATTAGTAGTGTCCTCAATTGTAGAAAATTGTCTGCTCTTTTATGAAACAAGGAAAAAGAAGAGGAAAGGGAAGGCTATTCGAATAACGAGCTAACGACTACGTTTGCTAGTTTACAAAATCAATGTTTCGATCGGTCAATCAATAGTGATTGTTGCCATCGATTTTTATTCAGAGGCGATTGCTCAAAGGTAGAATTATTGGCTGATGGCCGGATTACACGGCAGACGAACGCTAATGTTCGATATTGGCGAGGCGATAGACAATGGCTACATTGATCAATCAATATCAACCAAGTTATCGACATTTGCCCAGAATTAGCCTATCCTATCCAAAGAAAAAAAAACAGCTCGAAAAACTAGTTAGCGAATACGCTGCAACAGCAAAGTGCTGTGGATCGACCGATCGATATTGATCGATACTATTGATTCTTGCTAAAAGGTGATCACTCGAAGTAAGAATCAAGGGAATATTTTGACTGATGGTCAAACTACGCCACGATCGATATTGATTGACTGGCCAACATTGCTGAGCAGCCCACGACCAATCGATATCGATCAGTATTGTCAATATTTGCCCTGGATTGGCAGCTCTAATCGAAGGAAGGAGAAGAAGAAAAGTGGGGTTGCTCGAAGAAAGAATCAGCGACTATGCTGGACAGTGGACATTCTTCCCAAGGACGAAGTGCTCCCGATCGATCTATCAATATTGGTAGAAGTCAGCGACCTACATGTGCGGCGTATCGCCTGTGAAAAACGTACAAATCGATTAAAACCGAGCGATCGCCGGTAAAAATCGATATGTATTATTTGCTCGGACGACAAGTCGCTTCTGTCGTCCCATTGTAGAACTATGAACAGAGCCTGAGACTGTCGCAGGTTATCAACAGAGTGCGAGAGCCTGAGACTGTCGCAGGTTATCAACAGAGTGCGAACTCACGCTCGGTGAGCAAGGCGCTCTACTATATCGATGATTAAGTTCAGAATTCAGGGCGTAGAAACAACATTCGTCTGAAAGCAAGGTGAAACACCAAGATCGATGTAACTTCGAAAAAAGAAGAGTCGACGTATCGGTCGCCAGTCCGCTGTATGGTCAGCCAGTAAGGATGGAAAGCGATGTCCGCTCACCCCCTCCCCGGACGGACGATATGCTGGACGAAGACGAGCGAGTATCTGATCGACGACAGTCCAGGCTGGGTACAGCCACCAGAACTGGTTGTCGTTCGTCGGGGCGAAGTGATGAGCGTTGTACTTGTGTGGTTTATAACGCCCCACAGTATAACGAACAACGACAGCAATCAGTCATAGCTGGGCTAATAATAGGTCAGGTAACCAGTTGAAGCAGATGCCAAGTGATCTATGGTAAAGGCTAACTGCCGTTGGCTCTCGTTAAGGGATGCGTTCACCTCGTCTCTAGCCATCTATGCAGTCCAATTCTGGAAGAAATTACGAAAATTGCACTGTAGTAAGTGTAGCTAAATTAATCGTCCGTGAGTCTGTGAGTTCATCCATGCAAAATTAATGACCGCTAGCTGCTTTAACATATCTCCGGTTGTGACTATTGTTGGGATGGAGGTGAACGCGAATATGATTATACCTAACGAGGTGGATAAAACATGTTTGCGTACAGAATCATCCGTTGAGGTGCCTCTCATTGAGCTTCTCAAGTTGTAAAATGCAATTTGGTAGGACATATTTTTGGAAAATTTTAAAAAGTCCAGAATAGGTTTCTGGGCTAACTTCTTTTCGGGTTTTGAGTTATTCTGTCCATGAGTCTGTGAGTTCATCCACGCAAAATTAGTGTCCGCTGCCGCTTTGTCAGATCCTGATTAAGTGTTCTATATATGATATTCAGATGATACGAACATGATGTTTGCTGAACGATCGTTGAATAAATTTCGATCGATATTATCGATTTTTCCTGCCAAGTGACTTTTGGGATTTTAGGAGCGTAGGATCAAAGTTAACCGTGGTTGGTTGTACTAACGGAGGGCGATGGGTTAACGTCGTCTCTGGACGTCTAGGAGTCCAATTCTGGCAGAAATTGCGAAAACTGCTTCCTATTTAATAAAAATGGGTTAATCTGTCTGTGAGTCTGTGAGTTCATCCACACCAAATTTGTGTCCGCTAACTGCTTTATGATATTTTCGGCTAAGGAAAGCTGAAAGCTTCTATCTGTCGCTGAGATGATATAAACATGATGTTTGCTGGACGTCGTTGAATAAATATCGATCGAGATTATCGATTTGCCAGCTGATTTTTGAGATTTTAGGAGCGTAGGATCAAAGTTAACCGTGGTTGCTTTTAAAGGACAGTGATGGGTTAACGTCATCTCTCCCCTGACATCAGGGAGTCCAGTTCTGGCGAAAATTGCGAAATCTGCTTCCTATTTAATAAGCTAAGTTAATCCATCCACGACTCTGTCTATTCATCCACACGAAATTGGTGTCCGGTGGCCGTTTTATCACATCCTCGGTTAAGTGTGCTATCCATGGTTATAATGATGCAAGTATCTTTGCCGGACAGTTGCGTTGATTAACTATCGATCGATATTATCGATTTTCTCGCCAAGTGATCGTTTTATTTCCAGAGCGCAGGGTCAAGGGTAACCGTGGTTGATTGTATTACGGTTAGCGACAGCAATGGATTAAAGTCGTCTTTGGAATGATCAGTTTTAGCGAAATTTGGTAATCAGTTTTAGCAAAAATTGAGAAAATTATATTCTAATAAATACGGCTGAGTTAATCCGTTCGTGAGTCCATAGGTTCATCCACGCAAAATTAGTGGCCGCTAAGCGCTTTAACATATCTCTGGTTGTATCTACTGTTGGGGTGGAGGGGAATGCGAATACGATGTCTACTGGACGGTCGATGAATAAATATCGATCGATATTATCTATTTTTCCCCTTGACCATTTGATGTGGGGATAGTTGAACCGCTTTGGTTGTTATTGTTCGAAAGAGCGTACAGGCTTATATCCTTCGATGAAAAGCTGTTTCCTAGTTGGAAGGGACAGCCTAAGTGTACAATATAGGCTCAGAAGATATTACAGATGCTTTAGGACGAAGCATCCTTCAAAAACGAGGACTTGAGGCCAGGTCAAATACTGTGACAGTTTTAAATCTACTCGGGTACGTGCCACTGACGTGACCGGGCGGTCTTCGGTCTCGGATAGCCGTGGGTAGGACTTCATGGAGGAAAATTTCGCTCAAGCAGAGCTGTCGAACTGAATATTTTGGCTGAGAAGAACGGGGAGGAGGTGATAGCCACGCAGGAGATATCAGGTGGACGCTGAGGCGAGCAGCGAGTCGTGCAGCGCCGCCTAAAAAACGCCGAATATGTACTCAGCGGCGGCGGTGGTGATCGTCGCGCTCAAGAGCGAACACACGAACGGAAGGGGAGAAGCAGTGGACAAACGGGAAGGACTGGGACTCTGTGGAGGCGTTTAGTAACCACAAGGATTACGGGTTCGATTCCGCGTTCGGAATAGCTGCTTCTTCGGACCTGTTGTGTCAGTGGTGTTTTTGCCAGCAGAAGTCTCTGCAGAATGCCACAATTTCCACTTCAAAGTCGACGCTTTGCAAACCAAACCAGTCGAATTTCAAGTAAAACGTCGATACATTTCAACAAAGTGGAAAGAATCGACTATAAAAATGTTTGGTACTAGTCGTTTATGTGGTCTACATGGGGGAGTGGAAGGTGCACCAGACCCTTTACGGGACGTTGGACGGGAGCGGCGGATCTTTTGTCGGCGCTCTGATTGGTTGCAGTTGGCCGGTACGTTTTCGTCTCCCTATGTAGGCCACATTAACGACAAGTACCGATTTTTCTCAACGAAAATCTCACCTATGCTGTTAGTCTGAAGAAGGATACAATGGTTTCACCTGTTTGTGTGACACAAATGGTCAGTCTCAAGACGTTGTCCTAGATTTTAGTTCATGTCCTCGATCCTTTCTCCTGTCTGCGTCTAGGAATCCACCTTTGGTTTTCATTTCATTACCCACCTGCTGTCAGCCGGCCTAAAGAGGGTGTAAGAGTCTTCACTCCAAAAATCAATAGTATCCGATCGGTATTGATTGGTCAGTCGGTATGGTTTACTTGTTCGACACTAACACACTCCACCTGCCACGATCTCTTCTCAGCCGGTCTACAATGAACAAAAATCGATATTTTCGATCGATGACACCCATCCAATCGATACTGCGTCCTTGTTCTAAAGTCATTCAACCACGATCAGCATGTCAAAGGGTTGATTCTGGTCAGAGGTGACCGGTATAGCCGTTTTAGTAGTCGTATAGCCGATGCGTGCTGATGCATGGCGAGCCGAATGTATAATTGAGTTCAGAGTATAAAAAGAAGCAACGATGAAGGCATAGTGGGATTCAGGAGAGGCAAAGATCTGCCAAGAATCTCGTGGGATCGAAAATGGAGCATCGTTATCCTAAAAATAAATCAAAAAAGCAACTTTATACGCCGTTGCTGTCGAACAGAATATGGAAGCATCTATAGCAGTGTCCGCGAGCAGTGGGGCTATGACCTTCTGAATTGTTAAAGGAGCGGAAGCCGCTGTGAGGCCACTAAACAAGCATCGACGTCTTCAATCACTTTATGGGAAGCGCCACACATTCTACATACTTCTACGGGATATTGCGGAGGGCAAGGTCGCCTCGGCTACGGCTACAAATGTATTTCGGCCACTTTGGCAAATGCTGTCCAATAAATGGAGACGTACGTACTCCCGGCTACCCTTGACCTTGGCCGATCGTAAAGCAGCCGACTCTCGAAGGGTGCAGGAAAGAGAATTGGATGTTTTACGAGGAACGAGCTGAAGGAGATAAACGGTGAAGAACGAAGTGGGTCATCTGCTCTGGTCGCGCCACGCATTTCGGTTCTACGCGACACGGTATGGGAAGGTGGAATGATGGTTTGTTCTTAAATGACTCACGGTGGCCAGCTGAGCAATAAGTCAGTGTCGTGCCATCACAAGACAAGTCTGGTTGTAATTCACTGATCCAGGAGGGATAGAAGGGTTAGTTGGCCTGGGCGGGGCCAAACAAAGGGCCTAGATTCGAGCAGCACGCAACAGCTGGCGCCTTTTCTGACTCCACTACCACGAGCGAATTCAACACAGATCACACGCTTGGGAATTAATGGAGAATTTACTGCAAGAGAAAAGGCAGAGGATAAACGGCGTCCTTAGCACCTTTGTGGGATGCGCCGCGCATACTACTTCTATGGAATATCGTGGAGGCGGTTTGACTGCACAATTGGCTTATACCTGCGCTGGCCAGCCGATAGACAAGTCGGCGATTTATTCTCGCTAGGCAGGTCTGCCACTGACTCACCGACGGATGAAAGGCTTGCTTTGCCTGGGCGGGACCCGAACCTGAGACCTTGATTCGAGGTGCACGCGAGAGTCAACACCTCTTCTAACAAGAGACGTCTGTGGAATTACACTGACGATTCTCAACAAGACCTACATGATTTTGTAGGGCGTCTAATCTAACAGGAGGGAGCACAAGGATGTGAAGTTCGTTTTTGCGGTGGAACACCGAGTGGTCCAAAAATGGCAAAAAATCGTCGCCTAGTACACTCGTTTCGACTTGCGGCGGGCTGGAAGGGAATGGAGACCACCGAGATAACTCGTGTGCTATAGAAATTCTGACCCATGTTTGGGTCAAAATTGGAAAGCTTCCACGAATTCGGTTTAAAGCGAGCGCGGCAAAATGACCAGCATTAGTTGCATGGGGAGGATATGCACCTCCGACCTCCCATCCATGAATTACTAGACGACCAACAATTCCTTGCCATTTTTGGACCACCTGGCGGCCCGCCGTCAAAGCGAACTTCACCCCTGTGCTTCCTGCTAGATGTGCTGCGAGACCATATAAGTCCGTTGAGAATCGTTGGGGTTAGTTCACAGACGTCTCTTATAGGTGCTCTGCAAGGCGATCGGATCAAAGATAACGGTGCAAGTCGCCTTTTAGGGAGTGAGTAGATGGCTTTTGACTTCGCCCGCCGTTAAAAGTGGCCATTACGTCAAATCCCGAAGAATCCTTCATCCCGATTTCTGAATCCCCTATGTTTTGTAGACGTTGCACGTGCGTGGAACAGAAATAGTTCCACGATCGGGCATTTCCCGTGCATTTCCGTGCGTCACGCTTGATTAAGTCTAATGACTGAACGAGCGATAGAATCATACCCGAAAAACCGCCGCTCGCTCTCCAGATGCGTCGCCGCCATCGTCGTTCGGCGAACTAAGCGCGACTGGCGGTCAGTTTTTTCCCAGCGTACTCATCGTCGTCGTCTCCATCTATCCTAGGAGCGGCTCGGAGTCGGAATCACGTCGCGTCTCCCGTGTGTATTCAAGATCGTTCAGTGGTATTTAGTGCCCGGAAGCCTGTTGTTCCATTAACTGTTCCCTTAAGCTCGTTAGCGGCCTTTGTACCACAAAGAATAGGCACACGGTGGTGCTGTGACGGAGGATTCGGACCTATTAGTCTCGGCTACAGATTGGCGGAGATCATTCGTGTGGGTTCCATTGAATACGGGATCTTAAATTCAGACAAATACTGATCCAAATTTACCGCGATGCCGTAATTCCGCCTGAGGTCGCGCTTTACGCGCTTGAAAGCCAGAAGCCTCTGCTGAACAGCCACGACTTCAGAATGGCCTTGCATCAAGTGCGAAGTAGAAGAGAAAGCCTGCGATTGTCGAAAGTGATCGCGCTGGCGTTCGCCAGCTGGAATAATTCGGCGCTTTGGGTGCACACAGTTCAACCATTAACAGTGCTGTGGCTCAGAATTCTGAGGAGTCTGAGCCACAGCACTGAAGGTTCCGCAAACTCAGCCTGGAAACCCATTCACGGTAGCGCGCTTGAAGATGTGCGGCAGTCGGGTAAAAGATTTAAACGCTGATTCTGAAGGACCCGAGGCAGTCGATGCCAGCGAGCGAACAGTGTATCGGATTGCAGAGGAGGACCTACGGTACAACTCAAGGAGGCGATAAGTCTTTCAGCAGGACGGTGCACCGGCTCACACGAGTCATTTAGTCCAGGGCTGGCTGCCTGACAACTTGGGCATGATTTCATTTGATCCTTCGTCAGAAATTGTTGAAGTCTAGAATACCTCAAACTTGGGTAATCAAACCGTGCGCTGTCCATCTAGTGATAACGTGGAGGCGCGTTGAGTAAACGGCCATTAGCTGAAGAGCATGTTGAAAATTCTTGAAAGCAACGGGCTCGTCCAGCTTTTTGGCCTTTTCTATCACTGACCTAACAAGAGAAAGGAATACGAATAACAATGAATAAGACAAGCACAAAAAAGATAAGAAACACAAGGAAAAACTAGCAACAACAAGCAGCATGAACATGCAACAAACCGAGTGGTATTTTTTACTGACATATGCTTACATTTTCACCTAAAATTCAGCACTAAATGTACCATATTCGCGTCAAAGTGGACATCTTTCAAATCAAATTCGACACTGTCCCTAGCAAGGTTGACATTTTTGAAATCGGACTGAACATCTTTCAAATCAAAACGAGCGTCAAGACGCTCCGAGGAGACGATTGAGGTAGTTCTTCTGTCCTTGGAAAATTTGGTGTACCTTCCTTTAAAATGTTCCATTTCACCTGCGTCATAAAGTACGCTGTTCGAAATTTTTAAAAATAGAATAGAACCGGTTGTAAATTTATATATAAATTGTTTAAATATTTATTATTTTATCATTTGTTGAAATTAATTTAAATAATTAATTTATATTATATTATTATTATTTGTATTTAATTTAAATAATTTTTAAATATAGCTCTTCAACAACATGAAATACAACAACACAACAATCTCAGTTAAAGGACAATAACATCCAAAACAACGACAGCTAACAACGACTTCAACATGTTTTGTTTCGCCTCTACCTTCATACAAAACATGTTTGTAATTAGTCACCCCGAGGCTCATCACTGAAGAAGGTGACTAATTAACTTAGTTGTTAGTACTGTATTAGGAAGTATATTTCTAAAAAATTGTGTTTTTAACTTGTACTAACAACTAAATTTTACAAGTGAAACGACAGTTAACACTTATGTTCTACACTTATGTTCTAAGTGTTAACTGTAGTTTAATTTTTATTAGTTGAGAGGAAAGGCAGCGTGTTCAATTTCAATTTTATTTTACAATTTTACAGTTCAGTTTACAGTTCAATTTGAGAAAAGGCGTTTGCGCCAAGCACCCGCCAGAAACGTCGCGGTTTTTTCTTTGGTTGATAGCAGAAGCCCGACAAAACCGCTTGTCGAAAGCAAGCATCAAATAAAATCAAAATCAGTCAAATAGAAATTGCGAGGAACGAAACGACTATACGATGTGACCTTTTCTTTTGATACGCTAAAAACTGCAGTCTCTCTGCATTTTGAAAGGAGGCTCTCTACTATTATTTTTACTTGAAAAATGAAGAGATGTAAAACTTCAAGCGGTGTGTTCACTTATAAGGTCAGATGGATTAAGTGCAGATGATTTTAAAGAAAGCCAGACTAATTTTTCATTGGACAAAAAATCGTCCTGTTTCGACGAGTTTCTATGTGATTCTGGAAGAGGGATGCTCATTTTGATTTAGAGGATGCTTAGTGTCTCTGATTTCAGACTTCGAGCAGTATCCAGTTTGATTTGAAAAGCGTTCAGCCTCACTTAAATGAAAGCCGAAACTAAGGAAAACACCTAGACTTCCTAAACTTCTCGAATAATTCGGCTTTTCAGATTCGGAAGCAGAGATCTTCACATAGTAGAACATGCATGTATGATGCAGAGAGCGGTTCGGAAGGCCGCTATACACATAGGGGAGCGTTGGAGGAGCAGAGGCTTTGGGGGGTCATTTTGAGCTTCAAACTGTGATCAAGAAATGCTGAAGGAATGCGGCTGAATTCGAGATGACTGACAGATCGTCATCGTGAGAGGATTTCAAGATGAAAAAGTAGTGGCCGACGGGTTGTACGACTATACGAGAGCACGAGAACGCGAAGAAGAGGAAGAAAGTGGGGTTGCAACAAGAAGAGAAGAGCAAAGTGGCTAGCTGTGGCTAAGCTGGAAGTGGAGAAGGTGGTCTTCGTCGTCGTCACGCCCCCAGTTGATAGCAGGTCCGCTGGCCGTTCGACGATGTCGGCGGATTTTTCGTGGACATCCATCCTCTGCACGACGCCGATGACCTTGGAGTGATAGCGGAGACGTCGGCGGGGGCGGACGGTTCAATTCGGCGCTCGTGGCTAGCTGATCCGACGATTTTGTCCATCGAAGGGTTTCTTGAGGGCTATTCGGTCTATATGTACCATCTTCACGTCAAACTGGTCACTTTTCAAATCAAATTGGACCCTCTTCTAGGCCACCTTGACGCTTTTGAATCCAATCTTAACATCC
Source organism: Heligmosomoides polygyrus bakeri (assembly GCA_947359475.1). Taxonomy (NCBI): domain Eukaryota; kingdom Metazoa; phylum Nematoda; class Chromadorea; order Rhabditida; family Heligmosomidae; genus Heligmosomoides; species Heligmosomoides polygyrus. The sequence continues at coordinate 7,961,105 of OX375867.1, forward strand.
TTCAAATCAAGCGTCTTTCAGGTTAAACTGGAAACTCTCGGATTAGGTTAGAATAGTTCTTGCTAAAGAAAATTTACTACGGATTTCTTTGAAATTTTCCCTCGGGGCCCCAAAACGTAAGGGTTGACGCTGTTTGAAATCTCATGAAATTTTCATTTTCGGAGAAAAAATGTTTGTTTGGGGTTTATTCGAAAGTGCAGGAAAGCAGCTGCATATCTTTCTACCGAAGAAGAGATTGCGCCATGCACTCACCCAGTAGGTCGCAATTTTCATCTGATTGATGACAAAAATTCTGTTTACGTGGGGTGGTTACACGCTTGTCACTGTTACAACAAAAATAACCGTTGAAAACACGCATCAGTTTAGTTTGTTATTTCAAATAGGTAGCAGCATTTTCGCTGTCATTTAAATGAAAACGGCAACGAGCTAGACGAATGCATGGCGCAATCTCTTCTTTTAATAGCTTAATGTTTGCTGCGTTTCTGCACTCTAAATCACAATTTTCTTGAAAATTAAAATTCTTTTAAAATTTCAAACGGTGCGTTCACTTACTGGGGCAGGAGATTTCAAAAAAATAAAGCCAGCCGAATTACATTTTCCTTGATCAGAAAATTATTCCAACCTTTCTATAGAGTCTCTAGCTGAACTTGGAAGGCGGCAGTTTTGATTTGGAAGATGTTTAGTTTGATGTTTAAAGTGTCAAACTTGCTTAGAAGAGTGTTCAATTTTGATTTGAAATGTGTCCAGTTTTACGCAGAAAAACATAGTTACCCTGAGGTACATATCGGGTTTATGCCCAGTCACACTGAGCCACATCGCTGAGTCCCAGCAGGAGCTGATGTTAGTGGCATGCGAAAACACTATGTAGCTGGTGCAGTCGGTGCTTTGCTTGGCAGCTGTGGTGGCTGGGCAACAACTCGATATGTACCTGTCCTGTCCTGATTTCTGGACGAAGTAGACGTCTAATGACGGTGACAATCAAGCGATCTCGCGAGAATCAAGAAAAGGTGGCAAGAACCCGCCCCCCCCCCCCTCCAGAATTCGCTGGCCGGTTGCTTTCAAGTTGGTCGCAGTGAATTGCTTTGCTTAATTCAGTAAAATTTCCACAGAAACAACAATGAATCAGCCGGCAGTGACTACTCAATTCGTCCGCACCGGAATGCACTCCTCCAAAGAAATCCAGGGAAATATCTGTTTTTCCTGTTTTCTGTAGAAGAAGAATACGTGGCGCACCCAAGACAGAGTCTGATTTACACCCAGCCGTATTCTTCATCCTTTCAATATCCAACAACGTAGAAGCTGTTTACACTTCTAGGAAAGGAGCTTGTCTTCTGAAGTAGACATTCTTCTACACAGACATGCAATTCCCACGCAGTAACAGATTTCAAAGGAAACGAAAGCCACAAGTGGTTGGTAATGAGCTTGTAATCTCTCAAAACGATGTTTTGCTGCGATCAAAACTCTAGCTCAAGACGGGACTCGAACCCGCAGCTCCTGCTAATCGAGCAGCTGCTGCCAAGGTTTTGATCGCAGCGAAAGATCGTTGTGAGAGGAAACGAAAGCGTTCAACTACTCCAAGAGAACCCTGCGCAGCAGCTGGTGACGACGGCTTCGGAACGGCGGCGTGCAACAGGCCATGCCGGCAGCGGAATGAAGAGAGAAAGAGGGGAGCTTCTTCGTGGGTCGACGTGAAAAAGCAGTCAATGAGCTCGATTATGGCACCAGATTCAGAGGTGAATGCGCGCTCGTGAATCAGTGCGGATTTCAACGGCGGACGTCGCCGATCAACGGGCCGAAACCAGAAGTCGCAGTCGTCGTCGACGGCGAACGTTGAACGAGACGAAGGCCCGGGTTGAAACGCATCGCGGTGTGTGCTGTGCGTCTCTGTTTGTCCGTGCGCGACGTTACCACTACCTCCAGTCGAACTGGGGCCGGATTCATCAACGACTAACCCGTGGGTGTAGGGGGTAGAGGTACCCACGATGAAGCCTGCATCTCTGAATCTTACCTTATCTCTACCTCTTATACCCCGCATACCCTGGGGCTTAATTGTTGATGAATCCGGCCTCTGAAGAACTGCCACGAGGTGGTAATGCCGCCATATTGTCGTGACGTTCGCCACGCTCCATCCGGCTTTTCAAGGACACACACACTGGGAGGCACCCAGGTCCCGACGCGGAGGGCATACGCTCTCGCGCACGCGCCACGCGCCACGACGCACTATGAACGCCTTCCCGCGCGCGCCCAGCAGTCTTCGGCTTCGTCGTCGCACCTAGCGGTAGGTCCGCTCTCCGCTCCGGTACTCCATCGTCAGCGCAGTGTCCACTCCATCGGGACATCGACTCGACCAGCAGCGCAGGAGCATCAGTCAGAGGTAACTGCAGAGACCGACCGAGCCACCGCCCTCGTGAGCACAGGCTCCAGGGTAGGAGTCAGGGAGGATCTGTGGGTTGCGCTTGGGGCTAACCCGTAGGTAACGTGGCGGGGCTCAGCCTTAACTCGTAGGACGCTGTGTTCCTCTATTGGTATATTGTGTGTGCATTGAAGTTGCTATGAAGTATGATATCTATTTCGCACTGTCATGTGACTCGAGAGTGGGAGGTTTATTCCGTGCGCAGTGGTAATACTGCAGAAGGTCGGTTGGTTCAATTGCATCACGCGAGTGATGTGAAGATGGGCGAGGGTCGCCGAGGGGCCAGCGCAGGTGCATTCCGCGCGTAACAGAATCTAAATAACATCCACGTTGGTATGAGGTGTGCTTAGTCGTGGCAACAAGGGCCTAACCCTAACGTAGCAGGTAGCATAAGAGCGAGCGCGCATGGGTAAGACCTCGACTGGTTGTGCCTCACACGTGGCCTCGGGTTGAGGGCCGCATGAGTTCTACCACCGATGCAGCGGACTCACCCGGGGCACAACAGATATCGCCTAGACAGCTTGGATGTGCCCAAAGAATAGCGTGCAATGGCCAAGCGATGAAGAAGGCAGTGGTGCTCCCTTCCAAACCAAATGCAAGTGACGAATTAAGATCTCGGAGGAGTGGAAACGTGGCGCGACAGTTGAGCCTCAAATCGATTCCTTAAGCAGACGAAGATCGGCGCCTCCTGCCAGTTGCTAAGCGCACAACTTTTTTTTTACCAAGCTTGGCACTTTTCAAAATAAACTGAACGTCTTTCAAGGCAAACAAGCTTCTTCCAGATCAAAGCAGATGCTCTCCAAGATGAAAAATTTGTTCCAGGAAATTTTTTCATTATATTACTCCTTTAAAAAATATACCCCCCCCCCCAAAAAAAAAAAAGTGAGCGCAGGGCGGAAGGTTCGCAAAGTTTCATTCTGTTGCAAAAAAAAAGGTAGTGAAATAAAGAAGGCTCTTTTCAGAATGAAAAATAGTAGCAGTTGTCGAGTATATGGTTAGCGAGGTCGCGCCGTGCAATCGTTCAGAACATCGTGACCACAGACCAGTATTTGACTCCGCCCACACGGAATTTTAGTCAAAAGAAATTTCCGATGCACTAGGCTAGCGCATAGCGCGATCTCTTCTCTTAATAAACCTAAAATTGATACTTTTTGCATAAGATGTTGTTTTAAAACAAGCCAAGTAGACATAGTCCTACTATAAAGCAGCAAGCGTGTGTGCGTGTGTCACACTGTCCGTCCGTCACACTTGAGTTGGGGTACGGCAGCCGAACACGTCGGCGACCGTGCCTGGCGAGCTGTAGACGTGCCGAACACGTCGGCAACCCTGCATGGCGAGCCGGAGATGTGCCGAACACGTCGGCAACCGTGCCTGGGCATTTAGATGATCATCGGCGGGATTGGTTTTTGGAGGCAATCCATATCGATCGATATTATCGATTTTTTGAGGATAGCGTTCAAGCGGCGTGAAACCTTAGCTCTGGGGCTAATCGAGGTCGCTGAACACGAATCTGGAGTCGTCCAATCGAGATCGATCGATATTATCGATTTTTTGTGGGTGACGTGTTGTTTTAAAACAAGCCAAGTAGGCATAGTTTTCAATAAAACTAAAGCCTGCTGATTTTCCGCGAGAAAAGTCTTCAAAACAACCTTCGATCGAATTTTTCCCAGGAGAATTAGCATTTTGTTATTAGTAGACTTTTGTTATTAGGAGTTTTTAAATTCTCCAAAATTGAGATAGATAAAAAACATTTTAGTTACCACAAAAGCTTGTTGTGCCCTCCAAAAAACTTTTTAAGATTAGCTTTTAACCCATTATTTTTACCAGAAAATAAAAAAACTTTGTAAAGTACCAAGCGCTGTTTTTACCTTTTTTGGGGCAGGAAAATGTTGACAAAAAATCTAAGAATGTTATAGTGAATTTCCTGAAACAAGGAGTAATTTTGACATTTTTGCGGAGTGTTCTGCTTTAACCTGGAAGTCGCTCTTTTTTGATATGGACGACGTAGAACCTGGTTTCAAAAGCGTCAAATTTGATTTGAAAGTTGTCCAGTTTGAAGTGGACATTCTACAAAACACGACAGAAGGGAAACATGAATTATTGGGTCATGTCGCGAAATTGGGCAGCACTAGCAGGTGGCAGCGCTTCAGCGAATCATAACTAAGCAGAGCACTCGCCGAATATGCGCCAGCTAATCAGGGTGCCGATCCTACAAGGCCTTTTAGAATGGCACGCCCACTCGATGCGGTTTGCGTGGTCCACCTAACAGTGCTGCCCACATTCGCGACTCGTCCGAATTATTCAATGCCGATCGCCTATTAGTAAAAAGTCATAACGCAGCTTCCGAGGCGTTTGCGTCCATGAAAAAATACAAGTAAATAAATAGCTTATTACATATCGAGCGCTTACCCAAACGAGCTCAAACGGGGCGTCAGCCAATCACAACGTCGACTCATCTTGCTGCCTACTCACTTCTTCTACCGTTGGCTGTCTACTGTAACATTAACGTCCGCTTACACACTGACTCACAGCTGAGACCGAATTCAGCAAGGCAAACGCCCGATATGTACCGTAGTTTCTATAAAAAACAGGGCAGTGTTATGGAAACCTCGGGAAGGTCGAGACGTGACTCCCACGACGGCGTCCACATCGCTTTTAAATCACTCGTTGACAATGAATTCCATCCTCTAACTCATTGGATATTCCTTAGAAACACGTATGACTCAGGCAGCAATTAATTCTTCTGCTCCGAAACGCAGTGTTGCAAAGAACTCTGGGAAAGTGCATCGGAATAGAAGGAGAGACAGTGGACAAAGATCGACGTTAAACAGTCCCAATCAACGACAAGGATCTGTACCATTTTCACGTCAAATGGAACGATTTTCAAGCCATATTAAGACTCTTCTATTCAAGCGTGATGCCTTTGAATTCGAACTGATCGTGTTCCAATCAAAAGAGCGTCTTCCAAATTAAACTTGAGGCTCTCCAACACCGGCAACATTTTTTATTCCACGAATATTTAGTGTAACGTTCTTTGATGTGTTTTTTTTAAATTCACCTGCCCCAATAAATGGACACACTGTTTGAAATCGGTGTTGTACCGTTGCCTGACAAGTCTGGTACAAAAACGCCAAACCAGCGCCAGATTCATCAACGCTTATACCCGTCGCTATACCGGGTATAGGATTAGACGTACCCACGATGAGGTATTCATGATACACCTTGCCCGCCACATTATGACTATGTTCTAACCAGCCAAATGAGCGGCCTCTCGGCCGCACTGAGGGCTTCTTAACGGCTTCGCTGTAGTAATAACTTCTCATCATTATTTGTAGCTGCCACCTATGTCATGGTTTCCTCAGGAAGAACATCTTAATTACGCCGACCGGGGCAAGTTAGAAAGAAATCGAAAAAAATGAACGACGTCCACAATAAAACGAGTAATCAATATCGTCTGATGCCGATCGATACTTCAGAAACAAACTTCAGATTCGTGCTCAGCAACCGCGATTACCCTAAACGCTGAAGTTTCGGGCTGTTTGAACGTCATCTACAGAAAATCGATAATTTGATCATTATCGATTGATGTCGATCGATACTACACACATACACACACCCGCACACACACATACACTACTCCTTTATATAAGAGGGTAGAGAATACTCGACGATCGTCATGGGTATGTCCGCATACCCGCGAAGATTCCGCGCCCCATTGACACAATGGCGCTCCAGTGAGATCAGCTGTTCTTGCGAGGGTTCTAGTTCTACCTCACCGTTGATTCCTTTCATGAATACGAGCTGTTCCCGCTACCCACTGCGGGTAGTGGGTACGATTTCCTCAAGGTATCTTTACCTATACCTACTGCTTGATGAATTTGGCCCCAGAAAGGATGGACAGCTTGTTTTCTCCGACCGGTACCCGTTCGTTGTGAGCTTCAGCGCCTTCCCACCCTGTAGACTTATCATTAGGTCAACGATGTCATAGAAGACAACGTTAGCAATCGCATCCTGAAAGTTCAGCTGACCCTCTTCTGTCACTATGACCCAAAGGGGTTTGGCGCGTATGGTACAGTAGGAATAGGCGCTACCTCTCCTACGCACATCGAATCAATTTGAGGTTCGGGTCTCGCCAAGGCCAACTAAGCCATCCATCCCTCCTGGGCCGGATTCATTAACGACTTACAGCAATTTAACGAAGAAAATACAGCCAAAATCCCTGATAGCGCGGCTTGATAAGCGGGATTTCGGCTGTATTTTCTCCGTTGAATTGCTGTAGGTTGATGATGAATCCGCCCCTGAATCGATGAATTGGTAGCAGACGTGTAGGAGAAAGGATGAAGCTTTCACCGTCCATCATCTGGCCATCGCAGAGCAGGCAGTGTACAGAACAATTAGAGTATAAAGGACGATCTTAATCAATCCATTCTGGAATGAGCCACGCATTTTACTTCTACGGGATGTCATGGAGTTCAATGACTTGCGCTGGTCGGCCTCAATTCCTGTACCCGAGGGATGGAAGGCTTCGTTGGTCTGGGCGGGAAACCGGCGCCAGAAACCCGAAATGGGGTACACTCGACAGTCAGCACTTCCTTCGACTGCGCTACCAGGCGCCTACAGGGAAACAGACATTTTCAATCATCTACACGATATACCGCAGAAGCGGAATCAGTGGCTTATCCCACAAAGGGATTCGTTGGCGCCTAACTTTACATTTTTGTTCGTTTTTGAACCCTTTTCCGCTTGTCACGTTATCTGCCTGTGACCTGACATCCGTTATCATTTCTCTGCTGCATTCATGATGAATAACCCCAGGCTTAGCTCAATAGAGAAACGTGGTTCTGTAGGTCCTTGTCTGCTGCTACAACCCGCCGGAAGTGCATGTTCTCCGGGCTGAGATGCGATAGGCGCTTGAAGTTCTTCGCAACCAACTGCTAACTTCACTTTGACTGCATTGAACGTTCTTTGCCAAATAGCTGAAAATATCCCTGATATTTACGTATTGGGCGCGTGTAGCGCAGTCGGAGGAGGCGCGACTGTCGCGTGCATCCGATACCAGGTTCCTGGTTCGGATTTCCCGCCCAGGCCAACCAAGCCTTCCATCCCTCCGGGGTCGGTGAATTGGTACCAGACTTGTCTGGGAAGGATAGAGCGCTGACTTGTTCATCGGCTGGCCACCGCAAGTCATTGTATGGCCAAATACGCATTCATGTCGCCTCCACGACATCCCGTAGAAGTAGAATGCGCTGGCGCATCCCAGAAGGGATTGAGTAACGCCGTCCTTTATCCTTTATTTACGTATCGTTTTTTCTCCTCCGCTGAATCGTTCAGGAATTGCGCAAACAAGTTCAAAGACAAACGCCTCAACGTTCGACACCTTTTCAGGTTTGACGAACTGCGCGAGGTGTGAGCGATCTGCCTGACATTAATCATCAAATGTTGCGAAAATTCGCACTTCAAACGCTGGTGGGGGAGCCGAAACAGGAAAAGCAGAAAACATAACGCCGTCTGACGCTGAGGTTTGGTTCAGGTAGCCTCGAAAGCTCGCTCCAATCAACGGTAGCAATTCCTGAACATGCTGGGTCATCCTCTGACCAGTCGAGCGCTCTTCGTGGTCGAGTACGCATTTATTTTACTGATTTGAAAACCCTACAGTGGATTTCTGAAGACTGGTTCAGACCGAAGATTTCCTCCGTTCTCGGCCTCCCTAAGAATAAAAAAATGAACAAAATCCTAAATTTGGCTCGCAATAAGTTCCAAAGATCATGCCTTGGGTCGTAGTCAGTGTTTTATTTATTGTAAGAGCTGTTAAACGTGACGAATTGTAAGAGCTATTGTAAGAGCTGTTAAACGTTCGTCAATAAAAGCCACTGTTAGGAATCTACTTGTAGAAAACAGTTGTGAGCAGTTCAATCTGATGAAATGTCGAAAAACATTTTTGACGCAAATAAGAAGTTTCTTTTGAAATAAACTAAACTTTGAACTAACTTTTGAACTAAACTACTAGCTCATCTACTGGCTTCCCTTTCAAACACAAAGGATAAAGGAAAAAGGAACGATGTTAATCAATTCTTTTTGGAGCGCGCCACGCATTGAACTTTTACAGAGATATCGTGGAGGTGATTTTAATGGGTTTTGAGTCTATACAATGACTTACGAACGATTGACAAAGCAGCGCTTGACCCTTCCCACGCAACTCTGGCAGCAACTCACCGACCCCGGAGGATTGGATCTTAAATAATAACATAAAATAAAACGGACAAAACAAAATCATAAATCGAAGTATACCATTTTCAGTTGGATACTTTTAAAAGTTACCCTGGGCAGAGATCGATAACGTCGATTGAGAGGTGATGCCCATTCAGTGGCTGTTAGTTTGGGTTGGCGGACAGACGCACGAACGGACGCACGCACATAAGTTCATTGTCAGAAGAACTAATTCCTCTGTGTGTAGGTGCGGGCGAGCAAAATGCAGGGTCGTAACGTTCTCAAGCCTCGGTCGTACGGTCAGCTTTGTTAGCGCTCTCAATTTAGATAGATTATGCGGGAAATTTTTATTGGAACTTTTCCTAAAATTAGATGATTGCAGCCTCCTCAATCAGCACCACTTTCCTATCATACAACCGTGGCTGCTTCCAACAAAGGTCTCATGAAGAGGTTATGCATCCGAACACTGGGGTCCTGATTAACATTAGATTTGATTAACAATTGGTTTGATTGACGTCTAACAGCAACAAGAAAAAGGGTAGACAATAAAAGAGGGTATTTCTCAATCCCTCTTGGGATGGGCCATGCATTCTACTACCACGACATGTCAGTATCAGTCCTGTCTGGGGAGAGTACAACACTGACTCTTTCATCTGAGCACCGGAAGACATTAAGTCATTAAGGATGAAGGATAGAGAACGGCGTCACTCAATCCTCTTGAGGATGCGCCACGCATTCTACTACTAGGTAGTCGTGAAAGCGATTTGGATGCGTATTTGGCGAAGTCAGCGCTTTATCCTTCCTGGGCAAGTCTGGTATCAGTTCTCTGACTCCGAAGGGATGGAAGGCTTGGTTGGCCTGGGCGGGAAATCCGAACCAGGAACTTGGTATCGGATCCACGGGACAGTCGGTTCCTCCTCCGACTGCGCTCCACGCCTCCTAAAACAACAACGGTGCGCAAAATTAAAATAGCATACTGTCTTTCTTTCTGAGGTTAAGGTGGCATGAAATAATCCGTCAATATCGGTCATTTTTGTGGACTTTTCTATCGTTGAATATGGACGAATCACGTGAATATTACGACCCACGGTCAGGATCCTAAACAAATGAATGGATTCTATCGTTTAAACGACATTAGTAATCACAATTCACATATTTCCGTGCAAATAGATGAACTTCGCAGCAAATAAACAAAAGTGATCATGATGCCTGATGCCCATGGGGAGAAGCCCCATCCAGCCTGCTTGCTAAAGTAGAGTTAAGCCGTTGTGTAACTCCTTCTGGGAGGCTAAAAACGATCTGGAATTATCAGAGTTTACTATGGACTTGATCAGCGTGAAGTGCAGCGTAGGCAGACCATTCGAAGAACGTCCTCATTCAGATACATCTGCTGAACAACGACGTCTTTCGAAGAAAACCGGACCAACAGGGAGATGTCTCAATAACCGTAACATATGGATGACACTCGCTTTGAAGAGACACATCTGACTCGATTACACACCAAGCAGCAGGTAGGGTATCAAATATTTGGCGGATATAGGGCTAAAGAGCTGCTAGGCACTGAGATTGGATACAAGAGCGTAACGCTGTCGCGATTGCCGGCGAGGCAGGGTTCGAGACCAGCCTGAGGCTTTCTTGCGTCCTTTTACACTCCACATAGTGTCATAAAACGCCAAGATTATGGCCGTAAGTGCAGTCAGAATCTGATTTCGTGCATACAATGAGGTGAACCGATGTTGATTTCAATAACTCAGTGCAAAAAACCAACAAAAATGCCACAAAGATTACCTCGCACCTGCGAGAATGTTACGTACATAGGTACCGGCTCAATTACTTATTGTATGTTCTAAGACCGCAAACTACACGATGAATGAGAAGGCCGACGAGGAAGCTGCCACTGCCGGACCGAAGGACTGTGTGTGAAGCGTAGTAAGCCAGAGAGCGTGTGTGCGGTTCGTTCACGACTGAAACCGGCTGCTGGAGTCTGTCAGCGTTGGCAAGTAGTCGTCATCACAATGAGATATGTCGCCGGTGGATGCTGCTGAACTGGCTTCCGGTCGGCTGCGCTTCATTGATAGCGACGGTGGCGACGGTGACGACGAGGAGGTGAAAGGACTCGCAGACAAAAGTGAAGGCAGTTCGTTGAGCTTCAGCAGCGGCCATTGTCCGGGTTGCGGTTCTTATTGAAAGACACAGCGCTTCAAATACGATCGCCGGTGATGCATTGAGGTGAGATTTCAGGGTCAACCAAGTTGGTTGGACCCCTTGCCGCTAACGGCAAAGAATTTCGCGCCTCTAAGCCAGGGCTTATGATCCGAACCCCTTGAATCAGGTCGCTGAGCGACAGAACGTCCCTCCCTTTCACCGAAATCATAGGAGACTGCACGTCATCGTAGGATTCAGATGAGGTTCCTTACGCCGCTAGGCACCTCACCCTTGCCCTCTGCTACATCGCCTTAGCCCTCCGAGTCCACTGGCGGCCTGGCGAAGATGCCAGTGGCTTTCACCTGTCTACTGGTGCCGATAGACAGCTGGGGATAGTCGTTATCGGGCGTCATCTCCCACAGATCAGGAAGAGACCAACGACGACCGCAGACGAGAGATTGATTCGTCGGTGTGGAAGTCTCCTAACGGCCACAGTGGTAGTTGGAACCGTCGGGCTTCTCCTGCCTCGGAAGAATGTTGTGATGTGAACTGACGAACTTGTGGCTTAGCTTCTGAAGGGAATCGAACCCGCGTTGGAGACTGTCGTGCGAATAAATTGGCTCCATTACACAGACGTCGAATCCTACTATCCTCTACAACCACGCCGATTTTGATGTCCCACTATATGCAGCAAAGCTTATGTGTACGTGTGTCCGTAGGATCGTCCGCGCGAAATTAATGGTCGGTGGGTGGACGTGTCTATGCATGTGACCAGAACCGCTTATCAATATCCTGTCGAAGCGAATATCTTGAGATGAACAATATCGATCGGCCAGTCGATCAATATTATTGATTTTTTGCCTAGAAGTGGGCGTTTGGAATGAATATTGCGCGGATTTGAAGAGCCTAGGGCAGTCCCCTTAACAAATGACCTACTATCCTCCTTATCCATGACGATTTGTATATCCTTCTGCATATAGAGAAGCCCATTTGTCATCGGTCTGCCCGATAGTCCGCGCGAAATTAATGGCCGTTGGATCACCTTGTCTATGCTTGTGATCAGAATCACCGATCAATATCATTCGAAGTAAATACTATGCGTTTGCTATATTGATCGGCCAATCAGTGGAAATCGATATTATTGATTTTTTGCTTAGAATTTTGTTTGAGATGGAAGTTGCGCGGATTTGGAAAGCTTTGGGCGGACGTCTTAACAAATGGCCTACTATCCTCTACAACCACGTACGACTGTCCGCCCGATTGTCCGCGCGAAATTAATGGCCGTTGGATGACCTTGTCTATGCTTGTGATCAGAATCACCGATCAATATCATTCGAAGTAAATACTATGGCGCTTGCTATATTGATCGGCCAATCAGTGGAAATCGATATTATTGATTTTTTGCTTAGAATTTTGTTTGAGATGGAAGTTGCGCGGATTTGGAAAGCTTTGGGCGGACGTCTTAACAAATGGCCTACTATCCTCTACAACCACGTACGACTGTCCTTCCGATTGTCCGCGCGAGATTAATGGCCGTTGGATGATTTTGTCTATACATGTGATCAGCATCGCTCGTCAGAATCAATTGAAGCGACCACAATAGTGTAAGCGATATCGATTGGCCAATTAAATTCAATCAATATTATTGATTTTTGCCTAGAATTGATTGTTTGAGATGGAGATCGCGCGAATTTCTAAAAAAAATGCCGAAACCGATCGATGAACTGGACGATATTGATTACAACTTCCGCTATTCATCCGTGTGGGGGATTCAGATGATATTTGTGCATTTTAGGGATAAACTTGTCAGTTCTACGTCGAGTAATTGTCGAGATTCGTCCCTACAACAAAACGTATACGGAGATACCTGAAGTTTTTTAAAGCAGAAACTGTTCTTCAACGAATTCCTGACCAACACATTGGCGAGCAGTGCGAAGCGACACCAGCGACCACTGATGAGGACGATCTAGGAGAAATCATCTATCAGCGCGGATCATCGCGACGCATGTTCAGCGAGCGTGACGGACATCCGACGCTCATCATCCATCACCTGATTCATCTGGCCACGCTACTTACAGTACCCTGCGGGAAGCAAGAGCGTGCTTGTCACTGGATCTGAATCCGCAGCCATGGAGTTGCACAGAAATGGATCGAGCAGCCAAATTCAGCAATAGACAGTTGACTATCTAAACCGTGATGCTGCATCAGACGGAATCCTGAGCTGACATAGTCGTCTGCATGTCAAACCTTCGCGTCTTCATCGTACAATTCGACTCTGCTCTGATGCAGCTGATTCTCCCGAAACGACGACTACGTGGGCCCGCACAGAACGATCATCTTCGCTGATAGTGAGACGTGCGCCGACTTTCACCGTCTGATTAGCGACGATGACGATCAGGCGATCCGTGATCCGATCGCCGATAACCGCAATGTGTATATGCGTGCGTGCGACGGCCACGTTCCCGAAATACACAGCGAACACGCTGCATGAAGACGTCGATTGAGGGTACTACTCACTCAGTTAGTCCAACAGGGCGGGACCTAGGCAAGGATCTAGAAGGGGTTTAATTACCAAAGTTTGGGGTTCTTTTAAAATCCGACCCAATTCACATTGCGGTCGATCACATTTTGGAAAGCTCACCTCAAGGGGCGATTACAGTGCACTTGCTTGAGTGATGTTCTGGATTCGCTTGCTTTCTGCTCAGGGGAACAATTGAAATTTTATAGAGTGCAACTTTTGACGTAGATATTGCTCGTTTAGACAGAAAAATGTCGTGTCGATGACTTCCTGGAAAAAATCTGAAAAAAATCGGAAACCTCTCATTGGCTCCAAATCTGCCGGCAGAAAATTTTTATTTTTAACACGTAATACAAACAGCATTTAAACTTCTTACACAATTTTTGGGAACGAAAGTGAGACTCCACCTGTCGTAGACACTCCTGGACGCTGGTGTATTTTTATTAGACGTTATAGAACGAAAACCGAATAAGTTGTTAGATGGATGTCTAGTTGCGATCAAAACCCTTGCGCCAGGCGGGACTCGAACCCGCATCTTCTGCTTTCCGGGCAGCGATGTTCGCCTTACACCACCGGCGCTGTTTGGTCGAACTGAACATCCACGATATCTTCCTAGCAAGTACTCACCTATCAGCACTCCCCGTTAGCGGGATGAGCCGGCCGCTGATATCAGCATGAAACCGGTCAAGCTGAAGGCACTCGAAGAAATGATTTTTAACTTTGCTTGAGCCTAGAGCAGCTGGTATAGAAGATACAAGTTGTTAGATGGATGTCTAGTTGCGATCAAAACTCGAATAGATTCAGTCGAAGCTTCTGTTTGTGGATTTAGGTAGGACTGTACTGATTATCGTAGACAGAAAGAAAACAAGTAACAAAAGTAACAACATGATGCAAAGATGCAGTACTCAATTGACAATGCACTTCAAGCGATATAAGAAACAACTGTTCGAATAAAACAATAACATTAACGATTCACAGAGTCACCGCTGCAACATTGCATCTCAACATCAACGTTATCAGATGGAGGTCGAGGTCCTCTTGCCGCACACAGCACAGAAGTCGCTCCTCGACTGCGATCTACTGAAAAGAATTAAGTAAAACGCACAACATACCAAAGATGTTGAATAGCGCCCTCTCCAGTTCTCGTCTTACTATAACGGTGTTTCGACTAAACCAGTGTTTTCTTCTAGAGCAGTGATTAATTGGAAAGAAAGCCAAGCAGTTACACCTTAGCAGTAATATTGCGAGCATCAGGCAAGAGTTACACTTCAGTATCGGAACGACAAATACTATCGGTATCGATTAACTACGCTGCCTAATCGATGTCAGCAGTTCTCGGGGTGGAACTCGCTGCTCTGCAATGGCTCAAGTAGAAACCCTGCCTTCTGGAGTGAAATTTAACGTGCTTTTGACGAATATCAAACACTGTTCTGAACTCAACGAAAACCAAGTCATTAAACAAGATTTTCCCCAACTGCCTACACCTTTAATGAAGCTGCAATACACAATTACGGTGGATGCTTTGCAGATTTGGCACGGTCCAACTGTCCGTGGAATATCGTACGTCCTGGCAGTCAGATATGGAGCCAAGACATTAGGATACACTTTTATGGAAGAGTTGCTCAGCAAAACGACGGCTACGTATGATTTCGTTTTGCCACGTAAGGGATTAGCCTTACGCTTTCTCCTTCGATAGACTTTCGGTTCCAAGTATGGAGCTATAATGGAACTCTGCTCTTGTCACTGTCAGAGAACTACCTAAGGATGTGTTCCAACTTAATCCATCACTTTGAGACGAGACTTATGCTACTTGAAAGGGTACTGAATATTGGCAGGAAGGAGGTCAATGTTCCGGCCGTTCGTTCACTTATAGCCAATAAGATGCTGCAGTTGCAAGCACGAATGGCCTAGAGCTGGTCGGAGGAGGTGTCAACTGTCGCGTGCACACGATAACAGGTCCTTGGTTCGGATTTCCCACCCAGGCCGACCATGCCTTCCATCATCATCATCATTTATTACATGGAGAATCCATGTGTAAGTTGCCGAACAAACTAACAGACACAAACAAGGCGTACACAGCATTAGTACGAAGTAAAAAAAAGAAGCATGGACAAAAAAGAATAAAAGACAAATCAACACAACAGAAGTGAGATGGACAGCAAACCGGCTATGAATTGGAGGTCTTGCAGGAGAGGTACTTGTCCAAGAAGGCTTTAAAAGTAGATAGTTTAAGAGGTATAGGATGCTTTTTGCTGAGTTCGTCAAATTGGGAGCCAGCTCGGTTAACAAAAAAGTGCTTCCTTACATCTTTCTTTACTCTGGCAAGAGCTAATCTGCGAGTGCAACCCCTAGTGGTAGAGCTCCTAAAACAGAACAGCGTGTTAGGTTTTAGACGTGCAAATCCAAATATAATTTTATAAACCATAATGTAGTCAAACTTCCGCCTCCTTGACGCTAGGGACTGTAAGCCAAAATTAAGATTTCTCGACTCACTATTTGGAATAGAATCGTGGTTAAACCCTAGCGATCTAGTCATCAGCTTTCTTGTGAAGCTGTTTTGAACGCTTTCCAGCTTAGAAATGACGTTTTTCTTATAGGGGTTGAATACCACCGTACCATACTCCAGGATTGGGCGCACGTACATTATGTAAGCTCGTAACAGAATTTCAGTCCTCCTCGTGTACAAAGCTCTGAACATGCTGTGCATAACTCTAGTCGCCCTTGCAGCGATCTGAACGCAATGATCATCAAAATTGAGGTCCTCATTAATCATAAAGCCAAGATCTTTGACTTGTCTCACCTCTTCAGCCGGGCTGCCCTTTACAGTGTACTTATGGCGTGCATTTTTTTGACCTATGTGAAGTATATTTGTCTTCTCCTCCGATAAAGGCAACGCCCATTTTTTGGACCAGCACACGACGTTATTAATTCCTTCCTGGACTAAATCCCTGTCCGTCTCATTCACCACACGATGATACAATTTCAGGTCATCCGCAAATGCGCTGTATACTAGCCCCGTACTCTCGACAATTGTGGGAAGGTCGTAGGTGAAAATATTAAAAAGTACGGGCGAAAGAACACTCCCCTGAGGGACACCACTAAGCACTGGCCTTGGCTTAGAAAAACATGTATTCAATCGAACCATAAACCTTCGATCTTTGATGAATTCACAAACCCATTTAGTTATTCTTGGATGGATCCCAATCTCCTGCATCCGAACCAGAAGTCGACTGTGACAAACTTGGTCGAAAGCCTTAGCAAAGTCAAAGTAAACTATTAGGTTGTCACATAAGTTCTGTCCGATCCCGATAGGCGTTACTTTGTGTTGTTTTTTCATGTATAGAGAAAGTAATTGTATATATGTTGTATACTATTTTTTAGCGCTTGTTTCGCTTATAAAACTTGGTGTGTTGCTTTTAAGAAGTCGCGAGCATTGCTTCGTTTTAGGTGCTGGATGAAACCATGGAAAAAACGCACTTGCGGGTAATAATGCTTCATGAGTTCAAGCTTCGCCGCAGTGTTAGCGAGGCAACTCAAAACATCAAGATGGCATGGGGAGAGGACTCCGCTAACGAACGCACCGTGCGCAGATGGTACCAGAAGTTCAGGGTTGGAGACGTGGACCTCGAAGACAAGGACCGCTCAGGACGACCAGCCAAATGTGATGACGGACGTTTGAAAGAACGAGTGGAAGCCGATTCACGCGGAACTGTGCGTGAGATGGGGAGAGAACTTCAGATCAGTCGTACAACCATTTCGAGGCACATAGAGGCGATAGGAAAGGTGAAAAAGCTGGATAAGTGGGTGCCCCACGAACTCACTGAGGAGCAGCAGAGGTGTCGCCTGGACATCTGTTCTTCCCTTACTATAAGGAACGAAAACGATCCATTTCTTGACCGGGTAATTACCTGTGACGAAAAATGGATCCTGTACACAATCCTAGAAGAATAGCACGATGGCTGCATAAGGGAGAACCACCGAAACACTTTTCCAAACCTAGTCTTCACCGCCACGGATCTCCCTCGATAGAGAGCCTTCGGGCTCTCTTGTTAAGAGGGATCTCGGGCCGCTTGTCGCAGGGCCACGTGGCGCGTCTCCGGGTGGTGGATAGGGGAATTAAACGCGAACCAAATGCGACCGTGTACTGCCCAGAGACGCAGGTGGGATGCAGGGGATGGACTCCTTGCTCCTGCTGTGTCGGGTCGATGGTGTGCGTGGGAGCGGCATGTTCGTGCACAGTGTGCGTGGATGTGTCCGTGACTGTGCGGATTGTAACTGTGTCGGCTCGGCCAAAAGCTTGCACTCGGTAGACTGGGAGTACATGAAAGGCGATTCGAGGCCGCCTTAAGTCTCGCCCCGTCCCTTCGGGCAGTCTGGCTGGCTGCCCGGAGTTCTTCGCCCGCACGACAGAGCCTGACTAGCTACCCGTGTTGTATTCCAGTCAAACACAGCAGCACTAAAGGGCCTCATTCCCCTGACCCCGAAAGAGCCCCCATTTCTGCAGCGATGGGAAGGACGAGTACGGAGAGGCTGCTAAAATCTCAGGGCCTAACCAGGCTGCGCAAACTGAGAAGGACTAGGATGACGATCTGTACTTACAACGCCCGCACGCTTGCGTCGGAAGCATTCGTCGAGGACCTGATGATGCAAGCCAGGAAGATCAAGTACGACGTCATCGGACTGACCGAGACGAGAAGACACCACCCCCTACACGCCGCCTACGACTCCGGAGAAGAACTGTTCCTCGGAACATGCGACAGCAGGGGAGTAGGCGGCGTTGGTGTCCTCGTCAACACGCACTTGGCCATGAACATCGATTCGTACGAGTCTCTGACAAGCCGAATCGGACGTCTGCGACTGAAGCGATGTGGCTCCGTGCCAGCCTTGACTGTGTTCGTCGCGTATGCCCCAACATCCGACTACGACGACGAAGACGTCGAGGCCTTCTACGTGGAGCTGGAGAAGTTCTATAAGGAAGATCACACCTTCTACAAGGTGATCGTCGGCGACTTCAACGCCAAGATCGGGCCACGAAGGTCGACGGAAGAACTTCACATCGGAACCCACGGTTTGGAGTGGAACGAGCAAGGTGAAAGGCTGTCTGAGTTTATCATGTCGACCAAGACCATCCATGGAAACTCGCAGTTCCAGAAGCCTCCCTCCCTACGATAGACCTGGGAATCCCCCGGTGGCCAGTTCCACAACGAGATCGACCACATCATCTTCAATCGCAAGTATTGCCTGACCGATGTCTCCGTTGTCCCCAAGTTCTACACGGGATCGGACCACCGCCTCCTTCGCGCGAGGTTCCGCTTTTCGCGTCAAGGAGAGAAGGCCGCGAAGTTCAAGAAGAGGAGTCCCAGAACGACCATCAACTGGGATCTCTACACCTCTCTTGTCGGCCTTTGGGAAGATGCCGTCATGGACAACGTCGACGAGGAATACGATCGCTTCGTGCACCATCTCCACGATAGTGCTAAGGGAGCCGAGAGCTTGAAGACCACCAAGAGACGCCTGTCTCCGGAAACTCTCGAGCTGATACGCCAGCGTGGAGCAGCACGAGCGTCAGGCAACTATCAACTGACGTCCGAGCTTGCAAAGCTATGCAGAGCGGCGATAAAGGAAGATCTGAAGGAGAGAAGGGCGGAAGTGTTGGCTGAAGCAGCAGAGGCAGGGCTGAGCATCCGCAATGCCCGCCGGAACTTCGCCAACTTCAAGACCAAGATGACCGCTCTCCGACGTCCTGACGGAACCATCACCTCTTCCAGAAGGACCATGGAGAAAGTCATTCACGACTTCTACTCCGATCTCTTCGATAGCCACGTCCACCTGCCCCCATGCCATCTTCCGCAGGATGGATACGTCGTCCCCTCTGTTCTCTCTTCCGAAATCCGACACGCCATCTCGTCGGTGAAGAAACGTACAGCACCCGGTACTGACAGGATCAGAGCTGAACACCTGAAGAACCTCCCGCCAGCGCTATCAACACCTTGGCGCGGCTCTTCACACGCTACCTGTCCGAATGCAAGGTTCCATCTCAGTGGAAGACCAGCAAGACCGTCTTGCTGTACAAGAAGGGAGACGTGCACGACATTGGCAACTATCGCCCGATCTGCCTGTTGTCCGTAGTCTACAAGCTGTTCACTCGAGTCATCCTGAATAGGATTAGTAGAACGCTGGACGAAGGACAGCCATGCGAACAAGCAGGATTTCGGAGAGGATTCAGCACGATCGACCACATACACACCATTACGAAGCTCATCGAAGTGTCGCGAGAGTACAAGCTGCCGCTGTGCCTTACTTTCATCGACCTGAAGAAGGCATTCGACTCCGTCGAGACTGAAGCGGTCATGGAAGCCCTGCTCACCCAGGTCGTTCCTACTCAGTACATCAGAGTCCTTCGAGAGCTGTACAGTGGATTCACGACCAAGATCTCACCATTCTACAACGACGTCGTCATTGACGTGAAGAGAGGGGTTCGACAAGGGGATACCATATCCCCGAAGCTCTTCAGCGCCACCCTCGAAAACGTCATGCGCGAACTAGAATGGGATGACATGGGAGTGAAGGTCGACGGCCGGCAACTGCACCATCTTCGCTTCGCTGACGACATCGTGCTCATAACACCGAGCATCAGTCAGGCGGAGCGAATGCTGGCCGACTTCGATCGTGTATGTGGAAGCGTTGGACTGCAGCTGAATCTTACGAAGACGATGTTCATGAAGAACGGATGGGTTTCTGATGCCCCATTCTCGCTCAACGGAACGAACATCTCCGAATGCTCCAGCTATGTGTATCTGGGTCGCGAAGTCAACATGGCCAACGACCTAGCACCAGAGCTGAGCAGGAGGAAACGAGCGGCTTGGGGAGCTTTCAAGAGCGTCGAAGAAGTCGTGAAGAAAACGAAGAACGTCCGACTCCGTGCCCACCTATTCGACTCCACTGTTCTTCCTGCCCTAACATACGCCTCAGAGACCTGGGCTATGCGAAAGCAGGATGAACACACGATCAGCGTCGCGCAGCGTGGAATCGAGAGGACGATGCTCGGAGTGACACGACTCACGCAAGTGAGAGAAGGCCTCCGGAGTTCCGAGCTTCGCCGACGTTCGAAGATCAGAGACGCTGTCGCATGGGCCAAGTCGTCGAAAATTAGGTGGGCCGGCCACGTAATGCGATTCGCAGACACCCGCTGGACGAGAGCCGTCACAGACTGGATTCCGCGGGTGTCAAAAGAACACCAGGACGCCCACCAACGCGTTGGTCGGACTTCTTCGTGAAAGCCCTGAACGACCGATATGACGCTCTTCGTGTCCCTCGAGCGAGGAGGATCCATTGGACCACTCTGGCACGCGACAGGGACGAATGGAGACGCTGCTGGACGCATGCTTATTGTTTGGTGGTCTGCAACTGGTATTATCTACTACGACTTCTTGAAGCCTGTTGAAAACATTAGGGAGAGAGGTACTGTCGTGAATCAGACGTGGTTCACCAAAAGTTGCTTGAAATGCGTCCTGCACTGGTGAATCGAAGAGGACCGATCCTTCTTCACGACAACGCCCGTCCACATGTCTCGCATCTGACCACCCAAAAATTAAACCAGTTGAGATATGAAGTTCTCCCGCATCCCGCATATTCACCAGACCTAGCTCCAACGGACTTTCATCTTTTCAAGCATCTCGATGGTTTCCTCAAGGATAAAAACTTTACTAATGTAGCAGATATCGAAATTGCCTTCGAGTGTTTCATTGCTTCTAGAAATTCAGATTTCTTCCGAAGTGGAATTAACGCTCTTGTATATCGTTGGCAGAAGTGCGTTGATTGTAACGGTTCTTATATTGATTAATAAACTTTATTTTCTGCTGAGATACTACACCGCAAAGTTGCCGTCGAAAATCGGACAGAACTTATGTGACAACCTAATACATCCACAGGAAGCCCATTATCCACCCAATTCGTCCAGTCGTTAAGGGACTGCAGCAGTGCCGTTACTGTAGATCTGCCCTCCTGGAAACCATGCTGACAGTAAGAGATAGCTTTGTGGCCATTGAGATGACCAACTATCTTCTTCTTAAGTAGTTTTTCGAACACCCTTGCTAACACTGACGTTATACTGATCGGCCGATAATTTTCCGGCGACTCATACGGGGTTTTTTAGGTAACGGAGTCACATAGGATGTTTTCCAACGAAGTGGTATTTCTGCCCTCATAAAGCTAAGGTTGTAAAGGTATTCAAGAGGTCCTGCAATCAGGTGGGCTACGGCTTGAAGGAAGGAAAGGGGTATGTGGTCGGGCGTAATGGACGATGATTTTGGCCATTTTAATAACAATTCAAGTATCTCGGTCTTACTGCACCAAAAAGAATCCTCCATAACTGGGAAGACCGTGCAATTTACGTGCTCTGGCAAACCCTGAACGTTCTTAACTGAACGCTCGAAAACGTCGGCCAGCAGGTCAACCTTTTCAGCATTCGTTCTCGCAATGCTACCATCACTCCCTACAAGCGTACGAACCCTTGCCTTACCCTGTAACCTACTTCTCATAAACCTGAAGAAGTCATTCCTATTACCTGACTCTACAACCTTCCTTCCACGGAGCTGTAAAATTTCCTAAGCTTGCGTTCAAACTGGCTATTGATCATGGTAAATTTAGATCAAAGTTCGGTACTTCTGCTTCCTCTACTAGCGTTAGCCACTTTCCACGCTTCACATTTTCTTTTGAACAGAGCCCCCAAATAGGCTGGTAACCGAACGATCCTATGTGGGACTCTTTCCACTCGTACAAAAAGATCAATGCAGTGGTGAAGGACACTCAAGAAGAGTTCGTATTTTTTATTTACACTATTTACCAAATTTAGAGAACCGTACCAATCAATATTGCATAGGTAGTTGCAAATTTTATCGTAATCAGCCAACTTAAAGTTCCTCCTGTAGCGATGAGGCTCATCATTCGTGGCTATTGCAAGGTTTAGTTCGAATCGTACTATGGCATGGTCACTAGTACCTATTGGAGCCTCAACACAAACTGAACGAACTACGTGCCTATCATTTGTTAGAACCAGATCAAGAGTATTAAGCCCTAGAGTAGGACTGATAACCATTTGTGAGAGCTTGAAGTTTAGACATAGCTCAAGAAAAATCCTTGAGGTAGGAGTGCAGTGCTGAAGATGTGGTGAGTGATACCAATCGATGTCAGGCAGATTGAAGTCGCCACAGACAACGCAGGAGTGATTACAAGACAGCATGTCACTCAGCGATTTGAATAGTTGCACCGAGTTCGCCTTCGTACACCGGGGGGCTCTATAAACCACCACCAGGCGAATGCTCTCACCTCCAGTAATAACATCCGCGCAAAGAACCTCAAAGCTGTTATCGACGATTCGCTAAAAATGAGCTGAGGTCAGAGGGACTTTCTTACTAGTAGTGCAACACCACCCCTTCTCTTGGTAGAGCGGTCGCGCCTTAACATGTCATATGCGTCGCACAGGCTACCAAGTAGAGAGTTTTCGTCTATATTCGAATTAAGCCAAGTTTTAGTCAGTGCAACGACACTGATATGTGACTGACTCAGCAAAAAGCGTAAACCGTTAATGTTTCTGGCAAATGAACGAATATTTGATAGGTAACACACTGGACGAGTATCTGAAGTGCAAAACGACTGGTTACAATCTGTCAGTTTCCCAGAGATGGCCGATCAGATGGTTGCGCTACGGCATCAGTAAGAACCGTTGGCGATTCAGATGAGCATTGAGAAGGAATAACATGATCTTGCGATGCACCACGTTCATCATTTCCTAAGCGCCGGTCTTTTCTAAAGCTCCTCTCTCCCTGCGGCAATGAGGGGCGTATATATACTCCTTTGTGAGAGAAGAACCTCAGCTTGGACTTGCGCTTAAGGACTAACCTCTGAAATCGGCTGGTAGGCAATACAACCTTGAGCAACCTAGGTCTATTATCGTTGGGTCTCCCCATACGGTATACCGTTTTGGGGAAGCACTCCACATCAAGAAAGTCTAAGATCGAATTAACACAATCAAAATCGTGATTGATTCTGTCGAAGGCACTATTGAAGCAAGATTCAGGAACACCTCTTATGACCAAGGAACGTCTGTGGTCAGGATCACTAGTAAAATCATCTTTCAGCTCCGACGATACAGGCAATTGAGAGTGAGATCCGTCATGATTGTTTTTAGTCAACATCAGTTCCTCAATTCTTAACTTAAGCATGTCATTCTCCTTTCTTAGCTTACGGTTCTCTTCGGTAACCTCTTCATTCCTCTTGCTGATCTCTGTGAGCAGTCTCTTCGTCTCGACCAACGCATCAATAATCACCCGCACGTATGGTGGGACATCGCTAGAGGGCAACGAGTCCAGGCACTCAAACGGATCACTCGACTGGCATCGGGCTTGTGGAGAGTCGGACACGCGCGACCTCTTGACGGCTGGAACAGATGTGGAGCGGGAGGGCGAAGAAACCATGATACGTTCAATAAAAGTAACCAGCTCAATCGATGGTCACGATCTTGCAACCAACAACGATGACCTATCGACTGGCCGGTTGAGCGGTTTCAAAGAATTACCGTTAGTAGTGGCGTAACTGATTGAGCGAATTCACTCCCCGCCACTGGGAATGTACGTAGGCAACGCGAGGCGTGGATGCGGCCGAGTAGACGGAGTGAAGAAGAAATAACAGCCAATGACAAGTGGAAGTGCCGTGGGTCGACGGAGCGTGGACGGATGCTGCCGCACGGCGTGACGACGCTCGCGTGAATGACCCCACTCCACTCCTCGGGGGCCAGTGAAACGATACTAGACTTGTCTAGTGAAGGTAAAACGTCGATTTTTTCATCGGCTGGCAACGGAAAGTCATTGTTTAGGTCAGATATACATTCAAGCGGCTATACTACATACGGCAGAAGCGCCCGCAAAGAGATTGAGCAGCGCCGGCCTTATTCCGAAGAGCGAAGATGAGCGCCTTCCGGCCCTGGTGGGGGAACTAATGTATCGGCGCAATGCGAAAAGGAAAGGTTCTCTGCTTTCAAGCGGCCTTCAGTTTCAAACACTATCCTGAACAGAATGAAAACCAAGTCATCAGACAAGATTTGCTTGGATTTCGGTCCACGACTCAGGAAGTAAATATTTTGGCTGAAAATAAGTCGAATGTGGTTTGTTCAATATCGGCAATTTTATAGTGAGCAGCGTGTTACGTCTAGACGCTTGCCTTTGGACACATAACTACAGTACATATTGGATCCGCGGCCGATTCGGTGTATTCGGATACGTCATTTTTTCCGACCCGTATACACGGATCAAGCCGATGAGAATATTTTTGAAAAGCCCGGATCTAAAATGATTCAGATAAGTGTGATGTATACCAGATTTTGATCGGAAATCCGATTTTTATCCAAGCGGATATTCACTAGCCGAAGCGGAAAGAGCCTGAAAAATTGTTAAAGATCCGGGCTTTTCAAAAATGCCATTACCGCCATGATCCGTCTAGGCAGGGTTTGAAAAAATAACAGATCCGAATCGGCGTCGAATCACACGTATTACAGCCGAACCGAAAGTTTCCGCCCTTTTCGGCTTCTCGCGTTCGGTTCCAAATGGCCACAACTTCGACCAGAATTTTTAATTTTTCAATTAATGCAAGAACTACATATTGATTTTATCATGTCTCCACCAATAACAGCCACTGACAAGAATTCTACAGTTTAATGAACTGTAGGAAAACACATTTTCACATCCTCATTATAGTTGTGCCCGAATGGATATTCGAATAATTCTATTCGAAATCGAATATTCGTATTCGAACGTGCGAAATACGCGATTTTTGAATGTATCCAAGTTCGAACGCTCGAAAAAAAAAACACGATTTTCGAACGTATTCGAATTAGTATACTCGAAAATCGTTTCTATTTGAATATATTCGATTATTCGAGATTTTTTTGGGGAGCACAACTATAATCCTCATATACAAGGTGAGATTCCACCAATGAATGCTGAAGAATAAATCCGAGAAAGAATTTTGTGATGGCGACGTACTTCTAAGTTGAACAGAACGAAACGTAACTTTCGAATGCAAATCCTACACTTTTTGTATGGAAGTATCTAACGGCGTGTTTTTTGGGCCGCGTTATACCTCTCACCTTGTTTTGAAAAAGGACGCCAGAGTGCTGCTCTATTTACAGTTTGCGTAGTCCTACATGGATGGTGCGTCTGAACTTTCCTGTAAAAGGTATACGTTGAGTTACAAGATCATCGTAATTTCGCTGCAGCTACAGGCAGCCGTTATATGATTCTGACTGGCACGAAGCTGCTTCAAAATTAGCTCACCACCACTATTGCCTTACTGTCACTGTTGAACTTCTTTGAAGAATACAGCGCTTGCAGTCTCACATTCAGGGGAGACCCTGAGTCAGAACCGCCCGATAGTCGAATGTATCTGAACATATTTGCAATGATGAACTATTCCGGACATTTACAGGTGAGAAGTTGTCGGTTAAGAAGAATTTTCCCGCCAGTAGGGTCAGGGGCTCAAACGAAAAATTATCCACGCCAATGTGGAAAGAGTGTCCTACGAAACCGTCCCTAGCATTCACTTCAATCTAGTTTCTAGCTAGTACTATTTTATTTAAGGCGTAAACAAAAGTCTAGCATTGTCATAACACAATGCAAAATAACACTGAATCATGGACGAGACACGACAGTATTGGAAGCCTCGTTATAAAACCTAACAATCAAATATTATAACAAAAGACTTAATCGTTACGAACGACCTATGGGCTTGCAAAGTGCCTCGCCAGATCTCCGGTCGTCAATGGGTTAAATTTAAATTCTGATGATTGACTACGTGGTTTCGGGCCAATCATCAGAAAGTATGTCTTCTGTACTGCAACTGGCAATTCTATTTGTCCGGCCTGCAGCTGATAAAATTAATCGCTAGCTGGCTGCGAATCTTCCACGACATCGACTCTATTGTAAATTTTAACGTCACCAGCGTACACTTGGCACGTCACCATAATTTCTAATGGAGGTAGGAAGCGCGTAGGGGTACAACAGGAACAAAATTGGGGAGCTTACTCCACCTTGCGGAACGCTACTGAAAGTGAGAAACGCTTTGGAGTAATGATCCTTCACCCTGACTTCTCTTTGTTATGAACTGACGAATCCTATTGATTACCATGGAATAAATTCCTACCAATTCCATTTTGACCATCAGCTTTTCAACCGGTACTTTGTCAAAAGCCTTTAAAAAATCAGAATAGATGGTATATGTGCGTTTTCTGTTCTCAATGGCCCGCGACCAGTCATTTAGGGATGTTAGCACGTTTGTTCCTAGAGACCTGCCCTTCGGAAAACCATGGTCGCCATCCGATATTATCTCTTTTAATTTTAGATGTTTCACAAAATGTCTTTTGAGGATTTCTTTCAAAGGTTGTGGGAGATGCCCATTTTGATTTCATTGTCCAGGTTCATGTTCAGTTTCATTTGGAAAGTATCCTGTTCAGCTTGGTTTGAAAAACCTAATATGACTTGAAAATAGTACTGCATAGATCACTACTTACCTAACTAGGCGGGCATCGAAGATCAGTGTTAGATAATTGTTCCGGAAGGTAGTAGGCACAGCAACGCTCGTCCAGTCTCGACAATTCATGCTCAACTACGGTTGAATCAGCTTGTTCGGACACTTTCGAAGAAGACGCACAAATACAGCTTGAAACAAGCGAATTCTTGCGAGGGTACTGGAGTGTATGTTTGAAAGACGGAACTTACGGGAGTACTGCGATCGAAAATGGGGGAGGGGGAGAGCGGAGATCAGGAGTGAAAAGTAGCAAAGTAATCAAAGCCGAACCCGGCGCAAACGGCAAAATTTTCCAAAACGACCTCAGTTGGGTTCCGAGCATTTTCAGCGACGACTTTTCCTAGCTCCCACTAAGTTTTTCACCATCACTGGGCTGAAAATTCGTGGACATGGGCCGGGTCGGGGCTGAAATCGAAGTCGTGCTCGGCGCAGGCGACGGAAATTCCAGAAACAACCACGGCTGGGTTCAGAAAGATGTGTGCGACGATATGTCCTGGATCTCCCATTTTTAGCTAAACCATGGTTGAAATACTATTGGGTGAAAAATCTCCGTAAATAACGCGGGCCGTAGACTCGACGCATACTAGAAGTTAAGTGGATGGTGGACTTAGGCGATTTGTGGCTGAAAACTCTGCCGTTCCGATAGTAGTTTGCAGCTGAAAACTCAACATGGCACTGCAGGCCGGAAAAAATTTCAAGTCGAAATTTTCAGCGAACCTAAGGAGGTGGTTGATCGGCAGTCAACTAACTGTATAAATGCCTGTAAAGATTAACTACCAATAGTGGAGGTGATGGTGTTTTCAATGTACGAGGTGCGGCGTTTAAATCTGGACAAACTAAGCTTTCTGTTTTCAAACAAATTCATTAACACAAAATAAAAATACTAGGTTGTCCCATAAGTCCCCGCCGTTTTTTCAACGATTCATTGCGGATTTCGCTGGCGGTCTCTTGCATAGAGCTTTCGAGAAAGAATGATTTGCTCTATCAGAGTGTGTATTGCATTTCTTTTTTCATCCTGAATTTTGTCAATGTTTAGGTCAGTTGTTTCCCTGAGCTTCTTGTTTATATCTTCGTTATCATAGTAGAGAAGCTCAATGTAGTCGAATCTTTATTGACGACGTTTCGGGCCTTAAGCCCTTCTTCAGGTCTAAAAGAACCATGCCGCCTATATGTCATACATTGCGTACATTCAATAGCAACAAAACGTCTGACACACTACAGACCTGGCTGGGTAATCGGGAAGGGAAGCGGTAAAGCCAATGACTTCGAATACGAGTAAATAATAGTATTATAATTCGAATTTCCGGCCAAACCACGTATTCGAAGTCATTGGCTTTACCGCTTCCCTTCCCGATTACCCAGCCAGGTCTGTAGTGTGTCAGACGTTTTGTTGCTATTGAATATACGCAGTGTATGACATATAGGCGACATGGTTCTTTTAGACATGAAGAAGGGCTTAAGGCCCGAAATGTCATCAATAAAGATTCGACTACATTGAGCTTCTCTACTATGATAACGAAAATTTTTAGGTCGTTAAAGTGAAAAGGGAAAAGTGAAAAGTGGCCATCTGCGGCTGATGCTTCTCTCCGCGTAGGTTTGGAATTTTTTGCGGAGTTCTTTACAGCATTTGGAAGACAATGCTCTGTACTACAAGAATACGTGTTGGTCCTATTTGCTCATTTGTCTTTTATTGATTTTTAGGTCATCAAATTGGGACGTCCGACTCTTCCGTCCGAATTCTCCATCCCTTACGGTTCCCCTCTTGTTGGTTCCCGTTCTGGTCCCGCCTCCACGTCCCTTCTTCCAGGTAGCTCCCCCTCCCCCCGGGATCTCCGTTACTACTCTACCCCAATTAATTAGCCCTCCAACGCTCACGACCCGACGATGGCGAGCGAACACCCATTGCGCGACATCGGTGTCACATCTTCTAAATCCGATCTACCTTACTGGCAATGGAACCTCTTGCTGATCCTCCTTACTGCCACCCCCCTTATTGGTAGCTCCCTACTGGTCCCTCCTTATTGTCTAAATCGTTCTTGGTGCCACCTCCTGCCTGCTTCATTGATCCCACTATCGACCCCCCCCCATCCCGATGCATCCTCCAGGTTGTTCGCTCCTGGTCGCCTTCGGATCCCCACCCTCGAAGTCCCCTTCTACTCTTCTCCCTTTAGTGGTCTTCTCATGCTAATGGCATTAAGTCCGTTTCTGAATCTGGACGCTCAGAAACGCGCGTAGGTGCTGTTGTGTTAGCCCCGGTTTATAGTTGCGCGGCGCGGCACCATAGTCGGAATAGATATCGACCGGGCGGTGCGAAAAATCGATATATATGGCGACCATCACGCCGCGCCGCGTGGTGGCGCAAGTATAAACCAGGCCTTAAGCAGTAAAGGACTATGCTTCCCCTGCTGCGGCAACATCCTATGTTCAATAGCAAATTTTGACCGCGCTGTAGATGATGAGGCGTATCTCACTTAGGTTAGATCACTCGGCGGACAAATCTTATATATATATATATATATATATATATATATATATAAAGGTGTTCAAGAATGAGTATATAGTAAGGTAAGCAGCTCATACCTCAAAATGGCAGTGTAAACGGTAGCACGATCTATTGCCATAGTAATCCTGTCTCTCTAGCACAATGCAGTTTATAGTGTACGGTTGACCGAGCTGAAGGATGGTCTCACGCATTCTCGTTGAATTCTCTCGACTACTCCTGATACTGCTTCCTTGTCCGGTCGCTTCAACACTTCCCCAGCTGGTATCTTCTTAAAAGAAGCATCTCATTCCTTTTTGCAATAAAGCAAATATAAAACGATTAACTTCGTGATCCACGATGCAGCATTTGTGAATCTCCTCCAGCAACGAATTTCGCTCCCAGATCGATTGTGGCAATGTTTTCGTTGGGTACTGTAAAAGTAACAACACGTAGAGAAGTAGCCTGGGCATCTTTAGCTGACACATACTCACACAGGCGTCCACGGAACCTCGAATAGGAGCCGCTGTCTTTTAGCTGAATAGCATTTAGGATATGTTTGTCAAGCACGCTGGAGATGGTTGCAAAAGCCATCGCGCCTCGGACGGCTGATAGAAGTTCCTTCTGGCTTATCAGAGGAAGTCGAAGACAGTCATCCGCTATGAAACGCTCAATTAGCATCCCCACATCAGTGTTCTAAAAGGCCTGAAACATCTCAGTGGAAAAGCAAATTGCATGGCCGTTTTACTTCTGCAAATCGCCGCGCTTGAATCCATTTCGTCACTGCATAGAAGACGTCGATCTCAGCAACGCAGAACGAATCACGGCTCAGCATTTCCATCACCACTTCTAGAGGCAGACCGAGGAACTCCTAAAGTGTTCTCTCTCCAAAACATTTCTTTGGTTCGCCCAAAACCTTATCTAAACTTCATCGAAAACGTCAGCTTGCGTTTTATTGTGCATCTCACAACTAGACGTAGAGCACTTCACATCTTTGACGGCGCTAGATACAAAAGATACAAAGAGGAATTCGCCTATAAACATTAGTCCTGGCTCCTAGAACTTCGACAGGAGACGTATGTCGCGTAAAGGAGCATGAAGCGCTGTTTACAAATATGCAGACCAAATTTGCTAAATGAATCTCCTAGGCGAGTAATGATCGGTAAAATGTCGCGTTGTCATGTCGGGTCAAAGGTTCTGTCCGAATCTATGCAAGTGTAATTGCATTTTTGTGGTTTATCGCCAGTGACCCTTTATCCTCGGTTCCAACACATTTTTGAACAGACGCCTGGTAGCAACTATCATATGCCTTTTTCGAGCTCGTTGAAAGTGGAATGATAACAAATTTTGATTTTCACGCAAGGTAACTGAAAATCGAAGGTTAAATTCGTGATGAGCGCCTAAAATAGCCCCATGCACAAATCTTGGGCAATGGCTCTTGATGGCTCTGACCTCATCACCCTCACTTCTTCATATCTACCTTGACCTGGCATAGGAGGCGGAAATTCGGAAACCGATGTGAGATTCGTGATCAGCGCCCTAAATAACATCCTTGACCGAAGTATGGCCGAAATATTTTTTTTTTGACCTCGGTAGTCCAGTGCACGTGCCTTTTGACTTTCGAACAACCAAGCCGTTTCAAGTTGAAAAGGCTAGGTACCAAATTTTATTCTTTACATGAACGGAGTTAGCGTCCAACTTGTTAGAGTAGCTTCCGATGTAGCAACCTTCTTCAAAATGGTGGAAGATTGCAAAAAAATGTGTAAGCGAAATATAGTGCCCACATATTGATTACTTATGCTTTTCCTACTGTTAAAAAAGCTGAAAAAACAACATCAATGTTTTGAGTTGCTGTGTAGCATACATTGGATCCGAATGAATAGTTTTAGGATATCCGATTCGGATATCCCTATAGCCGCCTGCACACTTCGCAGCGCCAGCGCGGCAGCCACGCTGAAACATAGCACGGAAGGGCGGAGTCGCACTGCGGCAGCGGAGGCCGCAATGAGGGGGTGTGCACACTTTCGCTGCCGCAGTGCCGCCGGCAGCGGCGGCAGCGAGGAATGGCTCGGGCATTCCTCACTGCCGCTGCTTGCGGCCGCGGCGCAGTTCCACAGTCCGCAGTGGAGTGTGGGCGGAGACCAGCTCCACCCAAATTACACTGCCCGCTGCCCGCTGCAGTGTGCACGCGGCTTATTCAAATCATGCAAAAATCCGTGGTCCGTAAAATCACCCTTATCCGATTCATCTAAAATCGAGAGTCTAAAATCAGCGTTATCCAAATCATCCAATTATCCGAAGATTTTCGATCAGATCCAATGTATTCTGTTTAGCCTATCCACTGCATAATATACTCAGTTGGTTTCCACATTGAATGGCTTCGCACCTCTGTCACTACCCTTGATCGACAATGATGGCCAAGGTACGAACCTCGATCTAGGACCATGGCTTGATGCGAAGATGAGGGCAATGAGATCAGAAGTGCCAATTTAGCCCAATCTTTGTGCAAGGGCGTTATTTGGGGCCCTTATCACCTGTAGTGAATTACGTTACGTGAAAATCAAAACTTGTTAGCATTCCACTTTCAAAGAGCTCGAAAAAGGTATATGATGGTAGTTAGTAGGAGTTTGTTCGAAAATGTGTTGGAATTAAGGATAAGGGGTGTCATTGACAATAAATCACGAATGCAGAAATACCAGCACCGACAGGGATCGAACCCGTGAGCACCTTCCTCAGAGCAAGAGCATTATCACTGCACCGCCGCCACCACTAGCGGTGCAGCTAATGACTGCGCTGATTACGCAAGGCTTCGCTCAACGCTTCATCAGCGCACGCGACATGCTTTATTCTGCTGATTTCACAGATATGTTACAAATATTCCACATAACACAATTATTAACAGAAATCGTAAATATTTGCTTTAAAAATGCTAACAAAAACTTTCTGTTAGTAAACAAACACAAAACATTTTGTAGTGACTCACTTTCTCAAAACGGTAATTGCAGATCTTCCAAAAAACATTATATTAGATTACTGCTAGATTATTTATTAAAGAATGCTTACTGCATGCTTGGCAACTCTACATATAGACAAATCAAAGGATTCCAGAAGGTGGTAATGCCAGCCCAACTATAGTAGATCTTACTCTATGCTTATTTAAATTTAGAAGCTCATCTAACACCTTTCTATCTAGCAAGGTTTTCCTTCCTTATAGATACATAGATGGCATATTAAGCATACATAATCTAGAAAATGGTTACACTAAAAACAAATTATTTAGTACTTACAAGAATTGTTAAAATTTAACTAAAGCTAACATTGATGACAAAATATGTAACTTTTTGGACTCACAGTAGACAGTAGACTTACAGTACAGATTGTACACTAAACAATATAATAAAAAAGATTTTTCACTTTTAGAATAATCAGATTTCCCCATAGCTTAACTTATACCAGCTACGCACTTAAAAAAATCATTAATTTTTACTGAAACTCTAGGTATATCTCGAAATTGTACGAAAAAAGAAGACGTCATAAATAGATTAAGCAGCTTAATAATTAACAGTCTACTAAAGTTGAAGTATAGCAGAAAAGTTATCTTCCAAGCAATCATCTCATGCATCCTTAATAACAAAAATATTCCCTGTAAATATGAGCTTCCCATTTCTTTTGAGGAAGCTCATAAGTTTGTTGATAGAATATTTCAACAACTACTATAGTTACAATTCAGCTCTAAGAATATAAATATCTATCCCGTTTGCCTTCCTGTTTACTTTCCCATATTTTAATTACCTAGCTTTCTTTTAGTCCACGCCCACTGCACTTTCCCGCAAATAATTTAGATCTCTCTTGGTATAAATAGCGCTCTGCACAGTTTCTGATACGCTACCGCTCCCTGCCCTACTGATGTTCCTCTGGGAGTAATGGTATTCACCCTTTGTTTTCAATATCCTGTATAGTTCTAACCAGGGAATGCCGTCAGCTTCCCATGGAACTTCGGATTGAGATCTATATCACGTGAAAGAGCTCGAGACGCTGATCACAGATATGTAGACCAAATTTGCTAATTGGATCTCCTAAGCGAGTTATGGCCGGCGGAAGTCGCCATGTCTTCCATGTGTTAGGCGCGCTCAATCAGCATTGGGCACAGTATTGCGCGGTAATCAGCGGTTTGGCTATCAGTGCCGTCAGCAGCAGCGGTGGCGCAGTGGTAGAGTGCTCGCTCCGAAGGATTGGGTTCATCGGTTCGGTTCCCGCCGCTGTCGGGTTTTTTGCATTTTGTGATCTATCTCCGACGAGGACCTATAATCTCATTTTTAGCACATTTTTGAGCGAACGGCTAGTGGCGACTTGCATTTACGTCTATTTGAAGACGGAAACGTATTTCAGGCTGAATGTTTTATTCATGACGTGAAGCAAGTCAGAAATTCAAATCAAAACAAAACAAAAAGTAAAAATAAAATCAAAAATCAAGAAAACTTAATAAACATAATAAATAAAAAGTAAAGGCACTAGTTAAAAGTTCCGACTCCACGACACGACTTCGGTCGAATAAAAAATTTTCGCGGAAACTTCGTCTAGGGGGTTATTTGGGGTGCTGAGCACGAATCTGACATCCGTTTTTCACGATTCGGTCGGAGACCACCTATACCTTTAACTAGGGTGGTCCAGGCAGAGTCACCGATTTCGCTGGGCACTAGTTAAAAGTTCCGACTCCACCGACACGGTTTCGGCCGAACGGTTGTAGCAACGGTATGTGTGGTATCCGACCGAATCGTGAAAAACGGATGTCAGATTCGTGCTCAGCACCCCAAATAACCCCCTAGACGAAGTTTCCGCGAAAATTTTTTATTCGACCGAAGTCGTGTCGTGGAGTCGGAACTTTTAACTAGTGCCTTTACTTTTCATTTATTATGTTTATTAAGTTTTCTTGATTTTTGATTTTATTTTTACTTTTTGTTTTGTTTTGATTTGAATTTCTGACTTGCTTCACGTCATGAATAAAACATTCAGCCTGAAATACGTTTCCGTCTTCAAATAGACGTAAATGCAAGTCGCCACTAGCCGTTCGCTCAAAAATGTGCTAAAAATGAGATTATTGGTCCTCGTCGAAGATAGATCACAAAATGCAAAAAACCCGCCAGCGGCGGGAACCGGACCAATGAACCCAATCCTTTGGAGCGAGCACTCTACCACTGCGCCACCGCTGCTGCTGGCGCCGCTGATAGCCAAACCGCTGATTCCACCAAGTAAAGCTCTGGAGAATACTACCTGAGCAGCGAGAATTTGCGGTGCGTGTCGATCACAATAATGCATGCAATGTTCCGTCAAGTCATCAACTGACAGCAGTGTTGACGTCCGAATAACGGCGAAGACATTGTCGGTGTCCAGTTTCGTCTGAATTCTTAGCAGTTAATGTCGCGTGGATGAAGAACTGTAGAACAGTATGCACCTCTAGACACCCAAGTTTTTGAAGGGGCAACTTGTTCGGGGTCCTATCTACAGCACAAACTGCTAAACTTTAGAGAGTAATTTGAGCATTTAAATCGAAGCTTATAAGAAGGCGTCGACTTTCAAAACACTGATAAAAAATAGAGCTAAAGAATGGGTCGCTGGTAAACATTTAAAATATCGGTCGTGCTAAGTAAGCTTAGGAGGAGAAGAAGCCGTGGAAGTGCTGAACAGCGAGGAAAAGCGACATCACCATTCAGTCTCAATGGAACGACGCTGCTAAACATCGGACCGGCGTCCCTGAAGAAGCCAAGAGCAGACAAACCTCAAACTTTCACATTCGTCTGCAAATGGTGTGCTTCGGGATTCGGCCCAAGTTACTCGAAATTTAGGATTCGATTAGGGCTGATAAGGGAGCTGTCTCAAGGGTATGCCGGAACGACAAGAACGAGAGAGAATCTTCATGATCCGCAAGGTAGCATATAATGTTTTGTCTTTGCCGAGTCCTTGAGACAAACGAGTAGGAGGCACCTGAAGTTTGTAGCGGCTGACGGCCCGCTGAGCCCGCCGAGCTTACCATAGGGCGCAGAGAGATGGCTGCGTCGCCTGGGTGTTGCATGGGTGGGGGTGCTGCTTCTTATTATTACGCCGAGGGTTCGATTCCCCAGCTATGTCTAATTTTTTATCACGATAAGTTTATTTATTTACTCGACAAGTTGACAAGGAAAAAGTATTGAAAACATCATACCGCACAAAAGTGAATAAATACGTTCACGGAGCGTTATTCCATTGAACTTTGATACCCAGTTGAAGTGCAGAAACAGACGAAGCTTGAGAATCGAACCCTCTGCGCCGTGACAAGAAGCATCACTCCACCTCTGCGCCACCCAGGCCATGCCGCCGGTTCTTTGCGCCTTACTGGTAGGCTGGACCCAGCGGGCTCTTAACGTTTACAAACTTTCGGTGCCTCCCACTCTTTAGCCTCAAGTATTCGGCAAGAACAAGAAATATTTTGTTCTTTAGCAAACTTTGTTTTTGGTTATTTCATGGATAAAGTTCTTAAGGGTTTTTGCACGTTGCATTTGAAAGGCAAGCTGTGTAATCATTCCTTGAATTATGTAAGTGCGACACACACCACCATGTGTGTCGCAGCATTCCCTGCGTCATTCGTTCTCTGACGGCGACGTTCTGCATTTCAGTCAAGGACAACAGGTACCTTTGTATGAGAAGCAAGTGCTTTTTCAATTTCAGTCAGCATGTATTCGTGCGCAAGTTGGAGAATCGTCATGAGTTCATTGACCGCGAAGCCGGAAAGGTCGACTTTAGCTGTGTAGATGTACCTAAACCGCGAAGATTAACAATACTACAGTCAATGCAGTTGATCCATTATTACATATGACACCTGAGCAGAGTCCTGAATGCGATAGGATCTGTCTCCTTGAGGAAAATTTCAGCTTGAGTACTTTCCTTCAGCCCGCCATACAGCATGGTTCTGCACAAGGGAAATTATGTTATTTTTTTCAAAGAATAGAAAGGTCGTGTACCTGAAGTATTCACTGCGAGTAGCCAGAATAATTTTGTGAACATGGAATCGTTCCTCCTTAACCACAAATGTGACGTCCGAAAAATCTGGATTTGAGAACAACGCATCCATGCCATCCATAAAAGCTACTCTATGGTCCACCAGGCCAAATGAACAGTCTGGAGGCATAAAGAAGAGAATCATTCGATAGTGGATAGGTAGATGCTAAAACCGTTCAGGTGGTTCTGGACCGAACCTTCGTCTGTTCCTAACTGTGCTCCGCTGGACGGTGAAATCTGATTGCTCATTCCTGAAAAAAAAACAACGATAAATTCGCTTCTTAGAAGGGAGTGCGAAGCCCTTCTCTACCTTACGGCTTTTTCAGTTCGGAAAGTCAGCAACTCAGTATCACATGAAGGCACGCAAATCGATTAATGTAGTCGCGCAACGAAAATCGACATGCATGCTGTATTCGTGTACCATAAGCAGGCACTTAGGCCGGGGCATACCTCCATCGCCGCGATGCCATCGCGGCGCTCAGTTCATGGCCATTCCACCGCACGCGGTCGAATATTCAAAGGAAACTTCGCCGCGACCGCCGCAACAGTGGCGGTCGGCACGCCCGATGGTTCCCGCATCCATCGCAGGCATGGCATACTTTCTCGCGCCGGGCGCGGCGTTTAGCGTTGTTCCTGGTCGGATCGCCGTCGCGCTCCCTTGCAGAGCGATGAGCGATGCGACGAGCACTGAGAAGTTCAAATTCTTTCGCGTCGCTGTGCAGAACTCATCGCCGCGATTCCATCGCGGCGACGGGAAGTATGCACGAGGCCTTAGAAACAGCTTACGAGTGAAAGTCTCTTGCGATAGGAGGATAACAATCGAACTTCGTATTCTCACTGAAGACCTCCAAGGGAGTTGTGATGAAGGAGGTCACAGTGACTGCCGCTCCGCCACTACAAACTAACATCCGAAAATTCATTTTCCTGACTTCCTATGTATGCCGCAGCGACCATAGAGAGTGACGTTTCCCTAGCGTTCTCCGTCCTTCCAGTGATATTTGTCATTTTTTCGTAGCCAATCCTAGTTTCGGCTTGGTTATTGTGTCACTGTGCTTCTCCTAAAGT
This sequence comes from Heligmosomoides polygyrus bakeri, assembly GCA_947359475.1. Classification (NCBI taxonomy): domain Eukaryota; kingdom Metazoa; phylum Nematoda; class Chromadorea; order Rhabditida; family Heligmosomidae; genus Heligmosomoides; species Heligmosomoides polygyrus. Next base: position 7,998,542 of record OX375867.1, read on the forward strand.
TACTCGGAGAGCAGCTCACCATGTAGGGCCAGTGAATTTTTTTCAGTTTTCAGGTTATTTTTGCCACCTCTCGGTTATATCAGTTCTAAGGTTCTGCCTTACCAGGGAATGCTTTCAGCTTCCCATGGGACTCTGGCTAGTGACCTATGCCATGTGAAAGAGCATGAAACGGTGAATACAAATGTCTAGACAAAATTTTCTAAATGATTCTCCTAAGGGAGTACTGGGCGGTGAAAGTACGCGTTGTCGACTGCATGTCTCGGGGGCAGATGAACAATGAGCGGAGTGTTGCGTAATCAGCACAGCCATTAGCAGCACCGCCTGTTGCGGCGGTGCCGCAGTCATGCATGAGCGGATAACAAAATTTTGAAACCCGGATAACAGATAATTTTGCCAAAAAATCGCCGGATAACGGAAAAACGGATAACGAACAAACAACAAAAATAAAACTGGGCTTAAACTGCTCTAGTTTCAACAGCAGACATGGAGCGCAACTGCTGATTTTTTTAAACATAGTGCAGTCACTTTAACAAGGCCCTATGGGATTCTCACGAAACTTCAGTAAAAAGAAACGCTTCTTCATTGCCATCCAAACCGATACCCAAGTCGACTTGCGAACCACAATTCCCTCAGCAGCTTCCGCGAACAAGACCACCAAGCTGTGAAACTAAAACTGTTTTGCAAGCTCTACTCTGCTGATGTTTCGCCATGATCATCTTAATCAAAGTCTGGAAAAGTCAAGGAGAGGTTGAGAATTCGCTCATCCAAGCACATTTCCATAGTACAATTTACAATTTTTCATGTTTTTGCCGTTAAAACGAATGGGAAGAACGAGACAAAGGATGTGTAAAACAGCCCAACTAACAGTACGGAAACATCCGTAAGTCGCCCTTGGAGGGACAGAATGTGAGACACTCACATCGTATTCACCCACATTTCCTTCATTGAACAGCAACTTGCCGGCATTTTGTAAGTTTCCATTGTTGGGTTGTTTTACTGATCAATCTTCAGGTTTTCTTTTTGAATTAAGGCTGTGACCAAACAGAATGATCCTTGGATGAATGGCTCCTCCGGCGCCTCTTGACTTTTCTATGCTAGGCCCACTCGGCCGAATAAAGTCTGCATAACAATCTTGGTTTCGCAGCTTCATGCGGATCGATAGTCTTGTTCGACAGTATCCCAAGATCTAAGAAGAACGTGGTATGAGATGGATGAAATACCAGCTTTCTACAGGCTAGCCACTACAAGCCATTCTGCAGTCCAAATACAAATGCAGAGAGATATGAAAACTAGAAAAACGAAGTAGAAGAAGAAGTAGAATGTCCCTAAAAGGCAATCTTAAATTAAAATGAAGCTCCAACATGCGCAGCGGGGAATCAGTTTATTAACGTTCAATTGCACTATTTTGATTTTTAATAGAGAGAATCAATTCCTTAACATTGTGGAGGTACCACCAGTACCAGCGTACAGAAAATGCTTTCAGAAAATCGTTTCTATGAACATACCTCAACAATTTGTGGGAGTGTAGCTTTCTCCACTCATTTAGATTGAACCTGTGCCCATTTTGCTTGTATTCCTTACTGCTCAGCGGTATCTGTTTAATGCTTTACAACAGTTTATCCTTAAAAACTAAAATACCTTTGCTGCATGCTACCTACACACTGCAATCGTGGAAGAGGACGCTAAATTCAGCACTAAACAATTCACCTTGGGATGTGCCAGGCCCTCCACTTGTGACCGTCGTAATATTATCAAGGCAGCTTGTACGCATTCTTGGTCTGATGCCTTGTGGTGACAAACTCATGAACAAATCAATCCATAGTAGGTTTCATAGATGTATGGTATAAATGAACGACCTTGGAAAGATGGAAGTTGGGGCGCAGTCGTTCGGTACACCTTGCTGCCCGCCGCCCTGCCCGCACCGCCCTATTTGGACAAGTTTGCTGCGCGCGAAACAGTCGTTAATTGTCGTGAAACAAAAACCCAAAAGCTTAAAAGCTGATAGCAGACGACTGGTAAGCGCATCTCGGGGAACTCTGAGGTCATTTTCCAGAGGTGTCAACTCTGAAGATGTTGCTGTACTTGTCAGAAAATGCGGACGACGCCTTAGTACTGAGCAATGTGACGGGACCTGAAGAAACCCTTGGCGCTGCACCTGAAAACTCTTTTCCTCCATATTGTGAGCAAGATTCTGACTCCTGTCTAGAGAACAAAATCAGTTCAGGATAGAGCTGCAGGGCCAAGGGAAGTGACTAGAAATGTGATGCCTCCATGTGAAGGCCCGGACATCTTGTCCTCGGCGCCCCCCTCGCCCCGCCTCTTTCTGGGAGCAGTGTATCCAACGACTCTCCGCCATGAAAGTTAGACGTCTCTCCAACTACGTCACCTCTGCCTGAAGTCACCTCATCCTTCTAGATTTAAATGCCCTCTATTGTTGCTCGCGATCACTCGTATGAATGTGAAGCTTCTACACAGCTATCCAATAAAACGTCCAAACCTTAGTATCAGTTAATTTGTTGTTCGTTATCCGGCCGAAAATTGCCGGATAACGAACAACAGAACGGATAGGCCAATACCCCCGGAAACCGGATAACGGATAGCGGTTAATCCGCTCATCCCTGGCCGCACTGGTAGTGGTTCTCGCCTTGCGGGGAGTTGGCGGGATGGTGCTCGTGAGTTCAGTCCTCGTCGGTGCTGGTGCTTTTGCATTCTGTAATTTATCGTCAGTGACATCCTTTATCCTTATTTCCATCTTATTCTGTCCAAACATTGCGCATGGAGGATATTTGGAAAGCTGATCACGAATCTAGAATCCGACCTTGACTTACATTGGTGAAAGTCAAAACTTGCTATCATTCTGCATTCAAAGAGCTCGAAAAAAGTATATCATAGTTGTTACGAGGCGTTTGTTCGGAAAAATGTTGGAAATGAGGATAAAAGATGTCAGTGAGATAAATTACGAAATGCAAGAATGTCAGTAAATAGGGTAACCGAACCGATCACTGCCTTTTTGCAAAGTGAGATCACTTCCACTGCGCAGCCACCGCAACTAATGGCTGCGCTGAATACGTAACACTTCGCGCATCGCTTCATCAGCGCACGCTACATGCAGTCGACAACGCGTACTTGCACCACCCAGTACTCAGGAGAACCAGTTAGAAAATTTGTTCTGCACCTCTGTAATCATCGTTTCAAGTCCTTTTACATGACATAGGTCTCTGCCCGAAGTTCCATGGGAAGCTGAAGGCATTTCCTGGTTAGAGACCACCGTGAGACTAATTGAAACAAGGTGTTGTCGAGAGGAGACAATTACTTGGCGCTACGAGACAACGTCCCACCCGAGCATAGGGGTACCAGTAAATGGAGAGTAAGACTCTGATTTTAATAAGGCGTTATTCGAAACACATTTTAAAGGTTACAGAATTGTTCTGCCAGTGTCAAAATCCTACTGGGAGAGAAGGAGATGAACTGGAGACGAAAGTGTGTCAAAGGAATAGCAAGAAGGGGAAGGAAGGAATAGGAGGGATGACGGCTGTTCGGTCTCACATCGAATCGACTGCCTGGAGCGTAGCTTTGTTGCTTCGTCGGCCTCGGAGAGAGAGAGCGCGACTAGCGTTTCTCTGGTCGCTTCCCTCTCGTTTTCTCGGCCTCTTTTCCAGTGTCCTCGGCCAACAGTTTCGGTGCAATCGATGGTAGTGCGTCGCTAGTCGTCCTTCCCTGTTGCACTTTGTGTTGGGCAGCAGGAAATTGACGCGGCTCGTCAATTTTTGAACGCAGCGCGATTGCCGCACGCCCTCCGAAAGCCGCCCAGCCGCTGTTCATCGCGCCTCGACGAAACAGCAACTCATAACTCCGTAAAGGCCCATTCATACCTCAGACACCGAGGGACGGAACGGCATGTTTATGTCGCGTCGCTCGATCAATTTGGCCACTACACATGCATCGCGTCGCGCGTCGCGCACACACTAAACGACCCCTAAGGCCTTTGTCATACCATCGCTCTTCGCTAGCGAAGGCGATGGACAACTAACACAATTGGGGAAGGGAACGTATCAAACGTTGTGGAGGGGCAGACGCGTGTAGCAGTTGTCCGACCCACCGCTAGCGAGGCCTCGCTAGCGGGGTGTCATACCTTCAAGCGATACGGCATCGCTACCGATGCGACCGCGTCGCTGAGCTGAGCAGAGCGTCGTCGGCCAGCATCGGTAGCGATGCTACCCCATCAATCTCCCCCGTTTTCATTTTTTTTTATTTCCTCGCGGCGCAAATAGGATCCGGGGGGATCACCATGTAGCACAGTCCTACTTGCCTTTTGAAACCGGAATTTATTTGCAGCAATGGCATGTTCTAGCCCTCCCACTCCGGACCTAATTTCCTCTTCCTCGATTGTTTTTCTGGCTTATTGGTTTCGTTCGTTTGCTCTTCGATTCGCCTTAGTTGTGATGCTTAATTTCAGAGCTATTGACGCAGCCCGTAGCCGGCCGGACGGACGTTGGCCGGATACGGGCTGCGTCGATAGCTCTGAAAATAATGCATTCAGTAATAGATAATTATTCCAAATTATACGTAAGCGAGAACAACGACAATCACTTCAATACCAGTAAAAACTAAGAGCATTAAAGACGAGAAAATAGTGCTCTAATCAGCTGAGATTTGAAGCGTCTGCAGCGCAGACGACGCAGCTGCACACAACGCTATTAACTGAGCGCCTATTCGCCAGCTTCACGCTAGCGAAGAGACTTCGCTTCGCTCTGTTCGTCGCCTTCGCTCGGGGTGAGCGAAGGTATGACATAGGCCTTACACTTCGACGCCGAGCGACGCGACGGCATGTGCAGTGGCAGAATTGATCGATCGCGTCGCCTGATCAATGAGGCCACAATACGTGGCGTCGCGTCGCTCGGCATCGAGGTATAAACGGCCCTAAAGGAGCGTTTAATGTACACGCGAGCGCGATGCGACATTACGATAGGCTCCCATATCGATCGCGCGACGCGATGAATCGATATGGGCGCTTATCATTTCATCGCGTCGCGCGTCACGTGCATACTAAACGATTCCTAAAATGAGGTGTTTTACAGCGGTGAAGTATGAATGCAATTTGCAATTGCAATATGAATGCAATGAATTCCGTTCCCTGATGAATGCAAGGTTGTTCCCTGACGGAGGTGACTATAAGCATGATTACTTCCACCGACGGCTGTGCAAGAATCCATTCACAGATCGCCTTGAAGATGCCGATCTCAGTAGAAAAAGAACGAGTCCCTACTGAGCATTTCCTTCACCGCCTTCTGTTGCAGTGTCAGGAAATCCTAAAATAGTTCTCTCAGCCAAAAAAACAACAACAAGAAACTTCGGTAATCTATGAGCAAACTTTCAGATAGGTTTCACAATGGCCTTCCGGAGAAGCGAGGACTTCTGACGTGTGCTGATCAGCAAACCGCATGCAGCACTCAGTCAACTCGTCGAACAGCAACATCGAACTTCGAAGAATGGTGAAGACATTACTGATGTCCACCGTCCTCTGAACATTTAGCTATCTTTTCATCCTATTTTCTTAGTGAGATGCAGGAAGGAAGCAATGAAATCGTAAAATTGTTGCATCAGTAGGCCTTCACAAATAATTAAGCGCCACTAAAAGAATATGGATCGTTAATCAATCCATTTTGGGATGCGCCAGGCATTTTGCTTCTGCGGGATGCCGTGGGGGCAATTGGAATACGTATGTATTGGCCTAGACAGTGACCTAGCGTGGCTAGCAGATGGGTAAGTCAGTGTTTCATCGATCTGAGATAGTCTGACACCAATTCACAGTCCCTGGGGGGGGGGGGGGGGTGAAAGGTCTTGTTACCCGAACTCCGACACATGAACCGGGAATCCAGTGCACGTGACAGCCGACGTCTCCTCCATTAGTAGAAAAAACTGTTTGAGAGATCAATAAGTGTTTACCTCTTCAGCGATAAGAAACCTTGTTAAGTCTATTCTAAAGCACAAATGATACAAAGTCCAAGATGTGTCCTTATTCAAGGAGATTGAGCCATGCATTCATCCTGATCATTGCGAGCTGTGTCATTCCCCGTCACTTTTCGATCCTGGGGAGGAACTGAAGATACGATGGGTAGCAATAGGTTCAAAAGACTTGAATTCCTCACAAGAACTCTTGCACAGCAAGCACAAATAGGAGCATTTCCCCAGGTCTGTACTATCAGGTGAAGGTATCAGGATCATTCAGGGCGAGAGAGGGGCCATGTATCTCCTAGAACGCGTTATGCTGTGGTATCTGAACTCTGAATATACATACCTGCGGCCTTTTTTGTGGAAATTGTGTTAATCTCATGCCTTGTGTCATGGGTGAAGACTTGCTTTCCAATCACGTCACTGTCGTCGGTGAGTTCGTTCCCTCAGATCTCGCTCCTTTCTCGAACCTTCTATCCTCAACAGTGGTGTCGGCGTTAGAAGCGAAAGTAAAAATTACCTTTAAGTAGTCAATTATTGCTTCTTGAAGTTTGGTCAGGTCGTATTCGTGGGCAAGGTGAGAACGACCAACACGTCCTCAACGTTGAAGTCGGAAAGGTCGATTTCGACATTATAGATGTACCTAAACTGAGTACAGTAAATACTACGGTAACCGAACTAGGTATCCTGACCACTAGACTCACTCCAGTATAACCCGGAATGCGGCCGGGTTTGTCGATTTGAGCTTAATTTCTCGCTGAGAGCTCTCCTTCAGTCCACCATAGAGCATGGCTCTGGGCAATGGAATTAGACGTACTTCACACGTGATCGAAAGCCTCACAGAACTCGAGGGATCTATCCTAGTCGACGGGGGGGGGGGGGGCGTTTTGCCACTTTTCCAAGTAATCAGAGAATGAAGTGCCACCCCCCCCCCTTCCCCACTACGATGGATCCGATTTCGCGTACTTGAGGTATTCATTTATTTATTTGTTTATTTATTTATTTATTTTGATGCACGCAAATGTACGCCTCACAAGAAAGGATTGAAAAAAAAACTCAGAAACCAAGTGCAGTTGAAAGAATTCTGAAATATGATTACGGCAAACAGGGTGAGAGATTCCCAGGTCAACCCGTAGTTTTAGTATACATACATAAATACATACATACATACATACATACATACATACATGCATACATACATACATACATACATACATACATACATACATACATACATACATATGTACATGTAATCCTACCAAATAAATAAGTGAAAGACTGTGTATTTAGTATGAAGCAAATATGCTTGCAGAAAAAACAAGTCATTATAAGAAAAATTAGAAATATGAAATGACAGTAGGAAAACGGAAGCTAAGATTTCATAAGAACTACAGTTTCATAATTGTTATTTTAGAACCACTTTTGTTTAGTGTGCAAAAAATACTGGAGTTTCACTGAATGGATAAGGGTAAGCCTGGGAAAAGCGTTTACTGCTTACATTATAAAGCTACGAAGTCTATAGCTATAGGTGATCGTTTTGTGTTGTGTTCTTGAATTCACGAATACATGAGGGAGGACTTCAAAGATCTGCAAAAAGAAAGGTCAAGACGGGAAATGTTAAGATAGCGCTGCTATAAAGTCGTTGTGTAATCCGTGTAGGAGACATTGGCTTCTAAAATTCCTGTTCATTTAGTATAGAAAGATCTAATCTTCTAAGTCTAGTTAGAAAAACCTGGACGTTTGGGGAATTAATCACATCATTAGGCAACATTTGAAACCAACGTGCTGTTCGATAAAAGAAAGAATTGTAAGCTTTAGAATGGCACCATCTTTTTAGCTGAGGACATACGATTGCAAATGTTGTCGTACGTCCATTGCGTTCATTCATTGCGAAACGCCAGAATAGCCTTGTAAGCATGGAAGCGCTGTCCACGAATACTATGTCGGAAAAGTCTGGCTTCAAGAAAAGCTCATCGACGACACCAGCCATAAAGTCTTCATCGCTTATAATCAGACCGGATGAGTAGTCTAGAATGCTAGCATTCAACTTCATGATAATACTATGCGTTAGACGAGCTAGTGCACAGAAGAACGAGTGCTTCTAAACTAAACCTTCATCGCTACCTTGTTGCTCTTTCAATGCACTTGCAGGTGTGCAAATCTCTGAAAAAAAAAGAAATTTTCAAACAACAGCGGCCCTTCAGTACCTCTTTCGATCTTCTTTAACGTCTTCCCACAAACTGAACGAGCAGTAAAGAAGGGCTATCCTTGTGAAGTTTTACAGCAAACAATCCTATAAGGAGATCCACAACAATGACATTTACCGGAGGGATAACAAGCATGAATACGCGCAGTTTCAGTTTCCGCGTTCCGAATTCTGTTTTTCGGCTGTTTTTAGCCCTTCCGTTCCGCTACGCGTTCCGTTCTTTTTGGACAAGAACACGGATCGGAAAAGATGACACATCGCTCACTACTTTGCACAGATTTTCCACCTATTGATCTTAAACAAGAAGGCAGAAGGAAATCAGCTACCTTTTCTGCTGTTGTGTTGCTTTCAAGCCGGCTGTGCATCCCGATGTCGGAACAGGTTTAAAAAATTTACACGTTAACTCACTGCAGACGAGAAAGCGTTTTGACAAACACTCCGTAAATTCATCCAATGCACTGCGATGCTAACTTGAATTTGGTATAAACCCATCCTTCTACGAAGTGGTACCATTTGGAAACGAGGTATTACCGAAGAGTCTAATGCCGCAAAACGTTCCAAGAGGCTTGAATCAAGTACCTACCCCTTCACCGAATCATGCATCTTTTTAGTCTCCCCAATACATCTGGCTTGGAGCACCAATCCTAGCTCAGAGTTCTATAAACATTCCTTGGTTACTAGGTCGATCAATTTGGCCTCATTGCGTGGCCATTGCGTCGCGCCGCAATGAGGTATAAACGGGGCCTTACGGTTTCTGATGCCCAATTCTCGCTCAACGGGACCAACGTCTCCGGATGCTCCAGCTAAGTGTATCTAGGTCGTGAGGTTAACATGGCCAACAAGGATGTGCGGAATGTAGGCCGTTATGTTCTGAACTCCTGTTTCCGGCCGTTGCTGACCCCGTTCCGTTCCGTGTTCCGCTTCTTTGGGCCGGAAAATGGAATGAAAGCGGTGTGACTCATTGCTCACTGATCGTTCTCCCTGACTATTCACCTCTTGAACTTAAAGGGCACAAGAAGGAAATCAGCGCATCACCTAAGAAGCAATGCATTGGAAACGTGATACCTTGGACTTGAGAACTTCCACTGCATGCTGATCGCAAAACCGCTTGCAGGCCTCAACCAGGCTATCGACAGACAGCAGTGCTGAAGTCTCAGCGATGGTGAAGACAATGTCGACGTTCAGTATCTTCTGGAATGTGTGCAGTTAATACGATACAGCCACTGCTCTGAAGGGATACTGTTGCGACCCAAACTCAAGCTCTAGCGCAAGCGCAACTCGAACCCGCACCACGAGGTGCGTATGGCCCATGTTACACTTCGGCGACGCTGTTGTCGGCGACAGTGTTGAGCCGATACTACGCAGTGCGTAGCAGCCAGGGGAACGCTGTCGCCCACGTCGCCGACAACAGTGTCGTCGAAGTATAACACAGGCCTATCTCGCGTTCGATCAACCAGCGCTGGTGAGGTAATGGCTTGGAGCATACCTGCTCGGTTAGCTAGTCATGCGGGTTCGAGTCCTGCCTGGCGCTAGAGTTTTGATCGCCACAGAACACCGTTATTAGAGCTTAGATCCTCAGTATCATCAATAGCACTACACTATTAATCAAGTAAACTTCGCGACGAGCCTTTTGAGTGTATGGCACGACCTCGACCACTAAATAATTTCTAACTTGTTGCGCTCTAAAATAAAACTGTTTATAATAATATTTCTCTCAAAAAATGAAAATTTTATAAAATTATGGCACTCATTCGTGCAACTGAACTAAAAGTTTTCAAGAGATTTATACTAAATTTTCTTTGGGCAAAAATTCTTTTATCCACCTTCAGAGTTTATAGTATAGCCTGTATGAAGCTCGTTCCAATTTGGAAGACGTTTGCTTTGATTGTAGAAGCATCAAGTTTGTTTAGAAGAGTGCCAAATTTGACGCCAAAACGGTATACATATATGCTAAGGGGAAAATAGAAGAGCAAAAAAAAAATAGGAGGAGACCACACGAGCTCACGAATGACCTCGTGTGGTCTCCTCCCATTCCAGATATGTGAGCCTGAGAAAGCTCTCGATGGAAGAGTCGATGGTGGCTCGTCTACCTTCACTGCTACCGTGTCTCCCCACGACTCCGCGTCAGCCGGCTCTGTTCCCGCCGGTTACAGCTCGTTGCCTAGGACTAGTTCCTAGCTTTGACGACGTTCGAAGATCAGACACGCTGTCGCATGGCCAGGTAGTCGAGAATTAGACGGGCCTGCCAGTGGTGCGTTTCGCAGACACTAAAGGAGCACCGTCACGAACTAGATTCCGCGGGATGTCAAGGAAACGCCAAGGTGCTCACGAACGCGTTGATCGGACTTCTTTGTGAAAACCCTGAACGAACGATGTGACGCTCTTCGTGTCCCTCGAGCGAGGAGTATCCATTGGAGCACTCTGGCACGCGACAAGGAGAATGGAGACGCTGCGGGCGCTCACTCGAGAAACCCCATGGCCAACGAAACGACCGGTGATACTCAATAGATTCAATGCCTTACTTCCCAAGCAAACACAAAAATCACCTTTAGGTAGTCGATGATTCCTTTTTGAAATTTGACCAATCTGTACTCGTGAGCAAGCCGAAGGATCGAGAACAGTTCTTCAATGTTGAAGTTGGAGAGGTCGACTTGAACGCTGTAGATATACCTGAACAGTAGGGTAAAAGTAGATCTTCAAGCCGACTGCACGACTACATCGTTTACTGCAGTACAGCACGAAAAGCGACAGCGTCTGCTCCTTTGAGCTCAATCTCTGCTTCGGAGCTCTCTTTCAGCCCGCCATACAGCATAGCCCTGAAGCAAGAAGGTAAAGCCATTCTGAATACGAGATCCACGCGATCAAGAGCAACCTGCTTACTTGAAGTATTCACAGCGGATCGAAAGAATCATCTTATGGGCGTGGAATCGTTCGCCTTCAACCACGAAGGTCACGTCCGAATAGTCCGTCTTTAGAAACAAGTCACGCTCCACATCAGCCACAAAATCTTCGCCGCTGTTAATAAAACCGCACGAGTAATCTAAAAACTATAAACCTATATTTTCATTTAAAATATGGTCCATGTCGTGATCGCGGGCAGCGTTGCGAGCCGCGTCAGCCAATCATAACCAATCAGAGACTCGACCGAATACACGCCATCCAATCAGTGTACCAACTGCATGCCCCTTTCTCTAGGGCGCGCCCATTCGATGCCGCGTGGATGGCTGGCGCATCTGTATCTCCCAATGTTGCCCATATTCGCGACTAGGACCACATTTTGCTTCCTCATTCACTTTTACATGTTTTTCAAGTAACGTAGAGAAGAATGTGGACAGAACTCTTCAAAAACCAGTGGCTAGGTATTGAAATTCCTGAATACTTCTCAGTCGAACCTTCTTCGAAGCCTTCTCTCTTCACAAGCGGTGGGGCAAGTCTACTCATCTCTGAAAAAAGACAATTTCAAAATCGAAACAAAATAAACCGTTATCGCTTTAAAGAGGGCACTTTGACAGCGAAATAGACGCATCTGAAGTTGAAGTTAGTTAAACGTTATATGAATGGCGTGCTGCACTTCTGATGCCAATTTTGCTAATTAATTTTGGACTGCTTAGCACACCAGGGCACAATATAAAACGACTGTTTACTCAAAATATGTATTGCCAGTGTACATGTGTCATGAGGGTACATAGGCGGGGCAAAAAGGGCATCCCTAAAAGAATGCATTCGGATTCCCATGGATCTTCGACAAAAAATTCCTAAGATTCATTTTTTTAGAAACCTATGCCAAGTGAAAGAGCTTGAAATGCTGATTACAAATATATACATAGAGCAAATTTGCTAAGTGGAAACAAATTTGCTGTCTCTTAAGCGAGTTCTGACCGGTCCGATTGCGCTCTGCCGATTTCATGTAGCATGCGTTTAACTATTGGGTTGTAACGAATTAAATGGCACTGGCTCGCGCCATTTTTTGACGCGTCTTTACGCGTTTGATCAAGAACAAACCGTAACATGTGGCATATCATTTAGAAGCGCAAACTTTGCTCTACCGGAGAGTACAAAATTTTCTATGTAAAAGTGGGAAAACTTTAGAGTTTTATTGACTTTTTTGCAGATGGACAGAAGGGTAATCCGAGGCATTTACTTGTATGAATTCAAGCTGGGCACTACAGCTAAGGAGGCGGACGAGAAGATCAACGCCGCATTCGGTCAAGGATGTTCCACAATTCGGACGGCGTATCGTTGGTATCAGAAGTTCCGGAATGGAGATGAGAGCTTGGAAGAACATGAAGGTCGTGGGGGGCATAGTGATGTTGATGAGGACAAGCTGAGAGATGTGGTAGAGGAGGATCCACACAAAGGTACCAGGGAGATAGCGAAGGTTCTTGGCGTCAGTCACGACACAGCTGCCCGGCATCTGAAGGAAATTGGAAAGACCAAAAAGCTGGAGAGATGGGTGCCTCACGTGCTGTCTTAGGAGCAAAGAAACCGACGATATGAGATCTCGTCCGCACTGCTTCTACGGAACGAAACGGACCCATTCCTTGATCGCATCGTAACCTGTGACGAGAAATGGATAATGTACGACAACAGGCGACGATCGGCACAGTGGGTGGACAGCGATGAGAGCCCCAAGGTTTTTGCGAAGCCGGAATTGCACCAAAAGAAAGTAATGCTGACAGTATGGTGGTGTTCGCTGGGAATTATTCAGCACAGCTTCCTCCCTCCCGGTGAATCCATCACGGCAGAGAAGTACTGCATTGAAATTGAAGAAATGATGGAAAAGTTGAAGGATATCCGGCCGGCCTTGGTAAACCGAAGGCGAGTTCTCCTTCTGCACGACAATGCTCGCCCCCATGTAGCACGAATGACGTTGCAGAAATTGAATGAGCTGAGCATTGAAACTCTACCACATCCTCCGTTTTCTCCCAACCTCTCCCCAACAGACTACCATTTCTTCAAGCACCTTGGCGACTTCTTGGTAGGGAAAATATTCAAATACCAACAGGATGCCGAAAGTGCCTTCGAAGATTTCGTCAATTCCAGAACTTCTGATTTTTATGCTACTGGGATAAAAAAGCTTGCGTCACGTTGGCAAAGATGTGTAGAATCAGAAGGTTTTTATTTCGATTAATAAACTTGCCTACAAGCCGAGATATTAACTGTTTAAATTTACAGTGGTTCAGTGCCATTTATTTCGATACAACCTAATACTATGGCAGCCGTGTCGGATGCTGTGGCGCAGTGGTAGAGTTCTCGCCCTGATGTAGAGGGATCACGAGTTCGGTTCCCGTCAGTGTCGTGTTTTTTGCATTTTGCGATCTGTGGCCGGTGGGATCCTTTATCGTCATATCTAACACATTTGTGAACGAACGCTTAGAGACAACCGACATTTGTGTTTTTGGATCCATTTGAAGGACAACGAATCTTGATTTGCTCAAAAAGGTTAGATTTGATGAAGAGAATTTAAAACCGATGCCAGATTCGTGATCGGCACCCTTCATATATTAAAGTTTCGACGAATTTGGTGCTTCTGACCCCACTTTGCACTCACTCACACGTACCTTAACCTTCCGTGGGCGACCGGAAACTCAGAAATCGATTTGTTCGGATTTATCGACCGAAAACCGAAACGCATATTAAACGCGAAGAAAATCAACGAAGAGCAAAGAAAAATTAGAAGGGGTGAGAGAGAAGGTATGCCTGTATTCCCAAACGTGAGTTACGGCCAATTTAGGCGTGCAGCTATGAATGTTGGTTTCACATTGTCTAACATTTTATCATGAATCGACGGTTTTCGAAACTTTTGTTCACATCTCTTCTGTAGAGCGTTTTATGGGCAATCTGATGCCATATTCATTTTTGGAAGGGTTTAAACATACAAATTAACGACAATTTTATAGATGACCAGTAAGCCCAACGCGGGAAGTTCCATTGTTTATGTTCAAATGGAAGAAAAGCGCCGTTGAAGCTCATAGCATTATCGCCGAAGTTTATGGCCAAGATATCATCACTGCCAGAACTTGCCAGAAGTGGTTCAAGAGATTTAGAGGAGCAGGAACCATGGAAGACCACTCCAACAGTTCGAAGACGATGAACTGCAAGCTTTATTCGACGAAGACGAGACCCAAACGCAATAAACAGCTGGCTGACTCCTAAGTGTAACTCGCCAAGCAGTTTAGAAACGTTTGCATGAATTGGGTAAGATTCAGAAAGAAGGACGTTGGGTGCCTCTTCAACTGACGCAACGCCAGCAAGAAATCCGAAGAACCACGTGCGAAATCTTGGTTGAACGGCAACGAAGGAAGTCGTTTCTGCACCGTATCATCACCGAAGATGAAAAGTGGACCTATTTCGACAACTCGAAGCGAAAGCGCTCATGGACAGGTCCAGGAGAAGCAGTAAGGTCAGCCCCTAAGCCCAAAATCCGCGAAAAAATGTGTCCTTCTGTATTTGGTGGAGGCCGAAAGGGGCCGATATTACGAGCTCCTCCAACCTGGCGAAACGGAGACAGATACTCGCTACGAGGGAAGGGACAACTAATCAACCTGAGTCGAGAAGTATGCAGGAGACGACCAGAATGGTCCACTAGGCGGAAGGAGTGCGCAGCTAACGGTGTGGAGCCAGCTGGCGAACATCAACAAACTGCTGTGGAGTCGAGGAGACGTGGTGGCGCGACCGGCGGCTGACCGCTCGAGGCCTCCATCCGAGGTGACTGGCCCGGCTGGCAATTGCTCTACTCGGTACTAAACTCTTAGCAACGGACCTGTCCTCACAGCACGATCCTTTACTAGATGAGTGCCCAATACTGCTCCATGACAACGCTCGACCTCATGCTGGAATGATCGGAAAAGAAACCTTGGAAGAAATGATGTGGGAAGTTTTACCCCACCCATCTACAGTCCGAACATTGCACCATCTGACTATCACGCGTTTAGATCGATGGCTCATAGATTAGCGAGAAGAACTTCACCAAGCACGAAGACGTTCAAAAATGGCTCGATGAATGGATCGCCTCGAACAATCCCAGACTTTCTACGACGAAATCCACAAACTGCCCACAAAATTCGAATAATGTTGTTGTGTTAATAATGACGATTATACTTAATAAAAGTTAGTTGAAAACAATTCGGAAATTTATTTTCTTTCAACTCGCAAAAAACGAACTTTTATAGTTGCGCGCCTAATACATACATGCGGAATGCATGTAGCAGCCACAGAAGATGAGTTTTGATAAGCCCAACAAGACGCGGAAAAATCTATTAGAACTCTTTGCAGCAGAATTTTTCAAGCCGTAAGAGACTTCGCTTTGAAGACGACGAATTGTACGCCAAGAATTGCAGTTGCGAGACTCAACAAGTGCATGAATCAGTGACCGAGAACCGGGCGAACGCTTGCCAGCCTTCATTTCGCTCAATTTTTTACGCTTTTCTTGTTTCTCTCGCGCGTTCATCTTTAGTTAGTCCATTGTTTCGACTTCTCTCCACCGTTTTCTACCCTTGCCACTTTATTTTACCATTTCTCAACCGGAATGTTTCATAGTTCGTATCGATTGCTATGTTCTTCACCATCGGCTTTCCTACGAGCCGTTTGTTTAACTTTTCGTCTCGTGTCAGATTGCGCCAGCCGCTTTGTTATTCCTTTTTTCCTCCCGACTGCGGTTCATGTCAAAATGTCTCGTCGACCGCGTGATCTCTTCTTTTTGCCTCTACGAGCTCAGTATTCCCCCACATGCCGACTGTTTCAGGTCTTTTTGCAGACTATGACCGTCAGCTGCGCTGCTTCCACTCGGCGAAACTCGAAACGGGAAAATGCTGGTGGTATACATACCCATTCGAGAAAGCAAATTGAAAATACCCATTCGAGGAAGCAAATTGCCAAAAGTGGAAAAAGAAAAAGGAAAACAAAACGGCTGGTACAAACTGATAGGAGAGAAAAGGAAAAACAAACGGCTAGTTGAAAAGCCGATGGCAAAGAACATGGCAATCGATGCGAAGTGTGGAAAATTCCGGTCAAGAAATGGTAAAATGGTTAAAGGGTACATGTCGCATAGGTGAGCAGCATTGGTAGGTGAGACATCGCCAGCCAATAGTAACCAAACAAAGCACAGGCGGAACACATGCCAGCCTATCAGGGTAGCAACTGTGTACACCCTCTCTGAATGGCATGCCCATTCCATGTGATCTGATTGGTTTAGGCGTTCCCACCAACCAATGCTGCTCACCTACGCGACATATACCGGTTAAAGCAGTAAGAGAAGAAAACGGTGGAAAAAAGGGGCTGAGTAAAGAAGAACGCGCAACAGAAATAAAAGAAACGTTTAAGAAATGGAGCGGAATGAAGGATGGTAAGCGTTTGCCTCAGTTCTCGCTAATTGAGGGCCTGTTCATACTTCGCGACGGGAGCGGTAGCAGAGGCAGGAGCGGCACGGGGACGGATACGTATCAATCAGTGCACGGCCATCGCCTGGGAAAATAGGTAGGTATGATTTGCGGTGTTGCTCTTGTCGCGTCCGTCGCGAAGTATGAACAGGCCCAAAACTACCGAGAACTGGGACAAGCGCTTACCAGCCTTCATTTTGCTCCATTTTTCAAACGTTTTTTTATTAAGTATGAACATGCCCTTAAGGCCCCCCGCAGATTTCTGCGGCCAGCGGCGGACGGCGAAATCGATGAGTCACGCCGCTCAACGACGGCTGCCGGCCGGCCAACAGCGTGATACTGTAGTCTTTCTAGTTGGGACCAACTGCTTACGCGCCCGTTTCCGATCTGGATCCCGAAAGGGCAGAGCGCAGACAGACTCTACCAGCGCCGCTGGACTCGCCGCTGGCGGCGAGCTCTGCATCCCTGCCCTATGATGAAGGATAGGGCAGCGGCAACGCCGCAGAACTCTGTGGGGGCTTTTAGTCCCAGTTTATAGTTGCGCCGCTGCGCGGCGCGGCACCAAATTCGCAATAGATATCGATCGGGCGGCGCGAAAAATCGATATATATATATGTTGGTCGTGGTGCCGCGCCGTGACGGCGCAAGTATAGACTAGGACTTAGACGCGAGTTCTACACCGTAGGCTTTGACTCTGACAACGGCATTGCGCTTTTCTCGTGCAGATAAAAAATCACCCATTTCAGTTTCTTTGAGCCTTAACTGGCTGGTATCGAAGCTGCTAGCCCTCATAACGACGTATTGTTTCCCGGTTCACAAGTTTTGATCGCAATAAAATATGGTTATAGAGGGAAATTACAATTTCTAGGGTGCGTCTATGCCTACGATACGTACTACAGCTAAGAAACAAGAACGAAACAGTCAACAAAAACGAGAAACAAAAAGTACACGTCAAAATAACGCACGAGAGCACACGAGAACAGCGGAAAGTCATGGAAGACGGCAAGACCATAGCGTCATGCATTGCCGTTTCATAACGATGAAATCGAATGCAGCATTTCTTCGGATCTTCACCGATTGTTAGAGACTGCACGAGGAACTCGCCCGATTCGGTGGACAACTTATCACTACCTTGTAAGCTTAGTCGCCACTAGACGCGTTTCGGGTTTCGCGTTTTAGGATCGTTGTCAAGGACGACCAACAAGGATGAACTATCTATTATCATCTATGAGCCATCGCTACTCTCAACTCAAAGGTAGCGGCGAGTTGCCCACCGGAACGGACGAGCTGCGTGCACACTTCCAGCTGTCGTTGCGGGACACTGAAAGAATTGGGCGGATCGGGCGCTAAGGGCTCACTCGAGGTCCACGTGAGCGGTTGAGTCTCTTGCACAAAACATAGAAATCGACTAAGGAGGTTTTCATGCCCGGAGAAATGAGATGCTTGACGGCGACGGGGTATAAATGCGCTGGTGTCCCGTCGAGCTGCGCAAAAATCGATATCTATGCCGCGCACCGGCGCAATTCATAACCGGACAAAAATCGATACGTACGCTTCGTCCGGGCGACAAGTCGCTAACGTCGCGGACTAAGAACAGACCCTAAGTGGCTTGTGGAGGAGGGCTGGGGCCGGAAATGGTTCACATTATATTCAGTGGCTATCCACATTCGTAGCCGCATGGCAAGACATACAAATCTCTTTCCAATTCACAGACCGCGAGGCTTGTCACCGTCGGCGCCTATTTGGGCTACGCTACCACGCATTGTCTTTATTGCTCATTCACTATTCACTGAAAAATCTGCGGTTAATGCTCTTTTGCTTTAACAAAGTTTCAAACTTGCTTTTAAGTGCATGGATACGTTTAACGCGCGTCTAAATTGCCACAGGTAGTGACGAGTTTTCCGGGGCGTGACTGGACGAGTTGTCGCACCGTATGCATGCGGTGGCCGCGGGAGCGGCTGTCCGGATTCACAGAAACCTCGTCGAGTTGAGCTGTTCCGTGACTCGATCAACTGTGGGTATGAAAGTAGTAAGCGTTCCTTTCAGATACATACTAGCGGTAAGATATGCATAAGTAGTTTTTAGTAGAAATAGCCACAGAGAGTACGACAGTTCCTCAAAACAGATATAACATACCATGTGGTCCATAGACACTTCTCTAGCTAAAGCGAAAAGAGAAGTTCATGCCCATCCCAACGGTCCAAACACTGAGGAGTCGAACTTGCGGCCATCCGTGTTTATAGGGAAATAGAGGTTTTCTATTATTTCCACCTCCATGCTCGTATTGTAGTTACCGCCCATTCGCAGCATTCGTCTCCTTTTTCAATACAACTTCCACAGACTCCTGCTGAATACGAGAGCAGGCACTATTGTACTTTCACAACTCCACGGGTCGAGGAGAGGTCGAAATTTTTTTCGACCAAACTTCGGCTAGGGGGGTTATTTGAGGTGCTGATCACGAATATGACATCCGTTTTTCGTTTTACGCTGGAGTACGGTAGATTACGGTAGGTACCGGTGACTAAGGCCGTCGAGGTCATAATCACCGATTTCGCCCAAACTTCGCCTATGGGAGTTATTTGGGATGCTGATCACGAATCTGACATCCGTTTTTCGTTTTACGCTGGAGTACGGTAGATTACGGTAGGTACCGGTGAGTAAGGTAATGGTCACCGATTGCGCCCAAACTCCAGCGTAAAACGAATAACGGATGTCAGATTCGTGATCAGCACCCCGAATAACCCCCCTAGCCGAAGTTTGGGCGAAATTTTTTTTCGACCTCTCCTCGACCCGTGGAGTTGTGAAAGTACAATAGTGCCTTCGACCACTTCTTGGTGTTTGGCTGGAGTAGGATTGTTGACTGTTGGGTCCCGCAACGATCGCTTGCATGCGGTGCGATAATCCAGCCATGCCCCGGAAAGCTCGTCGCTACCTGTGGCAATTTGTACGCGAGTAATACGTATTTATTCAGCTGAAATGATACAATTGATTTAGCAAAAGTTTACTAGATTAGATTGGACTTTGAAAATTTTCAATTAAATTCTCTATTTTATTACGTGGACGCGTGTAGAGCAATCGGAGGAAGCGCCGACCGTCGCGTGCACCCGATACCAGGTTCCTGGTTCGGATTTCCCGCCCAGGCCAACCAAGCCTTCCATCCCTCCGGGGTCGGCGAATTGGTACCAGACTTGTCTGGGAAGGATAGGGCGCCGACTTGTTGATCGGCTGGCCACCGCAAGTTGTATTGGCATTGTATGGCCAAATACGCATTCAAGTCGCCTCCACGATATCCCGTAGAAGTAGAATGCGTGGCGCATCCCAAAAGGGATTGAATAACGCCATCCTTTATCCTTATCCTTTATTTTATTACGTGCATGTTTTTTTCTGATTTTTAGGAGATTGTAACTGAATCGCTTAAAGTAGAATTTTAGTGGACTGTCGTCTCGACTCTTTAATAGACTTTGGGGACCCGTACTTGTTTGGTTTAACGACGTGGCAAAACGGAAACAAATTTTTATACTAATTGAACGGCGGGAGTTTATCCTGTATGAGTCGCTCACCCAGATGAAAAAAGGTTTCAAACCCTTACCTTCTGAGATTCTCCCGGGAATTCTTTAGGCATGAAGTTGAAGAGTAATAACGACAAGTCTGCCAAGTACGGTAGGATGATTGATCTGTTGATCACAGACACTCGATATCAGCCGCGTCCTGTCCAGAAACAGCCCCTTGAGCGCCAATTCAGCCACCACAACCAGATTGAGTTCCTGCGTTCGATTTCTTCACTTTAACCTTCTGATTCGTTAATTCGATCACTACCTGTATGCTTAACCTCTTCTAGCACGCTCTGCTCCTGAGATTCCCATTTTTCCATTTTTATTACTCCTTTTTGTCTTTTTTGCTCGTTCAACAACGTAAACAGCGATAAGTCAGTATTGAGAAGGAGTGAGCTCCACTGGATAAAAATCTCACTTTCCGCTCAGGGACGGTTCATACTTTTCGAGCCGTCGCCGTGCAGTCGTGCGAATCGATTAATGCCTCGCGATCAATCGATATGCATGAAGTGCGCGCGCTGCTGCTTTTGTTCACTTTGAACTCATCACCAGAATATCAAAACTTTCGCATAACTATTGTCGTCGGGTGCTTGCGAAGACCTCCTGGTAACGGATACGTCTCAGGTCTCACGCTGGTAATGTGGGCGAGTTATTCACCCCGGTGCAGAACTACTAGGTTGGTCAGAAAGTTTTTGAGCCGTTTGACATTTTTCCTACTTTTTCTACTATTTCTTTCCTCAGAATACGACGAAATTCACTCAGCCATTAATCAGTTTTCAGTTTCCACCACCTGGGGACCCTCCATGGCGCCCTGCGACAACCGGCCCAAGGTCTCTCTTAACAGGAGAGACCGAAGATTATATAATGAGGGATACCCATGGTTTTAGAATGTAGCTCTCTGGAAACAAATGTTTAGTTACCCAAGTTTGAGGTGTGGACGGGAGGCGGTCAAGTCCTGCGCGACTTTCTCGTAACCTTCTACAGGCTGTCAATGATCCCCACTTCAAGGGTGTTGAATTAAAGTACAAGTGCGACAATCGTGGGCACCATTGCTTCCCTATAGTGTCCGTACATCAACGGCTGTCTCGTCTGACAAATGAACCGTCCCGACGTCATGTCTACTGCTCAATCACGATAGCGCAGCCGTCGTTGGACGCGTCGCTTTTCGCCTTCCGGCAATCCTCGTCCGAATTGGTTTCAAAGAGTGCACGTGCTCTTGACGTTCTGTGTACACTCATACACATCCTTGCAATATTAAGCACCAAAGGGCAGCGGGAAGGTCCTGGTTCGGAGGTGTCAGACGAACGTCAGAGCTTCCTACGCATTCTATTCGGGGTTGAAATGCCTGAAATCAAACATCTATCCTTTGTCGAGGATAGGTAATAGGCATTGCCAGTGTCGTAGACCATTTCAACCGAGTGGCGGTTCCTATTTTGTGTAACCATGCCGTATTGAATCCCAGAATCTCAGGACATAAAAGGCGAAAGGGCCGTTTGAAGCTTAAGGGATAAAGGATGAAGAGGAAGGGCGTTATTCAATCACCTCTGGGATGCGCCATGCATTCGACTTCTACGAAATGTCGTGGAGGCGAGTTGAATACGTATTTGGCCATAGAGTGACTTGCGGTGGCCAGCCGATGAACAAGACAGTGCTGTATCCTTCATAGACAAGTCTGGTACCAATTCACCGACCCCCGAAGGATGGAAGGCTTGGCTAGCCTGGGCGGGAAATTCGAACCATGAACCTGGTATCGGCTGCTGCGACAGCCGGAACGTCATCGGATTGCGCTACAGGCGCCCTGAATTCAGAGTGTCTCTACAAATTCATACAGGAGCTTAGTGCATGGCGCATCCAAACATATTGTAATAGCATTGAATTTTAAAATCTGTTTCCAACTTGTTTCCATATGATCGCAGTCAAACATTTCCCAATAGTGCTGCCCTGCTTTAGATTTTACCAGATTTTTGGGCAAGTGTCTTTTGTCGATATCGGCGGGCCACACACGACGGCGGCCACTTGATTTTGTGCGTTTTTATGATTTCCTCGTCTTCTCCATTCCGAAGCTTTTGATTTGTACAGTATGCTTTCACTGGAGTTATTCTTTCGTGGTTTTGTTGAGGTATCAACGATTCAACCATCCTGAAGTGCTCGCTGATCTTCGAAGAGCTAGTATTGCTTCTTTGACTAATTATTAGGTTGTAACGAAATAAATGGCACTGAACCACTGTAAATTTAAACAGTTAATATCTCGGCTTGTAGGCAAGTTTATTAATCGAAATAAAAACCTTCTGATTCTACACATCTTCGCCAACGTGAAACAAGCTTTTTTATCCCAGTAGCATAAAAATCAGAAGTTCTGGAATTGACGAAATCTTCGAAGGCACTTTCGGCATCCTGTTGGTATTTGAATATTTTCCCTACCAAGAAGTCGCCAAGATGCTTGAAGAAATGGTAGTCTGTTGGGGAGAGGTCGGGAGAAAACGGAGGATGTGGTAGAGTTTCAATGCTCAGCTCATCCAATTTCTACAACGTCATTCGTGCCACATGGGGGCGAGCATTGTCGTGCAGAAGGAGAATTCGCCTTCGGTTTACCAAGGCCGGCCGGATATCCTTCAACTTTTTCATCGTTTCTTCAATGTCAATGCAGTACTTCTCTGCCGTGATGGATTCACCGGGAGGGAGGAAGCTGTGGTGAATAATTCCCAGCGAACACCACTATACTGTCACCATTACTTTCTTTTGGTGCAATTCCGGCTTCGCAAAAACCTTGGGGCTCTCATCGCTGTCCACCCACTGTGCCGATCGTCGCCTGTTGTCGTACATTATCCACTTCTCGTCACAGGTTACGATGCGATCAAGGAATGGGTCCGTTTCGTTCCGTTGAAGCAGTGCGGACGAGATCTCATATCGTCGGTTTCTTTGCTCCTCAGACAGCTCGTGAGGCACCCATCTTTCCAGCTTTTTGGTCTTTCCAATTTCCTGCCGGGCAGCTGTGTTGTGACTGACTCCAAGAACCTTCGCTATCTCCCTGGTGCCTTTGTGTGGATCCTCCTCTACCACATCTCTCAGCTTGTCCTCATCAACATCACTATGCCTCCCACGACCTTCATGTCCTCCCAAGCTCTCATCTCCATTCCGGAACTTCTGATACCAACGATACGCCGTCCGAATTGTGGAACATCCTTGACCGAATGCGGCGTTGATCTTCTCGTCCGCCTCCTTAGCTGTAGTGCCCAGCTTGAATTCATACAAGTAAATGCCTCGGACTACCCTTTTGTCCATCTGCAAAAAAGTCAATAAAACTCTAAAGTTCTCCCACTTTTACATAGAAAATTTGGTATTATCCGGTAGAGCCAAGTTTGCGCTTCTAAATGATATGCCACATGTTACGGTTTGTTCTTGATCAAACGCGTAAAGACGCGCCAAAAAATGGCGCAAGCCAGTGCCATTTAATTCGTTACAACCTAATAACTCTAGAAACTTCTTTTTGTAGCGAACAAATGGAATGGAATCGTCGTTCGGGGGACCAACCAAAATTAAGGTAACCACTTCCCAACTCCCTTCACCTAACCTTTGCCCTACTAAGCCTCGGTTTAAATTGCTCAACAAGCCCACTTACACTACAACGCGGGTTCAGGATGGGACTGGTGGAACAGGACAACATGTGCCTCTGTCTCAATCTAGCACTGCAACTGAAGTAGTCGGAGGCGGAGGAGGATGAGGAGGAGCTCATCTGATGAAAAGGAGAATCAACGGTGAAGAAGTCCGTCGTGGTTGCGCGATTGCGTGACATGGCGTGGGCGACGAGGGCTTGATCGGGTGAGGAGCAGCCTCGTAAAATCTCATGAGAGGCCTAATTTGTCGTTAATTTAGCGATTTTTGTATTAAGGCACGTCTGATACTTGAGCCGCCTTTTAACTAGGGATCCATAGACCACCCACATTGCTAAAGAAGAAGCAAGCCTTTGAGCAGCACTTTACCTACTTCGAGTAGCTGACACCACGGGAGTTAACTTACCTACTTAGCGTATATGGATGACATATCGATTTTCGGTAATTGTCGAGGGATTGCCCAGCTGCAATGAATGCGTTGATTGGACTCTATACTCTCCTGAAATGACTCGAAGCATGGGTGTGCTAGATGGGCTACTTCTACGACGCCCACTGGACAACATTTCGCTAAGTACCATTTTTCGTTGTTGCTTACTCAACAATTTTCTTCATCCATTTCGCCCTACTCCTTTCCCACAAGACAGTCGGGCCCTTGGGGCCCTTGTCTTCTTCTAAAGTTAGTCTATTTGAAATATATTATACCTAAGGGACTGTTCGCGAAGGGAGCGACTGTGTCGCTCATGCAAAGTATACGGATCGATTAACGCCGAGCGATTGCCCAGTAAAAATCGATATGCATGTTTTGTTCGAGCAAGGAGTCGTCGACTATGAATAGACCTTACGATAATCTGTAGTCTTGTTCAGAAGAAAATCTGTAAAGGTTGGACCAGCAGTGACCGAGACTTCGGCGCAGAGATCCTTTGCGATCGATCGATATAACTATGTGGATAAATCAACACAGTCTATCGATTGATGTCAGGGGCGATCAATATCGTCTAGCTGCTCTGAAGCCTATACATCAGCCGTTACGTCGCCTTTGCCCTCACATCATTCGGTCAGTTCTGGACGGCAAGTGACAAAACCTATAGATATTCGGGGGAATTGCATTCTAAAGCGGTCAAAAATCGATAAACTCCATCGATTACGGTCACGCAATCGATATTGCTTTCTTGTTTTGAACTCTGTTGGTATATGTGCCTTTGTTTCTTGCATTTACCACTTAAAACGCCAACTTAGGACATAAATCGATACAATCGATCGATAACCATTGGGCGATCGATAAGTTTCTGTTGTTGTGAAGTCTGTACATACACCGCAAGCCATTCGCCTTTCACAAGCATTCGCCTTTATTACGGTCGTCAAATATGAAGAAGAATCGATAGCTGTTGGTGATTCCACCCTCGATAGGTCAACTTTGTTGAAAAATCAATAAGGTCGATCGATGTCAATGCTATTTTCCGGTTGGCTGCCCTGAATTCTCTTTGGGATATCATTTTCATGACATTAGCACTTCGAATGGCTAATTTTGAGTGGAAAAAATTAAGATTTTGAAAATTGAGATGAAAAGTGGACGGAATTTAAAAAATTAAACTTGAAATCCTGAAATCCTGCAACATGAAATCTTTCTTCTTCTTCTTGTTCTATTACTACTTCATTATCATCATATTCATAATCATAATCATCATCATCATCATAATCTTCCTCTTCTTCTTCTTTCTCTTCTTCTTTTCTTCTTCTTTTTTTCTTCTTCTTCATCATCATCATCATCGTCATCCTCTTCTTCTGCTTCCACTTCTTCTTTTTCTTCTTTTTTCTTCTCCTTCATCTTCATCATCATCATCATCAAATTCCTCTTCTTTCTCCTCCTCTTCTTTTTCTTCTTTTTCTTTTCCTTCTTCTCCTTTATCATCACCTTATCATCATCATCATCATCATCATCATCATCATCATCATCGTCATCATCATCTTCCTCTTCTTTTTTTCTTTTTCTTTTTCTCCTTTATCATCATCTTATCATCATCATCACCATCATCATCATCATCATCATCATCATCATCATCATCATTATCATCACCATCATCATTATCATCATCACCACCACCATCATCATCATCATCATCTTCCTCTTCTTCCTCCTCCTCTTCTTTTCTTCTTCTTTTTCTTCTTCTTTTTCTTCTTCTTTATCATCACCTTATCATCATCATCATCATCGTCATCGTCATCATCATCATCTTCCTCTTCTTCTTTCTTCTTCTTCTTTTTTCTTCTTCTCCTTCATCATCATCTTATCATCATCATCATCATCACCATCATCATCATCATCATCATCATTATCATCATCACCATCATCATCATCATCATCATCATTATCATCATCTTCATCATCATCATCATCTTCTTCTTCTTCTTCTTCTTCTTCCTCATCTTTTCTTCTTCCCCTTCCTCATCACCATCATCTACTCCTTCATCTTCTTTATTTCACTAATTTTTCTTTGTTCTCTGCGCTACTTTTCAAACATTTCCCGTCACCAGTCCCTTCTGAGACCAGTTCCCCGAAAACAACTCCATATCGGATGACATGAATAGGTTGGACGTGCGTGGGAAGGCCTGAATTCGTGGTGACTTCACAGCCGGAATGCGTGCACATTCGTGCTCACGCATGCACTTCACGTCAAACAATGGCACGGAGCCTGAACTTTCGCAATGCTATTGTCCAGCTCCAATAAGGTCCGGAGAGATGGTGAAGTGATGAGGCGGAGCTGGTAGTACGAGGTAGTGTCGAGCCGGTGGCGAGGTGATAGATTGAGAGTGTCTTTTAGGAACATTGTTCTTAAGCATGAAGAATCTCAGAGTATTTTTCAATCGAAATTTGTGCTTTTCACTTCCGTGAAATTCGTCCATTTTCTCCTGGCTGCTTGTGTTAACGACGGACCCTGTAGCGGTACAGGTGACTTTGTCAGACCTATAGTATACGGATGAAATTGACAGGCAGATGAACAGCATCTTCCCTGAAATTCCACGAAATTTCTACGGCGGGAGTTTGGAACGTATCTTTCAGCAGACTTCAATCCATTTCAAATTCCAGCCCAAAGTGGCTAGTTCCATTGCTGGTGAACCGGCGCTCACCTGCTAGTGAAGTTCCACCGTTGAACAACGTACAGTTGCCTCTCAGGTTGGCCGCTGCCTGGTAAGTCTGGCAAGCTTATTAAAATGAATAAACAAAATTTATTAAAATAAATAAATTTATTAAACCTATCAAAATAAATGTATTAGATTAAGGCTAGCGACGAAGCACGACGTGTGTTTTGTGTCTTCAAAAAATCGGAAAACTCTTCAGAAACGCTTGGAGACAGGGGAGGGCTCGAATGTCAGCCGATAATTTCTAAACGGCTTTTCTAGCGAGTTTTCTTCTATTCAAATCCGTTTAATCATGATACCGTCAGCTGCAACCAGGTTGGAGGTATTTTGTGGAAAAAGTCGGATCCTGTTCTTTATCTACAGATCTCTGTCTTAGCCCTAGTTCACAACTGCGCTGCCAGCGGCGCGGCACCACAATCGTCATAGATATTGATTTTCCGCGCCGCTCGATCGATATCTATTCCGACCGGTGCCACGCGGGTTCGTACGTTAGGCCGCTCCCTGGGTTAGCGGTCGTTTAGTGTGCGCGCGACGCGCGACGCGATGTCATGAGTGGTGGCCGAATTGATCAATCGCGTCGCTCGATCAATTTGGCCACTACGCATGCATCGCGTCGCGTGCCGCGCGCACACTAAACGACCCCTTACGGTAGCGGGCCGCGCCGCGCGCCACCACCCCCGATCACGGTAGCGTGGCGTGTTGTTGAGCCCGCCTCGGACGGACGGGTCCGACTGCTGCCGACAGGGACGGCTAGTGACGTCATACGCGGGCGGTCGCCGAGTCTGCTGGGCGCGCTAGGGCGCGAAAAGGTGTGCCGACTGCTTTCGACTGCGTTCCTTCTACTAGCGCAGAAGAAGGGAAGCAGTTAAATGGTACACAATGTTGGTGGAACATTTGACGTCTTTTGGTAGACTGAGGAAGTGGGAGCGTTTGTTAACTACGTTCGAGTGGAATGAGATCTGCTTCATATGACTGAGGAGAAATGGCAAGCCACGTTGTCAGGAGAATTCGAAAAAGGATTGTGGTGGCTATTATTTAGAAGTTTCAGAACCAATTGCAAACTGCAAACTGCAAACTAACATCAACAAAACATGCACACTTTTATCGGGGAAGGGGATACAATGGAGTAGAAGCTTGAGCTTACTCCCGATTCTCTGGATTAATAATGGATTATCTCAACAAGAAAGAAAAACCGGGGCATATGTAAACCGTTTGGAAATGGTATAAAACTCGAATTATAGCATGAACAGAGGAAAAGCTGGAAAGTGTAAGGAGTAGATATTTTGATAAAGTAGCTGGGTAATAATACTTCAGAAAATGGGGTGAGATAACCACCCAAGAGAATATCTAATGTTTACGGCGTCTTTTCCACGGATTCTCTATCGTGTCACTGTTCTTGAAGACCACTGTTTTCTGCTCTAATATATTGTCCGTTGTGATAGGAAGGTTACTGTTGCCAGACACTTTAATGAACTTTCACAGGTGTTTGGGAGACGGTTCCCGAAATTCTCTACATTCTCCAAGTTCTCTCTTCGTAAAACCTCGGTATTTTCTTAGTAAGTCAATATTGCTGTGCCGAACGAGGTTGTAAGGTGGATATTTATTGAGCTGCTCAATACACCACACTCATACACCATATCTCCTTACAACCTCGTTCGGCATAGTAATATTAACATTCCTACACATTTTTCTTTGAATACTCGGCATTGGGAAATTTTTGAGGGATTGCTGGGACCTTTGCTAGGCTTCAAAAACTGTTCATTAGAGCATTAATCCGTAACTTTCCTCTTGATTGTAATTTCGCTCGTCACTTCCTCGTTACACTTCTCCAACTCGCGTGTGATAGTTTAAGTGTCATGTCGTTCGCAGGCACCCTTTTAGCAAACACTCAGAAACCTTCGTATTTCTCCAACATACAAGCTGAAGCGGAGGTATTTCACTGCCTCCCTTTTCTACCAAGCCGAAAGAGCGTAGCCAACAGTCGGTGGTGCATAACTTCGTGCTCTAGCGCGCCCATTGATTAGACGCGTATGACGTCACTAGCCGTCCCTGTCGGCAGCAGTCGGACCCGTCCGTCCGAGGCGGGCTCAACAACACGCCACGCTACCGTGATCGGGGGCGGTGGCGCGCGGCGCGGCCCGCTACCGTAACCCAGGGAGCTGCCTAACGTAACGCACCCGTGCCACGCTGCGCAGCGGCGCAACTATAAACTAGGGCTTACAAATGACTAATTATGAGTAATAATAGTCTTAATATAACCAATTCTCTGCTGACAGTAACAATAAGTTTTGAGATCGAATTAAGAAGTATTCTTGAACTACGAGACAGCATCAGACTTGCACATTTTTTAGCGGTCAAGACCCGTTTAGCGAAAATGGTCCAGATATGCGAACACAGGCACGTAGTTCTGCCGCTGAACAGCGGGCAAATAGCCATTACTCCGTATAACCTCAAACTTGGGTAATTAAACCGTGAGTGAATTCATCTTTGAAATAAAAATCGATAATCGATCACGATAGAGATGCACATGTGAACCTAAAAATCCTTAAGGTTCTAGAATACGTCACAAATAACAGAAAGATAAAAATAATATATTTCAACCAAGTACGTAAGTGGTGAAACTGCACCGAGTCCTCGTTGCTGCACCCATGTCATTCAAGCTGTCACCGATCTGATATCTGCTCTTATCCGGGAATTCGATCAACACAGCGAGACTTTTCGTGATCTTCAAACACAAACAAAGTTTATTGATTTATTTATTCACTCATTTATTTGTGACATAATTGTGCTCAAGGACAACTATACAGACACAGTAACAAGGTGAAAAACGGAATCAAAACCTCAACAGTTCAAAATGTTAACCTCGGAACGGTGTTGAAGAGTGAGCACGAGACATCTGCTGAAGAAAAAAAAGGTCCCAATTCCATTCTCTTATCGAGAGCTCATAGCTCACAGCTGTTTGGTCTGTAGGGAAATCGGGTTTTGTCTCTCAAATACTCTTCTTCTGGCTGTTTTTGTGCAGCCGTTTTTCGTTCCCTTATTACTGAATCAATGTTCAACTTACTTGGCATTTTTCTGTAAAGCCTAATACGGAATTCTTCGTTCTGTCAGACGGAATCATTTGTGCTCCACCTGTGCTTAATAATTGTGTTTCTTCAAAGGCTGAGACTGACTTGAGGTAGGTCGAAAGAGCAATTCCGAATGGTATTTGATTTCGATTTCAAACTGGGCCACATTTGTAATCTGCGTTTTTCACAAGGTATAGGTCGCTGACCATAACGGAAAGCTGAGGCTCAGAAGTCTGTTAAAAATTCCGTTAAATTTCTGAAAATTTTTGTTAAGTCGTTAAAACGAGAAACAGGATTTAACAGAAAACGCCGTTAGTTCGTGAAATTCGCCAACTGTTTTTTTTTCAGTCGTCAAATTCGTCAAAGAAAAAACTGTTAAATGTGCACCCCTAGCCGTCGAACATCTCCTGCAGGGAAGACGTTAGCTGCACATTCCTGCGACCGAAATGACCTCGCATCACCCATCTCATGGTGCATGCATGGAGTTGTCTAGCGGCAGAGAGGCGAGAACGGTGTCAACGCAAAAACAGCTGAGTGTCGCCTTCAGAACAATCGACAGCGGAAGCGACAAAACGTCTAATCGCCGCTGCTGAGCTGCGTCTTGAGCGGCGACGTTTTCTTCATGGCTCCTTTGTTCCTGAGCGTTGCGTTGAAGCCCTTTTTTCGCTAACTGGAGAGGCATCGGAGCCTTTGTTTTGTTGTTGTCGAATTTATTGGATCGCATGAGAGGTCAGCCATCTCTAAACAACTTCTCCGACTCCCACATTAAGAAGCAGGTCCGGACTGTTGATGTGGATTCAAAGGCGTGAGAAGGTGGCGGCAGTCGCTTTCTGGCAGCCATGTAGCGTCAGTTTCGTCTGTTGAACGTTCGTCCGTTGAAGTTAGCGACGAGCTTTTCGAGTGCGTGGTGCGATCTGACCTTTCAATGCGCTATATGCTTGCTTCTTTCCTGTTAATTGATTTTTTTCTCAAAAAATTAAATTTTTCTAAAATCATTACACATCTTGGGGCAGGTGAGCTAAAAAATTTCAAAAAAGTTCTATCAAATTTTTCTTTGACAAAAAATTATTATAACTATCTTGGTGAGTCTGTAGTTTAACCTGCCTGAAGGTCATTTCGATTTGGAACAGTTCGCTTTGAAGGCTTAGGCTAGCTTGGAATTGTGTCCCATTTAGTTTGAAAAGTATCCAATTCGACGTGAAAATGGTATATATAAATCTCTGTTTATAAAGACATTTAGTGTTGGAAATATTTAACTTTTTCTTGTATTAATTCTGTTTAAAAATATTTTCTTGTTGAGCAGCTTTTCCCAGTAGTTAATCTACTCTGTAGGTCGCTATCTTAACATTTCCGATAAAAATACGGTTTTGTTGACGGCTTTTTAGGATTTGGCTGAAGACCGGTGAATTCTCCAAAGCAGGAGCCGGATTCATCAACGACTTACAGCAATTTAACAGAGATTTTACGGCCGAAATTCCTGATAACGCTGGCCTTTCTCCACATCAATTGGATAGGTTGCGTTTTTTTTTTCAGGAATTTCGGCTGTAAAATCTCTGTTAAATTGCTGTAAGTCGTTGAGGAATCCGGCCCCAGATCGGCGATATAAACATTGAGAGCGGCACGCATCACCTGTCAACTCCGCCGCTGTTGATGAAGGAGCAGGCTCCCTAGAGCTTGATGTCCTGCAAACTCACTTCCGCATATGTAGGAGGCGTCGACACGACTGTGTCGACGTCTCCTACATATGCGGAAGCTCATGAACATCGTCTTCGTCAGATTCAGCAGCAGTCCAACGTTTCCACATACACGATCGAAGTGGGCCAGCATTCGCTCCGCTTTTCTACCTCTCGGCGTTACGGGCAGTGTTACGAGCGTCGTCAGCGAAGCGAAAATGGTGCAATTCAATCCGTCAATCTTCACTTCCATGTCTCCCAATTCTGGGTGGAATTAGGAACGACTACAAAACAAAACGTTAAAAAAGAGGCAAAATCCATAAGGCTTATCCAGTTTACGCCTAAAGCATGCTAATGACCACGTATTGGTTAGAAGATGATTCCATGTTCGACTGTCATTGAATCTTGGCATGATATTGGACAGTATGAATACCCAAGTGATACAGCTGGCGAACCAGAATTGGTATAGATCCTTTATTCCGGCTAACGTTTCGGCGCCTTCTTCAGAGCCTGGAAGAGTCAAGTAGAGTTTGAAAAACCATCCGTCCAAGAACCATTATTTACCATCATGTTAGAAGATTGATTAGAAACCGTCGGCAAAAACTCGATGCCGTTATTTCAGGTGCAGACATTAAAGTTTTTCGAATTTCGGTAAATTGATAGGAACTTGCACTTTTTTACTCGATATGGCACACTGTCGAACATTTTTTTTTCGAACAGGTTTCAGCATGTAGTTTTTGCTTAGAAACGAGGTTTAGTCACCCAAGTTTGTGGTACTCGTCAAACACAGGACTACGATTGGCACACTATTCAGCGGTATGCTTGTTCTGGGTCTCATCGTCAGTGACTATGTTGCGTACGTCTCTATTCAGCCAATAAAAACCCTGGGTAGAAGGAAGCCAAAGTAATCTTCTCAGAACCTGGAATATCCCCGTGCTAAATCGACACGCTTGACTTGTTTGCCGAACAACAGTTTTCCATGGGCAGCTGCCGTCTGATCTGTTGACGAGAAGGAGTGATGGCGACAAATTGCCGACGACAGCTGGCCCCTGGTGATGATCACCTCACTGTTCTAGGCCTTACCGTTGCCCTTCTGTTGTCCACAGCTCGGCGAATGTGTTGTTTGGCTCGAGCGCGAGGCGTCAAATCTCATTTTAACGTTGAAGTCTTAGGTTGAACGACGAAGTTCATGGTGGTCTGACTCCCGGAAGGATCCGAAGGCTAAACGGCTGAGGTCAGTGACAGCTGCGAGTCCGAATCAAACCACCTTGCGGATTAGCGGCGGGTGTTATTCAGTTTCATCCGAGGGTGTCAGACAAACACTCGATTTTTTCGCCTGAATTTTTTTTCCAGATGGGAAGCATTAGGATCCAGTTTAACAGCTCTTCTTTGCTCCAAGAGCTTAATCGCATGTGCGTTGAGTCTTGAAGCAGACGATGATGTGGCTCCGCAAGAGCTGCTAGCACATATCAACAGTCCTTTGGAGAGAAGGTCGTAGTCTTCCGATGGATCTTCAAGCAGATTCCAATCATACGGCTTTATTGCATATTCCAACTCTTCAGACTTGAATGTGGGGATCCTCACCGGTGCCGGTTTATGAGTGTCACGCTTGAACATCCTCTTTTTGAGAGTCAGCTTCGCACGGACAAGACGGTGATCCGAGCCGGTGTCAAATGAAGGCAGCACGGAGACGTCGAACAGACTCCAGCGTCTGTTTGTAAGAACATGGTCGATCTCCGAACGTGTTTCTCCGTTTGGGCTTTCCCAGGTCCACCGTCGGTTTGAAGCCTTCTTAAACATAGAATCCCCATGGTAGAGACGGCACGCGGATAGGAAGTCTATCAGGCGCTCTCCGTTTTCGTTCCTTGAGGAAGTTCCATGTGGTCCTAGCCTCCATTCGTCGTGATCATTCGTACCGACGATAGCGTTAAAGTCACCAACGACAACTTTGTAGTAGCTCTTCTCGCCGTTGACAGTCCTTTCGAACAGCTTGTAGAATTCCTCCTTTTCCTCATCTGTGGCCGCAGATGTTGGAGCATATCCATTTATGATGGAGATGGTTCCTTGATCTTTGGTCTCCAGACGAAGAACAGCTAATCGCGGACTGATGATCTTGTAGGAGTCTACTAGGTGGTGCACTGTCGAATTGACGAGAAATCCAACTCCGCCAATATTCTGTAAGCGAAGCTAGCTGAGCGTTCTGTGATTTGCACTCCTTCTCTGATCCGATTGATTCCAGCGAGCCGAGGCGGGGAGCGATCGGGGAGATGCGACGAGACGACGACGGCGGCCGGCGGCATCGAGGACGACGGCGGCGGCGAGGACCTCAACGACAGCGAGCTCGAGGGCGACTCCGAAGGCAGCGCGATCGACTCCTCATCCCGAGACACTGTGATCCACTCTTCCGCCCATATGTCGACCGCTGCTATGGATAAACCTTACGCCGAATCCAGTGTTTCCACCCCTCGCACTTACTGGTAGCAGCGAGTGAGGGATCACGTCTTCGGGAAGGAGAGGTAAGAAGTTTTCAAGCTTTGAGTGGTTTGTTCGTTTTCACCGCCTCGTAGAGGCATAAACAGATCTGGCCAATCTGATTCTGTCCTGCCGCCTGGTCAGCCGAACGTCGCGGTTGCACGCCCCCTCTTTGACGATTTTTTTTTTTCGTCGAGAACATTAGATTAGGAATCCGATATCGGTTAGCTTGTAAAAGCTATTTAGCAGAGCTCTCTTTTAGACGCGCGTGTTTTTTGGCATCGCCAGCATGGCTAAGCAGCTTAGTGTAGCGTCAAACGCAGTGATTCCGCAAGCAACAGTGATTTTGCAGTAAAGCGCGATGGCTAGTTTTCAGTACTGACAGAGTCAACGTGTATGGACAGTCCGGTTGAGGTTGAACGCCCAGTTTAGTGTGATATGAAGCCGATAACTATTTTACAATGAGTCCGACAAGTTTTTTGTTACTGATTACTGTGGCGTTTAGATATTAAGTAGGCCTACACCTAAAATAAGTTCTAGTTTAAGCGTTCGGAATGCAATTTCCATTATATTCAATGCCTCTACTTCGTTTTGTGGCGTTAAGGGATCCTGTAACGCCTGCGTAGTCCTATGTAAATTCTCTTCTTCCTCTCACCCTTTCCCTTTTTTCCTCGCAGATTAACGGCAGGCATGAGTCATCGCCCACGCTGATGTGGCAAGAAGCGCGCTCCGTTGCAAGCTGTGGCTGCGCAACCGACCGTTTGAATTCCATGACTCACGCCAGGTTAAGCTCACTGGATCACGGATTCGTCGTCCTTGTCCACAGGTCGGTTGCTCTTTTTTCCCCTTTGCCCGTCGTTACGCTTATATCGTGTTGTACAGCAGTAACTCCCTTGTCTTATTTTTTAGTGCGGTTGGAGCGCCATTGCGGCAACACCTTCCACCGACTGCATTAGACACCGCCACCGTCGTTCTTGAAGGCTCGCACATGCGTGAGTCCCTAGTTTCGATTCTACCTTTTCACTTGGTCCCTTTTGTGTATATTACGGGTGTAGCGACCAACACGTTGCTCTCCCGCTAGAGTCTGGGATCCCGGGGTTGTGCTTATATGCTCTCGATTCCGCCGCTCACTCCAAAATAGGGGTTATGCAGGACGCGTTTCGCTAGTAACCGGGTACACCCCACGCCTGCCGCATCACTTTCCAAGTTTTTTTTCTTCCTTTGCGTCCACATCATTTTCTTAGGTTATGACTACGGAACTCTTGCTCTGGGTACGGTACATGACCCGTTCTCATAGAACTTTCCCAGCGAACATAAGAATTCACAACATTGGCGCCCTGCTTCACAACATTCCCACACCCATGGTATCCCGTGGATAACATTCTCCGATACAACATATCTCCATTCCACAGCAGGCTTGTTTATTTCCCTACAGTATGCCGACATATCACCCGATGTGAGCGACGCAGGGAATGTAGTGTTGATCTTCTGCTAGGCTCCCATCTTGAGGTTGGGTGAGAATGTTTCTGAACATCCCACAGCTACATACCAACATTCCGCATCGTCGCCCCACCCCCCATAGGAGGATACAAGGTGCTTCGATCAGACGGACAGTCACCCTTATTCACTGGTTCAACACCCGTGTACTACATCGCCGTTCATCTGTTACTGCAGCTATGGGCCCACCTACTACTAGGTCACAGACCAAGAAGGGTGAGTCCCGGGTCGAAGATACCCATCAACATAGCATATCTTGGAAGCATGAGGACACGTCAGCAGAAGATAGCCAGGCCCCCACTAATACCTCCGCTTGGATGGACCCCTTACTAAGCGTCTTCCAAGACTTGGACGATTCGGCTACTGTTAGAGGGAAGGACGCAAAGCTTCTTCGCGATGTGACCGCCGACGCTGTAGCGGGTGTTCGCCAGGAGTCTCGATACACTTCTTCGCGATTGGCCCAGGAAATCAGGGAAGGAAACGCCACCTTACTCGCAGGACTGAACACTTCGTTTGGGGCGATCGATGACCGTATTCGGTCTATGCCCACGGTCGCCACTCTGCTACCAGACTCGTCCGCTCCAAGAATAGCCTCCTTTTCTGGCACCGGGGACGGGGTCCAATTCTCAGTCTGGTTGCGACGGTTTGAGGACATCGCGCGCATGCGCGCGATACCGATGTCGTCGGAACAGAAGGCCAATCTTTTGATAGCGTACCTCGACGGCGTCGCTAGAGAGAAGATAGAGGAACTGACCGATGAGGACCGGAGGTCCTTCGAATCTATCGTGACCCACTTGAAGAAGTTCTTTGAAAGCCCCATCAGCGCTACCTGGCCCGCCAGACATTGTCATACTGCAAGCAGGAACCAGGAGAGCCGTCAGCGGTGTTCGCCAATCGTCTCCTACATTTGGTTCGAGCGGTGACCGCGGGCCAGGACCCCTCAACGCAGAAGGAGCGCGTGCTAGAGGAGTACGTAGCCCGCCTGCGTCCTGACATCAGGTATTTCGTTAAGCTAGATAATCCTTCATCGTTCGAACAGGCCGTCAACAAAGCCCAAACGGTGGAGCAACTTCTAGCCGAGGCCGCCGCCGATCGCCTCATTAACCCTGTGGGTCAACCGCCACAAGTGGGAGTCAGCGCCATCGACTACCCGCGTCAGGTGAGGTTCAATACATCCACACGTAGAAGAACTGAAACTGGCTCCAATTCTTTCAGACGCTGGCAGACTCCGGAGCGAAGACGATTCACTGCTAATCGACTGAGGGACGGTGACGACAGCAATCGTCGGTCTATGGAATGCTATAACTGTGGAGGTTCCGGTCACTTTGCGAATCAGTGCCCTTCTCCAAGACGCCAACAAGGAACGAGGTCTTCAGGTACGCGCTCTGGAAACTTTACTAACTCTAATCGGGGTAGTGCACCGACTCGCCAGAGACCCTCAACATCTTGGACCCCATCTGAGGACTTCACGGTAGACGAAGCCAGTAAGAAAATAAATGCCCTGTCGCTTTCGCTTCAGGAAAGTAAGGCTGCCCTCGCTCAGGCTAACGCACGAGTGTCAGCGTTGCTGGAACGGAACGAGGAGCTTTCCGAATCAGTTTTTCCTTCTTCGACTCCGTCCTCGGGTCGATCTGGTAGAGGCTCTGTTTACGTTCGAACCCTGTTCGTATGTCTAATCATGGCACTATATCTCCCTGGGGGTCACTCCCAACCAGTGTGGTTTTGCCCCACGAACGGAGGTGAACGGTTCTGGCGCATACCCTTGTCGTATAACTGCTCCCAGCTGGTACCGGACGTCTCTACACCGCTGCGTGCTCTGACGATCCAGCTCTATCGTCCCAAAACCAAGCGGTATAACTCTCTGGAATCCTTGTGCGAAACTGTCAAACAGACGGCTTTGTATTCCGCCAACTTCTTTGGCGCAAGTTCTGAGTCTACAAAGCCGTTTCCTTTGAACATTGGTGGCTAATGTGCAGCACAGCAGGTGTAAAGTCGGTTCTCTGGCTAAATCAGGTAGCGTAGCCGAAACTTCCAACCCGTTGGAACTCGAATAGCCATCGGCACTCTTTGGCTGATGCGTTGAACACAAGCTTACGGTCGACCGTTCATGACGACCGTTCATGGACGTCACGGCTCCGCAGCACCCGAGTCCCCAGTCGGTGATATGCGACATTGCACTAATCAAGACGAATCGTACGCTCTTCGCGATGGATCCATGATGTTGTGGTCGTCGAGTCAGAAGGAGTAGTGGGCGCGGTAGTAATTCTATATCGTCATTCCCTGATGTCACTGGGTGACAAGATTAAGTCTCTCGCATTTCCACTGCATTCGGCGTTGCTGGTGGACACTACCTATGTAGTGCGCACTATGATGCAGCGACTCGACATTGTCGCATCCTATCACGGAAATGGTATGTTGCAAATCCTTCGATGTACCTCGAGGACGGTAGGAGACAATGAGGTTTTCGTAAAATGGGTGACCGCCGAATTCGTCGTTGTTGTCACGATGATGAACTGATCGGGGTCTGCCTCAACCAGCTTGGCAGCAATGACGGCACCACACTGACTTTCCGGCAACGAATAGCGTTTGGATGACAAGCAGCGGTATGTCAGAAGTGCCCATCTGGATGGCTCAAGTCTGGTCACCTCGCAGTGACAGCTGCCAGGGGCCCAAGGTAGTCGACGCTGACGGTGGAGGTGGAGGCAGACCAGGAATTGACCAGGAAAGATGCACCCTATGGTCGTAAACAGCATCCAGGATCTGATGTGCTCGTCGGTGCTGATCATCTTTGTCTAGTTCAGCTAAGATTTTGTACTCTGCAAGCGGCGTGAACACTGGATCCGCACCGCTGGGTAGGTTCCCCAAGCGAACACAGATGTCCACATCGTGCTCGCTCTCTGATCTCCTTCGGCAAAACCGTTCCACAGCTCGAGAAAGAGACAGGTGACAGGATACAGTGGAACGGAGCTCGACATAGGTTATGCGGGTTATATGCTCGAATTTTGCCTTGTGCACCACCATATGAGTAACGATGTAGGATCATGGCTTGTGCTTTAGCTGGCCTCGAATCCAATTGCGTGGCGTATATCGATGACGTGGTCATATTCGACAGAGATTTCAAAAGCCATGTAGCGTCTTTACGCAAGGTTTTCGAGCGATTCCGAATCTTCAACTTCAAACTGTCAAGAAATTCACCGAAATCGGTCAGGCGAAAATAACACTTCCCGGCCACACTACCAACTTGATAATTAACTCGCATGACTGGTAGATGGACCCACGTATAGGTCGGCAGAGTAATCCTCAATAGAATATGACGCGAGTGCAGAAGACGCTGCTTGGAAGACCTTAACCATGGTCAGCATAGCTGTGTCGCGAGAAGTGCGTAGCTGTCGAAGTCGGCAAGTCGATCAGCTAACCAGGCACACTCGAGGAGTAAATCTGTGGACCTCCAGCGGTACGACTGCCTCATGGGGGTTGGCCGGCAGAAAGAGCTTTACATATCGATACAGCTGGCCTCGAGCCTGGACAGACTTTGGTGGCTCGGAAAATCAGACTGAACACGAGGACTTCTGACGGCATAACGCCTTCATCATTGCACCCTCTCGTACGTTTTTCCAGCTGAAGTGAGCAAGGGTTTGCGTGATCGTTACAGCTTCCGGGGCTCCTTCGAAGGCCATCTTGTAGCTGTTGATGAACGGTCCTCTCCGCGTCGCAGACAGCACGAATCCGTAGCGAACTTCACCCCAAACAGGAGGCGTAACGAATGCGAATCTTGCGACTCTGAAGAAGAACGTCGCGTGGGGTCCAGCGCATCCTGTTCGTGTTCGTTGCATCCGAGCCCAACGGAGATATGCATCTGGCGAAGCCAACGCGGTCAGTAGGGGCATAAGATCGTAACCCACACGAAGTCGCGCTCAGAGACAAGGTGCCTGTCACATCCGTGCTTGTCAGACTCCACATCGTAGGCAAATCTGTCCAGCAGAATGCAGTGGAGATCGCC
Source organism: Heligmosomoides polygyrus bakeri (assembly GCA_947359475.1). Taxonomy (NCBI): domain Eukaryota; kingdom Metazoa; phylum Nematoda; class Chromadorea; order Rhabditida; family Heligmosomidae; genus Heligmosomoides; species Heligmosomoides polygyrus. The sequence goes on from OX375867.1 coordinate 8,038,088, forward strand.
GCGATCGGGAAGGAAGACGAAGAAGTCCTCGGAGATTTGGCCATCAGGCAAGTCCAGGAGCGCCACATCGACCCAAAAGGGGAAGCGGACACTTATGCCCAAAGTCTGTTAACCTCCCTCCACTTGGCATGCCGAACGGCTTCCGATGTCAACAAAGATGAGAGGCACGTTCGAAAGGCACTATGATGATCGTCACCTTTCTTCATCAAGGTTCGAGTTAGAGACCGCGTGTTTCTATGAGATCTTTCGCCAAAGGGCGCGACACATGACTTCGTGAGACGACTGGATCATCCTCGTTAGGTTTTCCACTTCTAGCTCACTGATCATCTGCAGGGCATTTTGCATCTTGCTTTCCAGCTACTGAGTAACTTCTACACTTTCTGCAAGAGTTCAGCGTTTGTCCTTCGACAACTTCGGCTGCTTCGGACATCAGAGACTGAAAGGGACGCTGTAGCCGAGCAATGGTCTCGCAGACAGCATCACGAAGGGCTCGAGCATCTTTCACGGCCAAGACTGCATTGTCGTCCATGTCGATGAAGAGATTTTCAAGAGCAGTTGTGAGAGATTCTTCATTCTCGACGACAACTGGATCAGAAGCTGTGACACTATCGCTAGGCGAATTCAATAATGAAGATAAGGAAGAATGCGACCCGTTAGCTGCTGTCGGAATCCTGCCTTCTCTTTCCCGTCGGGGCCCGGGAACGACAGTCAGCATCGCAGCAAGTCGTTAAGCAGCGAGCAACCACGCCACGAGGTGGCATCCACATATTGCTCAGTCGATACAAACGATAGAATACTAGGTAAGTGTACCCCTCACCGCTCCTACTCATCATCTGTGCGCAATTGCCGGATAAGGCTTTACAGATCGAATCTTTGCGCCAACGCCAGCTCGAATTTCCAGCCAACACTGGTATCGACGTTCGAGGGCGCTCTTGGCATTAGATGAAAATGCGGGCGGAAGGCACGTGCAGAGGAAGAAGTTCGTCACCCCTTGCCTCGACGAAGTCTGGATTGACAGCGACTTCGATGAAGGTGGTCAAACCCCATTTATCCAAATTTTGCACAAATCCTTAGATTATAATTACGTTCTATTTTAGGCCTTTCGAACCGCTGCCGGCACAAGGTCTGTCACCATTTAGGTCTAAGCCCACGGCAGACGTCCCGGAAATCCTTCAGAACCCACTCGCTCAAAGGGCATTAGATTCCGGCATGCCATCAACTTTGAGAGGTCAGTATTTCCCTTCACTCAGTTTTCTGCCTTCTTCCACAGTACTCCTCGGTTCTGGTTACCTTCGGCGCATCCATTCAAGGTGAACATAAGTAAGTCCCGAGCGCGAGCAGTACCGTAGTTTTGGGTTCTTCCGGTTGGCATGACGAAAGGACCGTTCCCCCGTCGCGCCCCCTCACACAGTCTCTACGCAAGGGCTCACAACTGCGATTAGCGGCACGCCTATATCCCACCCGGGGCGAGCATAGGACGTGGGACTCCCAGGCCTCGGAGAATAGAGGACGTGCGGCACTCCGTGGCGGGTCTCAACATGGCGATCATCGGCCGTCATGTTGAGACCCCGCAGATCGACCTCGTCGACCCTTGCACTTCGTCGTGATCCTGCGGGCAACGACTCCCCCCCCCACCACACAACGCCGACAACTCGGCCTTCCTGGAGGTATGCGTAAAGTTGAGCAAGCTCCTTTCCAGCGCAATCCCGGCGTAGGAGGCGGTCTCCAACTGTTCGCTGTTCACGAACGCCGACGGACAGTTGCGCAAGGAGAATACTGGATGCGGTGTATGGAGCCACACCCTTGTCGTGTGTGGAAGAGAGCCAGCAGAACACCGTGCCAACAATCCTCGTCGTGAACGGATCACCCATATCTATAATCAGGCGGTCAGTAATTCTGACGGAGGATCAGCGGCAGGCCCTTGCGATCGGCACAACACCATTCCCGATTGTGGGGATACAGGCCGTGTTCGGAACCGACAAAACCGTCGTCGGTGCTTGTGTAGCGGCAAGGCAGGCGCGGGGAGGATCTCGCATCATCGTCACCGCCACCACGAACGCAGCCGTCGCCCAGATAACTGACACCATCCTGTCCGTCGACGCGTTCGCAGACTTGCCCATTTGCCATTACATCGCTGAATCCGTGGTCTTCGACGGTACCATCGCCGCGACTCCTGCCGACATGCATGAGATCCTCAAAAGACTGCCCGATCTCTACAGGGACAAGTTGGAAGAAAAAGTCTTGGACGAATGTGAGCGCTCCAGGTATGGCCGGATCATGTTCAAGGCCCACATGCAGAATAGGGAGCGCCAGGAGTTCTTAACAGAGCAGGAAAGGGAGGACCTTGTCCTCGCTGAAAGCGACGTGCCCCACCTGATTGACAAGGTTGTAGAAATCATGTTCCTCAAAATATCAGGTCGTCGCAATAATTTCGTCGTCTTGCTGAATGCGACGGGAAAGGGCGGCATATTCAAGAACTACTTCGACGACTTCGAGCTCATCATATGCGACGAAGCTTCGCAAGTACCAGAGCCTTTCTTCGCCACAAGGCCAATCCGTTTGCCGAAAGCGCGCCACATCTACATAGGCGACGTGTACCAATTGGAGCCGTATGCGCGTTGCTCACGGTACTCTACCGCCTCTAAGTTCGGAGCGCGTAGCGTGATGGACGTTCTAACGCGGGCGAGGGCCGTTCCAATGACCCCTCTCGTCACCGCGTTCAGAGCACACCCTCTCCTACGCTCGCATTTCAGCGATGCGGAGGCAATTATCTGCACCAGTCTGGTATAACATCTACTAGCAAGGGGCATCACCGCCAGCAGCATATGCATGAACACGTTCTACAAAGAACAGTGCCGACGGCTGGCACATTTTGCACGGACACCGGTGTCGATCTCTCCACCGTCAATGCCATTCGGGGCAGGGATAAGAACGCTGTTGTGCTGCTCACCACGACAACAGACTTCCAAGCGGGTGTGGCGGAACTCTTAGACGGTCCGCATCGAATGAATATGGCGCTCACGCGCTGCAGGCACGGACAGTTCGTTTTGGGCAAACAGCCTTCGCCTGTGGTTGCGCCGTTTTGAAACACGGTTCTCACGTGGGCAAGAGAGCACGAAGCCATCGTTCCAGCCATGAGTTTGGGATACTGTCTTCTACCAGAATAGGTTTAGTAGGTTTCTCGGTTTGTTCTAGAGATCGGTTCAGTCACGCATATTTCAGCTAATTTCCGGGTCACGATCTTTTTGGTGAAAAGGGGGAGGTGTAAGCGAAGCTAGCTGAGCGTTCTGTGATTTGCACTCCTTCTCTGATCCGATTGATTCCAGCGAGCCGAGGCGGGGAGCGATCGGGGAGATGCGACGAGACGACGACGGCGGCCGGCGGCATCGAGGACGACGGCGGCGGCGAGGACCTCAACGACAGCGAGCTCGAGGGCGACTCCGAAGGCAGCGCGATCGACTCCTCATCCCGAGACACTGTGATCCACTCTTCCGCCCATATGTCGACCGCTGCTATGGATAAACCTTACGCCGAATCCAGTGTTTCCACCCCTCGCACTTACTATTCTATCTGTCCACCTTTGCCCCGATAGTGAGAAGCTCGTTGTGGTAGGTCCTTCTTATGGTTTCCGTTTGCCTTTCGCCTTGTTCCTTTCGTTTCCTGCAGGGCGATAACGTCGTATTTGATGTTGCGGCTTCTGTAAAGCAGTGTCCGAAGATCCTGCTCAGATGCGATCGAACGACAGTTATAAGTGCAGACGAATAGGCAGTTTCCGTGTCGTGGTGGAAGGGAGTTTTCGGTAGTCAGATTCCAATGACATCCTGATAGTTTAACTCCGAGATTAGATGGCCCCTCGCTGGAGGTGGATGCAACCGACGTCGTAGAAGTCCACCTGCGGAGGACTGGGGCACGGGTTTAGTTGTTTGAGCCATAGCAGTGGTCTGGTTACTCACATGTTCCTGGCCAGGGATACAGGAGAGCCGCCCATACACGACAAAGCGTCGCGTACTGCGTGACCGTTTGTGCCGTTAGCCATCACAAGGTGATGCTCACCCCTTCACCGCGATGAGGTGGCACATGAAGGGGGCGTGGATCCAGCACCTCAAAATGCACCAGACCTTCACGTTCCGCCAAGCACAGAGCGTGATTTTTTCCTTGAATGTCAGGCTTCGTCATTGTCTTCGGAACCTCACTGAAGCTCAGTCGTTGCTGTTCTCGTGTGGTGTTGTCGTAATGGATCCGTTTGTCATCCGAGTCACCGCGGAGTCATAGGAACCGATGTTCTTCGCTTTCCGGACGAGAAATCCAGCGATGGCGACTCGTGCTGCCTTGTTTATGTCGCTGCTTATGTGGCACCCATTTTCCACACCGATTTGACTTTCCGATTGCATGCAAACGATCGGCAATGCTAGAGTGGTAACAGGCGAACCTCTATGCGAGCTCACGTGTACTTTGTGTTGGATCCGACTCAACAGCTTCCTTCTATTCCTGGCTGTCCACAACTTCAGGGCGCCATTGATGTTCTTCGTCTTCGAGGCTTTCTTCGCTGTCTCGGAAACGTTGAAACCATCGCTGGCATTGATGTGCGGACGGAACTTCGCTAACAAATGCTTCAGACAAGAAGCTATGGGATTCTGCAGCAGCTCTCCTTTGCTTGAAGTCGTAGAGCAAGCAAACCTGCACTCGGTACTATTGCTCGATCATCGTTAATCTAGAAGAAATCCCTTGAAAGAGTCAACGAATCGGCACTAAGCTCTGGCGAAAGATGCCTTCGAAAACGCCTGTTAAAGCATAAACTTACATGATCCAAGAAACAAGAATAGCAGGAAATGACAATTCGAAACAGGCGACATTTATAATCCGACAATATAACGTAGATCTAAAATGTGTGGTGCATCCTACAAAGGGACAGATTTACGCCGTCGTCAATCGTATTTCCGTAAACGAAATACGTTCTGCGCTTTACACCATTCGAATACTTGCAACAGACGCAGTCTTTAATGATACGTGGTCACTTTCTGCAGGAATTTTTCGTCCATGACGCTTCGACGCCATATAGCGACGCGTGCGGTCGCGTCGCGTGTTTGCTGACAATTTGCAGTTTACCATTCAGCCACGTTTCGCCCAGATTTTGAAGGCATTTCCTTCACATTAAGGATAACGGATAAAGAACGGCATTCATCAATCATCGCGTTTCCTGCACCATGCATTCTACCCTCTGCGCACTGGCAAAGGGCCACTAAGGCAAACGCGAAATGGTCCATAACTCCGTTTCCAGATGGCCCTAGCAAATGTGGATGATCCGTACTAGTTGGCGATATGACCAGCATAGAGACGGTAGAGGCACCAGACCAATCAGGCCGCATAGGATGGGTGTGGCGTTCAGAGGGAGCGCGTTCGGTCAATACCCTGATTGGATGGCGTGTTTTTGGTTGATGCTCTAATTGGTTCATTTTCCATGTAGATCACTTTCACGTCTAATATGGATCTTTTCTATCTTACACTGGAATTATATTCTACTCATCGTGGACCGTTGTTTTTCAAGAGCGTGGTATCCAAAAACTCGATAGCACTGCTAACCATTTATGTCGCTTACATTATTTTTTTCAAAAGTTCTCAAGCATTGAAGCGTCTTGGACAAACGGACCGCGATAGCCTTTTTTGGTTCCTTGATTGCCTTGCAGCAAATTCAGTGTCCTTCTATGTACGTCATGTGACATATGCACTACATCGCCGAGCATCACATTAGGGCGGGCTTGTGCTCGGTGACAGATGTGGAGGAAATTGACGCGGCTATTTCTGCCTCCAATCCGCCTTTACGGCGTTTTCCATTTGCTTTTTGTGACTTCTCCATTGCAAATCCTCTATGTGAATAGCGGGTGGTGCAGCAGCAAAGGTTTTACTGCGATCCCTATGTATGCTGGCATTCTCTACCTCTGCTTTCCTTATGTTGTGTTGAAGAACGAATATTTGGATCCAAATAGCGTAGGGTTCAAGGTAGCCCACGGCTTTGGCACAAGAAATTCCGTCGTTTCGGGTTTGATTTTGTACCCCAAGTCGTTTGCAAGTATAATCGCTTCATAGTTTGTTATATGGCAATGGTCTTAGGGCCTGTTCATACTTCGCAACAAGAGCGACTGTCGCCCGTACAAAACATGCATATCGATAAAAACCGCGCACGCCGCCGAAAAGTGCTCATACTTGAGCGTCGGCACTGTCGCTCTTGTCGCTGCTGTCGCAAAGTATGACCAGGCCCTTATCTAGTGATGTGATGCTCAACACGACCCTTCAACTCCACACCCCAGCCTCGCACGGCACTGACGGTCCCACCACGCCAGCGCCCTGATTTTCAGGCGCGCAGCAGTTCAAACGTGGGTGACTTTAGCGCTCACCTGTATTAATTTGGTGCTCGATAGTGTCATTGTCTCTGCAAATCCATGAGGACTTCTATACATTCGTCACGGAATTGATAAATTCGATCATCAGTCTTCGAGATAAAACGCAGCATTATTTCGGGACGGTCAGCACTTGTTAGGTGCACTATTTCTTCGGTACATCGCCTAGAGCATGAATTTGACTACAATCTCCGGCCTGTTCGCTCTAATGAAGTCGTCGTACCTCAGACATATTTGTCGGCAGAATCCGAATACATCTTTAAACAACGTGAAATATCCCACCATATTATGTCCTAATCAGGTAGAAAATTTTTGAGAAAAACCGAAAGAAGTGTAACCTCCTTGATATGGTGTTATTGGTGAGAAGGAGTAAAAACAGACCAATTGTCGCATGGCGACAAAAGGTCTATTTTTAATGTAGAACTGTCGTTTAACATTCCATTTATCTTACTTTACCAGACGGTAAGTTGAGAATTTGGTATGCTTACCTAGGTGCTCATCTGCGAGCTGCTCTCAAGAAACAGGGGTATCGTGTGCTTTATAAGAAGCCGCGTGCATTGAATAAGAGCTTCACCAAAAGTTCGAGGGGTATTCCATCGCCGCCGGCGCCGGCATCTTTCTTTTCTCCCATTTTATTGCCCACGTTTCGGTTTAGTTTTACATATCCATTTCTTGCGTGGATATATTAAATGTTAAACTTGAAGTAAATGGTTAAGTAAATTACCCAATTTTGACGTTTCGTGCCGTGCCGTGTCGTGGTCGTGAACTACGCGAGCGAAGTCGAGACTCAGTCCAGCGTGGTAGCGAAATTCGAGCAGAATTCTGAAAAATGGGCTCGTATCACCAATTAGCTCACTTCCTCAATCCGAAGCACGTTGAACATATCTAGCTCTTGCAACTCGTTTCTGAAGTCTTAAAGACCCTACATGAAATCAAATCCAGTTGAAGTTCGCGCGAAAAATGAGAAGAGAATAGAATTCCCGAAAGTGACAGTTAATTTGATATGTTGGGTGGCTATCACTGTTGTTCTTTTACGTAATGGCATTGAAAAATTCAGTATTTACTTGCACTCAGAAGGCATGCTAATAGAGCGAAAGGAATAAATCCTCAGCTATCCTTGTGCATTTCAGACTTTTTAGACAAAACAAGTGTAGCCGTTCTCTGTAAGATGGTGGAATTTGCAGTTCGTTTTCCATTTGCTTGCACATCGTTCTCTATCGATCAAGGTCCGAGCAAAACAGCTAGAAGTGTCAAGGTAGAGCTGACAAGTTCCCAACTTGAGCTACTTGCATCTGGTAATGGCAGATATTGTCGTGCCCCCGTGTAGTTCACCGCATCGTTGGAACTAGTCAATGGCTTCCTTCGAGGCCACGTATTTTTGTGACAAAAAGCAAGCCAGGGGCTTATTACGGGCGTGCTCCTGACAGCCCCGACTACAAAGTACGAGATATGCCCATCCCCTCTGAACGGAGTCTTACCTCGTGCGAATGAGGTTGTTAGTTAACAGCTCCACCGCTGATGCAGCTACGCTGACTACCGACACCTCACTCTGTTCGAGGGTCGCCACTCATCTTCGCTGCTACGCCGCGATCGGTTTGCGTCGCGCACATGTGGCAATCTTTCGAAAACGACGGCACCACGGTCAGTCGACATCGAAGACGACCGCTGGTTGGTCGACGGCTGTCGGGGCTCTTCCACTGCCACTGCTTGAACAACATAGATCAGCAGCATTAGAGTTGGGATGCCTAACGCATCCCAAAGTGAATTGATTAGCACTGAGCATTGTCTTCTGTCCTTTACGGTGCCAAGAATGGAGTGCGTTGAATCTAATGGCAGGGTAGCATCCTCTGTCGCAGCGCACCAATCAAGTATCGCACACGCTAGCTATGACTACAATCAAAAATGGGAACATATTCAATTCAGTTAAATACTGTTACCAGTCAATAGTAGCACTTTGTTGTCGAGTTGGGCAACGATATGGTTTAGCAGATTTTACTCGGGTGACATTTTGCGGAAACTGGAACAGATTTGTCTTCATCCGAGGGTGACCTACAACCTTTCAGCTGTTTTTGAAAGGTCAGTTGGGCTGTCCTACTCATCGCTCTCGCCTCGTCTTCCGATTGACCTTTATAACTGCTGCACCATGAGATCCTTGCGCAAGCGATTTCTCCACTTCTCTTACCCTAGAGTTCTAGTTCGTCTGAGCACGAACCGAAATAGAACTGGAACACGAAAATTGGTACGTAGAACAAGAAAAAACAACTGCTGTTGCCGATGGCACACACGTTTTCCAAACGATCGCATAAAAACTGCTCTATGTAGTTACCACATTTCAAAAAACACTAAAGATGTGGTTAGGAATGACTTATATATGAGAATGTTAGAGCTCCTGTGATCTGTTGCTGAAAACATAATGCAACCAATGAATAAGTGAAAAATAAAATTACATAAATTTAAAAAAGCTGCATCTTTTGTTGTTGGTTTGTTATCCGTTCTTTGCGTTATTCGGCTATTTTCATTCATAATTATCCGCTGTCCAAGCTTCAAAATTTCATTGTCCACCTATCCTGGCGAGACCGACAGCCTCGCTAGCAATTTTCCGCACATGGTGTTCTTGCCAATCTCGCTTTTACCTCTTTATTTATTTATTTCTCGTCACCTACGAGGCATTGAGATTGGCGGTGAACATGCCCTCATTGAGCACATTTTGCACTTGTCCGAATGCAGCTCGGGCGTCGGTGGCGTGCTGCGGCGCCGGGACGAGTTGGACCACCATGCGTTCATTCCTCGGTGCTCCGCTCTTGCGTATGACTTCAATGTTGGCGTTACCTCCACGCGTTTTACATGTTCCAGTGCACGTTTTGGAGGCTTTGCGTAGTCTAACAAGGAGGTCAATGAACTTCCCGTGGCAATTTTAAAAGTGACCTATATAGGGTTGTAGAGCGTTGTCTGAAAAGCACCGCAGTGGTTTCCAAATTTCCTGCGGACATCTGGGTAGGTCAAAATTGCAAAAAACCATTTCACTTCAATACGGGCCGATAAAGCAGAACTGACGCCTGGAACTGCCATGCTTTGGTTAGAATCTAACCTGCAGAAGGTTTGGGGCTGGAACAATAACGGAATTACAGCGATTTCACAATTTGCTTGTTAGCCGTACAGTGACCGAATGAGGTGCGCCGTTCACCACCAACGGCAAAGCGACCGGATGGCCGAGTGGCTGCTATGGGGGGGGGGGCGGGCTTGCGGCAAAAGCGTCGGGGGTTCGAATCCGGAGGTGCTGTTCCTGAATTGCTGGTCTCGCTCCATCAATTTTTGTCGATATAAGGTGTATCTTAACCGCGGTAGTGTACCATATAACTTTATTTTAACCTCGATATAAACACGAAAATAAACACCCAAAGCAACAGCGTTCATAATACCTAATTCGAGTGGCCATTGAGGAGGAGGACAAAGCAGACTTTTGGAGACAACGCTCTGCAACCCTATATAGGTCACTTTTAAAAATGCCACGGGAAGTTCATTGACCTCCCTTGTAAGAGGTGCTCTGTGACACGTTGAACGTGCGCGCAATGACCGCACGCGGAGTAAAGGCGGAGAGATAATGGCGATACTGTTCTAGTGACTTTCTTCTTCGGCGCGGTTTCTAAATAAACCCTCAACGTTTGCCTAAATTACACCGCCACACTGCGCTTACACATCAGTTTATATGTCAACTATACATACTAACAGTTATACTCAAGTGAAAATACTTCACGAGTTAAGGCTGAGCCTCGTTTGTTTATGGATGTCTTACAGAACAACCCACTGTGCTTACCCGTCTCCTACTTCACAGCTGCTGCTATGAAAACTGGTGGCTGGGTGGCACCACTGCGATGATCTATGTAAACGGCGATTTCCTGCTTATGCGGACGACGACGGAAACTATAAAGGTTTCTTGCGTCGATGCGACCAGACTGGCGAGGATGGAAGCAATGAGACGAGCAGCAGCAGCAACCAAGGAAAAGCGGGGACTGAACATTCTAATACGTTCATGCTTTCGTCGCTGAGTTTTCGCTCTCCAATCGCGCTTAGACCCACTGCTACTCGAATAAGTGCTTAGAAAATTTTAGACATGTAGCATGCAACTCCAGTGTTAACAATTAATTTGCTTATGCTAGGAATATGCAAGTAACAAGCAGATGAAAGCAATGATGCGTGTAACTTGCGTAAAAGTGTACCGTAATTTACATAAAAGTGGTAAGAAACTAAGTTTTTTCGCAAGTAACTCTCCCGCGCTAGACGTGTAGCTTGCAAGCAACATACGGCAGAGCTAACATGGCGTGCAACCTGATGCAGTATCTATATGTAACTAGGCCCGTGCGCCCTGTCCACTCGGAGGCCCAATATATTACTCGTTAGACTGCTCCACATAGCTTATCTAAAAGATGCAAGAAAGTTAAATAAAGCCTCTGAACTTGCGTCTATACTTTCACGAAAGTTTCTCTTAACTTGCACTTTGATTACTTACAAGTAACTCGCTCAATGCTAGCATGCGACTTGCGGGTTACTTAACCGCGGAAAATAGAGCGCGGTTAACTTGTATTGAAGCCCTCGAGCCGCAAAGTATCTTGTCTAAAATTTTCTGAGTGTGACTGTTTGGGAGACTCGTGAGGGTGTGGCAACAAATCTTTATTGATGCCGGAACCTACCATGCGTGCCTGTCTTTATGCTTCAATATCATAGGTATAATATCCCATCGTGTTATGTTATTCGCTATTGCAGCTGTCAGTGTTATAGCCAACGGACTGGCTATTATGAAAGGATATGTCCCATGCGTTGTGATCTATCGTCGGCTCTGTCAAATCCTGATCACTATTTAAGTTGTGCCTTGTCTTCTTGTGCACTCAGGATTTCCAGCAAATTTCGTTGACGAGAACATACTTAGTTGCGATACTTACTACCCGTTTCTTAGCAACAGCGGTCTTGGGCCCAACTCCTCATCATCTCTCAATTTTGGGTCCACGATAACCAGTGAATGAGCACCTTTTCGAGCTACAGTCGCGGATGTGTTGTGTCGACTAGTCAGTGGATCTTGACATCGTAGTGACAGCCAACCAAGCGGTCGTTTCTTGTTGAGAGGTTCCCAGTGCGCAGTTGTGGGCGCTCCATCGGTCGTGATTGCTTTTCATGAGATGTCCGGCAAATTGTTGCTTCGCCTCATCCGCATAAAGTCGTTTCGGAGGACTCTTCTGCACATTTTCCGTATGTCTTATTTATTTATTTATTTATTTATTCATGACGTGAGCTAAGGCCACACGTGAAAATACAATGTTAGAATAAAAACGCATAAACTCAATCAAAAACAAACGAATACAACTGAAGGCACTCATTGCATACGCAAAAGCACCTTCTTGAAACCGTGCAAGGATAGACCTAAGACTTCCTCATTTGTGGTTAAACTCCTTTAAATTTCTGTAGGTAAAAAAGCTTGCTCGGGCTCGTGATTTCGCCACCGAAACATAAAGTCTGAGCTTCCCTCTTATGTTTCTTGTTAGCCTAGTGCCAAAAAAGTTGAGTGGGTTTATAGAAACCCTACCAGTGAGTATCTTAAACATCATGAGGAGGTCAGCTCTTTTCCTTCTAATGAAAAGACTTGGTAATCCTAACATCTCCGCTCTTTCGGCACCATTTGGCATCTGATAAAAGTTATTCCCGTAGCACCTCATCATCAGCTTACGAGTGAAACTATTCTGAACATTTTCTAGAAGAAGAATGTTATTTCTCTTCAAAGGATTGAAGACTGTTGTTCCACACTCTACCATGGGTCTCACATATGTCTTATACGCCCGCAGAAGGATTTGAGGATCTTTGCTCTTCAGTGCTTTAAAATGGTTGTAGATGCGGTAGTTCGCTTTCTTGGCCAATGCTTTATGATGCAAGTCAAAACTGAGATCCTTAGATATTAGGAAGCCAAGATCACGAATGTCAGCAGTTGTTTCTAATGTGACACCTCTTAGCTTGTAAGATGGGGTTACGACAGTGCGATTGGTTCCAATGACAAAACATTTAGATTTTTCTGCTGCTAGAGGTAATTCCCATTTCTCAGCCCAGGAGTCTATGTAGTTCACTGCTTCTTGAACTGCATATAAATCATCTGTACTTTCAATGGTTTTATAGATCTTGATATCGTCAGCATACATTTCACAAATAACTCCAAATCGTGAAAGAGACTCTGGCAGTTCGTGGGTATAGAGCAGGAAGAGCAGAGGGGAAAGAACTCCCCCCCCCTCTGCGGTACTCCGCTGAAAGCCTTAAAGATCTCGGAAAACTGCCCATTTATCTTAACTTGGTAAGTTCTTTCTGAGAGGAACTCACGTATCCAGTTCACTATCATGTGATGAACCCCGACCATTCTTAATTTTAGTAGCAACTTTGATAATGGAACTCTATCAAAAGCCTTAGAGAAATCAAAATAGATCACATCTATACGCTTCTTTTCCTCAACAGCTTTCGTCCAATCATTTAACGCTGTAAGTGTAGCAGTCTCAATCGACCTTTCCTTCAAAAAGCCAAACTGATTATCAGAAATAATGTTCTTTTCTTCAAGATGTTTTAGAATGTGTTTGCTAACAATTTTCTCAAAAACCTTTGCTAATACAGACGTAATGCTCACTGGTCTGTAGTTCGTGGGATTGCTATAAGGGGCTTTCTTAGGAATAGGAGTAACGAATGCATGTTTCCATCGAGAGGGGACCTCTGCTTTCATATAACTCCTGCTAAAAATGTGTTCTAAAGCGTATTCTATGTATTGCACAATGTTTTTGATGAAAGCAAGTGGAACGTAATCCGGTGATGTGGAAAAACTGATTGGCCATTCTAGTATAGTCTTAGAGATATCTTCTTTGTAGAACCATAGAGAAGGTCCCATCTCAGGAAACTCTGATAATTCATCAAAATCGTTACTTGCTGCTGAATCCTTGGTCAAGAGGTCATTTTTATTAAACACCTTTTGAAACTCCTGAGCAAGCAGATTGGCTTTATCAGAGGGAGAGGAGAAATACAGACCGTCATTACTGACTAGAATAGGAACACATTGCTTAGTACCGCTACGAGACTTAATGTATCTATAGAATTTCGTTCTATCGTTTTGATCAAGTATTTTTTCTTGGTATAGAGATTGTAACGGAAAAGAGCTTGTCTACTTTCGCGCTGAATGTCGCATAATCCGCCCATGCACTTATTTCACCTGATGTGGAAGCCTTATTCCAAAGAAAAGAACGGTAACCTTCCATTCGTTTCAGATACTTAGGAAGTTTTAGTTTGCTCGACACGATTTCACGCATTGGTACATATAGGTCGATCACATGATGGAGAACGGCAAGAAGAGTTTCATATTGTTCGTCAACTGTCCTCAAACAAGCCATAGTACCAATCCAGTCAATCTCTGCCAGGTGCCGCTTGATATTCTCGTGGTCAGCAGCATTAAAGTCTCTCTTCCATAACGACTTTTGTCTCATCACTCGCCAGCCTAATTTGAAGGTTACAGTGCAGTGATCACTGCTTCCTAATGGAGGTCCTACGGATACTTCGTGAATCAGCATTTGGTCGTTGCAGAGCACTAAGTCAAGGAGAGCGTCCCCCCTTGTGGGTTCCGTCACCAGTTGCTTAAGATCATACGCTTCGAAAGTTTCACGAAACACACTGGCAATACTGCTTGAGTCACACTTATACAGATCTGGGAGGTTAAAGTCGCCTAGTACAATACTTGATATGCCGCATGAACAAAAGTCACTTACAACCTTTGCAAGCTGGATGGACATTCCTACGTTGCAGCTCGGGGCTCGATAAACAGCAGCGATACGAACAGAGTTAAGTTGAAGCGTCAAATCACAAACAAGGATTTCGTACGAATCTTTGACCGATTCTTCGAATACGTGCTTAAATAGAAAATATTTTTTCATCAATAGCAAAATTTCCCCTCCTTTTTTGAAAATTCTGTCACATCGCACACTCATATATTGGCTACTGGCAATTCCCAGAAGAGGATCAAGCTCATTCTTAGAATTCAGCCAAGTTTCGGTTAGCAAAACCACGTCATAGTTATTTTGGCACAGATTCATGACCAAATGATCGCAATTTCTTATCAGAGATCTTATATTTGATAGGGCACATGAAATCATTTTGCACGGTTTCCTACTATAACTTAGCTGTTTCCCGAAGGATTGCCAAATTGCGAAGAAACTGCGTTTATGGATGGCCCGTATTGGGTGGGAACCGGTGACTGGGAAGCACCTGCAGTTTGACTAACTGTGGTGCTGTTACCATTCACAGGTACACGGCTAGCTAGACGCTGCTCACGTCTATGTCTTCGTTGCCTAGTTTGGACAGCTGCTGTAGGAGTAGGGATATGCCGACCATCCAAGTCTACTTGCATTCTTCGCTCTGGTCTTTCATCGACTTCGAGGGCCCCAAGTTCGCATGCGTAGCAAAAGACCGAGATAATTGCAGAGTTGAACAGCTTGGCCTGCAGTTCGAAGTCTCTTGTGCTTTCGACCATAGTTTTGGTGAGTGACACCAGCTCATCCAGCTTTCCTTTGACGAGATCATAGAGCTGAAAATGATTAGGTCCGGTTTTTAGCTCTAAGTAGCCGTAGATTTAGATTTACCCGTAACTCAACCAGATGGCCTTATTGTGATCAAATTTATGAAACCAACTTGAAACGGTTCAACATAGTCTTTTCAATTCTTTTCGTGACCGTTTTCAGAGCACAAGGTTCCTCGTTCAGAGAGCACTTGGAGAGTAGAAAGGATTGCTCTTCAGTACGAATACTGGCCAGGCAGGACATGTCGTTATTACTAGGTATTATCTTCGGCAGTTATTGCGACTACTACCTGATATTGCTCTTATTGAGGCATTGCTTCCTGAAAAAGGATATCTCAGCAGCGTTTTATTGTGAAGACGGAGGCTGGCTGTAGAACGGACAGTGACGACTGCTGGTACAAGGTAGCTCCAGAAGATAATCTAGAGGAGGATCGTTTGTCCAACTGACTTCACCGTTCCTTAGCTTAGCTTTTATATCCGCTGTTACCCGTCGGAGTTGAAACATCTTATACATCTTATCATCTGAAGAATGGAAGCATTTTTGCTGGTGAATTCCTCTGATCAACTAGCTGATAACAAGAATCGTACTAAATCTAATCAGTGAACGTATAAAGAACTTTCCTAGCATAATAGTCTGTGGTAGAGTTTCACTATAGAGCCTTTCTCCGGTTGTAGTGTAGAAATTTCATGCTTGGCATATAGAAAATTTCAAACTAGTTTTTGAAATGTTTTATCTTCTTATGAGCTGAACAAAGGAGATGCTGTTGCATCATATAAATATTATGAAATTTAGTAAAACAATGTATAAGAAGCCATAAAATTTTGATTGTTAAATTTATATTAAAATAATTTATTAAACGCCAAGACTTGTACTTCCTTTACTCAGTATATCACATATAAGTTACTTTGCTTCTATGTACGTAAATTGACTTTCATCTTTATATCAAATCTATTGATTTTCTTCACTGTTGACTTTCTAACACTAGAATGGGACTAAAACACTAGCGGACAAGATTTCTTGTTGAATACAACACACAATGTAGATTTTTATAAAAGAAAAATAGAAATCATAACTGCTTGTTAAAAAATTATAGGTCTGCTTTGCATCTGCCTGTATTTTATGCTCCTCCCGTAGCTCTTCAGTGAAGAATCGGAGCATATTTTAAGTTATCTTTAAAACCTGTCCACATGAGACAAGAATTATGCGGTAGATGTTAAACATGGAAAGGAAATAGGCTATCCAATGTCAGTAACAGGACGCGGTGGCAGCTCGTAATCCTGTTTGTCCTCCACTCATATCGAGGAACATTTGTTTTGTCAGAGTTGTTTGGCTCGTAGGAATATATGTCCAAGAACAACTATCTTGAGACCATGGCGCGTCCACAATCTCTTTCTTCTGTGGCCACCAGTTTTGTTGTAGCAAGGATTTCTTCGGCTCGACGTTATCGATGTGTGGCATTTGTAAAGGTTCGAATGAAGCTCTATGGGCTAGGATCACGAGACTTCTAAGACTTGAAGGTTAGTGTTCACTTTGATCGCACCGATCCTTCTATATAATAAGCCGCTAACGTCTGTACGGGGCGGAGCGTCTGTACGGGGCGGAGCGTCTGTACGGGGGAGAGCGTCTGTACGGGGGAGAGCGTCTGTACGGGGGAGAGCGTCTGTACGGGGCGGAGTGTCTGTCCAGGGGGGGATCAGTGACGGTCTGCCTGGCCATCTGGGTGCTGAACTGTGAGGGGGAATCGTGGGGGGAGGGGGGTTGCAGTTGTGCAACGTGCCTGGCGACTCAGTAGACGTGCCGAACACGTTGCCCAACGTGCCTGGCGAGTCAGTAGACGTGCCGAACACGCTGCCAAACGTGCCTGGAGATGCGGTGCTGGAGTCCTGTAAGGGGGAATCGTCGGAGGAGGGGGGTTGCAGTTGTGCAACGTGCCTGGCGACTCAGTAGACGTGCCGAACACGTTGCCCAACGTGCCTGGCGAGTCAGTAGACGTGCCGAACACGCTGCCAAACGTGCCTGGAGATGCGGTGCTGGAGTCCTGTAAGGGGGAATCGTCGGAGGAGGGGGGTTGCAGTTGTGCAACGTGCCTGGCGACTCAGTAGACGTGCCGAACACGTTGCCCAACGTGCCTGGCGAGTCAGTAGACGTGCCGAACACGCTGCCCAACGTGCCTGGCGAGTCAGTAGACGTGCCGAACACGCTGCCAAACGTGCCTGGAGATGCGGTGTTGGAGTAGAGAGAGGGGGGGTGTAGGGGGGGGGGGTGTATTTCGTTCAAGCGGTCCGAAACTTTAGCCTTGGGGGTAATCGAGGTCGCTGAACACGAATCTGAAGTTGATCAATCGATATCGATCGATAATATCGATTTTTCGTGTATTTCGTCCAAGCGGTCCGAAACTTTAGCCTTGGGGGTAATCGAGGTCGCTGAACACGAATCTGAAGTTGATCAATCGATATCGATCGATAATATCGATTTTTCGTGTATTTCGTTCAAGCGGTCCGAAACTTTAGCCTTGGGGGTAATCGAGGTCGCTGAACACGAATCTGAAGTTGATCAATCGATATCGATCGATAATATCGATTTTTCGTGTATTTCGTTAAAGCGGTCCGAAACTTTAGCCTTGGGGGTAATCGAGGTCGCTGAACACGAATCTGAAGTTGATCAATCGATATCGATCGATAATATCGATTTTTCGTGTATTTCGTTCAAGCGGTCCGAAACTTTAGCCTTGGGGGTAATCGAGGTCGCTGAACACGAATCTGATGTTGATCAATCAATATCGATCGATATTATCGATTTTTCGTGTATTTCGTTCAAGCGGTCCGAAACTTTAGCCTTGGGGGTAATCGAGGTCGCTGAACACGAATCTGAAGTTGATCAATCGATATCGATCGATAATATCGATTTTTCGTGTATTTCGTTCAAGCGGTCCGAAACTTTAGCCTTGGGGGTAATCGAGGTCGCTGAACACGAATCTGAAGTTGATCAATCGATATCGATCGATAATATCGATTTTTCGTGTATTTCGTCCAAGCGGTCCGAAACTTTAGCCTTGGGGGTAATCGAGGCCGCTGAACACGAATCTGAAGTTGATCAATCGATATCGATCGATAATATCGATTTTTCGTGTATTTCGTTCAAGCGGTCCGAAACTTTAGCCTTGGGGGTAATCGAGGTCGCTGAACACGAATCTGAAGTTGATCAATCGATATCGATCGATAATATCGATTTTTCGTGTATTTCGTTCAAGCGGTCCGAAACTTTAGCCTTGGGGGTAATCGAGGTCGCTGAACACGAATCTGAAGTTGATCAATCGATATCGATCGATAATATCGATTTTTCGTGTATTTCGTTCAAGCGGTCCGAAACTTTAGCCTTGGGGGTAATCGAGGTCGCTGAACACGAATCTGATGTTGATCAATCAATATCGATCGATATTATCGATTTTTCGTGTATTTCGTTCAAGCGGTCCGAAACTTTAGCCTTGGGGGTAATCGAGGTCGCTGAACACGAATCTGAAGTTGATCAATCGATATCGATCGATAATATCGATTTTTCGTGTATTTCGTTCAAGCGGTCCGAAACTTTAGCCTTGGGGGTAATCGAGGTCGCTGAACACGAATCTGAAGTTGATCAATCGATATCGATCGATAATATCGATTTTTCGTGTATTTCGTCCAAGCGGTCCGAAACTTTAGCCTTGGGGGTAATCGAGGCCGCTGAACACGAATCTGAAGTTGATCAATCGATATCGATCGATAATATCGATTTTTCGTGTATTTCGTTCAAGCGGTCCGAAACTTTAGCCTTGGGGGTAATCGAGGTCGCTGAACACGAATCTGAAGTTGATCAATCGATATCGATCGATAATATCGATTTTTCGTGTATTTCGTCCAAGCGGTCCGAAACTTTAGCCTTGGGGGTAATCGAGGTCGCTGAACACGAATCTGAAGTTGATCAATCGATATCGATCGATATTATCGATTTTTGTGGATGCCATTCAAGCGGTCCGAAACTTTAGCCTTGGGGGTAATCGAGGTCGCTGAACACGAATCTGAAGTTGATCAATCGATATCGATCGATAATATCGATTTTTCGTGTATTTCGTCCAAGCGGTCCGAAACTTTAGCCTTGGGGGTAATCGAGGTCGCTGAACACGAATCTGAAGTTGATCAATCGATATCGATCGATAATATCGATTTTTCGTGTATTTCGTCCAAGCGGTCCGAAACTTTAGCCTTGGGGGTAATCGAGGTCGCTGAACACGAATCTGAAGTTGATCAATCGATATCGATCGATAATATCGATTTTTCGTGTATTTCGTCCAAGCGGTCCGAAACTTTAGCCTTGGGGGTAATCGAGGTCGCTGAACACGAATCTGAAGTTGATCAATCGATATCGATCGATATTATCGATTTTTGTGGATGCCATTCAAGCGGTATGAAATTTAAGGCGTGTAGGTGGTGGAGGTCATCATCATTCTTCTTCTTTCTATACAATAAGCTGCTAAGGAGAGTGTAACTTCTGTCAGTCTTTACGGGATGCGGCGTCAGTCCAGGGCGACGTGTTTGTCCTGTCTGTCCAGAAGGGGT
Source organism: Heligmosomoides polygyrus bakeri (assembly GCA_947359475.1). NCBI lineage: Eukaryota > Metazoa > Nematoda > Chromadorea > Rhabditida > Heligmosomidae > Heligmosomoides > Heligmosomoides polygyrus. Next base: position 8,057,657 of record OX375867.1, read on the forward strand.
CCAGTAACGATATGCCTCTATCCGGTGTTGGAGGAGTGCGAGGGAAGTGTGAGGGGAAAATCGGTGACGATGACATCGACAGCCTTAGTCACCGTTACCTACCGTACCCTACCATAATCGGCTGAAATTTTAAAGAAGGATGTTAGATTCGTGATCAGCACGCTAATTAACCACCCCCCCCCCTAGGCGAAGTGTGGGCGAAGTTTTTTTCGTAGCTCTACTCTACCTCTGGAGTGAGCGATCTCTAAGCAGGAGGGTGCAGACACTGCACTCTACTTCCCTTCAGTGCTTTTTCTCAAGAATTATTGACTTGACGTTTTGAATTTAAGATTACGCGGGTGTTTTGAATCTAGGCGGGACCTAATCGAAGCGCAGTGGCGCTCTCTGACTTTGTCGACGGATTCATTTTCTCCTAATCAAAGCGCGGTGGCGCTCTCTGACGTCTTCGACGGATTCATTTTCTATTTTGAGGAGTTCGACTTGCTTTTTGGGTGTCTTGCTTTTCATTAGCTTCGTCGATAGTTACGCTGCGATCCGGTGAACAGCGGAGGAGATGTCGTGATATCGCTGATGGGGGGGGGGGTGAGACAATGTCTCGATGATTCGTTCAGCTCGAACTTTTTCGACAGTCTGACCTGCTGTATTATCCTCCTAATATAATAAGCCGCTAACGTCTGTACGGGGCGGAGCGTCTGTACGGGGTGGAGAGTCTGTACAGGGGGAGCGTCTGTCCAGGGGGATCAGTGATGGCCTGCCTGGCGATCCGGTTCTGAAGTGTGGGGGGGGGGGTTGTAGTTGTGCAACGTGCCTGGCGACTCAGTAGACGAGCCGAACACGTTGCCCAACGTGCCTGGCGAGTCAGTAAACATGCCGAACACGCCGGCAACCGTGCATGGCGAGCCGTAGACGTACCGAACACCTCAGCAACCGTGCATGGAAAGTCAGTAGACATGCCGAACACGCCGGCAACCGTGCATGGCGAGCCGTAGACGTACCGAACACGTCGGCAACCGTGCATGCGAGCCGTAGACGTACCGAAGACGTCGGCGACCGTGCATGGAAAGTCAGTAGACATGCCGAACACGCCGGCAACCGTGCATGGTGAGTCGTAGACGTACCGAACACGTCGGCAACCGTGCATGGCGAGCCGTAGACGTGAAATCGAATCTGAAGTTGATCAATCGATATCGATAGCGATCGATATTATCGATTTTTCGTGTATTTTGTTCAAGCGGTCTAAAATATGAGCCTTGGCGTAATCAAGGTCGCCGAACCCGAATCTGAAGTTGATCAATCGATGTCAATCGATATTGTCGATCTTTTGTGGATGCCATTCAAGCGGTATGAAATTTCAGCCGTGTAGGTGGTGAAGGTCATCATCATCCTTCTTCTTTCTATATAATAAGCTGCTAAGGGGAGTGCAACTTCTGTCAGTCTCTACGGGATGGGGACTCTGTCCAGGGCGACGTGTTTGTCCTGTCTGTCCAGAAGGGGTCCGGTAACGGTTTGCTTCTATCCGGTGTTGGAGGAGTGTGAGGGAAGTGTGAGGGAAAATCGGTGATGATGACATCGATAGCCATTGTCACCGTGCCAGAGCTGAGTGAGAGGAAGCGAGCAGCTCAGGGAGGTTTCGAACGTCGAAGAAGTCGTGAAGAAGACGAAAAACTTCCGGCTCCGTGCTCACCTATTCAACTCCACTGTCCTTCCTGTGGTATGTAGCATACGCCTCAGAGACCGGCGCCATACGAAAGCAGGACGAACACGCCATCCGCCTTGCGCTGCGTGAGACGACATGCTCGCAGTGACACGACTGACGCAAATGAGAGAAGGAATCCAGAGTTCCGAGCTTCATCGACGTCCAAGGATTAGACGCTGTGGCATCGTCGAAAATAAGGTGGGCTAGCCACGTCATGCGCTTCGCAGACACGTTGAATGAGAGCCGTCACCGACTGGATTCCGCGGGACGTCAACAGAACACCAGGAAGCCCATCAACGCGTTGGTCGGACTTATTCATGAAAGCCTTGAACGACCTTTATGAAGCTCTTCGTGTCCTTCGAGCGAGGAGGATTGGAGCACTCTAGCGCACGCCAGGCACGAATGGAGACGCTGCTTACGCCCGCTCGAGCAACTCGATGATCAACGGGACGCAGGTAATATAGGCGACAGCAGTTTTGATGATGATAGATGGACTGTCGTTATTTGTTGTGAAGATGAAGACAGTCTTATAATTGCCATGTAGGAGGGCTCAGAAAAATCAATAATGAAAGAAATCTGGCTTTTCACATACTAAAATACTGCTAAATTGACTGCAGCAAGATAATTTTATTTGACGAATTTACCGAACTTACCGATTTTAACGCAAATATTTTTCGTTAAAAAATGGTCGTTAAAAATTTACCGTAAAAAAATTAACGCACACCCCTGGCCCGAGCCTCAAAAGACTGCCAAAGACGTCTCTCAACGTGTTTGGGGATTCAGGTAGACGTACCGAAGACGTCATCCGCTAAGCGGGATCATTGAGGGGAACCACTACCAGTAATGGAAGACCGTTTCACTAAGGGTAGAACAGTAATGAGGGACCAATAGATCGCCCTATCATACTATATACTGTACGTGCTGCGAGCCTTTTGTACTCCTAAGTAGGGAAGAAAGCTATACAAGTATAGCAGCAAGCTTGATGTGATTGTCCTTAGCTTAGTGATACTGCAACATCGCGCGAAGCGCGCAAGTGCGAGGCACGCCGATAGGCGTGACGGAGCACTTGTAATACAATACGGCAAAACATTTTATTAAATAGAAGTGCGCGGTTCATATAAAGGAAATAAAGTGAAGCATTATACAATAACTAAACTGCGAGATATCAGTGTCAAATATGAAATTTATAGAGAAGCATATTAAAGGTTGGTAGAAAAAACGTATCTTTACCAAAATCAGTGATGCTTGAAATAGCGGAGCTATAGACACACACATATCACACATACACATATGGGTATCACTTAGTATGACGTGGGCCAGTTTAGCAGAGGTTCTTCAATATTAAGTTGAGCAAGTTTGTGAAGTAGCTTTGAGTGATTCACTTTATCAAATGCCTCCGATTGATCAATATATATGGCACCAATAAATTGATCATTGTTTAATGCGATGTTCCAGTCATAGAAGGAATTAGCTAGTTCAGTAATCGATGATAACTCGGCGGCAGTGAAGCCGTGTTGCTCACGAGATATTGAATGATTTCTAAGCAGAGAATAATTCAGCTTATCTTGAATTATTCTTTCTGGTATCTTTACAGGAGGAGGAATGATACCGATGGGGCAAAAGCTGGATGAAGAATTACATAACTCACCTTTACGTACGCTGGCTGTTACGCTACGCTGGCTTCCTTCCAGATTTATGGTATTTCTCCATTTTTTCTGAACATTGACGAAATTCTGTCAGTATATGTTTTGTGCCTCTCGAGGTTTTTATGGTAGACCTTTATTTCCAAATAGCCTTACGTTTCGACGCGCTCTTCGTCTGAGGCGTTCGACCCTCCTTAAGAGCGTCAGCACGGTCGGTCGAATAAGAGAAATATTAAAAATTGTGGAAAGCGATTTGCAAAGAGAGTTGGCGCATTTTCTGCAAACGATTTGTGAGATACTATCAAATGTTGAAGAAGTCGATTTCTTCATTGACTTCATTACACGCTTCATGTGGATTTATCACAAACATTTTCACGTTGGCGTCAAAACTCTCATAATTCCTCTTGTACAAATCGTGCTGCGAATTGAACTGACCCATAATGGTGTAGGAATCAACTAGTTTGTTAGTGTCGATTATGGGTGTAACAAAGATAATTGAAAAGATGACGAAGACAGTAGATTTATGCATCATACTTCGCAAGTTAGCGCACAAGTAAAAAATGTGATACAGAATGAGTACAGAGTGAGTAGTGGTTCGTTTTCGACACCTATCTTTAGACAAACCATTTGTTATAGCACCATTAAACCCATAAAAATGACAGTCAGAACCAACGTAAGAGTTAACGATTTCGACATGAAGGTGAAACCGATCAAACACACGGCCGCTACAAGAGCTTTGTATTGCACCACTAACAAAAATCGCTGCTATGTTGCTCAACAACACTGGGTTGTGGTCAGAGGCAATGTAGTGCTTCATTGCCTCAGGCAGTTACTCGAACGGGCCGTTCGTAGCGTGTGTCTTTGCGACTAGGATGAGTACACTTAAGCAAAGCAGAAAAAGCGCAACAGGGTGGTAAACCAAGTTGGCGTAAGCAGTTTGGGCGCTTTCGGAGAACCATTTGCCGACTCGCTGCGAACCACTAATCGTTTGTATTTCACTGAAAGCATCGATAATGCGCGTGCTCCTGTGATCATTGGGAACAACGCAGCTGTTCATGACGATTGAGATATAGATTGAGTATTAATGTAATAGTGGTGGGATCATCTACTGCAGAAGCGGGTCTTAGCCGTGAAGTTTCCAGTGGTAAATAAAGCGGACACGTGTTATTAGGACGATCACCAGTTTCACCTCGCGGTCTGTTAAGTGGGACGGAGACGTTAGCCTTCATAGAATCCTTCTGTTGTGGCGTCTCCTCGATGGCTCATCGGTGAAGCAGGGAGATTCAATAAGTAACAAATTAGGACTTGTAAGTAATGTCCAAACAAACTCACCACGAGTGTCGACACAAAACCGACGCGGAGATTGAAGGCCAAAATGGATTTTATGAAGTAATCCGGAGTTAATAATCTTATTGTACACATCACGTAAATCTCTTTTTATAGAATTTCATTCCTCAGCTCGTGCTAAGCTCAGTCGGTTTTTTGAACTCTGCCTTCTCTTGCCAGCAAGGTGTTCCTTCACACTGTCATGTTGACATGGCCCGTTTTCAATTCTATTCGTTTCTATTATGCTTCCCTTCAACAATATATAAGTAGAGCAAGTGAAGTATTGAAGCTTTTAGTTACATTCCTTTCTGCTTCTCTCCATCGACCAACCATTTGACGTATAGCTGTCGTACAGCTCCTAGAAGTCGTACACCCATAAGGCTGCTGTTTTGGAATTAGATTGGATTCGAACGTGTTGCCAACGAGCAGTAGTTGATGCACAGTTTTAAACATCCGGAGATTGGAGACCATACGTGATCACTTTCTCAATATAGACGAATGCATTTATTCGGTGGGCGATCGAGTCATTCATGCTTGCTCCAAAGGTTGATCTGGAGCACGAATCAAGAAAAACACAAACGCTATCCATTTAAAGAACAAGAATGAAATTCGTGCAGGCAAACCTTCTCTGCAGGAAACTCTCATCACCTGGTGCACGACAGTGTTGGACGAAATGCCCCATAGTGTGCTCTGCATTCTTTGAAGATTCGAAGAATAAACGTACCGCACAAGTAAAACCACTCGGTTCCATGTTGTCGATGGCGAAGGTATTACAAACCTGCCAACAAAGTTCATTACGCGTGATCGACGCGAGTTGTTGGCTTGCTTGGTTGATGTTTGGTGAGAGAATAGTAGGATGAGGTGATAGAGGAATGGAAAGAGCTGGCACAATAGCGGATGTCGGAGGAGGAAGTGTGGTATCAATGGGGAGTGTGTAGGGTGTGTTATCATTTCGGCCACATGAAAGTGTTGGAAGTGCCTGTTTCAACATGAGAAGGTTGGCACCTCATTTTTCTTTTTTTTCTGCCTTTTTATCTATTCATCTGACTCTGGCTATTGTTTGTTTTTGTCTTATGTCTTCACCTCTACTCACTAATGGAAAGTCGAAGTGTCCCGTCTTTTTTAAAGAAACAAAGGGGACAAGGAGCAAAGGGAATAGACTATGACAAGCGGTGCCTGTCAGATGATTGTGTTGTTTTTCCCCACTCGGCAGCTGGAGATTGCTCAAAATGCGGATATATTTATCAGATCGATTGCGGGGCGTGTAATAGCACATATATAGGGAAAGCCGGGAGACTGTTATAACTGAAGAACATCTAACTGGCAAAATGCGTTGTATTACAATTGCGTTGTAATATATCAACTCTACTCGGTAAGCATAGGGTCGAGGAGCGCAACGGTGAGGGGTATGATGTTAAGTGCACAGTTTTGGCGTACGAGACAGAGATTTCATCTAGAAAAGGGCTCGAGGCGTTCTGGTTGGCTTCCAAGATTCCAAGGAAGAACATGCGCTGTTGTTATCCATAACGAGTGATCTCGCACCGTTTGCACCACACTGCGAGCTCTGAAAATGACCAAGTGCGACCGTGCTGCTCTCAGTGCTACTAATATATGACGAGTGGGCAGAACAACCCATTCGCTGCTGATTATACTTACACCAAGCGATAGCGAGCCGCTACACTTAAGAGGGTGGAGCAACGTATGACGTTGTCTTCACCTTCGAGTTTCGAATCGTGTTTCCGTCTTTATGTTGGAAACGCTAAAGACGAAAAAGGCGAAACGAAATGCAAAGATAAAGCCTCGGACCGTTGTTAGGCTTCTGAAGACGACGAGACGATCGAAGCGTTAGGCCAATAATAAAGCCTCCACCTAACAAACTCGTGGCACAGAAATACTGCAAATAATGTTAACAAGGGGCCAAGGTTCGGTGATACAGAAACGCTCCACTATGATATTAATATCAGTCACGTTTGACTTCAGTCTGTAGGCAAGCCTACTTCGTACACCGCCTCTGGTTGCTTCGGGTCCACCATAATCACTGCCGCGAATGTTAGGAGAGCTTGATGAAGAGGGCCATCCCTTGAGTCATTGCGATGCACCCATCCCTGTCGTTAACTTTTGCATTGTTGTATATTTCTGGATCAATATTGGCCTCCGTTTTTGAACACGATTGCCGTTTTTGTTGCGATCTCGGTGGCCCCGATGCCCGGACTGACTTACGTGCCTTGGGTCGTGAACCGCCTATGGGAAGGGACCCGGCGAGGAAGCCCCAGCCTCCATCGCCTACCTGTGGGCCTGAGAGGGGCTACGGACGCCCTTAGTGGGACGCCCGTAGGGGGCCTATTACCCGGGTGGTCTGGCCGGCACGGAAACGACATGCAATGCACAACGGGTACGACGAACCCCGACATGAACAATATGAATTGCCCCAAAACCCCAAGCGGTACTAAGGTGACTCACCGCCTTTGTTCCGCTGCCGAAGACAGTGTAGATTATACAGATTTATTAGACTACAGGAATATACAGAATACCACACAGACTGTTAAATTGGCGAAAGATAATTGAGATGGCTCTCTGTCATGCCCGGCCATTATAAAGTCTTGTCGGGTCCCGTCAGTGAACCCTGCCGGGCCCGCGACCCTCCCTTAGCTGGAAACTGTCCAAGATATCCTCGGGCTCGAGGGCCCGCGGTGGGAGCTCCGGAAAAGGTGGAATTGGAGGTAAGCGCCAAAGGTCGGCGCACCAAGCCGCGTCGGCTCATGAGCCCCCGAAGCAGCAGCTGCTCAAGGCAGCGCGGGGAATGCGAATGAACTGGTTATACTGCGCGGAGCGCGCCCGGCGCAGATCGATAAGCCTAGGGGTGGAGCTTTCCCAGGCCTGCATTGGTCGCCTCGTCGACAGTTCACCGCGGGAGCGAAGCACCGTGGAAAACCAGTAAAAAAGGAGCGAACGCGATCGATTCGCGACAGTTCTGGTGAAAGGAATTCGCATCGTTATCGAGATGAGTAGAAACAAATGCGGCTTCGTCACCAAATGTGTAATAGGACGAGTTAACGGGATTTTGGGTGCACAACCTCTTGTGCGTGAACTCGTAACACGAAACAATTGTTTCATACTATACCTTATGCTTTTGTATCCTTTGAGCAATATCTTATGAACTATGCATACATCAATTACTTTGCAGCGAGATGCCAGCGAAGGCAATTCAAGGCGTCTATTCCTTACTAGAACGTTTGGCATTCCTTCATACCTGAAGTCACCTGTGCGTGCCAACAATTTGCGCGTAAAATTATTCTCTACCTTTTCAATGCAATAGATATCCTTTTTCTTGCAGGAAGTTTGAATACTGTAGTGCTAGATCCCACTATAGGACAGAAGTAAGTTTTGTAAGCCCGTAGGAGGACAGCTTCGTAATTGCTACAAAGTCCTTTGAAAATGTAATACGTTCGCAAGTTGCTTGCCTAACAATCCATACAAGGAAGCGAAAGGGTTTCTTATAAAGCTTGTAGTTAATAATTTGCTGTTAGATGCAACTTGCAATCTAGTTCTGCATACAATATATAGTTCTTCAATGGCGCCATGACCGCCTTCTTTCTCGATCTCAAACTTGGGTAATTGAACTTTTATTAATTCGTCTAAATAACAACAATAATCACGATATGGAAAATATGTAATGCCAAAAAATCATTGTAAAGAGAAATGTGATGTGACAGCTCTTTTACTTTTACACTAGAAACTGTTATATGAACGAGATAACAGAAGGATTGTTAACATTTTATAAGAAAGAGTAAGGGCGCGTGTAGCGCAGTCGGAGGAGGCGCGACTGTCGCGTGCACCCGATACCAGGTTCCTGGTTCGGATTTCCCGCCCAGGCCAACCAAGCCTTCCATCCCTCCGGGGTCGGTGAATTGGTACCAGACTTGTCTGGGAAGGATAAAGCGCTGACTTGTTCATCGGCTGGCCACCGCAAGTCATTGTATGGCCAAATACGCATTCAAATCGCCTCCACGACATCCCATAGAAGTAGAATGCGTGGCGCATCCCAAAAGGGATTGAGTAACGCCGTCCTTTATCCTTTTTATTAAGAAAGAGAATGGAATTATTATGCTCTAGGAAAACATTTTTTGCTGATCAGTTGAGAGATAACTAAACTTAAAAAACTAAAGAAAGTCGCGTTCTATCAAACAGCGCCGGTGGTGTAGTGGCGAAGAGCGTTCCCGCCTGGTCAGCGGGAGGTGCAGGTTCGAGTCCCTCCTAGAGCTAGAGTTTTGATCACAGCAAAACATCATTATATCAGCTTGCAACTTCAGCACCAGGTACTTAAATACAATAGAAAGGTAGGGAACGAAGAACGGCTCCCTTCGCCGAATGCGCCACGCATTCTCCTTCTGCGAAATATCGTGGAGGCACATTGAATGCGCATCTTTCCTGTACTGGTCGCTTGCCGACGAAAATGACAGTGTTTTATCCTTTCCAGACGAGTCTGGTACCAATTCACCGATTCCGGAGGGATGGAGGGGTTGGATGGCCTGGGCGGGAACTGAACCAGGAACATCGAGCCGGAGGGCGAGTGGCAGACGACGTCCTCTACTGTGCTCCGCTCCCAGAAATAAAGCAAAAAAAGTGAACTTTTAAAAGAATTCTTTCAGGTTAGCGAAAACTTGCCTCAGCAGTGTGAGGTGAGGAGGTTTTGCTTGCTCCTATCCTACAGTATCTGGTTACGATAAGGCTGACTAACGTAGCGCAGCACACCATCTGCTGGGAACTGAATGGAGAGGGGACACCACTGATGTCTAGAAATTGAAGAGAGTGGCTTTTTCCAAGGAGTGGATGATGAACAACTTCAGCAGTAGTGGCAGTTGTCGCTCTCCTTTATCCTTGTTTTTTTTTTCTCGTCTAGCTTTTTTCTACATTTCTGAGAGTATTCATGGCCACCCACAATTTCGGCTATGATCTAATCTTCCTCCAATTGCTCTGGAATAACAGTGCCTGTGCACGTTCCATCAGTCGCTCCTCATTCAGTGAGCTCCATTTTGCCCAGAGTTATTGCCCTTCAAAGTTTGCTGACAGATTGGCTCATTAGACTCTTTACGGTCTAATACAATTCGAACTTGCCAGATGCAGCCACGTTATTTATGCGGTGTAATTTGCAGGCCGAGTGCACTAGATGCAGGCGACGTGACTTAGCTCGCGTCGGATCCGTTGCTGAACTTCATCAAGATCAGGTCATTGAGGCGGTCAGAGCTCTCTTTGGTCAATGCGATTTAGCCGTCATTCGTAAGTCCCTCGAAAGGGTTCTGCTTTTCTAGTGTTTTCTTTCTCGAAGTGCTGATTCTGCTGAATAATCTGATCTTAAATGTTCGCACATCACTTTCACTTAATCCTTGGATCCACTAACTCCTCCCTCTGGGCGTAGCTAGGGCCTGTTCATACTTCGCGACAAGAGCGACAAGAGCGACAAAAGCAACTGGAGCCACGGATGTAGTGTGGTGTACGTAAATAATTGCGCATTTCACACTACATTCGTCGCGGACGGAGTGTGGAGTACGCAATTATTTACGTACACGACACTACATCCGTCGCCCCAGTCGCTCCAGTCGCTCTTGTCGCTTTTGTCACTCCTGTAGCACTTGTCGCGAAGTATGAATAGGCCCTTATGTGCAATTCTCTGAGCGCTCCCTCAGTGAATGAATATTCTTCATCTACCGTCTTCGGTTCGTTTAATTTTTTCTTCGTCATGGAAGTAGTGCGTGCTTTGCTTTCAAAGAAGTATATGTACCATTTTCACATTAAATTGGACACTCTTATAAACAAGCCCATCGCTTCTGAAACGAAGCTGAACCTCTTCCAAATCAAAACGAGAAAATCGCAAGCGAATCCACATTAAACTAGACTTTCCAAAAGGCCAGAATATTTTTTTCAAAGAAAATTTTATTCAGCTTTCTTTGAAGTCTTAATTCATATCTCCAACACGAACACATTGTTTGAAGTTTTGGAAAATTCTTATTTTTTAAAGAAAAATATTGGTTTAAAGCTTTTAAAGAGCAAGAAAAGGCGGCTATTTTTTAGTGCTAAAAAATAGATTGCGCCATGCCATCGTCTAATAAGAAGAAGTCGCGATTTTTATTCGATTGATAGCAAAATTTCCACTTCGATGTTCTCTGTGAGCTGTATTTACACTATTAATCGAGTAAACATTACGACAAGTTTTTCGAGTGTTGGCGCGATCTCGTCTCTTAATGCGGTACGTGGTTGTTTCTTTGTTGCATTTTGAACAATTTTTGTTTTTGCTTTTAAATATAATTATTACACTCATTCGGTCGGCCAAACCAAAAGATTTCAAAGAATTTTTCAAAGATACCAAATTTTTCTCAAATAATATTAAAACAGAAATCGATAAAATAGATCAACATTTTGATGCGATCAAAACTTCTAGCACCAGGCGGGACTCGAACCCGCACCTCCCTCTGACCGGGCGGGAATGCTCTACGCCATTGCACCACCGGCACCGTTTGATCGAACGCAACATCCACACCTCGTGGGACCGATCAAACATGTCACAACAAAACATCGTTGGGACAGCTTACAACCTCGATACCAGCCAATTGAGGCTTAATGAAACTGATTTGAATTAGATCAACATTATTTGTTTAGTTGATGCTGTATGTTGTTTGAAAGGCAACACACTCGCATGATTCGATTGTGTCTCATTTTCCACTTCCATTCGCCCTTGTCTATGTGCCGACAGTCAGACAGACGCGGACGGACAGACCGTCAGACAGACAGACGCCTATTATATAGGACAAGGTAGTGGGACAAAATAGGGCAGGTTGCTCGAAACGTGAAGCTGTGATTGTCATGAGGCTTGTGCACCTTTCGTGGTGTTCTTGCGATTCCCACTACGAACGTCTAATCAGGAAAATCGATAAAATCGATCAATATTGGGCGACCGATCGATACTGTTTATTGTCTGAGGGAGATTATATTCGCATGGTTGCAATAATGTCAACCCTTTGCCCCATCTATGTTTCAACAGTCAGACAGACGCGGACGGTCAGACGCACGGACAGATGCGTCCGACCGACGCCTTAGCCGGCTATAGTATTTGTTCCACTGTATTAGTAGACCCCTTTTCTTTTCAAAAAAGTGCAGCGCAAGGTCAGGCGGATGCGATTCATTGTGTGCTGGTTGCAATCCGGCCATCCGAAGTCGAAGTGCAATCAGGTCGGGTAGAGGGGTAAGAGTGCATCTACGACGTCGTGACTCGCATCAAGCACACTTCACTTCGCCATCGCCGCCCCACGCAACCGCGTTGTGCCTCCTGAGCGCAAAAATTCACGGGGCTGCTTAGCATGATTGGCTTTGGATTAGGTGAAATCCAAGCCGAACTTGTAGCTGGAGTGCATGCGCAATCCTAAGAGAGTGGAATTCGCGGCGTTTGCCTGATTTTCTCAGCTGTTTTTGGCATTTAAAGTAATTTTTGTTGGACATTTAGCACTTTACAGATTTCGAATCCAGCTGCGTATCCACTGGCAGCGGTGGCGTGTACAACTGCTACTTCCGCTGACGGCAGTGATGTCATCTGTAAATCTTGCCAACCTTGTCTTTAAAACGGCTCGTAAACGGCTCTGACACGACGAGGTGCTCATCAAGTAGGCGTGTACTGAGCTCATCGGACTTCCGCAACGCATCTTAGCCCTAACCAAGGTTTAGTGGAGAAGTTCAGGCGTCACTGAACTCTCGAATCACTCGACTACTCGACCGTGATGGCCAGGTTTCCGGCTCATGTGCTGCGGCGCGTAGAGCTCGTGATTAGGCCAGTGCTTGGCCTGAGGCGAGGCGTGACCTCTGGCCATCTTCTGGGCTTTGGCCCTCGTGTCGCCGTGATTGTGTAGTTGAACGCTGTCTTGAAAGCTTCTAAAGATTACCTTTCGGAGTGGGCCATGTATTCTACGGGATTGTTCACTAATTAATATCGTTTCTCATATTTTTCGAACGAATTTATTTTTTATTAGCGCATTATATCATTTTATTTATTTTCTTGCTTTATTTTGTTCATTTACTTC